>CM062293.1:376160239-377360239 GCA_031216915.1 Pictodentalium vernedei
CCAGATGATGACATATCGTATTAAATCTGAATTAATGGAATCCTGAAGGGATTTCATTGCAACTTCATAGAATGCCTCTGTATAATACCTAGATGAGAACGTCCCCATTTGGGCATTATCTGTCAACCGTGATGGCTGCCCAAGCCCGAAACCCCCAAAACTGTTAGCACAGTCTGCAGGTCATGTTTAATATGGACGGATATCATTGCAACTTGATACGATGACTCCGTATGATGTCTACATGAGAATTTCCCCATTTGGGCGTGATCTATCAACCGTCACGACTGCCCGAGCCCAAAACCCGAAAACCTTTAGCACAGTCTACAGGTCACATTTATAGAGGGATTTCATTGTAACTTGATAGGTTGACTTCATATAACGTCTACAAGAGAAAGTCCCCTTTTGGACGTGATTGGGCAACTGTGACGGCTACAGGTGCCCGAAAACCTTCAGCACAGTCTGCAGGTCATATTTATGAAGGGATTTCATTGTAACTTCGTAGGATCAATCCACAATCCACATGATGCCCAGATGGGAATGTCCCCTTTTGGTTGCGATCATTCAACCATGATGGCTGCCCGAGCCCGAAGCCCGAAAAAACCTTATATTTAAGGAGGGGATTTCATTGTAACTTGATAGGTTGACTTTATATAATGTCTTGACGAGAACATCCCCTTTTGGCCAACTGTGACGGCAACAGAGGCTCGAAGCCCGAAGCCCCAAAACCTTTAGAATATTCCACAGGGCCGTATATTATGAAGGGATTTCATTGTAGCTTGGTAGGATGACTCCAAGTTTGTGGTTAAAAACCCACACAAACACCACCACCCCCTACAACTCCCCCACACCACCCCTACCCCCCCCCAATTTGGCTTTTTTCTTCTTTCTTTACTCCAATATGCATTTTGAACTATTTACAGTCACTACATGCGGAACCTTTTTTTAAACTTACGTACCCCCCACCCCTCCGCCCCCCCCCCCCTGCCGAATTAGGCACTTTTTTTTCTTTCGTCAAAAATGCTTGTTTTACAGTTTTTGGTTAAAACCCAGACAAACACCACCGCCCCCTCCCCCCCTCCCCCCCCCCCCCCCCAATTAGGCCTTTTTTATTTCCTCCAATATGCATTTTGAACTATTTACAGTCAGTCACTACATGCAGAACCTTTTTTTTCCTTTTGTCAAAAATGCTTTTTTACAGTTTTGGTTAAAGTTTGTGGTTAAAAAATCCCAGACATAAATTATCCCCCCCCCCCCCCTCTCAATTAAATTAGGCATTTTTTTCCCCTCGAATATGCATTTTGAACTATTTAGAGTCACTAAATGCGGAACCTTTTTGTAAACTCACGTATCCCACCCCCACGGGGCCAATTAGGCACTTTTTTTCTTTCGTCGAAAATGCTTTTTTTTACAGTTTTGGTTAAAGTTTGTGGTTAAAAACCCAGTCAAACACCACCACCCCACCCCCACCCCCACCCCCATGGTACCGGTTAGGTATTTTTTTTTTCTCTGCTCAAAATGCATTCCGAAGGATTTAGACTGACCACAGGTGGAAAAAAAATGGACTCCCCTAACACACCCCACTCTCCACACCCCCTCACCCCCACCCCACCTCACCCCCTCACCCCACCTCACCCCTCACCCCCCACCCCACCTCCTCCTCACCCAGGGCCATTCATGGAATATTTTTTCTTTGGTACAAAATGCATTTTTAGCCTGACTGTTTATAGTTAAGGCTATAGTCATGACTTTCGTCCGTCCATCTGTCGGTCCATGCATCTGTCTGTAAACAATTAGTTTCGGACTGATAACTCCAGTTTGGATTATTTGATTTCAACCAAAGTTGATATGTGTATTTTCCAGCTAGTAATACAGGCCAGGTTTCAATATAGGTTATACCCCCCCCCCCCCCCCCCCCCCCCCACACACACACACACACATCACACACACAACGTGTCACGTAGGCAATTATTCCCAAAAATGCATTTTGAAGCATTGGGAGTTATTATATGCAGAAAAGAAAATTGACTCATATAGCCCCAACATTTCTTTATGTACTGCATTTTTTAATCCTTTACCTAACACAAGTTGAAGCCAACAGTACAAATTATTTTTCTGAAACATCAGATTTTTTCATTTTTATTTACTTCTAATCATGGCTTATTACTCCTTATTGGAACAAGCTCATCAAGTTTGTTCCAATAATAGGTCATGAGGTATGTTTTGAAGTAGAGAAATGAAAAAATAAAATTTGAATAGCAAATTTTGTATATCACAAGTGCAGATATGGCAGATTCGTTAGGTAAACTGTTAACAAAAAATGGTTCCGACTATTTTGCGTCTAAGCATTGCCATTCCTGGACAGTCGGGCTGCATGCGTGACATCACTCTAGTTCAGTTGTGTTTATCTCCTTGTTTAACCCCTTTACCTAACCTGAAAAGCAGACGACACTTGCAAAAATAATTCTTGAATAACTAATTTTTTTTCATTTTTGTCTCAAAAACATAGGTTATGACCGTTCGTTGGAACGAGCTCGACAAAAAATGAAAAAAATAATGAAAATTAATTGGCGATTTTTGAGAATAGCGCTGGCCGGTTTTGGCCGTTACGTTGGGTAAAGGGTTAAAATTAACCTTTTGAACCCTTGTGGTATCTTCCATGGCAGCTCCGTGTCATCAATTGGAAGACTCCATATTCGTTACTTGAGGGGAACCAATCAATATTTTTCGACGTGCAGCCTCGAGGCAGCGTTGCAAACTTGCTCTGTTTACCACACAAATTCATCGAGCAACTATCTACTCGGAGAAATCGGGTTATTTCACGTTCCGGGACCGGAAAAGCGGTCTTTCGGGTTTAAAGGTTTAAAGGGTTAAGAAGTCTTGATTGGAATTTTCTAGGATTGGGCACAGCAATAGAACTTTAACTAATACGTAGGACTTCCGAACTTCTTGTTTAATAAGCACCAAATTGGTCATGCCGTGCAACAACTCAAATCGGTTTCCATTTGTATAACAGACTGCATTTGTATAACAGACTGTGTGTTTGGAGATGTTTGGGGGTAAATCCTCCTTCCCGATGCCTGGAGGGGGTGAGGGGTTATTTTTCGAATTACAAGCAATTTTCCAACATAAATTGCAAATCAATGTTTGTGACAAGGTCTCTTTTGAATAGTGTAGATGGCCCTGAGAAGAGCCGTTTGAGATACTCCAGCTATTTTTAGATACTCTTGTTTTCTTGTTTATTCCTCTTCTGATGACATAATCTCGTTTTCGCTGTCTTCCACTATCTCTATGTTCTCTCCGTATGAGTCTCTTCTTGCATCGGCTATCTCTTCCGCCTTCATCTTTGCATATTCATAGTAAACGTTCCTCATTCCTTCTACAATGGCCATGCGCATGCGCTGTTTGTAGCGATAGACTTTCAATTCCATCTTCCCTGCCCAGTCATATCGTTTTTGTATCTGTCCCAGAATGTTGTTCAGAAGAACAACCTGCTCACATGCTCGGCGAAAGCAAAATTCAGATCGGCGGAGTTTTTCATCTGCAGACGCGAGAACCGGTTCTTCCATAGCGAGAAATTGAGATCGGTTGTTATGGTTCTTCTGTGATTATACGGTTTGGAGTACACGAAGTGCAGTGTTCTGTCTTGGTTTAGTGTCAGTATTTATGGTCATGGACAAAATGGATTGTCACTTTTGACTGTGCGATAACATGTTGTCACGGTGTTATTATGTTAATAGGTTTAAGTTTTGACAGTCAAATGAGAGATTATTGTCAAAATGGTGAAGCAATTTACATCTGATATCTATGTTAGTGATAAATTCATTCTTTCATTCTGATAAACCATGAACACTTAAAATTAATATCATCGTGAAAATAATAGATTCATCGACATTTGTATGACAAGTATATCAAAGTATATTATTAAAAGTGCGTTAATTTGTGTTGAGAACTCAAAGTTCAAAGAGTTTATACGACTTATTTAAATTAGTATTAACTCTTTCAACTCAATGATATCTTCCATGTCACTTCAATGATAGCATTCGGAAGAGAGTCCATATCCATTGTTTGGGGGTAGGCAAATTAATATTTATAACACTTTGGCCAGCGGCTGATTTGTCGCGGTTCTCGGACGAGAAGGCCTTAGTTACCCCTGTACTCCCAACTTCCTCCCTATTCCCACGCTTCTCCTCTCCTCCCAACACTCGGAGACGAACTGCTTGATGACATCCCTTGCCCCATTCTTCCCAATCTCTGCGATTAGCATATTAACCCTCTCTTTTGAGTCCCCCTAACCACATGTCCTTCATTCTCCCATCCCACTTCCCCATTATACTCCCAAGGAATCTTATTCTGTTGGACTTGTACTTTGGGCATTCTAGAAGAAAATGTTCCAGGGTCTCCACAGTGCCCAAATTACACATGTGGCAATCTTTTTCACTGTTCTTCCCAACTTTTCCCCTCAGCTCCAGGGATCGCGACCTCAGTTTGAAAAACAGTGACCCCCCCAAAGGTGCCATCAAGGTACTCTTCAAAACCTGGCTTCTCTTTATCACGCAGGCCACCCAAAGACCTCTTTGATCTGACCCCTTCTCGCCAATTACGGTCACAATCCTCCATGACTCTTTCTCTGACGATTTGTTTTACCCTGGTTTGCCCCAACGTCCAGGACCGAGATCTCCAATGAGTAGTTCTCTACGAGCTCCCTCACTTGGACCATCCACCCCGTCTTGATATTTGACTTGAAAATTCTCAGTAACATTACTTTACACCATCGGATGTCGGGGAGGTTTACCAAATAATTAAGATAACCGAGTTTCAAAAGGTCTATCCTGTCCTTGATCCTCATCCACCCAAGCTCACCCCTGATTGCTTCTAGCGCTGCGGCATTACTCGACCCCGTTATCCATCGGCCTGCATCGTTAGGCAGGATTTCCAAGCTCTTTACGGCCGTCTAGTTTAGGGGTACCACTTCCGTACCGTATGTTATACTTGGCAGACCCACCATTTCTCAAATGGTTTTCCCCACGAAAATCTTATTGGAACTGTTTCTCCCTATAAGTTTGATTTGGTTAAGGATTCGCTTCCCCTTCAGAATCAATTTGTTTGTGTGGTTTCGGTAGATGCCTCTTCCTGCAATGTTTATATTTACCCCCGAAATACTCGTAATCACCTGTCTCTCCTACACTGAGAAGTTTGCTGCTACCTTCCGGAATGCAGAACTCACCCACTCTCCACCTTCGAGTGGGATTCACTTTGCGGTCCACAGGTATAACACATTGAAACTATTTATTGGTCAACCCACACATTCGCTTAACAGCCATCTTAGTGATGTAGTTATATCGTATCACGTTCGCCTGCGGGAAAAACGGCCCTTTAGGACCAAAGGGTTAAAGTACTTTTGTTTGACAGTTAAATTTAGGATTTTTTAAAAACTATTTCGCGACACGAATAGAAGAAGGCACTTGAAAACTGACATTAATATTTTTCATTGTTTTTGCCTTAATCCTATTTGAGATCATGAATTATATTTTTAGTTTAAACAATATTTATTACTGAAAGTGACAATTGTATACATCACGCAAACAGATAAAAAGGAACAACTCATAAATTTATAGTATACAATGTAAGAGAACAACAGAATCAAAGAATAAATGTAAGGGATTCAACAGTAAGCTATAAGCTTTTGTAAGTCGTCTCCTTAAAGCTGTTTTTGAACAAAAAATAAAAAAAATGAAATTGTAATGTCGTTGTTGTGAATAACTCTGGTTGTATATGGCCGTGATGTAGCCACGAAAGTTGAGGCAGAATTCTTTCCAACTTTATTTCACCTCGTACTCTGCTAGAGTTCATATCCCCGTAGCCGAAGGTTCGCGTT
Organism: Pictodentalium vernedei; assembly: GCA_031216915.1. Taxonomy (NCBI): domain Eukaryota; kingdom Metazoa; phylum Mollusca; class Scaphopoda; order Dentaliida; family Dentaliidae; genus Pictodentalium; species Pictodentalium vernedei. The sequence goes on from CM062293.1 coordinate 376,166,115, forward strand.
TTTCTCTTGGTAAAAAATAATCTCGAATGCGTGTGCATGGTCCCGTTTTAGGGATATCAGGCGTGAAAATACAAAATGTGAAATTATTCTGGAAAAATATTGGTGAGCAACCTATCCAGACAATCATGCACTATCAAAACACGCTACAGAAAATCGGAATACTATCCAAACCAAAATCCAGACAACGTCAGACTCAGTTCACCATACTGGCAAAGCCTACTCATTCATCTGGTGGGGGATATTGAACAAAACCCTGGCCCTTCAAGCCATACTTCCTTTGAAACAGACACGGGTGACTCCCATGGGACTAACTCTAGCATTGTTACGCGAGACTTCTCCATCCTCCATCTCAATATCCAAAGTCTCCAGCCCAAACTAGACATTCTGTGTGGTGAAGTGGTTCACTACGACATTTGTACTTTCACAGAATCATGGCACGACGACTCCGTAAGTAATACCGATATACAATTACCCCATTTTCGCCCACCGCTTCGGAATGACCGCGAGTCAAGGGGGGGGGGGGGGGGGGGGGAGTAGTGACCTATGTACGAAATTATATCCCATATAAGCGTCGTATGGATATAGAGATCGCTGGACTTGAGTGCGTGTGGGTCCAAATTCACACCAAACAAGGCGATTTACTATTAGGGACCATTTATAGACCGCCACATACAAACATCTGGACTCTTCTTGAAATGTCAATAGAAAAAGCCCTCGACACGAATCCCCTCTCCATAATTGTTACAGGTGATTTCAACGAAAACCAAATAACTGTACAAAATGGACGCATTCAAGAAATACTCAGCCAGTTCAACTTAAAGCAATTAATCGATCAGCCAACGTACCATGCCTAAACGTCCAACTCGCTGCTTGACCTGTTCATGGTAAGCAACGATGCATTGGTTTCTCAAAGTGAGATTGGTGATCCATTCTTTGCTGATCTTGTCCGTTATCATTGTCCCATTATCCTGAAGTTTAACATCCCGAAAAAGCCCAAAAATATTCAAGCGACGTGTATGGAAATACACGGACGGTGACTATACTGGTCTAAATTACGACATGTCTGCGGTTGACTGGAATTCGTTAACTAATGATTGCCCAATCGACAGCTTAGCTGAGGTCTTTACAAATATTCTAAAGGAAAAAAATACCAAAATACATCCCCAGCAAAATTGTCACTACACGTCCCGACCAGCCCCTGTGGATGCACAATGAAGTTAGAAAACTTATCCGACAAAGAAAAAGGCGTTATCGCAATGCTAAACGAAAAAACACTCCCCAAGCTTGGGAAAGGTATCGTCTGAAGAGAAATGAAACTGTGTTGGCCATCCGTACAGCAAAAGCAAACTATAACGCCAAGATTGAAGCTAAAATAAACTCCCCCACAACCCCAGCATCGCGGTGGTGGAAATCACTGAAAAGCTTACTGTCTGACACGAGGAAAACAGTACCCGACCTGATTGTGAATGACAAAGTACTCTCCCGAGAAGATAAGAAATGCGAAATTTTAAACGGACATTTCTGCTCGATATCAACATGTGATGACGCGAACCACCAATTACCCCCACAGGACTTTGACACAGATCGCCCGCAACTCGACTCTATTATTTTGAGTGTGCAAGATGTAACCGACGCTATAAATTCACTCAATGTCTCCAAAGCTTGTGGACCTGATAAAATAAGCCCACAAATATTAAAAAGATGCTCATTGAGCCTGGCTGAACCCTTGAAAGAAATATTTAACCTAATGCTGCAAAGATCCCATTTCCCCGGTCAGTGGAAACTGGGAAACATCGTTCCTGTGCATAAAAAAGTGCCGAAGATTCAATTGTGAACTATCGATCGATCACTTTACAATGTTGCGTGAGTAAAATATTCGAAAAATGTGTTTTCAGAAAAGTATTAGAATTTCTTAAAAACAATGCCCTTTTAACACTTCTCCAATCTGGGTTTCTGCCTTCAGACTCCACGGTCCTTCAGTTGACCGATATTTATCATACATTTAGCGCTGCGCTTGACGAAGGTAAAGAAATTAGAGTAAGTTTTTGTGACGTCAGTAAAGCCTTTGATAAGGTGTGGCATACTGGCCTTCTGTATAAACATGAAAAAATCGGAATTACGGGTATCTTACAGAAATGGTTTGCAAATTATCAAAACAATAGACAACAGTGTGTCGTATTCAACTCAGCGTCGTCGTCTTGGAGAGAAGTCGCAGCTGGAGTTCCCCAGGGGTCTATACTGGGGCCCTTGTTATTTCTAATTCATATAAATGATCTCGTCCACGATATTAGGAGTAATATACGCCTCTTCGCCGACGACACTACCCTTTTTCTCGTCGTTGAAAACCCTCAACTCGCGGCAAACATGCTTACTAAAGATATAAAAACTATAGAAAAATGGTCAAGCGACTGGCTTGTTGACTTCAACCCATGCAAAACCGAATCTCTGATCATGTCCCGAAAAACTACTAAACCGAACCACCCTACACTACAAATGTTTGGCACTGATATCAAGGAAGTTGACTATCACAAACATCTTTGCCTGACATTTGACCCCAATGGCGGCTGGGCCACTCATATTAATGACATTAAGTCCAAAGCATGGACAAGAGTTAATCTAATCAGATAGCTTAAATTCCAACTAGACCGAAAAGCCCTTGAGAAAATGTACCTTGCGTTTATAAGCCCTCTTCTAGAATATGCAACCACAGTTTGGGATAACTGCACTAACCAGCAAAAAAAAAACGAACTTGATAAAATACAGACCGAGGCAGCACGTATCATATCTGAGGGAACTAGGAGTGTGGGTAGAACCTCACTCCTTAATGAAATGGGGTGGGAGACACTAGAAACACGGCGTGAAAAGCACAGACCAACACAATATTTTAAGATGTGCCACAACTTGGTACCCCCGTACATCTCCAACATGATTCCACCTGCATCCACAGAAAGACACTCATACAACCTACGCGGGACTACTGATTTAACCACAGCTTTATGCCGAACCGAGTAGCACAGCAACTCCTTCCTTCCATCTACCACAAGACTGTGGAAACATTTCCCCCACCGAAATAAGGCTCAATAAGTCACTTCCCAACTTCAAAGAATTTCTAGACTCCAACAGGCCAAGAGTACCTCAATTCTACTATAACCACAAATCCCGTGGGGCACAAATCTTACACTGTAGACTTCGACTACACTGCAGTAATCTTAACGATGACTTGTTCAATAACCACCTCTCGGGGAATTATGCATGTTTGTGTGGCGAACGCGAAACAACTGATCACTACTTCTTACAGTGTCCATATTTCGACCCCATAAGAATAGACACTCTTGGTAAATTACCATATGTGATAAATACAAGCATACTCCTATACGGAAGTGAATTCTACCCAAATGTAATTAACAGAGAGATCTTCGAAACTGTTCACACATTCATTAGTCGATCAAACAGGTTTTCCTAACACCAACCCACCCCTACCCCCCCCCCCCCCCCGTATGTCACCAACAATGTGAAAAAATAGGAAATGTCGCTTTTCAAGGCCGGACCGCGGCCGTATAACATATCCAAACCTGGCACCACCACTTGTCAGCAGCATGAGCCTGTTAACCCTGATCACTGCTTCTCCGAATCATGTCATAGACGCTTACCTCTCTGTCTTTTTTCCCACGTATTTAAAGTCTATGCCACTGCAGAAGGGAGGTTAACAAGTGACTTACTTCTCGGATCCCTACTCCTCCTCCCCATTTCTTTCCTCTCTTTCTCACACCATTTTTTTTCTTTTCTCAATGTGTGTGTTTGCGTGCGCGCGTGTGTCTGTGTCTGTGTGTGTGTCTGTGTGTGTGTGTCTGTGTGTGTCTGTGTGTGTTTGTGTGTGTGTCTGTCTGTGTTACTGTGTGTCTGTGTGAGTCTGGGCGCGCGTCTGCGCGTGTGAGTGAATGCGCACCTATGTAAATAAATATTTATATGTATCCACTCAACTGGTTTAGGCAAATGCTAACACAATATTTTACAAGCACAATGTGTTTGTCACGCTATATAACTTCTTTTGTGATAAAACCTGTGCCACGGAAACAGCCTTGTATAAGCTACACAGCTTGTTGCTGAATCCGTTTCCATCATTCAAACTCATATGTATCATTTGTATCTATGTTTTTATTACTTGTGTTGCAAATAAATACTGTTTAAACTACAATGAATTTGTGCACATTGCAAATATTGGTTGGTTACCCCACCCCCAAAATAACAAACATAGACCCTACCAGTTGTTGACTCTGAATTAACATGGAATATGCCATCAGAGTTGAAAGAGTTAATTCCGATTGCCCATGTGAGTGCGTAGTGGGGTTGTGAACTAAGGCCCACTGAACGCCAGTGGCGCAATTCACTCCAATTGCCACTAATTCTGCATGGTCAGAGTTAGTAAGTTGGAGAGTCAGACAGTTGCTCGTTGTCGTTCGGGGTTATCGCCAGGTTCTCCGGTTTCTTCTACCCGTAAAACCAAACCGTCGACATGATGTGACCCTGGCTGTTGAAATGCCGTGAAACCCCAATAAACGAAGTAACAATACGAATTAACGGCAAATATAACAGTCAAGGCTTGACCAAGAGTCATGAAAAAAGTTGATTCGGCACATGGGTCTTTCATGGCTGAATAATATCGACTGGCATTCATGGACATTGCTTCAGATTCAGGACTTGGCGTATGTTGCAAATTATATGCGCGGTGACTATATTTGAAAAACCATTAAGGGATTGTTTTTGCAATTTTTGCAATGAATTTAAAAAATGAAAACAACACTTCATGTACTGATGCCAAACATTACATCAAGAGAAAATTAAAAACGATATAAGACATTATGTGTAGCGCTCGCGCGAACAGATGGCAGTATCGTTTGTTGCTGGGTAGCTCTCATTCTTTGACCCCGCCTCAACTGACTCATAAATAACATAGAACACATCATACGAACTCGAGGACAGAACAGCCGTTCACAGTGACGCAAACCCTCAGAGTGGATAACGGCGCGCTGCGTAATATCTGTTCCTCGCCAGCCCCCACCCCCCTACACCCCCACCCAGAACGGATGTCATCGTCGCTGTAGCTGTGTGCCGCTCGCTGCTTGACTCTGCCTGCCCGACTCATCAATAACACCACCTCATCACATCAACTCGCTTTCATACCAACAATGCAACTACGTCACACCCATAGGCATACTCATGCATCACCCAGAGTGGGTACCCGTGCGTGAATATCACAGTGCTGTATAATATCTGTTCATTGCGGTTCTCAAGAATAGATGCTAGCTCGCACCTTGACCTTGTCCGGACCAACTCAACAAATTACTTTAAAAAAAAACACCAGCGAATTGGGGTGCATTTGGTCTACAAACATACTGATTATTTCAGCTCTTTTTTTCCGGGTGGGGGCAATCATGACATCTCAACCCCTTGTAGGATTGGTGGATGACCACTGTTCATATAAAATACTACAGGATGTTTCTCCAATCATTCATTTGTAATTGTTTTGGATTATTATACCGGCACCGAGAGGACGTTTAATGTGGTTTAACTCTACTTTCTGAAGTCGGAGTCCTATCATGTCTTACAGTTTTACGGACGAGCCTGAAATCCTGAGTATCCGGAAAGAACCACAGAGAAACGGTGAGTAACTGTTGGACTCGCCAGCTTACTAATCCGGGATGAGCAGAGTTGGCATTGGCTGAAAGCAAGTGTACTCTACTCGTATGTTAAGATTAAGCAAACATCGACACTGTGCTCCCGCGATGAAGTGTTCCTGCAACGGACGGATTCCACGCAGATGACGCGGGTCAGGGTCAAACCGTCGATCTTTCGATCTCAAGTCCAATGCACTAACAATGAGCCATCACGTTAATCCTTTACCTAACATGAAATTGAGACGACACCTGCAAACAAAATTCTGAATAACTTATTTTTTTCATTTTTTGCACCAAAGACATTGCGTTTGATCCCGCATTGGAACGATAAGAGTCGGGAGCATCGAGAAGGTGAATGACAATTGGAGCGTGGAGGAGGGGGGAGGTAAAACAGGATATGCAAACTATGAAGGCTGAAGCACCGACTTGTAACATATTTCAACTACACCACCAAGACACGCTTTCAGTAGGATTTAGTGTCTGCATTGTATGACTAAATGTGTATACGACATAACTGCAAGTTTTAATCTCGTAAGACATAATTACTACTAATAATAATTTGTTGGCTTTCCGCTGGTTTGCCGCGGTCCTCCAGCGAAAAAGCCTACATCATCCCCGGAACCCACCTAGCTGACCCCCCCCCCCCCCCACACTGTCCCTTCTAATGTCCCAGCATTCTGACCCAAAATTCTTTTTTATTTCAGCCACTGGCGCTTTCTCAATCTCCCCAACTGTGACATCGAAACTTTTTCTCAAATTATCGCTCATCTACACATTTCTCTTGCTTCTGGCCCATTCTTCCATTCATTTTTCCAGAAATTTTATCTTTCTAGGCAAATATTTAGGACATTATAAAATGAAGTATTCAAGGGTCCATGTTACTGCATATTCGGTACCCTCCCCCCCCCCCCCCCACACCCCCGCCTTTTCCCCTTCATTCGAGTGATTGGCAAGAGTGTGTTCATTTCTGTGAATCGAATCAACGCCTAAATGTATCGACTATAAAATTATTGGTTGGGGGAACACACTTAAACCTTCCTTCCCGATGCCTCTGGTCGGTGGCAGAAATAGTTTTTCGAATCACTACTAATTTCCAAGTTAAATTGTAAAAATGTATTTGTGAAAAGTACATGTACTCTTTTGAGCAGTGTTGGTGGCTCTGAAAAGAACCGTTTGAGATACTCAAGCTATATCATTCTTCTTCTGATGACAGATTCTCGTACTCGCTGTCTTCTATTATCTCAGTGTGCTCCCCGTACAATTCTCGTCTTGTGTCGTCAATCTCTTCCGCTTTCAATTTGGCATATTCATAGTAGACGTTCCTCATTCCCTCCACAATGGCCATACGCATGCGTTGCTTATATCTATATCCTTTCCTCTCCTTTTCCCCTGCCCAGTCATATTTTTTCTGTATCTGTCCCAGAATGTTGTTCAGTAGAATAACTTGTTCACATGCTCGGCGAAAGCAGAATTCCGATCGGCAGAGTTTTTTTTCTTCTGACGTGAGAGTCGAGTTGATGAAATTTGGTTCTTCCATTATGAGAATTAGTGCTGTTTTTGTATACAAACTGATTGTACGGTGTTGAATACACAAGGTGCAGTGTTCTGTCTTGGTTACCTATCAATATTTATAGTCCATGACAAAACTGATTGTCCCCTTCACAGTGCGATAAACATACGATGTTAGTGGTGTTTTAATGCTTTGACAGGCAGATGAGAGATTATTGTCGAAACGATGAATCTATGTACACCTATGATTTTCATTACTGATAAACCAAACAGCCTTAAATTATCCATTTGAGTTTTAGTTGTATCTTCCATGCCAGTTCAAAGTCAGCAATTAGAAGAGTCCATATTCATTATTTGGGGTGAACCAATCAATATTTTCAACGTGCTGCCTTGGATATACTGAGATAAGATATACTGTCATTTGTCATCGCGTTTTTCTAAGTTGAGACTTTAAAGTTCAAAGAGTTTCCACGGCTGATTATTTCAATATTTATGCATATCTGTTGGACGATTAAATTCACTGACACAAACAAATGTCATTGTTTTGCCTCGTGCCAATGTGAGGTCATGAGACATGTTTTTGAGAGAAACATTGACAAAAAGTAAATTTTTAATGTCGTTTTTCTGGATATCACTGGTCCTTTATCGTCGTTACTTAAGGTAAAATATTAAAAAGTAAACCTATTTGTCTACATTACCAGAGGGTGGATTAGTATCCAAAATGGTGAACAACGACAATGAGTCAACGAAAATGGCGAAGACAAGAATGACAGGGACAAGAATCGTAAACTTGAATGGGTTGGACTGGGTCGTGATATTAAAATTTTTTAGTAAATTTTGTTTCTTAACATACCTACCACAATTGTTTACAATTGGCTGTAACATAAGTGCAAGCCCTACTTCGGAACTAACTCAAGCTTTTAGAATCTTTTCCAAACGAGTTGGAAAAGTACTAGAGTGCAAAAGCACGAAAAAGATCGAAAAAGGGTCGAGCGAGACCAGCGCTCGAAATTACAGGTACTCTCTCTGCACACCTCTTGCGTTTACCGAGCGCATGCGCAACAAACCGTGACGTCAATTCCGTATTTCCGCCAACGAGAAGTTTGTGATTTAGCGGGGAGGCATCGATATCAAAGATATCCCCAAGGAGGGTGGGCCTCCGGTAAACAATTGTGGTAGGTATGTTAAGAAACAAAATTTACTAAAAAATTTTAATTTCTTTTCAACCTACTCACAATTGTTTACAATTGGCTGAATAAACAATAGGAGGAGGTGAATCACATAACCAATACCAACAAGAGTAGCAGAACGAAAGCAAGGATGGCAGAGAACAAAAACTAAAACCTGTAATGAAGAAAGAGAGAAGGCACCTGAAAAGAACAAGGCTGAGAGAAGCGCAACCTCGACAAAAACAATTTAACGAGGGTGCACCACAGCCTGAGCAGCCACGAGAGGGCCTAAAGAATAAAGGTCCTCAGATTGCTGCTGAAGGTGGCGGAGATAAAAAGAGGAGAAGGTAGAAGCATTCCTCCAGTAAGCCGCATTCATAACATCACGGAGCGAAACAGAATTGGAGAACGCCTAGGATGTAGAAATGGCACGAACCTCGTGAGCATTAAGCCGGTTCGAAACAAGATCCGATGCAGACAAGCGAGAATAAGCCAGCTTGATTGCAAGACAGATCCACCTGGAAATAGAATGGGAAGAGATAGACTGCCGCTTAGGAATGAGAGACAGAAAAAATCTCTTCCGATCCCTCCTAATGAACTGAGTGCGAGTAATGTAAGTCTTGACCGCACGAACAGGACAAAGAAGAGGCCTCCGTCCATCTACAGCAGGGAGAGCCCGAATGCAGATGGGAGGAGGTACCGAATCGGGGAGTTGATTCTTAGCCAGAAAAGAGCAATCAGTAGTGAATGTGACACTGTTAGCCTCATTTCGGAAGAAGGCAGAATCAACAGATAGCGCATGAAGCTCACTGACTCGACGAGCAGAAGCAAACGCTAGAAGAAAAACCGTCTTATAGGTGAGAAAACGCATGTCGGTCTCAGATAAAGGCTCGAAAGGCGCCCCCTCCAAACAGTGCAACACCCATGCCAAGTTCCACTTGGGTGTAAGACGCAAAACTCGAGGCCTCTTCAAAGAAAAGTGCCGAATAAGTTTGGAGAGGAAAAGATTACGACCGATACACCGCTTTCCCACATAAGAGAAAATATCAGACAGCATAGACCGATAGCCCTTAATCGTAATAGGCTGGAGGCCCTTGGAGTCAAAAAGAAAAACCAGAAAATCCGCAATTTGAGCGATAGACGGATCACGGTAATTCACATTGTGATCTGAACACCAGCGGCAGAAAACCTTCCACTTGGCGGCATAAGTCATTCCAGTGGAAGGTCGCCGCGATGCAGAAATGCACTCCACTGATCGTCTCGAAAAACCTCTACGTCGGAGACTGGACCTGATAAAAGACAGGCGTGAAGGGACAGGCTCGCCAGGTTGTTGTGATACTTCCTGGGACGACCCTGTGAAAGAAGATCGCGACGTAGAGGTAGACGAATCGGTCGATCGGCCAATAGAGGCCGCAGCAGATTGATCCACACCCTCTGTGGAGACAGGGGTGTGATCAGAATGATCCTGCAACTGCAAGCACGAATCTTCGCTAAAACTTGAGGAAGAATCGGTGCAGGAGGAAAGGCATAGCCGACCCAGCCTGTCCAGTCCAGAGACAGAGCGTCTACTGCAAATGCCAGAGGATCTGGACAAGGGGAGACAAAAGTCTCTACCTGATGATTCCAGCGAGTAGCGAAAAGGTCGACCTGAGGACGACCCCACTGCTCGCAAATCGCCTGAAACACCGACCGATGTAGCATCCATTCGGTTGGAAGGACACTGTCGCGTCGGGACAGGGAGTCTGCTAGGACGTTGAGACGCCCGGGAATGTGTCGAATGGACACCCGAGCGTTCACATCCCGTGCCAACAGAAGAAGATCCCGAGACAGCCGATACATAGGAATCGAATGAGTGCCTCCCTGATTCCGTATGTAGGCCACTACTGTCGAATTGTCCGAAAGAAGTAGGACAACATGGTCCGACAGATGAGGGATCCAAAGCCGAAAACTCAACAGAAGAGCAAGGAGCTCCTTCTGGTTGATATGAAGGCCCACCTGCTCGCTGTCCCACTCTCCGTGAGTAGACAGACCGAGAGGGTCCAACGTCGCACCCCAGCCCCGATCGCTGGCATCCGCAGTAAGGATGCGATCGGCCAAAGGAAGATCCAACGGAACACCCTGTGTCAGCCAGGGAATATTTGCCCAAGGGCGGAGGTGACAAAGCAGAGACCGAGGAATAGTGAGTTCCAGGTCCAGCGGATCTACATTCGGACGCCAATGATCCAACAGGAAGTGTTGGAGAGGTCGGACAAACAAGCGACCGAGCGGAATGAGATCGGTCACCGAACCGCAAAGGCCCAGCATCCGAAGGAAAGTCCTGGCCGAGACCGAGGAAGATTGAAGCAGGTCCCGAGTCAAGGCGGAAAGAATCGTCGCCCGAGCCTGGGGAACCGACACTACATTGTGAAGAGTGTCGAAATCCATCCCCAAATGACGGAATCGCTGAGAAGGAAGAAGATCCGACTTCTCGCGATTGACTCTGAAACCCAGCGACGCTAGAAGGCAAAGAAACTGCCGGACATCGAACTCCAGAACAGCAGCATCGTGGTGCCGTTGGAGGATGTCGTCTAGGTAGGCGGACGAAGTCACCGCCGACTGAGTGCGATGGAAAGCAAGCACATGTGACATCAGTCGGGTGAAGGCCCAAGGAGCCAGGTTCAAACCGAACGGGAGAGCTCTGAATTGAAAAACTCGATCCCGAAACGAGAACCGAAGGTATTTCCGTGACGCCAGATGAATGGGTACATGGAAGTAGGCATCCTTCAGGTCGATACTGGCCGCAAAATCGCCCTGATGAACTGAACGTCGAACCGACCGGAAAGTCTCCATACTGAAACGAGGAGCAATTATGTACTCGTTCAGGGTACTCAGATCGATGACAGGACGAAATTGGCCGTTTTTCTTCGGCACCAAGAAAAGTCTCGAGTAAAACCCCGGTGAAAGGGTGTTCCTGACCACCTCGATCGCCCCTTTGGTGAGGAGATTGTCGATCTCCTGCACTAGAAGGTCCCGACGCAGAGAATCTGAAGGGACCTGAGTCGGAAGGGGCACCCGAGATAAACTGGGGTGCCGATGGAAGGACAGTCGCAGACCGGAATGAATGACGTCGAGGACCCAAGAGTCCGACGTTATCTCTGTCCAACGGTCGTAAAACAGCGACAGCCTTCCTCCGACTGGAGGCGAATCGAGGTGAGAACCTTCACTTGCGGCCTCGACGAGGCCCCCGAGAGGAGAAACCACCTCGGGAAGTGATAGAGTCCTGAGACTTTCCAGCCTGAGGCTGCCAGCGGGCCTGGCCACGTCGGCGCTTCTTATGAGCAGAAGGAGCAGACGGAGCCGAAGGCGTAGCCGACGTCGCCGACGAGGCAGACGCAGCAGCACGCTTGGCGGGCCTGGAACGACCCCCACCCGCAGCAGCAGGTGGGTCAAGCTGTCTCAGCAAAAGCTGGTCCTTCGAATGACGAAGAACTTCGCCACGAACAGCTTCCACGGAACCATGGAACAACTGAGGTCCTACCAAAGAGGCAGACCTCAGAACAGCACGTTGCTCAGAAGGAAGGGATGGTAAAGAATCCAAAACCGCATCCCGGCGTGCCAGCTCCAAATTGGCCGTGTTACAGGCGTGAGCGTGAGTCAAGTTCATAAGAGCCTGTGACAAAACGCGAAAAGGCGCCTGAGCGTCATCAAACTCCCCTGGTGGAAAATATTCAGCCAGAGCAGCGACAACATGGTCCGCGAGAGATAACATACCCAGCATCTCTCGGGACAGGCCCACCATACACTCAACTACCGACATCGGGAGAACTGCCGACTTAGGCTTAGTCAACCCGAGGGAAGAAGAATCCTCATCCACAGTAGTCATCCCTTGGAAGACTGGTGGAGAGACGGAATCGTAAACACGAAACCGCGATGGAGGCAGGAAGGCATCAGCTCTAGAAAAGAAGGAACCCTTGAGGGCCTTAGAACGCATTTTGGCGTCTAAGCCCTGGAAGGACTCAACCACCTGAGCCGATTGCAGAGGACGCAAAGCCCCGGAGCTAGAAGGCTCAACAGGGTTACGGCGCTCCACAGTGGACCGCGGCCGGACGGTCACAGAAGGCTGGTCGGAAGGTAGAACGTCCGGCAATAAGCCAAAGACGAAATCCAAAGCCTGCCCCAAGACTGACGAAGGGGGACCATCACCTTCAAGATACTCGTCATCCTCCGTAGCAGAGGAGACGTAGCCCAACTCGGGCTGACCAGCAGAAACCTCCTGTGAATACTGTGCAGTGTCCAAGGGGCCAGGCGAGACATCTCGGCGACCGACCAAAGGAGGTTGTGCCTCAGGAGGCACAGGGAGGCCAACTTGAGGGTTGCCAGAAAGCAACCGGGTGAGCGCCAAAACGGCCTGGCGCAGGTCACCCTGAGAATCCGTCGCAGCAGAATCGCCCGACGGAGTGTCCTCCCAATGGACCTTTCTGGTAGAAGAACCCAAATCCTCAGAAGAGACCGACGGCGAACGTCGATCGGCAGACAGAATAGGAGCACGGTGAGAAGACACCGGAGGATAGTCCCGATTGTGACGCCCAGGAGCCATCACTGGCCTCTGCGAAACAGAAGGCCCTGCCTGCAAATCCTCGAAAGGGACCGACGGCGCACGTCGATCGGAAGCTGGACCTAGGACACGGTGAGAAGACACCGGAGGATTGTCCCAAGAATGACAGGAACCTGTCATTGACCTCTGCGCAGCAGACGGCCCCAACTGCCTATCCTCTGAGACCGACGGCAAGCATCGATCGACACCCAGACTCGGAACACAGTGAGGAATCACCGGAGGAAGGTTCCGAGAGTGACAGCTAACCGGGGCTGTCACTGACCGCTGCCGAACAGCAGGCCCTGGATGCCAACGTCCCAACACCATCCCGCTAGTCGGCACACTAGCAGGCGAAGGTGGAACAATAAACGATTCACTCGAGGGACGAGGAATCGCTGCCGAAGCGACCGGCCGGCTCAACCGACTAGGAGCAAACCTAGCCAGATGAGACGGAGCAGACAGCAAACCCGCACAGCCTCGCCGCGAGGCTGGGGGAGGCTGAGAACACACAGACACACCAGCAGATACAGCCTCGGTCCCCCGAGACTGTAGACCATCCCCAGAAGAGATGGAAGAGCCACCATCAGACAGAATAGGATCTGGAGTAGCAACCCCCTCAACAACGGTCGACGGTGTTGGAGGCAGATCGGAGAGGGTTACCGAGTTGACCTCGGAAAAGCTCTCAACGAAAACAGACGCCTCAATAGTGACATCCGAAGACAAAGAGACCGCGGTCTCCTCATCAGGTATCACAGAACAAACACCGTCAACAGTTGCAGAGGAGCTCGCCACAGAAGTCAGATCCGAATCCTGTGTGACAGAGTCACCACGTGCACCAGCAGAAATGTCTGCAACGGCACGGCTACCCTTACCCCGAGAACGAGGGGTTCTAGCTCTGGAAAGAACCACCTTGTTAACAGAAGCCCAAAATTTAGAGGACCAAACCCCACAGATACCACATGATTGGGCCTGAGTGCAATTGTTGCAAGTGACACATGTGGTATGGGAATCGTCCACATGTTTCACCTGCAAACAAGAGGTACAAGGAATAGTCTTAGGCATGATATAAATACAACAATCAAGCTTCCCGCCGACGGAAAACAGAACGAAGGTCGTGTTCACACGTGGGGGAAAGGCAAGATAAAGTGTGAAAAGCACAGCAATAATAATACAAATTAACATTAAATGAGAGTAATAATTTGGTAGCTTGAAAAAGGATACAATCCAGTAGCACACTAAAGACGATTAATAAGTTGTTCACGAAGAATTAATATCATAAACAGCACAGTCACAAAAATTTCCGACCATGACAATGGCGGAAAATAAAGGAATTGACGTCACGGTTTGTTGCGCATGCGCTCGGTAAACGCAAGAGGTGTGCAGAGAGAGTACCTGTAATTTCGAGCGCTGGTCTCGCTCGACCCTTTTTTCGATCTTTTTCGTGCTTTTGCACTCTAGTACTTTTCCAACTCGTTTGGAAAAGATTCTAAAAGCTTGAGTTAGTTCCGAAGTAGGGCTTGCACTTATGTTACAGCCAATTGTAAACAATTGTGAGTAGGTTGAAAAGAAATTTTATCCGCATTCCTCTCCGTTACGCTGTCGAAAACGAAATACGGGAATATGGAATCTGAAAGGCTTTTCCCGTTTCTTTGTTTTTTTTCAATGCGGTCCTTATTTTGCGGTGTTTTATTTATGAAATCTTGACCAAATGGTATAAAAGTGTCGCCATCAGATCGTGATCTAATCGCGCAAAAAGACCGCTTTTGTGACCACGATACTGCAAAGTAAAAACATCCAACTGCAACATATCTTACAAGTAATATAGCATACCAGGGATCCCATAATTATTACTAAATGGAATTATCCAAAACAAGGGGGAAAATCACTTTCCCTGATGCTCCCGAGCCACACCGGGTCCCGCGTCACTGAATGTGCTAACACAAACATGTAATCGTTGATGGAATCGTAGTGTCAAAATGGAAATGAGTAATTTCATTTTTTTAACTCCAAGCATTGTCCCCAGTTTATTTTATTGGCTTTGTTCGGCAGTCGTGTACAACGGAAGTATGAAACAGTCTTCACATAAACAATAATTGGTTACTGTAATGTGATATGACAAGGAGATGAATACCATCTTCATGACATCCGAAAATTTAATAGAATTTTCATTTCAGGGAAAAATGTGCACGTGAAAAATATCCCATATTCTACCCGACAATATATTTGTCAGTAGAATATACCTGTTAATCCCATATTTCTCACATCAGTCAGCGATTTGACAGGGTTTCCACTTGGGAAATTTCAGTTGAAACCCCCATCCCCCATTTTATTCTGCTCTGCATATTAATCACTGCGATTTTAGTAACTTCCACTTTTATCATCGCCACCATTTTAGTCACTGCCATATCCGTCACTGCCATTTTACTCACTTCCAACTTGGCCACTATCATTTCATTGACTGCAATTTCGGTAGCTGTCATTCTATTCACTTCTATTCTGGTCGCTATTTTTCTCAGAAGGTGTTTGTTTCTGCAATTTTCGCCATTGCCATTTGGTCACTGCCATTTCTGCCATTGCCACTTTAGTCGTTGTCATTTCAGTCACTGCCATTTTAAGCACTGACATTTTAACATTCTCAACAGCTTTCGATAGTTTTTCCCAACATCAAAGGTCCAGAGATAAATGACTCAACTGTGGTAGCAATGCAAATGTTAGGAAGCACGAGGGCCAGTATAAAGCATGAGACAGGTTCGATTCTGATCGGGGAAAACTCCATTATGTTCTTGGGCAAGACCATTAACCATTTGAGCCCAGTACGCCCTTTTTCCCTTCCAGGATCGTGAAACGACCTCAATTTGTAAAGAGGTTATCTGCACAATGAATTTAATGAGATTAATGTTCATCTAACGACAGCGAGGTGGATGCGGGGGCTCTCACTGGTGGTCCTTGATCATGTGTGGGAGCCCCCGTATCTCCATCCTGACCGCGGGTGATGAGATTAATATTTATCTAATGAATACAATGACAGCAATGTAGATTTTGGTGGTTTTTGACTACAAGTGAGAGCCCCCCCCCCCCCCTCTCCTTCTCCATCAAGATTGCAGGTGATGAGGCTAATGTTTATCCAATGACAGCGTATGCCCCCTGATACCAGTTTTTACCAATTTCTAAGAGTTAACCTTAACAAACGTAACCTGTTAAGCTGAGCTGTATTGCGCTCTTATTGATACCTCGACCTGATGCCGATACTGTGGGACATTTGCAGTCGTGTTTTCTGGAACTGTATTTTCTTTTTGTGACTTTGAATGGGTTGAAGTGAACCATTGGCTTTTTCAGGGATGTTGCCATTTTCAAGTTGGTAAATTGCCATATCTTTTAGGGTGCTAGTGATTCATTTTAGCTAGTTATATTGATAGGAAGAAAATGCAGTTCTGGAACATGGGGTTGTGGGAAGTTTATAGTATTGGCTCCTGGCTGAACGATAATTGCTCCTCCATGTTATAACCTGCCCTCCTGAATGCCGACGCTCCCAATGAACATGAACTGAGACAACTTCCAGATTCCGACTGTTAGGCTAGCATAGGCCCATAGCGCTTACAGACTTGGTATTCATGACCATATCACTAGATGCAACTATCCTGCCCTGATTATACTTCTTTTTAAGACGGCGACCTAGCAGGATTATTTTACTGCATTACTTAATACTCATGTAAATATATTTAACTCGTTTGTTTGTTTACCAACTTTTATCCTTCTATCACTCTCTCTTGTGAGTCCCGACTTCTCTTCTTTCTATTTTCTTACAGGCCTCATCCGGATGGTGTGGTACCAGGTGTGGATAGGAATGTTCGTCCTGATTGTAGTCCAAGAACAGATCCCACTCCTGAACTTTTTACTGAAAATAGCACTGTATTGTCATGGCTAACATCGAGTCTTATAGAATCAGAGTGGGTCTGTTTGCGCCTGTCGCACGCCGCGGAAAGCACCCTAAGACACAAATAGGATATCCCGAAGTATTGTTTGTCACGTTGGTCTCCAAACTTGGAGTCAGGTGTATAACAGTCATGGTAGCAATACAAGTATGGCTCTACGCCCAATGCTTACTGCAGAGGCAACCATGCGACTTCGAAGTACTATTGGGACTACCCAACCTATCCAGACAAACATGCACTATCAAAACACGTTACAGAAAATCGGAATACTATCCAAACCAAAATCCAGACAACGTCAGACTCAGTTCACCAAACTGGCAAAGCCTACTCATTCATCTGGTGGGGGATATTGAACAAAACCCTGGCCCTTCAAGCCATACTTCCTTTGAAACAGACACGGGTGACTCCCATGGGACTAACTCTAGCATTGTTACGCGAGACTTCTCCATCCTCCATCTCAATATCCAAAGTCTCCAGCCCAAAACTAGACATTCTGTGTGGTGAAGCGGTTCACTACGACATTTGTACTTTCACAGAATCATGGCACGACGACTCCGTAAGTAATACCGATATA
The DNA here is from genome assembly GCA_031216915.1 of Pictodentalium vernedei. Lineage (NCBI taxonomy): Eukaryota > Metazoa > Mollusca > Scaphopoda > Dentaliida > Dentaliidae > Pictodentalium > Pictodentalium vernedei. The sequence goes on from CM062293.1 coordinate 376,183,547, forward strand.
CAATTACCCCATTTTCTCCCACCGCTTCGGAATGACCGCGAGTCAAGGGGGGGGGGGGGGGGGGGAGTAGTGACCTATGTACGAAATTATATCCCATATAAGCGTCGTATGGATCTAGAGATCGCTGGCCTTGAGTGCGTGTGGGTCCAAATTCACACCAAACAAGGCGATTTACTATTAGGGACCATTTATAGACCGCCACATACGAACATCTGGACTCTTCTTGAAATGTCAATAGAAAAAACCCTCGACACGAATCCCCTCTCCATAATTGTTACAGGTGATTTCAACGAAAACCAAATAACTATACAAAATGGACGCATTCAAGAACTACTCAGCCAGTTCAACTTAAAGCAACTAATCGATCAGCCAACGTACCATGCCGAAACGTCCAACTCGCTGCTTGACCTGTTCATGGTAAGCAACGATGCATTGGTTTCTCAAAGTGAGATTGGTGATCCATTCTTTGCTGATCTTGTCCGTTATCATTGTCCCATTATCCTGAAGTTTAACATCCCGAAAAAAGCCCAAAAATATTCAAGCGACGTGTATGGAAATACACGGACGGTGACTCTACTGGTCTAAATTACGACATGTCTGCGGTTGACTGGAATTCGTTAACTAATGATTGCCCAATCGACAGCTTAGCTGAGGTCTTTACAAATATTCTAAAGGAAAAAAATACCAAAATACATCCCCAGCAAAATTGTCACTACACGTCCCGACCAGCCCCTGTGGATGCACAATGAAGTTAGAAAACTTATCCGACAAAGAAAAAGGAGTTATCGCAATGCTAAACGAAAAAACACTCCCCAAGCTTGGGAAAGGTATCGTCTGAAGAGAAATGAAACTGTGTTGGCCATCCGTACAGCAAAAACAAACTATAACGCCAAGATTGAAGCTAAAATAAACTCCCCCACAACCTCAGCATCGCGGTGGTGGAAATCACTGAAAAGCTTACTGTCTGACACGAGGAAAACAGTACCCGACCTGATTGTGAATGACAAAGTAGTCTCCCGAGAAGATGAGAAATGCGAAATTTTAAACGAACATTTCTGCTCGATATCAACATGTGATGACGCGAACCACCAATTACCCCCACAGGACTTTGACACAGATCGCCCGCAACTCGACTCTATTATTTTGAGTGTGCAAGATGTAACCGACGCTATAAATTCACTCAATGTCTCCAAAGCTTGTGGACCTGATAAAATAAGCCCACAAATATTAAAAAGATGCTCATTGAGCCTGGCTGAACCCTTGAAAGAAATATTTAACCTGATGCTGCAAAGATCCCATTTCCCCGGTCAGTGGAAACTGGGAAACATCGTTCCTGTGCATAAAAAGTGCTGAAGATTCAATTGTAAACTATCGATCGATCACTTTACCAAGTTGCGTGAGTAAAATATTCGAAAAATGTGTTTTCAGAAAAGTATTAGAATTTCTTAAAAACAATGCCCTTTTAACACTTCTCCAATCTGGGTTTCTGCCCTCAGACTCCACGGTCCTTCAGTTGACCGATATTTATCATACATTTAGCGCTGCACTTGACGAAGGTAAAGAAATTAGAGTAATTTTTTGTGACGTCAGTAAAGCCTTTGATAAGGTGTGGCATACTGGCATTCTGTAGAAAATCTTACAGAAATGGTTTGCAAATTATCAAAACAATAGACAACAGTGTGTCGTACTCAAGTCAGCGTCGTCGTCTTGGAGAGAAGTCGCAGCTGGAGTTCCCCAGGGGTCTATACTGGGGCCCTTGTTATTTCTAATTTATATAAATGATCTCGTCCACAATATTAGGAGTAATATACGCCTCTTCGCCGACGACACTACCCTTTTTCTCGTCGTTGAAAACCCTCAACTCGCGGCAAACATGCTTACTAAAGATATAAAAACTATAGAAAAATGGTCAAGCGACTGGCTTGTTGACTTCAACCCATGCAAAACCGAATCTCTGATCATGTCCCGGAAAACTACCAAACCGAACCACCCTACACTACAAATGTTTGGCACTGATATCAAGGAAGTTGACTATCACAAACATCTTTGCCTGACATTTGACCCCAATGGCGGCTGGGCCACTCATATTAATGACATTAAGTCCAAAGCATGGAAAAGAGTTAATCTAATCAGATAGCTTAAATTCCAACTAGACCGAAAAGCCCTTGAGAAAATATACCTTGCGTTTATACGCCCTCTTCTAGAATATGCAACCACAGTTTGGGATAACTGTACTAACCAGCAAAAAAAAAAACATGATAAAATCTAGACCGAGTCAGCACGTATCATATCAGGGGGAAGTAGGAGTGTGGGTAGAACCTCACTTCTTAATGAAATGGGGTGGGAGACACTAGAAACACGGCGTGAAAAGCACAGACCAACACAATATTTTAAGATGTGCCACAACTTGGTACCCCCCTACATCTCCAACATGATTCCACCTGCATCCGCAGAAAGACACTCATACAACCTACGCGGGACTACTGATTTAACCACCCCTTTATGCCGAACCGAGCAGCACAGCAACTCCTTCCTTCCATCTACCACAAGACTGTGGAAAACATTTCCCCCACCGAAATAAGGCTCAATAAGTCACTTCCCAACTTCAAAGAATTTCTAGACTCCAACAGGCCAAGAGTACCTCAATTCTACTATAACCACAAATCCCGTAGGGCACAAATCTTACACTGTAGACTTCGACTACACTGCAGTAATCTTAACGATGACTTGTTCAATAACCACCTCTCGGGGAATTATGCATGTTTATGTGGCGAACGCGAAACAACTGATCACTACTTCTTCCAGTGTCCATATTTCGACCCCATAAGAATAGACACTCTTGGTAAATTACCATATGTGATAAATACAAGCATACTCCTATACGGAAGTGAATTCTACCCAAATGTAATTAACAGAGAGATCTTCGAAACTGTTCACACATTCATTAGTCGATCAAACAGGTTTTCCTAACACCAACCCACCCCTACCCCTCCGTACGTCACCAACAATGTGAAAAAATAGGAAATGTCGCTTTTCAAGGCCGGACCGCGGCGTATAACATATCCAAACCTGGCACCACCACTTGTCAGCAGCATGAGCCCGTTAACCCTGATCACTGCTTCTCCGAATCATGTCATAGACGCTTACCTCTCTGTCTTTGTTTTCCACGTATTTAAAGTCTATGCCACTGCAGAAGGGAGGTTAACAAGTGACTTACTTCTCGGATCCCTACTCCTCCTCCCCATTTCTTTCCTCTCTTTCTCACACCATTTTTTTTCTTTTCTCAATGTGTGTGTTTGCGAGCGCGCGTGTGTGTGTGTGTGCGTTTGTCTTACCAACTTGACGAGGTAACTAGACAAAAGAGTTTGCGTGTTTCGCCTTACCGAGGTACAAAAGACAAAAGAAACTCTTTACCTCGGTTGTTTTCCCAGAACTGTACCGGCAAAACGAGGTTGAAACCGTTAGTCCACACAAAGGACAGACAATGGGGTACCTCGGTATGTAGGGAAAACAAGACTGTCTGTGTGTGTGTCTGTGTGTGTGTGTGTGTCTGTGTGTGTCTGTGTGTGTTTGTGTGTGTGTCTGTCTGTGTTACTGTGTGTCTGTGTGAGTCTGGGCGCGCGTCTGCGCGTGTGAGTGAATGCGCACCTATGTAAATAAATATTTATATGTATCCACTCAACTGGTTTAGGCAAATGCTAACACAATATTTTGCAAGCACAATGTGTTTGTCACGCTATATAACTTCTTTTGTGATAAAACCTGTGCCACGGAAACAGCCTTGTATAAGCTACACAGCTTGTTGCTGAATCCGTTTCCATCATTCAAACTCATATGTATCATTTGTATCTATGTTTTTATTACTTGTGTTGCAAATAAATACTGTTTAAACTACAATGAATTTGTGTGGTAGATTAATCAAAATTTTCAACGTGCAGCCCAAAGGCTGGACATTGCAAATATTGGTTGGGTTGGTTACCCCACCCCCCAAATAACAAACATAGACCCTACCAGTTGTTGACTCTGAATTAACATGGAATATGCCATCAGAGTTCAAAGAGTTAATCCCGATTGCCCATGTGAGTGCGTAGTGGGGTTGTGAACTAAGGCCCACTGACCGCCAGTGGTGCAATTCACTCCAATTACTACGAATTCTGCATGATCAGAGTTAGTAAGTTGGAGAGTCAGACAGTTGCTCGTTGTCGTTCGGGGTTATCGCCAGGTTCTCCGGTTTCTTCTACCCGTAAAACCAAACCGTCGACATGATGTGACCCTGGCTGTTGAAATGCCGTGAAACCCCAATAAACGAAGTAACAATACGAATTAACGGCAAATATAACAGTCAAGGCTTGACCAAGAGTCATGAAAAAAGTTGATTTGGCACATGGGTCTTTCATGGCTGAATAACATCCACTGGAATTCATGGACATTGCTTCAGATTTAGGACTTGGCGTATGTTGCAAATTATGTGCGCGGTGACAATATTTGAAAAACCATTAAGGGATTGTTTTTGCAATTTTTGCAATGAATTTAAAAAATGAAAACAACACTTCATGTACTGATGACAGACATTACTTGTCAAGAGAAAATTAAAAACGATATAAGACATTATGTGTAGCGCTCGCGCGAACAGATGGCAGTATCGTTTGTTGCTGGGTAGCTCTCATTCGTTGACCCCGCCTCAACTGACTCATAAATAACATAGAACACATCATACGAACTCGAGGACAGAACAGCCGTTCACAGTGACGCAAACCCTCAGAGTGGATAACGGCGCGCTGTGTAATATCTGTTCCTCGCCAGCCCCCCCCCCCCACCCCCCTACACCCCCACCCAGAACGGATGTCATCGTCGCTGTAGCTGTGTGCCGCTCGCTGCTTGACTCTGCCTGCCCGACTCATCAATAACACCACCTCATCACATCAACTCGCTTTCATACCAACAACGCAACTACGTCACACCCATAGGCATACTCATGCATCACCCAGAGTGGGTACCCGCGCGTGAATATCACAGTGCTGTATAATAACTGTTCATTGCGGTTCTCAAGAATAGATGCTAGCTCGGACCAACTCCACAAATTACTTTAAAAAAAAAAACACCAGCGAATTGGGGTGCATTTGGTCTACAAACATACTGATTATCTCAGCTCTTTTTTTCCGGGTGGGGGCAATCATGACATCTCAACCCCTTGTAGGATTGGTGGATGACCACTGTTCATATAAAATACTACAGGATGTTTCTCCAATCATACATTTGTAATTGTTTTGGATTATTATACCGGGACCGAGAGGACGTTTAATGTGGTTTAACTCTACTTTCTGAAGTCGGAGTCCTATCATGTCTGACAGTTTGACGGATGAACCTGAAATCCAGAGTATCCGGAAAGAACCACAGAGAAACGGTGAGTAACTGTTGGACTCGCCAGCTTACTAATCCGGGGTGAGCAGAGTTGGCATTGGCTGAAAGCAAGTGTACTCTACTCGTATGTTAAGATTAAGCAAACATCGACACTGTGCTCCCGCGATGAAGTGTTCCTACAACGGACGGATTCCACGCAGATGACGCGGGTCAGGGTCAAACCGTCGATCTTTCGATCTCACGTCCAATGCACTAACAATGAGCCATCACGTTAATCCTTTACCTAACATGAAATTGAGACGATACCTGCAAACAAAATTCTGAATAACTTATTTTTTTCATTTTTTGCACCAAAGACATTGCGTTTGATCCCGCATTGGAACGATAAGAGTCGGGAGCATCGAGAAGGTGAATGACAATTGGAGCGTGGGGGAGGGGGGAGGTAAAACAGGATATGCAAACTATGAAGGCTGAAGCACCGACTTGTAACATATTTCAACTACACCACCAAGACACGCTTTCAGTCGGATTTAGGGTCTGCATTGTATGACTAAATGTGTATACGACATAACTGCAAGTTTTAATCTCGTAAGACATACTTACTACTAATAATAATTTGTTGGCTTTCCGCTGGTTTGCCGCGGTCCTCCAGCGGAAAAGCCCACATCATCCCCGGAACCCACCTAGTTGACCCCCCCCCCCCACTGTCCCTTCTAATGTCCCAGCATTCTGACCCAAACTTCTTTTTTATTTCAGCCACTGGCGCTTTCTCAATCTCCCCAACTGTGATATCGAAACTTTTTCTCAAATTATCCCTCATCTACACATTTCTCTTGCTTCTGGCCCATTCTTCCATTCATTTTTCCAGAAATTTTATCTTTCTAGGCAAATATTTAGGACATTATAAAATGAAGTTTTCAAGGGTCTACGTTACTGCATATTCGGTACCCTCCCCCCCCCCCCCCACACCCCCGCCTTTTCCCCTTCATTCGAGTGACTGGCAAGAGTGTGTTCATTTCTATAAATCGAATCAACGCCTAAATGTATCGACTATACAATTATTGGTTGGGGGAACACACCTAAACCTTCCTTCCCGATGCCTCTGGTCGGTGGAAGAAATAGTTTTTCGAATCACTACTAATTTCCAAGTTAAATTGTAAAAATGTATTAGTGAAAAGTACATGTACTCTTTTGAGCAGTGTTGGTGGCTCTGAAAAGAACCGTTTGAGATACTCAAGCTATATCATTCTTCTTCTGATGACAGATTCTCGTACTCGCTGTCTTCTATTATCTCTGTGTGCTCCCCGTACAATTCTCGTCTTGTGTCGTCAATCTCTTCCGCTTTCAATTTGGCATATTCATAGTAGACGTTCCTCATTCCCTCCACAATGGCCATACGCATGCGTTGCTTATATCTATATCCTTTCCTCTCCATTTCCCCTGCCCGGTCATATTTTTTCTGTATCTGTCCCAGAATGTTGTTCAGTAGAATAACTTGTTCACATGCTCGGCGAAAGCAGAATTCCGATCGGCGGAGTTTTTCTTCTTCTGACGTGAGAGTCGAGTTGATGAAATTTGGTTCTTCCATTATGAGAATTAGTGCTGTTTTTGTATACAAACTGATTGTACAGTGTTGAATACACAAGGTGCAGTGTTCTGTCTTGGTTACCTATCAATATTTATAGTCCATGACAAAACTGATTGTCTCCTTCACAGTGCGATAAACATGTTGTCACGATGTTAGTAGTGTTTTAATGCTTTGACAGGCAGATGAGAGATTATTGTCGAAACGATGAAACCATGTACACCTATGATTTTCATTATTGATAAACCAAACAGCCTTAAATTATCCATTTTAGTTTTAGTTGTATCTTCCATGCCAGTTCAAAGTCAGCAATTAGAAGAGTCCATATTCATTATTTGGGGTGAACCAATCAATATTTTCAACGTGCTGCCTTGGGGCTGCACGTTGAAAATATTGATTGGTCTACCCCACACATTTACTGAACAGCCATCCTATTTAATGACGTTATAACGTATCATGTTGCTGGAGGGGAAAACGGCCGCTAGGGTTGAAAGGGTTAATAATGCTATGGAAATAGGAGATGTTGATATATCAATATGACATTTATATTAAGATATATATATCAAGGAAGATATACTGTCATTTGTCATCGCGTTTTTCTAAGTTGAGACTTTAAAGTTCAAAGAGTTTCCACGGCTGATTATTTCAATATTTAGGCATATCTGTTGGACGATTAAATTCACTGACACAAACAAATGTCATTGTTTTGCCTCGTGCCAATGTGAGATCATGAGATATGTTTTTGAGAGAAACATTGACAAAAAGTAAATTTTTAATGCCGTTTTTCTGGATCTCACTGGTCCTTTATCGTCGTTACTTAAGGTAAAATATTAAAAAGTAAACCTATTTGTCTACATTACTAGAGGGTGGATTAGTATCCAATATGGTGAACAACGACAATGAGTCAACGAAAATGGCGAAGACAAGAATGACAGGGACAAGAATCGTAAACTTGAATGGGTTGGACTGGGTCGTGATATATTATCCGCAATTCCTCTCCGTTACGCTGTCGAAAACGAAATACGGGAATATAGGATCTGAAAGGCTTTTCCCGTTTCTTTGTTTTTTTTCAATGCGGTCCTGATTGTGCGGTGTTTTATTTATGAAATCTTGACCAAATGGTATAAAAGTGTCGCCATCAGATCGTGATCTAATCGCGCAATAAGACCGCTTTTGTGACCACGATACTGCAAAGTAAAAACATCCAACTGCAACATATCTTACAAGTAATATAGCATACCAGGGATCCCATAATTATTACTAAATGGAATTATCCAAAACAAGGGGGAAAATCACTTTCCCTGATGCTCCCGAGCCACACCGGGTCCCGCGTCACTGAATGTGCTAACACAAACATGTAATCGTTGATGGAATCGTAGTGTCAAAATGGAAATGAGTAATTTCATTTTTTTAACTCCAAGCATTGTCCCCAGTTTATTTTATTGGCTTTGATCGGCAGTCGTGTACAACGGAAGTATGAAACAGTCTTCACATAAACAATAATTGGTTACTGTAATGTGATATGACAAGGAGATGAATACCATCTTCATGGCATCCGAAAATTTAATAGAATTTTCATTACAGGGAAAAATGTACATGTGAAAAATATCCCATATTCTACCCGACAATATATTTGTCAGTAGGATATACCTGTTAATCCCATATTTCTCACATCAGTCAGCGATTTGACAGGGTTTCCACTTGGGAAATTTCAGTTGAAACCCCCATCCCCCATTTTATTCTGCTCTGCATATTAATCACTGCGATTTTAGTAACTTCCACTTTTATCATCGCCACCATTTTAGTCACTGCCATATCCGTCACTGCCATTTTACTCACTTCCATAGCTGTCATTCTATTCACTTCTATTCTGGTCGCTATTTTTCTCAGAAGGTGTTTGTTTCTGCAATTTTCGCCATTGCCATTTGGTCACTGCCATTTCTGCCATTGCCACTTTAGTCGTTGTCATTTCAGTCACTGCCATTTTAAGCACTGACATCTTAACATTCTCAACAGCTTTCGATAGTTTTTCCCAACATCAAAGGTCCAGAGATAAATGACTCAACTGTGGTAGCAATGCAAATGTTAGGAAGCACGGGAGCCAGTATAAATCATGAGACTGGTTCGATTCTGATCGGGGAAAACTCCGTTATGTTCTTGGGCAAGACCATTAACCATTTGAGCCCAGTACGCCCTTTTTCCCTTCAAGGATCGTGAAACGACCTGAATTTGTATAGAGGTTATCTGCACAATGAATTTGCGTGGTAGATTAATCAAAATTTTCAACGTGCAGCCCAAAGGCTGCACATTGCAAATATTGGTTGGTTACCCCACCCCCCCCCCCAAATAACAAACATAGACCCTACCAGTTGTTGACTCTGAATTAACATGGAATATGCCATCAGAGTTCAAAGAGTTAATCCTGATTGCCCATGTGAGTGCGTAGTGGGGTTGTGAACTAAAGCCCACTGACCGCCAGTGGTGCAATTCACTCCAATTACTACGAATTCTGCATGATCAGAGTTAGTAAGTTGGAGAGTCAGACAGTTGCTCGTTGTCGCTCGGGGGTCGAATAGGAAACAGGGAATAAGTAACGATTGTCGCGCCTCCTATTATTACCTCATAGTTATCGTCCCTTGATTGCATCAAGGTACCATCTTGAGATATCAGTTAGTTGTCGCACGAATTTTCACTGAGGTAACCGTGACTGAAAGTAAGGCATCCATGTTTATCAAAACTGGGTGGGTCATACTACAATCGTTAAAACAAAACCACTAAGTACTGCAATTCAAAAAGTGTACTACAAATTAATGTGTTCTCATATTTCTGATCTTCAACGAGGAAGCCTACACCAGCCTAGTTACACCCCACTGTACCTTCTAATGTCCCAGTATTCTGACACAAACTGATTTTATTATTTCCCCCACTGGTGTTTTCTCAATCTCTCCAACTATGATATCGACCATTTCTCTCGTATAATCCCTCATCCACTTATTTCTCTTGCTTATATCCCATTCTTCCATTCATTTTTCAAGAAATCTTATCTTTCTAGGCAAATATTCAGGGCATTCTAAAATGAAATATTCCACGGTCTCTGTTCAAGTACTCCTAATCAGCACATTCGGTATCCTCTTTCCTTGCCTCTTCCGCTTTTGTCCCCTCAATTCGCTGACCAGTAAGAGGGTATTCATTTCTAAGACGTATAAATGTACCGACTGTGAAAATTATTGGTTTGTGTAACTCACCTAAACCCCACCCCCTTAGTGATGAACCCAGTTGGTAGCAGAAATCGTCTTTCGAATCACTACTAATTTTCCAACTTAAATTGTAAAAAGGTATTTTGTGAAAAGTACATTCCTCTTTTTAGCAGTGTAGGTGGCTCTGAAAAGAGCCGTTTGAGATACTCAAGCTATATCATTCTTCTTCTGTTGACAGATTCTCGTACTCGCTGTCTTCTATTATCTCAGTGTGCTCCCCGTACAGTTCTCGTCTTGTGTCGGCAATCTTTTCCGCTTTCAATTTGGCATATTCATAGTACACGTTCCTCATTCCTTCTACAACGGCCATTCGTATGCGTTGCTTATATCGATAGCCTTTCCTCTCCATTTTCCCCGCCCGGTCATATTTTTTCTGTATCTGTCCCAGAATGTTGTTCAGAAGAATAACTTGCTCACAGGCTCGGCGAAAGCAGAATTCCGTTCGGCGGAGCTTTTCTTCTTTCGATGTGAGAGTCGAGTTGATGGAATTTGGTTCTTCCATTATGAGGATTTGTGGTGATTTCTGTATACAAACTGATTGTACAGTGTTGAATACACAAGGTGCAGTATTCTGTCTTGGTTAACTGTCAATATTTATAGTCTACGACAAAAATGGCAACATGGAGTGTCTTTTTGACAGTGCGGTAAACATTTCGTCATTATCGTAGTAGTGTGTTAATGCTGCGACGGGCAGATGAGAGATTATTGTCAAAACGATGAATATATTTACACTTATGATATACTTTACTGTTAAACCAAACACCCTTGAATTAATAATGTCGTGGAAATAGGAGATGTTGATATATCTATATGACAATTATATTTATATATATATATATCAAGATATATTGTCATTAGTCAACGCGTTTTTCTAAGTTGAGAATTCAAATTTCAAAGAGTTGACACAATTGATTATTTCAATATTTTAGCATATTTGTTGGACGATTAAATTAATAGACACAAACAAATGCCGTTTTCTGTCTCGTTCCAATGTGAGATCATGAGAGAAAATTGACAAATAGTGAATTTTAATGTCGTCTTTCAGGGTAATACTGGTCCTTTATTGTCGTTACATTAGGTAATATGTTAAAAGGTAAACCAATTTAGTAATAGAGGATGGATTGGTATCCAAAATCGTAAACAACAACATTAAAGTCAACGAAAATGGCGAAGACAAAGATGACAGGGACGAGAATGTAAAACTTGAACGGGTAGGACTGGATAGCGGTATTTTATCCACTTACCTCTCCGTTTCACTTCGAGAACGAAGTACGGGAAAATAGAATCTGAAAGTCTTTTTCCCGTTTGTTTGTTTTTCTACTAATACTACTACTACTACTACTACTACTACTACTACTAATAATAATAATAATAATAATAATAAATAAACAAATAAAAATAAGAACTATTTATCTGATTCCCCAATTTATGCAATAATTTGTTCATGTAAAAAAACGCTGATCGAACACTCAGTTTCATTCTCTTGCCGAGTTTCAATCTAGAGTGTATATAGAAAAGACAAAATGCAGGTGTACTGGGTGGCGTAGCCAGACTAAATAATGTAGGTGAGTGTGGAGGTGGGGGTGTGCTAAAATATTTATCTGCTGCCAATTGTAGTAGAAAACACTTTTGACCTCCAGTACTCGCGACTCACCCCGGTTCCTATGTCGTTGAATGTACTCATACAAACATGTAAATGTTGATGAAATCGTAGTGTCAAAATAGGAATCAGTGACTTGTTGGACAGTTGTGCACAAATTAAGTATGAAACAGTCTTCACATAAAAAATAATTTGTAACTGTAATGTGATTTCAAAAGGCGATGAATACCATCTTCATGACATCAGAAAATTGAACAGAATTGCCATTTGAGAGCAAACTGTACATGCGATAAATATCCCATATTCTACCCGACAATATATTTGTCAGTAGGATATACTTGTTAATCTCATATTTCTCAAATCAGTCAGGGATTTTACAGATGACCTGGAATGAAAAGGAAGGGTCTTCCTCTTGGGAAAGTTCTGATGGAACCCCCATTTTATTCTGCCCTGCATATTAATCACTGTGATTTTAGTAACTGCCGCTTTTATCATCGCCACCATTTTAGTCACTGTCATATCCGTCACTGCCATTTTACTCACTTCCAACATGGCCACTATCATTTCAGTGATTGCTATTTCGGTAGCTGTCATTCTAGTCTCTGCTATTCTCGTCGCTATTTTGCTCAGAAGAATTTTAGTTTCAGCAATTTTCGGCATTGCCATTTGGTCACTGCCATGTTGCCATTGCCACTTTAGTCGTTGTCATTTCAGTCACTGCCATTTTAAGCACTGACATTTTAACATTCTCAACAGCTTTCGATAGTTTTTCCCAACATCAAAGGTTCAGAGATTAATGACTCAACTGTGGTAGCAATACTAATGTTAAGAAGCACAGGGGCCTGTGATTACAACATGAGACGGGTTCGAATCTGATCAGTGAAAACTCTGTTATGTTCGTGGGCAAGGCCATTAACCATTTGAGCCCGGTACGCCCTTTTTCCTTTCAAGGATCGTGAAACGACCTGAATTTGTAAAGAGGTTAGCTGCTCAATGAATTTGTGTGGTAGACCAATCAAGATTTGCAACGTGCTGCCCAAAGGCTGCACGTTGCAAATATTGGTTAGTACCCACCACCCCCCTCCTCCCCCCAAATAACAAACATTTACTCTAAGAGTTGTTGCCTTTGAATTAACATGGAATATTTCATCAGGGTCCAAAGAGTGAACCCCGATTGCCCACGTGATGGCGTGGTGCCTTTGTGAACTAAGACCCACTGAAAGCCAGAGGTGCAATTTCCTCCAATTGCTACTAATTCTACCTGATCAGAGTTGTTAGTAAGTTGGAGATTCAGACAGTTGCTCTCTGTCGCTCGATGGTTATCGCCGGGTACTCCGGTATCTTCCCCTCGTAAAACCGTCGACATGATGTGACCTTGTCTATTGAAATGTCGTTAAACCCCAATAAACAAAGCAACAATACGAATATACTGGAACTGTAACATTTAAGGCTTGACCAAGAGTCTTGAAAAAAGTTGATTTAGCACATGGGTCCTTCATGGCTGAATAACATCCACTGGGATTCAGGGACATTGCTTCAGCTTTAGGACTTGTCGTATGTTGCAAATTATGTGCACGGTGACTATATTTGAAAACCATTAAGGGATTGTTTTTGCAATGAATTTAAAAAATGAAAACAACACATCATGTACTGATGTCAAAACATTACTTGTCAAGAGAACATGAAAACGATAAAAGACATTCTGTGTAGCGCTCCCGCGAACAGATGCCAGTATCGTCTGTTGCTGGGCGGCGCTCAGACTTTGACCCTGTCTCGACTGAATGACAAATAACTTAGAACACACCAAACCAACTCGCGTACAGAACAGCCACATGCACACTCACCCAAACACTCAGAGTGGGTAAGGACAGGTGAATAACAGCGCGCTGCATAATATCTGTTCATCGCCCCGACACCCCCCCCCCCCCCCCCCCCCACCCAGAACGGATGCCATCATCGCTGTAGTTGTGTGCCGCTCGCTGCTTGACTGCCTGTCCGAGTCATCAATAATACCACCTGATCACATCAACTCGCGAACATACCGACATCGCAGCTTCGTTATACCCACAGGCACTCTCACACGCCACCCAGAGTGGGTACCGACACGCGAATATCACCGTGCTGTATAATATCTGTTCATTGCGGTTCTCTAGAATAGATGCTAGCTCCTAGCTTGACCTTGCCCCGACCAACTCAACAAATTACTTTAAAAACACACACCAACGAATTGGGGTGCATTTGGTCACCAAACATACTAATTATTTCAACTCTTCTTTTTTCTGGGTGGGGAAGGGGCAATCATGACATATCAACCTCCCTGTAGGATTGGTGGATGGCCTCTTCTCTTCAAAAGTACTGCAGGGGGTTTCTCCAAACCTACTTTTGTAATTGTTGTGGAATATTATGCCGGGACCGAGGGCACGTTTACTGTGGTTTAACTATACTTTATCCAGTTGGACACATATCATGTCTGACAGTTTTACAGATGAGCCTGAAAGCCTGAGTATCCGGAAAGAACCACAGAGAAACGGTGAATAACCGCTGAACTCTCTAGCTTACTAATCCGATGGCATTGGTTGAAAGCAGGTGTACTCTACTCGTATGTTAGGCCTAAGCACCTATCGACACTGTGCTCCCGCTATGAAGTGCGCTTCACAAGGGATACCACGCAATTATATTAAGATATATTGTCATCAGTCAGCTCGTTTTTCAAAGTTGAGAATTCAAAGTTTAAAGAGTTTCCTCGAATGATTATTTCAATATTTATGCATATTTCATGGATGATTAAATTCACTGACACAAACAAATGTCATTGTTTTGCCTCGTGCCAATGTGAGGTCATGAGATATGATTTTGAGAGAAAAATTGACAAAAAGTTCATTTTTAATGTCGTTTTTCTGGATATCACTGGTCCGTTATCGTCGTTTTCTTAAGGTAAAATGTTAAAAAGTAAACCCTTATGTCTACATTACTAGAGGGTGGATTAGTATCCAAAATGGTGAACAACTACAATGAGACAACGAAAATGGCGAAGACAAAAATGACAGGGACGAGAATGGTAAACTTGAATGGGTTGGACTGGGTAGCGATTTTTTATCCTCTTACGTCGTCGTTACGCTGTCGTAAACGAAATAAGGGAATATGGAATCCGAAAGGCTGTTCCCGTTTGTTTCTTTTTGTTAATGCGGTCCTGATCTCGGGGTATTTTTTAAATGAAATGTTGACCAAATGGTATACAAGTGTCGCGATCAGATCGTGATCTAATCGCGAAAAAGACCGCTTTTGTGACCACGAGACTGCAAAGTAAAAAATCTAACCGCAGCACATCTTGCAAGAAACCTAGCATACCGGAGATCCCATAATTATAACTTAATTAAATTATCCAAAACGGGGGAGGGGGGCACTTTCCCTGCTACTCCCGTGCCACCCCGGTTCCCGCGTCATTGAATGTACTTACAGTAATATGTAATCGTTGATGGAATCGTAGTGTCAAAATGGAAATGAGTAATTTCATTTTTTAACTCCAAGCATTGTCCCCAGTTTATTTTATTGTCTTTGTTCGGCAGTCGTGTACAACGGAAGTATGAAACAGTCTTCACATAAACAATAATGTGATATGACAAGGAGATGAATACCATCTTCATGACATCCGAAAATTTAATAGAATTTTCATTTCAGGGAAAAATGTACATGTGAAAAATATCCCATATTCTACCCGACAATATATTTGTCAGTAGGATATACCTGTTAATCCCATATTTCTCACATCAGTCAGCGATTTGACAGGGTTTCCACTTGGGAAATTTCAGTTGAAACCCCATCCCCCATTTTATTCTGCTCTGCATATTAATCACTGCGATTTTAGTAACTTCCACTTTTATCATCGCCACCATTTTAGTCACTGCCATATCCGCCACTGCCATTTTACTCACTTCCAACTTGGCCACTATCATTTCATTGACTGCAATTTCGGTAGCTGTCATTCTATTCACTTCTATTCTGGTCGCTATTTTTCTCAGAAGGTGTTTGTTTCTGCAATTTTCGCCATTGCCATTTGGTCACTGCCATTTTTGCCATTGCCACTTTAGTCGTTGTCATTTCAGTCACTGCCATTTTAAGCACTGACATTTTAACATTCTCAACAGCTTTCGATAGTTTTTCCCAACATCAAAGGTCCAGAGATAAATGACTCAACTGTGGTAGCAATGCAAATGTTAGGAAGCACGGGAGCCAGTATAAAGCATGAGACTGGTTCGATTCTGATCGGGGAAAACTCCGTTATGTTCTTGGTCAAAACCATTAAACATTTGAGCCCATTACGCCCTTTTTCCCTTCCAGGATCGTGAAACGACCTGAATTTGTATAGAGGTTATCTGCACAATGAATTTGCGTGGTCGATTAATCAAAATTTTCAACGTGCAGCCCAAAGGCTGCACATTGCAAATATTGGTTGGTTACCCCACCTCCCAAATAACAAACATAGACCCTACCAGTTGTTGACTCTGAATTAACATGGAATATGCCATCAGAGTTCAAAGAGTTAATCCCGATTGCCCGTGTGAGTACGTAGTGGGGTTGTGAATTAAGGCCCACTGAACGCCAGTGGTGCAATTCACTCCAATTACTACGAATTCTGCATGATCAGAGTTAGTAAGTTGGAGAGTCAGACAGTTGTTCGTTGTCGCTCGGGGGTCGAATAGGGAACAGGGAATAAGTAACGATTGTCGCGCCTCCTATTATTACCTCATAGTTATCGTCCCTTGATTGCATCAAGGTACCATCTTGAGATATTAGTTAGTTGTCGCACGAATTGTCACTGAGGTAACCTGAAAGTAAGGCATCCATGTTCATCAAAACTGGGTGGGTCATACTACAATCGTGACAACAAAACCACTAATTACTGCAATTCAAAAAGTGTACTACAAATTAATGTGTTCTCATATTTCTGATCTTTAACGAGGAAGCCTACACCAGCCTAGTTACACCCCACTGTACCTTCTAATGTCCCAGCATTCTGACACAAACTGTTTTTTATTATTTCCCCCACTGGTGTTTTCTCAGTCTCTCCAACTATGATATCGACCATTTCCCTCATATAATCCCTCATCCACTTATTTCTCTTGCTTATATCCCATTCTTCCATTCATTTTTCAAGAAATCTTATCTTTCTAGGCAAATATTCAGGGCATTCTAAAATGAAATATTCCATGGTCTCTGTTACTCCAAATCAGCACATTCGGTATCCTCTTTCCTTGCCTCTTCCGCTTTTGTCCCCTCAATTCGATGACCAGTAAGAGGGTATTATTTTCTAAGACGTATAAATGTAATGACTGTGAAAATTATTGGTTTGTGTAACTCACCTAAACCCCACCCCCTTAGTGATGAACCCAGTTGGTAGCAGAAATCGTCTTTCGAATCACTACTAATTTTCCAACTTAAATTGTAAAAAGGTATTTTGTGAAAAGTACATGTACTCTTTTGAGCAGTGTTGGTGGCTCTGAAAAGAACCGTTTGAGATACTCAAGCTATATCATTCTTCTTCTGTTGACAGATTCTCGTACTCGCTGTCTTCTATTATCTCAGTGTGCTCCCCGTACAATTCTCGTCTTGTGTCGGCAATCTTTTCCGCTTTCAATTTGGCATATTCATAGTACACGTTCCTCATTCCTTCTACAACGGCCATTCGCATGCGTTGCTTATATCGATAGCCTTTCCTCTCCATTTTCCCCGCCCGGTCATATTTTTTCTGTATCTGTCCCAGAATGTTGTTCAGAAGAATAACTTGTTCACAGGCTCGGCGAAAGCAGAATTCCGTTCGGCGGAGCTTTTCTTCTTTCGACGTGAGAGTCGAGTTGATGGAATTTGGTTCTTCCATTATGAGGATTTGTGGTGATTTCTGTATACAAACTGATTGTACAGTGTTGAATACACAAGGTGCAGTATTCTGTCTTGGTTAACTGTCAATATTTATAGTCTACGACAAAAATGGCAACATGGAGTGTCTTTTTGACAGTGCGATAAACATTTCGTCATTATCGTAGTAGTGTGTTAATGCTGCGACAGGCAGATGAGAGATTATTGTCAAAACGATGAATATATTTACACCTATGATATACTTTACTGTTAAACCAAACACCCTTGAATTAATAATGTTGTGGAAATAGGAGATGTTGATATATCTATATGACAATTATATTTATATATATATATATCAAGATATATTGTCATTAGTCAACGCGTTTTTCTAAGTTGAGAATTCAAATTTCAAAGAGTTGACACAATTGATTATTTCAATATTTTAGCATATTTGTTGGACTATTAAATTAACAGACACAAACAAATGCCGTTTTCTGTCTCGTTCCAATGTGAGGTCATGAGAGAAAATTGACAAATAGTGAATTTTAATGTCGTCTTTCAGGGTAATACTGGTCCTTTATTGTCGTTACATTAGGTAATATGTTAAAAGGTAAACCAATTTAGTAATAGAGGATGGATTGGTATCCAAAATCGTAAACAACAACATTAAAGTCAACAAAAATGGCGAAGACAAAGATGACAGGGACGAGAATGTAAAACTTGAACGGGTAGGACTGGATAGCGGTATTTTATCCACTTACCTCTCAGTTACACTTCGAGAACGAAGTACGGGAAAATAGAATCTGAAAGTCTTTTTCCCGTTTGTTTGGTTTTCTATTACTACTACTACTACTACTACTACTACTACTACTAACTACTACTACTACTACTACTACTACTACTACTACTACTACTACTACTACTACTAATAATAATAATAATAATAAGAACTATTTATCTGATTCCCCAATTTATGCAATAATT
This sequence comes from Pictodentalium vernedei, assembly GCA_031216915.1. Classification (NCBI taxonomy): domain Eukaryota; kingdom Metazoa; phylum Mollusca; class Scaphopoda; order Dentaliida; family Dentaliidae; genus Pictodentalium; species Pictodentalium vernedei. The sequence continues at coordinate 376,202,190 of CM062293.1, forward strand.
TGTTCATGTAAAAAAACGCTGATCGAACACTCAGTTTCATTCTCTTGCCGAGTTTCAATCTAGAGTGTATATAGAAAAGACAAAATGCAGGTGAACTGGGTGGCGTAGCCAGACTAAATAATGTAGGTGAGTGTGGAGGTGGGGGTGTGCTAAAATATTTATCTGCTGCCAATTGTAGTAGAAAACACTTTTGACCTCCAGTACTCGCGACTCACCCCGGTTCCTATGTCGCTGAATGTACTCACACAAACATGTAAATGTTGATGAAATCGTAGTGTCAAAATAGGAATCAGTGACTTGTTCGACAGTTGTGCACAAATTAAGTATGAAACAGTCTTCACATAAAAAATAATTTGTAACTGTAATGTGATTTCAAAAGGAGATGAATACCATCTTCATGACATCAGAAAATTGAACAGAATTGTCATTTGAGAGCAAACTGTACATGCGATAAATATCCCATATTCTACCCGACATATATTTGTCAGTAGAATATACTTGTTAATCTCATATTTCTCAAATCAGTCAGGGATTTGACAGATGACCTGGAATGAAAAGGAAGGGACTTCCCCTTGGGAAAGTTCTGATGGAACCCCCATTTTATTCTGGCCTGCGTATTAATCACTGTGATTTTAGTAACTGCCGCTTTTATCATCGCCACCATTTTAGTCACTCTCATATCCGTCACTGCCATTTTACTCACTTCCAACATGGCCACTATAATTTCAGTGATTGCTATTTCGGTAGCTGTCATTCTAGTCTCTGCTATTCTCGTCGCTATTTTGCTCAGAAGAATTTTAGTTTCAGCAATTTTCGGCATTGCCATTTGGTCACTGCCATTTTGCCATTGCCACTTTAGTCGTTGTCATTTCAGTCACTTCCATTTTAAGCACTGACTTTTTAACATTCTCAACAGCTTTCGATAGTTTTTCCCAACATCAAAGGTTCAGAGATTAATGACTCAACTGTGGTAGCAATACTAATGTTAAGAAGCACAGGGGCCAGTGATTACAACATGAGACGGGTTCGAATCTGATCAGTGAAAACTTCGTTATGTTCGTGGGCAAGGTCATTAACCATTTGAGCCCGGTACGCCCTTTTTCCTTTCAAGGATCGTGAAACGACCTGAATTTGTAAAGAGGTTAGCTGCTCAATGAATTTGTGTGGTAGACCAATCAAGATTTGCAACGTGCTGCCCAAAGGCTGCACGTTGCAAATATTGGTTAGTACCCCACCCCCCCACCTCCCCCCAAATAACAAACATTTACTTTAAGAGTTGTTGACACTGAATTAACATGGAATATTTCATCAGGGTCCAAAGAGTGAACCCCGATTGCCCACGTGATGGCGTGGTGCCGTTGTGAACTAAGACCCACTGAACGCCAGTGGTGCAATTTCCTCCAATTGCTACTAATTCTATCTGATCAGAGTTGTTAGTAAGTTGGAGATTCAGAGTTGCTCTCTGTCGCTCTATGGTTATCGCCGGATACTCCGTCCGGTATCTTCCCCTCGTAAAACCGTCGACATGATGTGACCCTGTCTATTGAAATGTCGTTAAACCCCGATAAACAAAGTAACAATACGAATATACTGGAACTGTAACATTTAAGGCTTGACCAAGAGTCTTGAAAAAAGTTGATTTAGCACATGGGTCCTTCATGGCTGAATAACATCCACTGGGATTCAGGGACATTGCTTCAGCTGTAGGACTTGTCGTTTGTTGCAAATTATGTGCACGGTGACTATATTTGAAAACCATTAAGGGATTGTTTTTGCAATGAATTTAAACAATGAAAACAACACATCATGTACTGATGTCAAAACATTACTTGTCAAGAGAACATGAAAACGATAAAAGACATTCTGTGTAGCGCCCCCGCGAACAGATTCCAGTATCGTCTGTTGTTGGGCGGCGCTCTGACTTCTACCCTGTCTCGACTGACTGATAAATAACTTAGAACACACCAAACCAACTTGCGCACAGAACAGCCACATGTACACTCACCCAAACACTCAGAGTGGGTAAGGACAGGTGAATAACAGCGCGCTGCATAATATCTGTTCATCTCCCCGACCCCCCCCCCCCCACCCAGAACGGATGCCATCATCGCTGTAGTTGGGCGCCGCTCGCTGCTTGACTGCCTGTCCGAGTCATCAATAATACCACCTGACCACATCAACTCGCGAACATACAGACATCGCAGCTTCGTTATACCCACAGGAACTCTCACACGCCACCCAGAGTGGGTACCGGCACGCGAATATCACCGTGCTGTATAATATCTGTTCATTGCGGTTCTCTAGAATAGATGCTAGCTCCTAGCTTGACCTTGCCCCGACCAACTCAACAAATTACCTTAAAAACACACACCAACGGATTGGGGTTCATTTGGTCCACAAACATACTAATTATTTCAACTCTTTTTTTCTGGGTGGGGAGGAGCAATCATGACATATCAACCTCCCTGTATGATTGGTGGATGGCATCTGCTCTTCAAAAGTACTGCAGGGGGTTTCTCCAATCCTACTTTTGTAATTGTTGTGGAATATTATGCCGGGACCGAGGGCACGTTTACTGTGGTTTAACTATACTTTATCCAGTTGGACACATATCATGTCTGACAGTTTTACAGATGAGCCTGAAAGCCTGAGTATCCGGAAAGAACCACAGAGAAACGGTGAATAACTGCTGAACTCTCTAGCTTACTAATCCGGCGTGAGCAGAGATGGCATTGGTTGAAAGCAGGTGTACTCTACTCGTATGTTAGGCCTAAGCAACTATCGACACTGTGCTCCCGCGATGAAATGCGCTTCACAAGGGATACCACGCAGATGAAGCGGGTCAGGGTAAAACCGTCGATCTTTCGATCTCAAGTCCAATGCACTAACCAATGAGCCGTTACGTTAACCCTTTACCTAACACGAAAGTGAGACGACACAAACAAAATTCTGAATAACTAATTTTTTTTTCATTTTATTGTGCCAAAAACATAGCTTTTTACCACGCATTGGAACCAATGAGGTATAATAAGCTATGTTTTTGAGACAAACAATAAAAAAATATAGAAAATTGAATGGTGATTTTTGTGAATAGTGGTGGCTGATTTTTTTCCGTTTCGTTGAGTAAAGGGTTAACATGAAACAGGAATCAAACTTTGGATATAACATACACCCTGTATGTGTTTGGTGCTGATCTGTCCATTGCGTATAAACGTAAATGGGGCTGTTAGCAGGTTAATGAAGTGGGAAAATAAAAGACATGGAGTAAGCTAGTCTCAAACACATGGATTGTGAACCCTCATGGGAACGAGCTCGTTCCAACAAGATGTCGAATGCCATCTTTTGGGAGCAAACGTTAAAGAAAATAATGAAATTTCTATGCCTGAATACGGCATCAAATGATTCACGGGGAGTGATGTTCATATTACCCAATCCACTCCTCAAAAGCTTATGGGTAAGCTGTACAGCCACATAGTCTTACATTCTGGTTAGTGTGAAGAAAGTTTTAAAGAAGTGTTTTCCATCGAGTATACTTTTCATTTGACAGTTCAGTGAATGTAAAACAAACATAACTCCACCGCCCCCCCCCCCCCCTTCCAAAAAAACCCAAAACAATCGCGTGACCGAAATAATCTCTTCTATTTTCACGATTACATTCTAACTCCGATAGCACTGGACCATATTCTCTCGAATCAGAGAAAATGACTTTGCGATCAGAGTCGGGGGCATCGAGAAGGTGAATGACATTTGAGGTAATGGGGGGGGGGGGGGGGTGGTAAACCTAAACCTGATTTGCAAACTATGAAGGCTGAAGTACCGACTGATAACGTATTTCAGATACATCGCCAACACTCACATTCAGTCGGGATTAGGGTCTGTATTGCATGACTAACTATGTGTATACGACGTAAGTACAAGTATCAAATTTAATCTCGTAAGACATAATTGCTACTAATAATAATTTTTTGGCTTTCCGCTGATTTGCCGCGGTCCTCCAACGAGAAAGCCTACATCATCTCGAACCGACCTAGTTGATCCCCCTCCACTGTTCCTTCTAATGTCCCAGCATTCTGACCCAAACTTTTTTTTTTATTATTTCAGCCACTGGCGCTTTCTCAATCTCCCCAACTATGATATCGACCTTTTTTCAAATTATCCCTCATCTATATATTTCTCTTGCTTTTAACCCATTCTTCTATTCATTTTTCAAGAAATTTTATCTTTATTAGGACATTCTAAAATGAAGTATTCAAGGGTTTCCTAATCTGTATATTCGGAACCCCTTTCCTCGCCTTTTCAGATTTTTTCCCTTTCATTCGAGTGACTGGCAAGGTTGTATTCCTTTCTATGACTCCTATCCACGCTTAAATGTACCAAGTGTAAAATTTATTAGATGGGAAACACACCTAAACCCTCCTCCATGAGGCATCTGATCGGTGGCAGAAATCATTTTTGTTCGAATCACTACTAATTTTCCAACTGAAATTGTAAAAATGTATTTGTGGAAAGTACATGTACTCTTTTGAGAAGTGTTGGTGGCTCTGAAAAGAACCGTTTGAGATACTCAAGCTATATCATTCTTCTTCTGATGACAGATTCTCGTACTCGCTGTCTTCTATTATCTCAGTGTGCTCCCCGTACAATTCTCGTCTTGTGTCGGCAATCTCTTCCGCTTTCAACTTGGCATATTCATAGTAGACGTTCCTCATTCCTTCTACAACGGCCATACGCATGCGTTGCTTATATCGATAGCCTCTTCTCTCCATTTTCCTGCCCGGTCGTATTTTTTCTGTATCTGTCCCTGAATGTTGTTCAGAAGAATAACTTGTTCACATGCTCGGCGAAAGCAGAATTCCGATCGGCGGAGTTTTTCTTGGTCTGGCGAGAGTATCCAGTTGATGAAACTTGGTTCTATCATTTTGAGGATTTGTGCTGTTTTTTGTATACAAAATGATTGTACAGTGTTGAATACACAAGGTGCAGTGTTCTGTCTTGGTTACCTATCAATATTTATAGTCTATGACAAAACATATTGTCTCCTTGACATTGCGATAAACATGTTGTCATGATGTTATTATTGTGTTAATGCTTTGACAGGCAGATTAGAGATTATTGTCAAAACGATGAATCTATGTACACCTATGATCTTCATTATTGATAAACCAAAAGCCTTAAATTAATATTGTTATGCAGACAGGAGATGTTGATATATCTGTATGACAAACTTGGGAAAGTTCTGATGGAACCCCCATTTTATTCTGGCCTGCGTATTAATCACTGTGATTTTAGTAACTGCCGCTTTTATCATCGCCACCATTTTAGTCACTGTCATATCCGTCACTGCCATTTTACTCACTTCCAACATGGCCACGAAATTTCAGTGATTGCTATTTCGGTAGCTGTCATTCTAGATTCTGCTATTCTCGTCGCTATTTTGCTCAGAAGGATTTTAGTTTCAGCAATTTTCGGCATTGCCATTTGGTCACTGCCATTTTGCCATTGCCACTTTAGTCGTTGTCATTTCAGTCACTGCCATTTTAAGCACTGACATTTTAACATTCTCAACAGCTCTCGATAGTTTTTCCCAACATCAAAGGTTCAGTGATTAATGACTCAACTGTGGTAGCAATACCAATGTTAAGAAGCACAGGGGCCAGTGAGTACAACATGAGACGGGTTCGAATCTGATCAGTGAAAACTTCGTTATGTTCGTGGGCAAGGCCATTAACCATTTGAGCCCGGTACGCCCTTTTTCCTTTCAAGGATCGTGAAACGACCTGAATTTGTAAAGAGGTTAGCTGCTCAATGAATTTGTGTGGTAGACCAATCAAGATTTGCAACGTGCTGCCCAACGGCTGCACGTTGCAAATATTGGTTAGTACCCCCCCCCCCCCCCCCCACTTCCCCCCAAATAACAAACATTTACTTTAAGAGTTGTTGACACTGAATTAACATGGAATATTTCATCAGGGTCCAAAGAGTGAACCCCGATTGCCCACGTGATGGCGTGGTGCCGTTGTGAACTAAGGCCCACTGAACGCCAGTGGTGCAATTTCCTCCAATTGCTACTAATTCTATCTGATCAGAGTTGTTAGTAAGTTGGAGATTCAGAGTTGCTCTCTGTCGCTCGATGGTTATCGCCGGATACTCCGTCCGGTATCTTCCCCTCGTAAAACCGTCGACATGATGTGACCTTGTCTATTGAAATGTCGTTAAACCCCGATAAACAAAGTAACAATACGAATATACTGGAACTGTAACATTTAAGGCTTGACCAAGAGTCTTGAAAAAAGTTGATTTAGCACATGGGTCCTTCATGGCTGAATAACATCCACTGGGATTCAGGGACATTGCTTCAGCTGTAGGACTTGTCGTTTGTTGCAAATTATGTGCACGGTGACTATATTTGAAAACCATTAAGGGATTGTTTTTGCAATGAATTTAAAAAATGAAAACAACACATCATGTACTGATGTCAAAACATTACTTGTCAAGAGAACATGAAAACGATAAAAGACATTCTGTGTAGCGCTCCCGCGAACAGATGCCAGTATCGCCTGTTGCTGGGCGGCGCTCTGACTTCTACCCTGTCTCGACTTACTGATAAATAACTTAGAGCACACCAAACCAACTCGCGTACAGAACAGCCACATGTACACTCACCCAAACACTCAGAGTGGGTAAGGACAGGTGAATAACAGCGCGCTGCATAATATCTGTTCATCTCCCCGACCCCCCACCCCCACCCAGAACGGATGCCATCATCGCTGTAGTTGGGCGCCGCTCGCTGCTTGACTGCCTGTCCGAGTCATCAATAATACCACCTGATCACATCAACTCGCGAACATACAGACATCGCAGCTTCGTTACACCCACAGGAACTCTCACACGCCACCCAGAGTGGGTACCGGCACGCGAATATCACCGTGCTGTATAATATCTGTTCATTGCGGTTCTCTAGAATAGATGCTAGCTCCTAGCTTGACCTTGCCCCGACCAACTCAACAAATTACCTTAAAAACACACACCAACGGATTGGGGTTCATTTGGTCCACAAACATACTAATTATTTCAACTCTTTTTTTCTGGGTGGGGAGGAGCAATCATGACATATCAACCTCCCTGTATGATTGGTGGATGGCCTCTGCTCTTCAAAAGTACTGCAGGGGGTTTCTCCAATCCTACTTTTGTAATTGTTGTGGAATATTATGCCGGGACCGAGGGCACGTTTACTGTGGTTTAACTATACTTTATCCAGTTGGACACATATCATGTCTGACAGTTTTACAGATGAGCCTGAAAGCCTGAGTATCCGGAAAGAACCACAGAGAAACGGTGAATAACTGCTGAACTCTCTAGCTTACTAATCCGGCGTGAGCAGAGATGGCATTGGTTGAAAGCAGGTGTACTCTACTCGTATGTTAGGCCTAAGCACCTATCGACACTGTGCTACCGCGATGAAATGCGCTTCACAAGGGATACCACGCAGATGAAGCAGGTCAGGGTAAAACCGTCGATCTTTCGATCTCAAGTCCAATGCACTAACCAATGAGCAATTACGTTAACCCTTTACCTAACACGAAAGTGAGACGACACAAACAAAATTCTGAATAACTAATTTTTTTTTCATTTTATTGTGCCAAAAACATAGCTTTTTACCACGCATTGGAACCAATGAGGTATAATAAGCTATGTTTTTGAGACAAACAATAAAAAAATATAGAAAATTGAATGGTGATTTTTGTGAATAGTGGTGGCTGATTTTTTTCCGTTTCGTTGAGTAAAGGGTTAACATGAAACAGGAATCAAACTTTGGATATAACATACACCCTGTATGTGTTTGGTGCTGATCTGTCCATTGCGTATTAACGTAAATGGGGCTGTTAGCAGGTTAATGAAGTGAAAAAATAAAAGACATGGAGTAAGCTAGTCTCAAACACATGGATTGTGAACCCTCATGGGAACGAGCTCGTTCCAACAAGATGTCGAATGCCATCTTTTGGAAGCAAACGTTAAAGAAAATAATGAAATTTCTATGCCTGAATACGGCATCAAATGATTCACGGGGAGTGATGTTCATATTACCCAATCCACTCCTCAAAAGCTTATGGGTAAGCTGTACTGCCACATAGTCTTACATTCTGGTTAGTGTGAAGAAAGTTTTAAAGAAGTGTTTTCCATCGAGTATACTTTTCATTTGACAGTTCAGTGAATGTAAAACAAACATAACTCCACCGCCCCCCCCCCCCCTTCCAAAAAAACCCAAACAATCGTGTGACCGAAATAATCTCTTCTATTTTCACGATTACATTCTAACTCCGATAGCACTGGACCATATTCTCTCGAATCAGAGAAAATGACTTTGCGATCAGGGTCGGGGGCATCGAGAAGGTGAATGACATTTGAGGTAATGGTGGGGGGGGGGGGGGGGTAAACCTAAACCTAATTTGCAAACTATGAAGGCTGAAGTACCGACTGATAACGTATTTCAGATACATCGCCAACACTCACCTTCAGTCGGGATTAGGGTCTGTATTGCATGACTAACTATGTGTATACGACGTAAGTACAAGTATCAAATTTAATCTCGTAAGACATAATTGCTACTAATAATAATTCTTTGGCTTTCCGCTGATTTGCCGCGGTCCTCCAACGAGAAAGCCTTCATCATCTCGAACCGACCTAGTTGATCCCCCTCCACTGTTCGTTCTAATGTCCCAGCATTCTGACCCAAACTTTTTTTTTATTATTTCAGCCACTGGCGCTTTCTGAATCTCCCCAACTATGATATCGACCCTTTTTTCAAATTATCCCTCATCTATATATTTCTCTTGCTTCTAACCCATTCTTCCATTCATTTTTCAAGAAATTTTATCTTTATTAGGTCATTCTAAAATGAAGTATTCAAGGGTTTCCTAATCTGTATATTCGGTACCCCCTTCCTCGCCTTTTCAGATTTTTCCCCTTCATTCGAGTGACTGGCAAGGGGGTATTCCTTGCTATGACTCCTATCCACACTTAAATGTACCAAGTGTAAAAATTATTAGATGGGAAACACACCTAAACCCTCCTCCATGAGGCCTCTGATCGGTGGCAGAAATCGTTTTTGTTCGAATCACTACTAATTTCCAAGTTAAATTGTAAAAATGTATTTGTGAAAAGTACATGTACTCTTTTGAGAAGTGTTGGTGGCTCTGAAAAGAGCCGTTTGAGATACTGAACCTATATCATTCTTCTTCCGATGACAGATTCTCGTACTCGCTGTCTTCTATTATCTCTGTATGCTCCCCTTACAATTCTCGTCTTGTGTCGGCAATCTCTTCCGCTTTCAACTTGGCATATTCATAGTAGACGTTCCTCATTCCTTCTACAACGGCCATACGCATGCGTTGCTTATATCGATAGCCTTTTCCTCTCCATTTTCCCTGCCCGGTCGTATTTTTTCTGTATCTGTCCCTGAATGTTGTTCAGAAGAATAACTTGTTCACATGCTCGGCGAAAGCAGAATTCCGATCGGCTAAGTTTTTCTTGTTCTGACGGGAGTATCCATTTGATGAAACTTGGTTCTTCCATTTTGAGGATTTGTGCTGTTTTTTGTATACAAAATGATTGTACAATGTTGAATACACAAGGTGCAGTGTTCTGTCGAATGAATGAATGAATGAAAGGTTTTAGCGCGCCGAAGGCGCGCAGGGACGATGTATGATTTACAAATCCCTTGCGACCCGGTTAACCTTATTTTTTTTTTCCTTGGATCACACAGGCCTAGCTTTCCTATTGCCCAAAATGGAGTCTGAGGGGGTTATGCACGCGGTTAGAATACCCGGCAGTTTATGCTGGAGTGTTAGATGGTCAATACTCAATCCCCCAACGCCTTTAAAACTATTAGAGAGCGAGCTCTGTTCGGTTCCAGTTCGGCGATGGTAGAGGTTTGAGTCCCATAGTGTTCTGTCTTGGTTACCTATCAATATTTATAGTCTATGACAAAACATATTGTCTCCTTGACATTGCGATAAACATGTTGTCATGATGTTATTATTGTGTTAATGCTTTGACAGGCAGATGAGAGATTATTGTCAAAACGATGAATCTATGTACACCTATGATCTTCATTACTGATAAACCAAAAACCTTAAATTAATAATGTTATGCAGACAGGAGATGTTGATATATCTGTATGGCAATTATATTAAGATATATTGTCATCAGTCAGCTCATTTTTCAAAGTTGAGAATTCAAAGTTTAAAGAGTTTCCTCGAATGATTATTTCAATATTTATGCATATTTCATGGATGATTAAATTCACTGACACAAACAAATGTCATTGTTTTGCCTCGTGCCAATGTGAGGTCATGAGAAATGATTTTGAGAGAAAAATTGACAAAAAGTTCATTTTTAATGTCGTTTTTCTGGATATCACTGGTCCGTTATCGTCGTTACTTAAGGTAAAATGTCAAAAAGTAAGCCCTTATGTCTATATTACTAGAGGGTGGATTAGTATCCAAAATGGTGAACAACTACAATGAGACAACGAAAATGGCGAAGACAAAAATGACAGGGACGAGAATGGTAAACTTGAATGGGTTGGACTGGGTAGCGATTTTTTATCCTCTTACCTCGTCGTTACGCTGTCGTAAACGAAATAAGGGAATATGGAATCCGAACGGCTATTCCCGTTTGTTTCTTTTTGTTAATGCGGTCCTGATCTCGGGGTATTTTTTAAATGAAATGTTGACCAAATGGTATACAAGTGTCGCGATCAGATCGTGATCTAATCGCGAAAAAGACCGCTTTTGTGACCACGAGACTGCAAAGTAAAAAATCTGACCGCAACACATTTTGCAAGAAACCTAGCATACCGGAGATCCCATAATTATAACTTAATGAAATTATCCAAAACGGGGGGGGGGGGGGGGGGGGTTGGGTGGGGGGAGGGGCACTTTTCCTGCTACTCCCGTGCCACCCCTGTTCCCGCGTCATTGAATATACTTACAATAATATGTAATCGTGGATGGAATCGTAGTGTCCAAATGGAAATCAGTGATTTTATTTTTTTACTCGAAGCATTGTCCCCAGTTTATTTTATTGTCTTTGTTCGGTAGTGGTGTAAACCGGAAGTATGAAACAGTCTTCACATAAACAATAATTTGTTACTGTTATGTTATTTGACAAGGAGATGAATACCATCTTCATGACATCAGAAAATTGAATAGAATTTTCATTTCATTGAAAAATGTACATATGATAAATATCCCATATTCTACCCGACAATATATTAAAATTTTGTTAATAGAATATATCTGTTAATCTCATATTTCTGTCATCAATCATCTTTTCATTCGAGAAGATGATCTCGAATGAAAATGAAAGGGTTTCCACTTGGGGAATTTCAGCTGGAACCCCCATTTTATTCTGCCCTGCAAATTAGTCACTTTCATTCTAATGACTGCCACTTTCGTCGCCGCCATTTCAGTCATTTCTACATCCGTCACTGCTATGTTACTCACTTCCAACTTCTCCACTGTCATTTCAGTCTCTGCCATTTCGATAGCTACCATTTTAGTCACTGCTAGTTTACTCACATGTATTTTAGTTTCTGCAATTTTTGCCGTTTTCGCCATTGCCATTTGATCAGTGTCATTTTTGTCACTGCCACTTTTGCGGTTGTCATTTCAGTCACTGCCACTTTAAGAACTTACATTTTAACATTTTCTACAGCTTTCCACAATGTTTCCCAACATCACAGCTCCAGAGATTGATGGCTCAAATGTGGTACCAATGCAAATATACGGAAGCACGGGGCTAAGTGATTAGAGCATGAGACGGATTCATCTCTGATCAGTGATAACTCCGTTATCTTCTTGGCCGATACCATTAACTGGTAGAGTGCTGGAAGCCCATATTTGGGCTTTACTCTGAAGTGTCAGTACCAGCACTTAAAGGCTTCATATTTTGTGGATGTTGTTCATACCACCTTTGAAGTGAAATTATTTAGTCTGTTGGTATTTGCCTTGTTACAATTTATGGGAGAGTGCCTATTGGCACTCTCCCATAAATTGTAACAAGGCAAACATATGTGAACAATTTTTGATGACCAAAAATAATTCAGCACTCTACCAGTTAACCATTTGAACACAGTAGGGCGCCTATCCACACCAAGATCGTGATACAACCTGGATTCATAAAGTAGTTAGTTGCGCAGTGAATTTGTGTGGTAGACCAATCACAATTTTCAACGTGGAGCCTCAAGGCCACCCGTTGCAAATATTGGTGGTATCCCCCAAATGACAAAAACATAGACTCTACTAGTTGTTGACTCTGAATTAACATGGAATATACCATCAGGGTCCAAAGAGGTAATCCCGATTGCCCATGTGAGGGCGTGGTGCTGTTGTGAACTAAGACCCACTGAAAGCCAGTGGTGCAATTACCTCTAATTGCAGTTATTCTTCCTCATCAGAATTAGTAAGTTGACGAGTCAGACTGTTCCTCGCCCTCGCACGGTGGTTATCGCCGACTACTAGGGTTTCTTCCACGCGTAAAACTGTCGACATGATCTGACCATGTCTATTTAAATGTCGTTGAATCCCAATTAATAAACTAAAAATAAGAATACCGATTGCAACTGTAACAGTCAAAGCTTGACCAAGAATCCTGAAAAAGTTAGGACATGGGTTTTTCATAGCTGAATAACACCTACTGGGATTGAGGGACATTGCTTTAGCTTTAGGACTTTTCGTATGTTGCATATTATATAACGGTGACTATATTTGAAAACCTTTAAGGGATCGTTTTTGTAATGAATTTAAAAAACTGAAAAGAACACATCATGTATTGACATTACTTGTCAGGGGAACATGACAAACGATATAAGGCATTCTGTGTAGCACCCCATCGGACAGATGCCAGTTTCGTTTGTTGTTGGGTGGCGCTCATACATCGATCCTGCTTCGACTGACTCAAAAATAACATCGAACACATCATACCAACCCGCGTACAGAACAGCCACATGCACACTCACCACGCAAACACCTAGAGTGGATACGGACAAGTGAATAGCAGCGCGCTGCATAATATATGTTCATCCCCCACCCCCACTCGCCCCCCTCCCCTACACCCCCACCCAGAACGGATGTCATCGTCGCTGTAGCTGGGTGCCGCTCGCTGCTTGATTCTGCCTGCCCGACTCATCAATAACACCACCTCATCACATCAACTCACTTTCATACCAACAACGCAACTACGTCACACCCATAGGCATACTCATGCATCACCCAGAGTGAGTACCCGCGCGTGAATATCACAGTGCTGTATAATATCTGTTCATTGCGGTTCTCAAGAATAGATGCTTGCTCGCACCTTGACCTTGACCGGACCAACTCAACAAATTACTTTAAAAAAAAAACACCAGCGAATTGGGGTGCATTTCGTCTACAAACATACTGATTATTTCAGCTCTTTTTTTCCGGGTGGGGGCAATCATGACATCTCAACCCCCTGTAGGATTGGTTGCTGACCCCTGTTCATCTAAAATACTACAGGATGTTTCTCCAATCATACTTTTGTAATTGTTTTGGATTATTATACCGGGACCGAGAGGACGTTTAATGTGGTTTAACTCTACTTTCTGAAGTCGGAGTCCTATCATGTCTGACAGTTTTACGGATGAGCCTGAAAGCCTGAGTATCCGTAAAGAACCACGGAGAACCGGTGAGTAACTGTTGGACTCGCCAGCTTACTAATCCGGGGTGAGCAGAGTTGGCATTGGCTGAAAGCAAGTGTACTCTACTCGTATGTTAGGCTTAAGCAAACATCGACGGTGTGCTCCCGCGATGAAGTGTTCCTACAACGGACGGACTCCACGCAGATGACGCGGGTCAGGGTCAAACCGTCGATCTTTCGATCTCAAGTCCAATGCACTAACAACGAGCCATCACGTTAATCCTTTACCTAACATGAAATTGAGACGACACCTGCAAACAAAATTCTGAATAACTTTTTTTTTTTGCACCGAAGACATTGCGTTTGATCCCGCATTGGAACGATCAGAGTCGGGAGCATCGAGAAGGTGAATAACAGTTGGAGCGTGGGGGAGGGGGGGGGGGGGGGTAAAACAGGATATGGAAACTATGAAGGCTGAAGCACCGTCTTGTAACATATTTCAACTACACCACCAAGACACGCTTTCAGTCGGATTTAGGGTCTGCATTGTATGACTAAATGTGTATACGACATAACTGCAAGTTTTAATCTCGTAGGACATACTTACCACTAATAATAATGTGTTGGCTTTCCGCTGGTTTGCCGCGGTCCTCCAGCGAAAAAGCCTACATCATCCCCGGAACCCACCTAGTTGACCCCCCCCCCACACTGTCCCTTCTAATGTCCCAGCATTCTGACCCAAACTTCTTTTTTATTTCAGCCACTGGCGCTTTCTCAATGTCCCCAACTGTGATATCGACCCTTTTTCTCAAATTATCCCTCATCTACATATTTTTCTTGCTTCTGGCCCATTCTTCCATTCATTTTTCCAGAAATTTTATCTTTCTGGGCAAATATTTAGGACATTATAAAATGAAGTATTCAAGGGTCTATGTTACTGCATATTCGGTACCCTCTTCCCCTCCCCAACACACCCGCCTTTTCCCCTTCATTCGAGTGACTGGAAAGCGTGTGTTCATTTCTATGAATCGAATCAACGCTTAAATGTATCGACTATAAAATTATTGGTTGGGGGAACACACTTAAACCTTCCTTCCCGATGCCTCTGGTCGGTGGCAGAAATAGTTTTTCGAATCACTACTAATTTCCAAGTTAAATTGTAAAAATGTAGTTGTGAAAAGTACATGTACTCTTTTGAGCAGTGTTGGTGGCTCTGAAAAGAACCGTTTGAGATACTCAAGCTACATCATTCTTCTTCTGATGACAGATTCTCGTACTCGCTGTCTTCTATTATCTCTGTGTGCTCCCCGTACAATTCTCGTCTTGTGTCGTCAATCTCTTCCGCTTTCAATTTGGCATATTCATAGTAAACGTTCCTCATTCCCTCCACAATGGCCATACGCATGCGTTGCTTATATCTATATCCTTTCCTTTCCATTTCCCCTGCCCGGTCATATTTTTTCTGTATCTGTCCCAGAATGTTGTTCAGTAGAATAACTTGTTCACATGCTCGGCGAAAGCAGAATTCCGATCGCCGGAGTTTTTCTTCTTCTGACGTGAGAGTCGAGTTGATAAAATTTGTTTCTTCCATTATGCGAATTAGTGCTGTTTTTGTATACAAACTGATTGCACAGTGTTGAATACACAAGGTGCAGTGTTCTGTCTCGGTTACCTATCAATATTTATAGTCCATGGCAAAACTGATTGTCTCCTTAACAGTGCGATAAACATGTTGCCACGATGTTAGTCGTGGTTTAATGCTTTGACAGGCAGATGAGAGATTATTGTCGAAACGATGAATCTATGTACACCTATGATTTTCATTACTGATAAACCAAACAGCCTTAAATTATCCATTTGAGTTTTAGTTGTATCTTCCATGCCAGTTCAAAGTCATCAATTAGAAGAGTCCATATTCATTATTTGGGGTGAACCAATCAATATTTTCAACGTGCTGCCTTGGGGCTGCACGTTGAAAATATTGATTGGTCTACCCCACACATTTACTGAACAGCCATCCTTTTTAATGACGTTATGACGTATCATGTGGCTGGAGGGGAAAACGGCCGCTAGGGTTGAAAGGGTTAATAATGCTATGGAAATAGGAGATGTTGATATATCAATATGACATTTATATTAAGATATATATATCAAGGAAGATATACTGTCATTTGTCATCGCGTTTTTCTAAGTTGAGACTTTAAAGTTCAAAGAGTTTCCACGGCTGATTATTTCAATATTTATGCATATCTGTTGGACGATTAAATTCACTGACACAAACAAATGTCATTGTTTTGCCTCGTGCCAATGTGAGGTCATGAGATATGTTTTTGAGAGAAACATTGACAAAAAGTAAATTTTTAATGTCGTTTTTCTGGATATCACTGGTCCTTTATCGTCGTTACTTAAGGTAAAATATTAAAAAGTAAGCCTATTTGTCTACATTACTGGAGGGTGGATTAGTATTCAAAATGGTGAATAACGACAATGAGTCAACGAAAATGGCGAAGACAAGAATGACAGGGACAAGAATCGTAAACTTGAATGGGTTGGACTGGGTCGTGATATTTTATCCTCAATTCCTCTCCGTTACGCTGCCGAAAACGAAATACGGGAATATGGAATCTGAAAGACTTTTCCCGTCTCTTTTTTTTTTCAATGCGGTCCTGATTTTGCGGTGTTTTGTTTATGAAATCTTGACCAAATGGTATAAAAGTGTCGCCATCAGATCGTGATCTAATCGCGCAAAAAGACCGCTTTTTTGACCACGATACTGCAAAGTAAAAACATCCCACTTCAACATATCTTACAAGTAATATAGCATTCTAGGGATCCCATAATTATTACTAAATGGAATTATCCAAAACAAGGGGGAAAATTACTTTCCCTGATGCTCCCGAGCCACACCGGGTCCCGCGTCACTGAATGTGCTAACACAAACATGTAATCGTTGATGGAATCGTAGTGTCAAAATGGAAATGAGTAATTTCATTTTTTTAACTCCAAGCATTGTCCCCAGTTTATTTTATTGGCTTTGTTCGGCAGTCGTGTACAACGGAAGTATGAAACAGTCTTCACATAAACAATAATTGGTTACTGTAATGTGATATGACAAGGAGATGAATACCATCTTCATGACATCCGAAAATTTAATATAATTTTCATTTCAGGGAAAAATGTACATGTGAAAAATATCTCATATTCTACCCGACAATATATTTGTCAGTAGGATATACCTGTTAATCCCATATTACTCACATCAGTCAGCGATTTGACAGGGTTTCCAGTTGGGAAATTTCAGTTGAAACCCCCATCCCCCATTTTATTCTGCTCTGCTTATTAATCACTGCGATTTTAGTAACTTCCACTTTTATCATCGCCACCATTTTAGTGACTGCCATATCCGTCACTGCCATTTTACTCACTTCCAACTTGGCCACTATCATTTCGTTGACTGCAATTTCGGTAGCTATCATTCTATTCACTTCTCTTCTGGTCGCTATTTTTCTCAGAAGGTGTTTGTTTCTGCAATTTTCGCCATTGCCATTTGGTCACTGCCATTTCTGCCATTGCCACTTTAGTCGTTGTCATTTCAGTCACTGCCATTTTAAGCACTGACATCTTAACATTCTCAACAGCTTTCAATAGTTTTTCCCAACATCAAATGTCCAGAGATAAATGACTCAACTGTGGTAGCAATGCAAATGTTAGGAAGCACGGGAGCCAGTATAAATCATGAGACTGGTTCGATTCTGATCGGGGAAAACTCCGTTATGTTCTTTGGCAAGACCATTAACCATTTGAGCCCAGTACGCCCCTTTTCCCTTCAAGGATCGTGAAACGACCTGAATTTGTATAGAGGTTATCTGCACAATGAATTTGCGTGGTAGATTAATCAAAATTTTCAACGTGCAGCCCAAAGGCTGCACATTGCAAATATTGGTTGGTTACCCCACCCCCCAAATATCAAACATAGACCCTACCAGTTGTTGACTCTGAATTAACATGGAATATGCCATCAGAGTTCAAAGAGTTAATCCCGATTTCCCATGTGAGTGCGTAGTGGGGTTGTGAACTAAGGCCCACTGACCGCCAGTGGTGCAATTCACTCCAATTACTACGAATTCTGCATGATCAGAGTTAGTAAGTTGGAGAGTCAGACAGTTGTTCGTTGTCGCTAGGGGGTCGAATAGGAAACAGGGAATAAGTAACGATTGTCGCGCCTCCTATTATTACCTCATAGTTATCGTCCCTTGATTGCATCAAGGTACCATCTTGAGATATCAGTTAGTTGTCGCACGAATTGTCACTGAGGTAACCGTGACTGAAAGTAAGGCATCCATGTTTATCAAAACTGGGTGGGTCATACTACAATCGTGACAACAAAACCACTAAGTACTGCAATTCAAAAAGTGTACTACAAATTAATGTGTTCTCATATTTCTGATCTTTAACAAGGAAGCCTACACCTGCCTAGTTACACCCCACTGTACCTTCTAATGTCCCAGCATTCTGACACAAACTGTTTTTATTATTTCCCCCACTGGTGTTTTCTCAATCTCTCCAACTATGATATCGACCATTTCCCTCATATAATCCCTCATCCACTTATTTCTCTTGCTTATATCCCATTCTTCCATTCATTTTTCAAGAAATCTTATCTTTCTAGGCAAATATTCAGGGCATTCTAAAATGAAATATTCCATGGTCTCTGTTACTCCTAATCAGCACATTCGGTATCCTCTTTCCTTGCCTCTTCCGCTTTTGTCCCCTCAATTCGATGACCAGTAAGAGGGTATTCATTTCTAAGACGTATAAATGTACCGACTGTGAAAATTATTGGTTTGTGTAACTCACCTAAGCCCCATCCCCTTAGTGATGAACCCAGTTGGTAGCAGAAATCGTCTTTCGAATCACTACTAATTTTCCAACTTAAATTGTAAAAAGGTATTTTGTGAAAAGTACATGTCCTCTTTTTAGCAGTGTAGGTGGCTCTGAAAAGAGCCGTTTGAGATACTCAAGCTATATCATTCTTCTTCCGATGACATATTCTCGTAATCGCTGTCTTCTATTATCTCAGTGTGCTCCCCGTACAATTCTCGTCTTGTGTCGGCAATCTTTTCCGCTTTCAATTTGGCATATTCATAGTACACGTTCCTCATTCCTTCTACAACGGCCATTCGCATGCGTTGCTTATATCGATAGCCTTTCCTCTCCATTTTGCCCGCCCGGTCATATTTTTTCTGTATCTGTCCCAGAATGTTGTTCAGAAGAATAACTTGTTCACATGCTCGGCGAAAGCAGAATTCCGTTCGGCGGAGCTTTTCTTCTTTCGATGTGAGAGTCGAGTTGATGGAATTTGGTTCTTCCATTATGAGGATTTGTGGTGATTTCTGTATACAATCTGATTGTACAGTGTTGAATACACAAGGTGCAGTATTCTGTCTTGGTTAACTGTCAATATTTATAGTCTGCGACAAAAATGGCAAAATGGAGTGTCTTTTTGACAGTGCGATAAACATTTCGTCATTATCGTAGTAGTGTGTTAATGCTGCGACAGGCAGATGAGAGATTATTGTCAAAACGATGAATATATTTACACCTATGATATACTTTACTGTTAAACCAAACACCCTTGAATTAATAATGTTGTGGAAATAGGTGATGTTGATATATCTATATGACAATTATATTTATATATAAATATATCAAGATATATTGTCATTAGTCGACTCGTTTTTCTAAGTTGAGAATTCAAATTTCAAAGAGTTGACACAATTGATTATTTCAATATTTTAGCATATTTGTTGGACGATTAAATTAACAGACACAAACAAATGCCGTTTTCTGTCTCGTTCCAATGTGAGGTCATGAGAGAAAATTGACAAATAGTGAATTTTAATGTCGTCTTTCAGGGCAATACTGGTCCTTTATTGTCGTTACATTAGGTAATATGTTAAAAGGTAAACCAATTTAGTAATAGAGGATGGATTGGTATCCAAAATCGTTAACAACAACATTAAAGTCAACGAAAATGGCGAAGACAAAGATGACAGGGACGAGAATGTAAAACTTGAACGGGTAGGACTGGATAGCGGTATTTTATCCACTTACCTCTCCGTTTCACTTCGAGAACGAAGTACCGGAAAATAGAATCTGAAAGTCTTTTTCCCGTTTGTTTGATTTTCTACTAATACTACTACTACTACTACTACTACTACTACTACTACTACTACTACTAATAATAATAATAATAATAATAATAATAATAAATAAACAAATAAAAATAAGAACTATTTATCTGATTCCCCAATTTATGCAATAATTTGTTCATGTAAAAAAACGCTGATCGAACACTCAGTTTCATTCTCTTGCCGAGTTTCAATCTAGAGTGTATATAGAAAAGACAAAATGCAGGTGTACTGGGTGGCGTAGCCAGACTAAATAATGTAGGTGAGTGTGGAGGTGGGGTGTGGTAAAATATTTATCTG
This sequence comes from Pictodentalium vernedei, assembly GCA_031216915.1. NCBI lineage: Eukaryota > Metazoa > Mollusca > Scaphopoda > Dentaliida > Dentaliidae > Pictodentalium > Pictodentalium vernedei. Next base: position 376,222,343 of record CM062293.1, read on the forward strand.
CTGCCAATTGTAGTAGAAAACACTTTTGACCTCCAGTACTCGCGACTCACCCCGGTTCCTATGTCGCTGAATGTACCCATACAAACATGTAAATGTTGATGAAATCGTAGTGTCAAAATAGGAATCAGTGACTAGTTCGACAGTTGTGCACAAATTAAGTATGAAACAGTCTTCACATAAAAAATAATTTGTAACTGTAATGTGATTTCAAAAGGAGATGAATACCATCTTCATGACATCAGAAAATTGAACAGAATTGCCATTTGAGAGCAAACTGTACATGCGATAAATATCCCATATTCTACCCGACAATATATTTGTCAGTAGGATATACTTGTTAATCTCATATTTCTCAAATCAGTCAGGGATTTTACAGATGACCTCGAATGAAAAGGAAGGGTCTTCCTCTTGGGAAAGTTCTGATGGAACCCCCATTTTATTCTGCTCTGCATATTAATCACTGCGATTTTAGTAACTTCCACTTTTATCATCGCCACCATTTTAGTCACTGCCATATCCGTCACTGCCATTTTACTCACTTCCAACTTGGCCACTATCATTTGATTGACTGCAATTTCGGTAGCTATCATTCTATTTACTTCTTTTCTGGTCGCTATTTTTCTCAGAAGGTGTTTGTTTCTGCAATTATCGCCATTGCCATTTGGTCACTGCCATTTCTGCCATTGCCACTTTAGTCGTTGTCATTTCAGTCACTGTCATTTTAAGCACTGATATCTTAACATTCTCAACAGCTTTCGATAGTTTTTCCCAACATCAAAGGTCCAGAGATAAATGACTCAACTGTGGTAGCAATGAAAATGTTAGGAAGCACGGGAGCCAGTATAAATCATGAGACTGGTTCGATTCTGATCGGGGAAAACTCCGTTATGTTCTTGGGCAAGACCATTAACCATTTGAGCCCAGTACGCCCTTTTTCCCTTCAAGGATCATGAAACGACCTGAATTTGTATAGAGGTTATCTGCACAATGAATTTGCATGGTAGATTAATCAAAATTTTCAACGTGCAGCCCAAAGGCTGCACATTGCAAATATTGGTTGGTTACCCCACCCCCCCAAATAACAAACATAGACCCTACCAGTTGTTGACTCTGAATTAACATGGAATATGCCATCAGAGTTCAAAGAGTTAATCCCGATTTCCCATGTGAGTGCGTAGTGGGGTTGTGAACTAAGGCCCACTGACCGCCAGTGGTGCAATTCACTCCAATTACTACGAATTCTGCATGATCAGAGTTAGTAAGTTGGAGAGTCAGACAGTTGCTCGTTGTCGCTAGGGGGTCGAATAGGAAACAGGGAATAAGTAACGATTGTCGCGCCTCCTATTATTACCTCATAGTTATCGTCCCTTGATTGCATCAAGGTACCATCTTGAGATATCAGTTAGTTGTCGCACGAATTGTCACTGAGGTAACCGTGACTGAAAGTAAGGCATCCATGTTTATCAAAACTGGGTGGGTCATACTACAATCGTGACAACAATACCACTAAGTACTGCAATTCAAAAAGTGTACTACAAATTAATATGTTCTCATATTTCTGACCTTTAACGAGGAAGCCTACACCAGCCTAGTTACACCCCACTGTACCTTCTAATGTCCCAGCATTCTGACACAAACTGTTTTTATTATTTCCCCCACTAGTGTTTTCTCAATCTCTCCAACTATGATATCGACCATTTCCCTCATATAATCCCTCATCCACTTATTTCTCTTGCTTATATCCCATTCTTCCATTCATTTTTCAAGAAATCTTATCTTTCTAGGCAAATATTCAGGGCATTCTAAAATGAAATATTCCATGGTCTCTGTTACTCCTAATCAGCACATTCGGTATCCTCTTTCCTTGCCTCTTCCGCTTTTGTCCCCTCAATTCGATGACCAGTAAGAGGGTATTCATTTCTAAGACGTATAAATGTACCGACTGTGAAAATTATTGGTTTGTGTAACTCACCTAAGCCCCATCGCCTTAGTGGTGAACCCAGTTGGTAGCAGAAATCGTCTTTCGAATCACTACTAAATTTCCAACTTAAATTGTAAAAAGGTATTTTGTGAAAAGTACATGTCCTCTTTTTAGCAGTGTAGGTGGCTCTGAAAAGAGCCGTTTGAGATACTCAAGCTACATCATTCTTCTTCCGATGACATATTCTCGTAATCGCTGTCTTCTATTATCTCAGTGTGCTCCCCTTGCAATTCTCGTCTTGTGTCGGCAATCTTTTCCGCTTTCAATTTGGCATATTCATAGTACACGTTCCTCATTCCTTCTACAACGGCCATTCGCATGCGTTGCTTATATCGATAGCCTTTCCTCTCCATTTTGCCCGCCCGGTCATATTTTTTCTGTATCTGTCCTAGAATGTTCTTCAGAAGAATAACTTGTTCACATGCTCGGCGAAAGCAGAATTCCGTTCGGCGGAGCTTTTCTTCTTTCGACGTGAGAGTCGAGTTGATGGAATTTGGTTCTTCCATTATGAGGATTTGTGGTGATTTCTGTATACAATCTGATTGTACAGTGTTGAATACACAAGGTGCAGTATTCTGTCTTGATTAACTGTCAATATTTGTAGTCTACGACAAAAATGGCAAAATGGAGTGTCTTTTTGACAGTGCGATAAACATTTCGTCATTATCGTGGTAGTGTGTTAATGCTGCGACAGGCAGATGAGAGATTATTGTCAAAACGATGAATATATTTACACCTATGATATACTTTACTGTTAAACCAAACACCCTTGAATTAATAATGTTGTGGAAATAGGAGATGTTGATATATCTATATGACAATTATATTTATATATATATATATCAAGATATATTGTCATTAGTCGACTCGTTTTTCTAAGTTGAGAATTTAAATTTCAAAGAGTTGACACAATTGATTATTTCAATATTTTAGCATATTTGTTGGACGATTTAATTAACAGACACAAACAAATGCCGTTTTCTGTCTCGTTCCAATGTGAGGTCATGAGAGAAAATTGACAAATAGTGAATTTTAATGTCGTCTTTCAGGGTAATACTGGTCCTTTATTGTCGTTACATTAGGTAATATGTTAAAAGGTAAACCAATTTAGTAATAGAGGATGGATTGGTATCCAAAATCGTTAACAACAACATTACAGTCAACGAAAATGGCGAAGACAAAGATGACAGGGACGAGAATGTAAAACTTGAACGGGTAGGACTGGATAGCGGTATTTTATCCACTTACCTCTCCGTTTCACTTCGAGAACGAAGTACCGGAAAATAGAATCTGAAAGTCTTTTTCCCGTTTGTTTGGTTTTCTACTACTACTACTACTACTACTACTACTACTGCTAATAATAATAATAATAATAATAATAATAATAAATAAACAAATAAAAATAAGAACTATTTATCTGATTCCCCAATTTATGCAATAATTTGTTCATGTAAAAAAACGCTGATCGAACACTCAGTTTCATTCTCTTGACGAGTTTCAATCTAGAGTGTATATAGAAAAGACAAAATGCAGGTGTACTGGGTGGCGTAGCCAGACTAAATAATGTAGGTGAGTGTGGAGGTGGGGGTGTGGTAAAATATTTATCTGCTGCCAATTGTAGTAGAAAACACTTTTGACCTCCAGTACTCGCGACTCACCCCGGTTCCTATGTCGCTGAATGTACTCATACAAACTTGTAAATGTTGATGAAATCGTAGTGTCAAAATAGGAATCAGTGACTAGTTCGACAGTTGTGCACAAATTAAGTATGAAACAGTCTTCACATAAAAAATAATTTGTAACTGTAATGTGATTTCAAAAGGAGATGAATACCATCTTCATGACATCAGAAAATTGAACAGAATTGCCATTTGAGAGCAAACTGTACATGCGATAAATATCCCATATTCTACCCGACAATATATTTGTCAGTAGGATATACTTGTTAATCTCATATTTCTCAAATCAGTCAGGGATTTTACAGATGACCTGGAATGAAAAGGAAGGGTCTTCCTCTTGGGAAAGTTCTGATGGAACCCCCATTTTATTCTGCTCTGCATATTAATCACTGCGATTTTAGTAACTTCCACTTTTATCATCGCCACCATTTTAGTCACTGCCATATCCGTCACTGCCATTTTACTCACTTCCAACTTGGCCACTATCATTTCATTGACTGCAATTTCGGTAGCTATCATTCTATTCACTTCTATTCTGGTCGCTATTTTTCTCAGAAGGTGTTTGTTTCTGCAATTTTCGCCATTGCCATTTGGTCACTGCCATTTCTGCCATTGCCACTTTAGTCGTTGTCATTTCAGTCACTGCCATTTTAAGCACTGACATCTTAACATTCTCAACAGCTTTCGATAGTTTTTCCCAACATCAAAGGTTCAGAGATTAATGACTCAACTGTGGTAGCAATACTAATGTTAAGAAGCACAGGGGCCAGTGATTACAACATGAGACGGGTTCGAATCTGATCAGTGAAAACTTCGTTATGTTCGTGGGCAAGGCCATTAACCATTTGAGCCCGGTACGCCCTTTTTCCTTTCAAGGATCGTGAAACGACCTGAATTTGTAAAGAGGTTAGCTGCTCAATGAATTTGTGTGGTAGATTAATCAAAATTTTCAACGTGCAGCCCAAAGGCTGCACATTGCAAATATTGGTTGGTTACCCCACCCCCCAAATAACAAACATAGACCCTACCAGTTGTTGACTCTGAATTAACATGGAATATGCCATCAGAGTTCAAAGAGTTAATCCCGATTTCCCATATGAGTGCGTAGTGGGATTGTGAACTAAGGCCCACTGACCGCCAGTGGTGCAATTCACTCCAATTACTACGAATTCTGCATGATCAGAGATAGTAAGTTGGAGAGTCAGACAGTTGCTCGTTGTCGCTAGGGGGTCGAATAGGAAACAGGGAATAAGTAACGATTGTCGCGCCTCCTATTATTACCTCATAGTTATCGTCCCTTGATTGCATCAAGGTACCATCTTGAGATATCAGTTAGTTGTCGCACGAATTGTCACTGAGGTAACCGTGACTGAAAGTAAGGCATCCATGTTTATCAAAACTGGGTGGGTCATACTACAATCGTGACAACAAAACCACTAAGTACTGCAATTCAAAAAGTGTACTACAAATTAATATGTTCTCATATTTCTGATCTTTAACGAGGAAGCCTACACCAGCCTAGTTACACCCCACTGTACCTTCTAATGTCCCAGCATTCTGACACAAACTGTTTTTATTATTTCCCCCACTGGTGTTTTCTCAATCTCTCCAACTATGATATCGACCATTTCCCTCATATAATCCCTCATCCACTTATTTCTCTTGCTTATATCCCATTCTTCCATTCATTTTTCAAGAAATCTTATCTTTCTAGGCAAATATTCAGGGCATTCTAAAATGAAATATTCCATGGTCTCTGTTACTCCTAATCAGCACATTCGGTACCCTCTTTCCTTGCCTCTTCCGCTTTTGTCCCCTCAATTCGATGACCAGTAAGAGGGTATTCATTTCTAAGACGTATAAATGTACCGACTGTGAAAATTATTGGTTTGTGTAACTCACCTAAGCCCCATCCCCTTAGTGGTGAACCCAGTTGGTAGCAGAAATCGTCTTTCGAATCACTACTAATTTTCCAACTTAAATTGTAAAAAGGTATTTTGTGAAAAGTACATGTCCTCTTTTTAGCAGTGTAGGTGGCTCTGAAAAGAACCGTTTGAGATACTCAAGCTATATCATTCTTCTTCCGATGACATATTCTCGTAATCGCTGTCTTCTATTATCTCAGTGTGCTCCCCGTACAATTCTCGTCTTGTGTCGGCAATCTTTTCCGCTTTCAATTTGGCATATTCATAGTACACGTTCCTCATTCCTTCTACAACGGCCATTCGCATGCGTTGCTTATATCGATAGCCTTTCCTCTCCATTTTGCCCGCCCGGTCATATTTTTTCTGTATCTGTCCCAGAATGTTGTTCAGAAGAATAACTTGTTCACATGCTCGGCGAAAGCAGAATTCCGTTCGGCGGAGCTTTTCTTCTTTCGACGTGAGAGTCGAGTTGATGGAATTTGGTTCTTCCATTATGAGGATTTGTGGTGATTTCTGTATACAAACTGATTGTACAGTGTTGAATACACAAGGTGCAGTATTCTGTCTTGGTTAACTGTCAATATTTATAGTCTACGACAAAAATGGCAAAATGGAGTGTCTTTTTGACAGTGCGATAAACATTTCGTCATTATCGTAGTAGTGTGTTAATGCTGCGACAGGCAGATGAGAGATTATTGTCAAAACGATGAATATATTTACACCTATGATATACTTTACTGTTAAACCAAACACCCTTGAATTAATAATGTTGTGGAAATAGGAGATGTTGATATATCTATATGACAATTATATTTATATATATATATATCAAGATATATTGTCATTAGTCGACTCGTTTTTCTAAGTTGAGAATTCAAATTTCAAAGAGTTGACACAATTGATTTTTTCAATATTTTAGCATATTTGTTGGACGATTAAATTAACAGACACAAACAAATGCCGTTTTCTGTCTCGTTCCAATGTGAGGTCATGAGAGAAAATTGACAAATAGTGAATTTTAATGTCGTCTTTCAGGGTAATACTGGTCCTTTATTGTCGTTACATTAGGTAATATGTTAAAAGGTAAACCAATTTAGTAATAGAGGATGGATTGGTATCCAAAATCGTTAACAACAACATTAAAGTCAACGAAAATGGCGAAGACAAAGATGACAGGGACGAGAATGTAAAACTTGAACGGGTAGGACTGGATAGCGGTATTTTATCTACTTACCTCTCCGTTTCACTTCGAGAACGAAGTACGGGAAAATAGAATCTGAAAGTCTTTTTCCCGTTTGTTTGGTTTTCAACTAATAATAATAATACTACTACTACTACTGCTGATAATAATAATAATAATAATAATAATAATAATAATAATAATAATAATAATAATAATAATAATAATAATAAATAAACAAATAAAAATAAGAACTATTTATCTGATTCCCCAATTTATGCAATCATTTGTTCATGTAAAAAAACGCTGATCGAACACTCAGTTTCATTCTCTTGCCGAGTTTCAATCTAGAGTGTATATAGAAAAGACAAAATGCAGGTGTACTGGGTGGCGTAGCCAGACTAAATAATGTAGGTGAGTGTGGAGGTGGGGTGTGGTAAAATATTTATCTGCTGCCAATTGTAGTAGAAAACACTTTTGACCTCCAGTACTCGCGACTCACCCCGGTTCCTATGTCGCTGAATGTACTCATACAAACATGTAAATGTTGATGAAATCGTAGTGTCAAAATAGGAATCAGTGACTAGTTCGACAGTTGTGCACAAATTAAGTATGAAACAGTCTTCACATAAAAAATAATTTGTAACTGTAATGTGATTTCAAAAGGAGATGAATACCATCTTCATGACATCAGAAAATTGAACAGAATTGCCATTTGAGAGCAAACTGTACATGCGATAAATATCCCATATTCTACCCGACAATATATTTGTCAGTAGGATATACTTGTTAATCTCATATTTCTCAAATCAGTCAGGGATTTTACAGATGACCTGGAATGAAAAGGAAGGGTCTTCCTCTTGGGAAAGTTCTGATGGAACCCCCATTTTATTCTGCCCTGCATATTAATCACTGATTTTAGTAACTGCCGCTTTTATCATCGCCACCATTTTAGTCACTGTCATATCCGTCACTGCCATTTTACTCACTTCCAACATGGCCACTATCATTTCAGTGATTGCTATTTCGGTAGCTGTCATTCTAGTCTCTGCTATTCCCGTCGCTATTTTGCTCAGAAGAATTTTAGTTTCAGCAATTTTCGGCATTGCCATTTCGTCACTGCCATGTTGCCATTGCCACTTTAGTCGTTGTCATTTCAGTCACTGCCATTTTAAGCACTGACATTTTGACATTCTCAACAGCTTTCGATAGTTTTTCCTAACATCAAAGGTTCAGAGATTAATGACTCAACTGTGGTAGCAATACTAATGTTAAGAAGCACAGGGGCCAGTGATTACAACATGAGACGGGTTCGAATCTGATCAGTGAAAACTCTGTTATGTTCGTGGGCAAGGCCATTAACCATTTGAGCCCGGTACGCCCTTTTTCCTTTCAAGGATCGTGAAACGACCTGAATTTTTAAAGAAGTTAGCTGCTCAATGAATTTGTGTGGTAGACCAATCAAGATTTGCAACGTGCTGCCCAAAGGCTGCACGTTGCAAATATTGGTTAGTACCACCCCCCCCCCCTCCTTCCCCCAAATAACAAACATTTACTCTAAGAGTTGTTGCCTCTGAATTAACATGGAATATTTCATCAGGGTCCAAAGAGTGAACCCCGATTGCCCACGTGATGGCGTGGTGCCGTTGTGAACTAAGACCCACTGAACGCCAGTGGTGCAATTTCCTCCAATTGCTACTAATTCTACCTGATCAGAGTTGTTGGTAAGTTGGAGATTCAGACAGTTGCTCTCTGTCGCTCTATGGTTATCGCCGGGTACTCCGGTATCTTCCCCTCGTAAAACCGTCGACACGATGTGACCTTGTCTATTGAAATGTCGTTAAACCCCGATAAACAAAGCAACAATACGAATATACTGGAACTGTAACATTTAAGGCTTCACCAAGAGTCTTGAAAAAATTTGATTTAGCACATGAGTCCTTCATGGCTGAATAACATCCACTGGGATTCAGGGACATTGCTTCAGCTGTAGGACTTGTCGTATGTTGCAAATTATGTGCACGTTGACTATATTTAAAAACCATTAAGGGATTGTTTTTGCAATGAATTTAAAAAAATAAAACAACACATCATGTACTGATGTCAAAACATTACTTGTCAAGAGAACATGAAAACGATAAAAGACATTCTGTGTAGCGCCCCCGCGAACTGATGCCAGTATCGTCTGTTGCTGGGCGGCGCTCAGACTTTGACCCTGTCTCGACTGACTTATAAATAACTTAGAACACTCCAAACCAACTCGCGTACAGAACAGCCGCATGCTCACTCACCCAAACACTCAGAGTGGGGAAGGACAGGTAAATAACAGCGCTGCATAATATCTGTTCATCGCCCCGACACCCCCCCCCCCCTCCCCACCAGAACGCATGCCATCATCGCTGTAGTTGGGTGCCGCTCGCTGCTTGACTGCCTGTCCGAGTCATCAATAATACCACCTGATCACATCAACTCGCGAACATACTGACATCGCAGCTTCGTTATACCCACAGGCACTCTCACACGCCACCCCGAGTGGGTACCGGCACGCGAATATCACCGTGCTGTATAATATCTGTTCATTGCGGTTCTCAAGAATAGATGCTAGCTCCTAGCTTGACCTTGCCCCGACCAACCCAACAAATTACTTTAGAAACACACACCAACGAATTGGGGTGCATTTGGTCCACAAACCTACTAATTATTTCAACTCTTCTTTTTTCTGGGTGGGGAAGGGGCAATCATGACATATCAACCTCCCTGTAGGATTGGTGGATGGCCTCTGCTCTTCAAAAGTACTGCAGGGGGTTTCTCCAAACCTACTTTTGTAATTGTTGTGGAATATTATGCCGGGACCGAGGGCACGTTTACTGTGGTTTAACTATACTTTATCCAGTTGGTCACATATCATGTCTGACAGTTTTACAGATGAGCCTGAAAGCCTGAGTATCCGGAAAGAACCACAGAGAAACGGTGAATAACTGCTGAACTCTCTAGCTTACTAATCCGGCGTGAGCAGAGATGGCATTGGTTGAAAGCAGGTGTACTCTACTCGTATGTTAGGCCTAAGTACCTATCGACACTGTGCTCCCGCTACGAAGTGCGCTTCACAAGGGATACCACGCAGATGAAGCGGGTCAGGGTCAAACCGTCGATCTTTGATCTCAAGTCCAATGCACTAACCAATGAGCCGTTACGTTAACCCTTTACCTAACACGAAAGTGAGACGACACAAACAAAATTCTGAATAACTATTTTTTTTTTTCATTTTATTGTGTCAAAAACATAGCTTTTTACTCCGCATTGGAACCAATGAGGTATAATAAGCTATGTTTATGAGACAAACAATAAAAAAAATATAGAAAATTGAATGGTGATTTTTGTGCATAGTGGTGGCTGATTTTTTTCCGTTTCGTTGAGTAAAGGGTTAACATGGAACAGGAATCAAACTTTGGATATAACATACACCCTGTATGTGTTTGGTGCTGATCTGTCCATTGCGTATTAACGTAAATGGGGCTGTTAGCAGGTTAATGAAGTGGGAAAATAAAAGACATGGAGTAAGCTAGTCTCAAACACATGGATTGTGAACCTCATGGGAACGAGCTCGTTCCAACAAGATGTCGAATGCCATCTTTTTGGAGCAAACGGCAAAGAAAATAATGAAATTTCTATGCCTGAATACGGCATCAAATGATTCACGGGGAGTGATGTTCATATTACCCAATCCACTCCTCAAAAGCTTATGGGTAAGCTGTACTGCCACATAGTCTTACATTCTGGTTTGTGTGAAGAAAGTTTTAAAGAAGTGTTTTCCATCGAGTATACTTTTCATTTGACAGTTCAGTGAATGTAAAACAAACATAACTCCACCGCCCCCCCCCCCCTTCCAAAAAAAAAAAAAACACAAAACAATCGCGTGACCGAAATAATCTCTTCTATTTTCACGATTACATACCAACTCCGATAGCACTGGACCATATTCTCTCGAATCAGAGAAAATGACTTTGCGATCAGAGTCGGGGGCATCGAGAAGGTGAATGACATTTGAGGTAATGGGGGGAGGGGGGGTTAGGGGGGGAGTAAACCTAAACCTCATTTGCAAACTATGAAGGCTGAAGTACCGACTGATAAGGTATTTCAGATACATCGCCAACACTCACCTTCAGTCGGGATTAGGGTCTGTATTGCATGACTAACTTTGTGTATACAAGTACAAGTATCAAATTTAATCTCGTAAGACATAATTATTACTAATAATAATTTTTTGGCTTTCCGCTGATTTGCCGCGGTCCTCCAACGAGAAAGCCTACATCATCCCGAACCGACCTAGTTGATCCCCCTCCACTGTTCCTTCTAATGTCCCAGCATTCTGACCCAAACTTTTTTTTTATTATTTCAGCCACTGGCGCTTTCTGAATCTCCCCAACTATGATATCGACCCTTTTTTCAAATTATCCCTCATCTATATATTTCTCTTGCTTCTAACCCATTCTTCTATTCATTTTTCAAGAAATTTTATCTTTATTAGGACATTCTAAAATGAAGTATTCAAGGGTTTCCTAATCTGTATATTCGGAACCCTTTCCTCGCCTTTTCAGATTTTTTCCCCTTCATTCGAGTGACTGGCAAGGGGGTATTCCTTTCTATGACTCCTATCCACACTTAAATGTACCAAGTGTAAAAATTATTAGATGGGAAACACACCTAAACCCTCCTCCATGAGGCCTCTGATCGGTGGCAGAAATCGTTTTTGTTCGAATCACTACTAATTTTTCAACTTAAATTGTAAAAATGTATTTGTGAAAAGTACATGTACTCTTTTGAGAAGTGTTGGTGGCTCTGAAAAGAACCGTTTGAGATACTCAAGCTATATCATTCTTCTTCCGATGACAGGTTCTCGTACTCGCTGTCTTCTTTTATCTCTGTCTGCTCCCCGTACAGTTCTCGTCTTGTGTCGTCAATCTCTTCCGCTTTCAACTTGGCATATTCATAGTAGACGTTCCTCATTCCTTCTACAACGGCCATACGCATGCGTTGCTTATATCGATAGCCTTTCCTCTCCATTTTCCCTGCCCGGTCGCATTTTTTCTGTATCTGTCCCTGAGTGTTGTTCAGAAGAATAACTTGTTCACATGCTCGGCGAAAGCAGAATTCCGATCGGCGGAGTTTTTTTTGTTCTGGCGGGAGTATCCAGTTGATGAAACTTGGTTCTTCCATTTTGAGGATTTGTGCTGTTTTTTGTATACAAAATTATTTTACAGTGTTGAATACACAAGGTGCAGTGTTCTGTCTTGGTTACCTATCAATATTTATAGTCCATGCCAAAACATATTGTCTCCTTGACATTGCGATAAACATGTTGTCATGATGTTATTATTGTGTTAATGCTTTGACAGGCAGATGAGAGATTATTGTCAAAACGATGAATCTATGATCTTCATTACTGATAAACCAAAAGCCTTAAATTAATAATGTTATGCAGACAGGAGATGTTGATATATCTGTATGACAATTATATTAAGATATATTGTCATCAGTCAGCTCGTTTTTCAATGTTGAGAATTCAAAGTTTAAAGAGTTTTCCTCGAATGATTATTTCAATATTTATGCATATTTCATGGATGATTAAATTCACTGACACAAACAAATGTCATTGTTTTGCCTCGTACCAATGTGAGGTCATGAGATATGATTTTGAGAGACAAATTGACAAAAAGTTCATTTTTAATGTCGTTTTTCTGGATATCACTGGTCCGTTATCGTCGTTACTTAAGGTAAAATGTCAAAAAGTAAACCCTTATGTCTACATTACTAGAGAGTGGATTAGTATCCAAAATGGTGAACAACGAAAATGGCGAAGACAAGAATGACAGGGACGAGAATGGTAAACTTGAATGGGTTGGACTGGGTAGCGATTTTTTATCCTCTTACCTCGTCGTTACGCTGTCGAAAACGAAATAAGGGAACATGGAATCCGAACGGCTGTTCCCGTTTGTTTCTTTTTGTTAATGCGGTTCTGATCTCAGGGTATTTTTTAAATGAAATGTTGACCAAATGGTATACAAGTATCGCGATCAGATCGTGATCTAATCCCGAAAAAGACCGCTTTTGTGACCACGAGACTGCAAAGTAAAAAATCTAACCGCAACACATCTTGCAAGAAACCTAGCATACCGGAGATCCCATAATTATAACTTAATGAAATTATCCAAAACCGGGGGGGGGGGGGGGGGGAGGGGCACTTTCCCTGCTACTCCCGTGCCACCCCGGTTCCCGCGTCATTGAACATACTTACAGTAATATGTAATCGTGGATGGAATCGTAGTGTCAAAATGGAAATCAGTGATTTTATTTTTTTACTCCAAGCACTGTCCCCAGTTTATTTTATCGTCTTTGTTCGGCAGTGGTGTACACCGGAAGTATGAAACAGTCTTCACATAAACAATAATTTGTTACTGTTATGTTATTTGACAAGGAGATGAATACCATCTTCATGACATCAGAAAATTGAATAGAATTTTCATTTCATTGAAAAATGTACATATGATAAATATCCCATATTCTACCCGACAATATATTAAAATTTTGTTAATAGAATATATCTGTTAATCTCATATTTCTGTCATCAATCATCTTTTCATTCGAGAAGATGATCTCGAATGAAAATGAAAGGGTTTCCACTTGGGGAATTTCAGCTGGAACCCCCATTTTATTCTGCCCTGCATATTAGTCACTTTCATGACTGCCACTTTCGTCGCCGCCATTTCAGTCACTTCTATATCCGTCACTGCTATGTTACTCACTTCCAACTTCTCCGCTGTCATTTCAGTCTCTGCCATTTCGATAGCTACCATTTTAGTCACTGCTAGTTTACTCACATGTATTTTAATTTCTGCAATGTTTGCCGTTTTCGCCATTGCCATTTGGTCAGTGCCATTTTTGCCACTGCCACTTTAGCGGTTGTCATTTCAGTCACTGCCACTTTAAGAACTTACATTTTAACATTTTCTACAGCTTTCCACAATGTTTCCCAACATCACAGCTCCAAAGATTGATGGCTCAAATGTGGTACCAATGCAAATATACGGAAGCACGGGGCTAGGTGATTAGAGCATGAGACGGATTCATCTCTGATCAGTGATAACTCCGTTATCTTCTTGGCCGACACCATTAACCATTTGAACACAGTAGGGCGCGTATCCACACCAAGATCGTGATACAACCTGGATTCATGAAGTAGTTAGTTGCGCAGTGAATTTGTGCGATAGACCAATCACAATTTCCAACGTGGAGCCTCAAGGCCACCCGTTGCAAATATTGGTGGTATCCCCCAAATGACAAAAAATTAGACTCTACTAGTTGTTGACTCTGAATTAACATGGAATATACCATCAGGGTCCAAAGAGGTAATCCCGATTGCCCATGTGAGGGCGTGGTGCTGTTGTGAACTAAGACCCACTGAACGCCAGTGGTGCAGTGTCCTCTAATTGCAGTTATTCTTCCTCATCAGAATTAGTAAGTTGACGAGTCAGACAGTTCCTCGCCCTCGCACGGTGGTTATCGCCGAGTACTAGGGTTTCTTCCACGCGTAAAACTGTCGACATGATCTAACCATGTCTGTTTAAATGTCGTTGAATCCCAATTAATAAACTAAAAATAAGAATACCGATTGCAACTGTAACAGTCAAAGCTTGACCAAGAATCCTGAAAAAGTTAGCACATGGGTTTTTCATAGCTGAATAACACCCACTGGGATTGTGGGACATTGCTTTAGCTTTAGGACTTTTCGTATGTTGCATATTATATAACGGTGACTATATTTGAAAACCTTTAAGGGATCGTTTTAGCAATGAATTTAAAAAACTGAAAAGAACACATCATGTATTGACATTACTTGTCAGGGGAACATGACAAACGATATAAGGCATTCTGTGTAGCACCCCATCGGACAGATGCCAGTATCGTTTGTTGTTGGGTGGCGCTCATACATCGACCCTGCTTCGACCGACTCAAAAATAACATAGAACACATCATACCAACCCGCGTACAGAACAGCCACATGCACACTCACCACGCAAACACCTAGAGTGGATACGGACAAGTGAATAGCAGCGCGCGGCATAATATATGTTCATCCCCCACCCCCACTCGCCCCCCTCCCCTACACCCCCACCCAGAACGGATGTCATCGTCGCTGTAGCTGGGTGCCGCTCGCTGCTTGACTCTGCCTGCCCGACTCATCAATAACACCACCTCATCACATCAACTCGCTTTCATACCAACAACGCAACTACGTCACACCCATAGGCATACTCATGCATCACCCAGAGTGGGTACCCGCGCGTGAATATCACAGTGCTGTATAATATCTGTTCAATGCGGTTCTCAAGAATAGATGCTAGCTCGCACCTTGACCTTGTCCGGACGAACTCAACAAATTACATTAAAAAAAAAACCACCAGCGAATTGGGGTGCATTTGGTCTACAAACACACTGATTATTTCAGCTCTTTTTTTCCGGGTGGGGGCAATCATGACATCTCAACCCCCTGTAGGATTGGTGGATGACCCCTGTTCATCTAAAATACTACAGGATGTTTCTCCAATCATACTTTTGTAATTGTTTTGGATTATTATACCGGGACCGAGAGGACGTTTAATGTGGTTTAACTTTACTTTCTGAAGTCGGAGTCCTATCATGTCTGACAGTTTTACGGATGAGCCTGAAAGCCTGAGTATCCGTAAAGAACCACAGAGAAACGGTGAGTAACTGTTGGACTCGCCAGCTTACTAATCCGGGGTGAGCAGAGTTGGCATTGGCTGAAAGCAAGTGTACTCTACTCGTATGTTAGGCTTAAGCAAACATCGACACTGTGCTCCCGCGATGAAGTGTTCCTACAACGGACGGATTCCACGCAGATGACGCGGGTCAGGGTCAAACCGTCGATCTTTCGATCTCAAGTCCAATGCACTAACAATGAGCCATCACGTTAATCCTTTACCTAACATGAAATTGAGACGACACCTGCAAACAAAATTCTGAATAACTTTTTTTTTTTTGCACCAAAGCCATTGCGTTTGATCCCGCATTGGAACGATCAGAGTCGGGAGCATCGAGAAGATGAATGACAGTTGGAGCGTGGGGAGGGGGGGGGGGGGGGGAGGTAAAACAGGATATGCAAACTATGAAGGCTGAAGCACCGACTTGTAACATATTTCAACTACACCACCAAGACACGCTTTCAGTCGGATTTAGGGTCTGCATTGTATGACTAAATGTGTATACGACATAACTGCAAGTTTTAATCTCGTAAGACATACTTACTACTAATAAAAATTTGTTGGCTTTCCGCTGGTTTGCCGCGGTCCTCCAGCGAAAAAGCCTACATCATCCCCGGAATCCACCTAGTTGACCCCCCCCCCCACCCCTCCCCCACTGTCCCTTCTAATGTCCCAGCATTCTGACCCAAACTTCTTTTTTATTTCAGCCACTGGCGCTTTCTCAATCTCCCCAACTGTGATATCGACCCTTTTTCTCAAATTATCCCTCATCTACATATTTCTCTTGCTTCTGGCCCATTTTTCCATTCATTTTTCCAGAAATTTTATCTTTCTAGGCAAATATTTAGGACATTTTAAAATGAAGTATTCAGGGTCTATGTTACTGCATATTCGGTACCCTCTTCCCCTCCCCCACACCCCCGCCTTTTCCCCTTCATTCGAGTGACTGGAAAGAGTGTGTTCATTTCTATGAATCGAATCAACGCTTAAATGTATCGACTATAAAATTATTGGTTGGGGGAACACACTTAAACCTTCCTTCCCGATGCCTCTGGTCGGTGGCAAAAATAGTTTTTCGAATCACTACTAATTTCCAAGTTAAATTGTAAAAATGTATTTGTGAAAAGTACATGTACTCTTTTGAGCAGTGTTGGTGGCTCTGAAAAGAACCGTTTGAGATACTCAAGCTATATCATTCTTCTTCTGATGACAGATTCTCGTAATCGCTGTCTTCTATTAGCTCTGTGTGCTCCCCGTACAATTCTCGTCTTGTGTCGTCAATCTCTTCCGCTTTCAATTTGGCATATTCATAGTAAACGTTCCTCATTCCCTCCACAATGGCCATACGCATGCGTTGCTTATATCGATATCCTTTCCTCTCCATTTCCCCTGCCCGGTCATATTTTTTCTGTATCTGTCCCAGAATGTTGTTCAGTAGAATAACTTGTTCACATGCTCGGCGAAAGCAGAATTCCGATCGCCGGAGTTTTTCTACTTCTGACGTGAGAGTCGAGTTGATAAAATTTGGTTCTTCCATTATGAGAATTAGTGCTGTTTTTGTATACAAACTGATTGTACAGTGTTAAATACACAAGGTGCAGTGTTCTGTCTCGGTTACCTATCAATATTTATAGTCCATGACAAAACTAATTGTCTCTTTAACAGTGCGATAAACATGTTGTCACGATGGGGTCTTCCCGTTTCGCCGATGTGATTCTAATGGGGTAGGTGTCAGTGATCCGCAGATCAAAGAAGTGCCGCGATAATTTGTTAATTTGGATGTTGGGAGATAATTTTTATCAATTTAACCCATGTACCACAGGGAAACTCACAAGTAACGACGAATTGATTGAATGTAATGTAATTTTTTTATTGATTTATCAACGCAATAAACGAGCAAGTATAATATAATAATATGAACATTTAAAGACATAAAGCACATTTTTTAAAAACCCGAATTTCGACTGAATGTAATGTAATTTTTTTATTGATTTATCAACGCAATAAACGAGCAAGTATAATATAATAATATGAACATTTAAAGACATAAAGCACATTTTTTAAAAACCCGAATTTCGACTGAATGTAATGTAATTTTTTTATTGATTTATCAACGCAATAAACGAGCAAGTATAATATAATAATATGAACATTTAAAGGCATAAAGCATATTTTTTAAAAACCCGAATTTCGACTGACTCTGTCTAAAAATAACAATAAACGAGCAAGTATAATATAATAACATGAACATTTAAAGGCATAAAGCACATTTTTTAAAAACCCGAATTTCGACTGACTCTGTCTAAAAATAACAATAAACGAGCAAGTATAATATCTTGGTTTTCTTTAAATCTGCTAGGAAAGCATCGGCTACAATCTGCTCCATATCTGGTGGATGATTATGCTGCCCCATCGGCGAACTGATAAAATCGTTTTTCGTGTTGATAGTTGACCGACATCCTAAAGAATCTTTTTTAACGCAGTTCCAATGTATATTTGGTTGATTCTGAGACTTCACACGAAATTTATAACCACCATAAACTAAGTGTCTACCACCTCTCTTATTAGGGATGAAAGAAACATTTACTTGTTCACTTGCCATGATGAATTGAAGGAAATGTTGTTGATGTACAGCATGAAGGGTCATATTATATACTATTGAGATGTTTGAAGTTGTTTAGTTGTTTACAGTTGATCAATGTTAACTGATTGTTAATCACTTTGGGACCATGAACTCAGCCGGTGAAGAAGAGTTGATATCAATCAGTGGGATTAACAACTTGTTCACACCTCCACCAGCGATTAGTTTTGGTTTGTTTATTTAACCTCATCGGCGAAACGGGAATAAACCGTCACGATGTTAGTCGTGTTTTAATGCTTTGACAGGCAGATGAGAGATTATTGTCGAAACGATGAATCTATGTACATCTGTGATTTTCATTACTGATAAACCAAACAGCCTTAAATTATCCATTTGAGTTTTAGTTGTATCTTCCATGCCACTTCAAAGTCAGCAATTAGAAGAGTCCATATTCATTATTTGGGGCGAACCAATCAATATTTTCAACGTGCTGCCTTGTGGCTGCACGTTGAAAATATTGATTGGTCTACCCCACACATTTACTGAACAGCCATCCTATTTAATGACGTTATGACGTATCATGTGGCTGGAGGGGAAAACGGCCGCTAGGATTGAAAGGGTTAATAATGCTATGGAAATAGGAGATGTTGATATATCTATATGACATTTATATTAAGATATATATATCAAGGAAGATATACTGTCATTTGTCATCGCGTTTTTTAAGTTGAGACTTTAAAGTTCAAAGAGTTTCCACGGCTGATTATTTCAGTATTTATGCATATCTGTTGGATGATTAAATTCACTGACACAAAGAAATGTCATTGTTTTGCCTCGTGCCAATGTGAGGTCATGAGATATGTTTTTGAGAGAAACATTGAAAAAAGTAAATTTTTAATGTCGTTTTTCTGGATATCACTGGTCCTTTATCGTCGTTACTTAAGGTAAAATATTAAAAAGTAAACCTATTTGTCTACATTACTAGAGGGTGGATTAGTATCCAAAATGGTGAACAACGAAAATGGCGAAGACAAGAATGACAGGGACAAGAATCGTAAACTTGAATGGGTTGGACTGGGTCGCGATCTTTTATCCGCATTTCTCTCCGTTACGCTGTCGAAAACAAAATACGGGAATATGGAATCTGAAAGGCTTTTCCCGTTTCTTTGTTTTTTTTCAATGCGGTCCTGATTTTGCGGTATTTTATTTATGAAATCTTGACCAAATGGTATAAAAGCGCCGCGATCAGATCGTGATCTAATCGCGCAAAAAGACCGCTTTTGTGACCACGATATTGCAAAGTAAAAACATCCAACTGCAACATATCTTACAAGTAATATAGCATACCAGGGATCCCATAATTATTACTAAATGGAATTATCCAAAACAAGGGGGAAAATCACTTTCCCTGATGCTCCCGAGCCACACCGGTTCCCGCGTCACTGAATGTGCTAACACAAACATGTAATCGTTGATGGAATCGTAGTGTCAAAATGGAAATGAGTAATTTCATTTTTTTAACTCCAAGCATTGTCCCCAGTTTATTTTATTGGCTTTGTTCGGCAGTCGTGTACAGCGGAAGTATGAAACAGTCTTCACATAAACAATAATTGGTCACTGTAATGTGATATGACAAGGAGATGAATACCATCTTCATGACATCCGAAAAGTTAATAGAATTTTCATTTCAGGGAAAAATGTACATGTGAAAAATATCCCATATTCTACCCGACAATATATTTGTCAGTAGGATATACCTATTAATCCCATATTTCTCACATCAGTCAGCGATTTGACAGGGTTTCCACTTGGGAAATTTCAGTTGAAACCCCCATCCCCCATTTTATTCTGCTCTGCATATTAATCACTGCGATTTTAGTAACTTCCACTTTTATCATCGCCACCATTTTAGTCACTGCCATATCCGTCACTGCCATTTTACTCACTTCCAACTTGACCACTATCATTTCATTGACTGCAATTTCGGTAGCTGTCACTCTATTCACTTCTATTCTGGTCGCTATTTTTCTCAGAAGGTGTTTGTTTCTGCAATTTTCGCCATTGCCATTTGGTCACTGCCATTTTTGCCATTGCCACTTTAGTCGTTGTCATTTCAGTCACTGCCATTTTAAGCACTGACATTTTAACATTCTCAACAGCTTTCGATAGTTTTTCCCAACATCAAAGGTCCAGAGATAAATGACTTAACTGTGGTAGCAATGCAAATGTTAGGAAGCACGGGAGCCAGTATAAAGCATGAGACTGGTTCGATTCTGATCGGGGAAAACTCCGTTATGTTCTTGGGCAAGACCATAAACCATTTGAGCCCAGTACGCCCTTTTTCCCTTCCAGGATCGTGAAACGACCTGAATTTGTATAGAGGTTATCTGCACAATGAATTTGTGTGGTAGATTAATCAAAATTTTCAACGTGCAGCCCAAAGGCTGCACATTGCAAATATTGGTTGGTTACCCCGCCCCCAAAATAACAAACATAGACCCTACCAGTTGTTGACTCTGAATTAACATGGAATATGTCATCAGAGTTCAAAGAGTTAATCCCGATTGCCCATGTGAGTGCGTAGTGGGGTTGTGAACTAAGGCCCACTGAACGCCAGTGGTGCAATGCACTCCAATTACTACGAATTCTGCATGATCAGAGTTAGTAAGTTGGAGAGTCAGACAGTTGCTCGTTGTCCTTCGGGGGTCGAATAAAGAACAGGGAATAAGTAACGATTGTCGCGCCTCCTATTACTACCTCATAGTTATCGTCCCTTGATTGCATCAAGGTACCATCTTGAGATATCAGTTAGTTGTCGCACGAATTGTCACTGAGGTAACCGTGACTGAAAGTAAGGCATCCATGTTTATCACAACTGGGTGGGTCATACTACAATCGTGACAACAAAACCACTAAGTACTGCAATTCAAAAAGTGTACTACAAATTAATGTGTTCTCATATTTCTGATCTTTAACGAGGAAGCCTACACCAGCCCAGTTACACCCCACTGTACCTTCTAATGTCCCAGCATTCTGACACAAACTGTTTTTTATTATTTCCCCCACTGGTGTTTTCTCAGTCTCTCCAACTATGATATCGACCATTTCCCTCATATAATCCCTCATCCACTTATTTCTCTTGCTTATATCCCATTCTTCCATTCATTTTTCAAGAAATCTTATCTTTCTAGGCAAATATTCAGGGCATTCTAAAATGAAATATTCCATGGTCTTTGTTACTCCTAATCAGCACATTCGGTATCCTCTTTTCTTGCCTCTTCCGCTTTTGTCCCCTCAATTCGATGACCAGTAAGAGGGTATTCATTTCTAAGGCATATAAATGTACTGACTGTGAAAATTATTGGTTTGTGTAACTCACCTAAACCCCACCCCCTTAGTGATGAACCCAGTTGGTAGCAGAAATCGTCTTTCGAATCACTACTAATTTTCCAACTTAAATTGTAAAAAAGTATTTTGTGAAAAGTACATGTCCTCTTTTTAGCAGTGTAGGTGGCTGTGGCATAGCAGGGTTAAGTACCCCGGAAAAATGATCGTCTAGTGGATTTGGGTTTGGACTACAATCGTGGCAAGTGGCCACATGACAATTTAAGTGTTCAGTCTTAGGAGGCAACCAGTTTCTGTAGAGTCTGCAACAATTCTTGATACTGCAGCCGCAGCGAAAAGGTGAATTCAAAACAGATAAAAGTTACTTACAGTTTTCTACGTTTATTAGCTAAACCCTAAATAAAAGTCCTACAAATTAAACTTGTAAAGAAATATTCTCTCTCTCTCTGGTAAATTTCTAAAATATATCAGATACGAAATGAGACTAAGTCGAAATTATCGCATCGCTCTCATCGCGTCCTGTGTCTGGAACTGTTGTCTGGCCTGGCAGCGTTCGGCGGCGTCCTTCCACGGAAATAGGAGAGTGACTTCTTGTACACAACGGAAGACCAAAGAGAGAAGTGCCGTCTCGGGTGATTCCGTTGGTTTAAATACGGTTTGATTCGCGCTTACTCGGGCAGATCTTGTTTCAATTGACGTCATAAAACACCACAGAACATCACTTATACCCCAAGATGGCGGAGAGGTATTTCTTAACCCCTTACTTCCATTCCGGGATAGTAGGGCATCCTGCGGGTATCCTATGCTAAGAGTATGCGTTCTCGCATTTAAAAGGACATTGGCAATTAATAGGTGTATAATTACAAAACCATTCACAACCGACAGTGCCACCTAGCGTACGTGCAAGATTGCACAATTCTCAGAGCTGAAAGTGATACTGGGTGTGTTGAGGTTAGGTCGGGTCAGTATACAATGCTAAAATCTGTCAAAAACGTTCTGATGGGGTTATTATAGGTTAGGCTTTTACTAGCTAATATGCCAGTCATAATTGCAAATTCTGTCAGACTATGTCTAATTTCGTGTCTCGTGCTCCACTTATCGTAAGTGTGCAGAGTACTTTGTTAGGTCAGATGCACTGCTGTTATGCAATGCAAATATACTAGGAATATGAAGAAAATTACATAACTTGTGCTTGGAAACAGCGTTTACTTATTAAAGTTTATACAACAGAGAATTATTACCAAGTAGGACTTGGCCTCTCTGATTAACACATTAACACTTCGGGAACCAATACTTCCGAGGGCAATCATATGACTCCGACGCGCCCCACGGAGGTTAACC
This sequence comes from Pictodentalium vernedei, assembly GCA_031216915.1. Lineage (NCBI taxonomy): Eukaryota > Metazoa > Mollusca > Scaphopoda > Dentaliida > Dentaliidae > Pictodentalium > Pictodentalium vernedei. The sequence continues at coordinate 376,245,155 of CM062293.1, forward strand.
CGACGCGCTCCGTGGAGGGCATTTCGTTACAATCCTCCCAACCAAGACGTGAGGTCCGGTAAACTTTTATCGGAACTCGAGTCTGGATCAGATGAATTCCAGAATTTTCAACAGTGACCAGGATCACTGGCTGACCTGATCCATGAAATCAGGATGACCAAGCACATGCGGTGACCAGGATGCTATCAGCATCACGGTCAACACTGCGATGGGAATCCATGACCAGGATCAGACACTACCGGTTTTAGGGATAAGAAATGCACTACAGGGATTATTTATTAAGGACTAACATTATCGGAACGCCTCCAGACAACAGGAATCACCTTTTTCTCCTAAGGCATTACATTCTCAATTCCTGAAAGTAATTTTAAATAACAATAAACTCTACCTGATTCTGTTAGTGGGGAAAAACTGATAATTAAAGGCCGTAAAATCGAAGCTATGCTTCTTCAAAGGGGTTCCCCATAGGAGGTCAAAACGACACAGAGGACAACTTTGTTTTTGCTGCATCCAAGTTAACCCACAGTAGAGATGTACTATCTGAGTACATTGAGGACAACGATATGCTTCACGGGGCCCAACAATGTCCAACAAGCATATCGCACATTGTCTCCCATCTCCATCAACTAAATTTTGTCTAGCTTGAAAGATTCGAAGGCTTGCATACAATTCAAGCGAGGTTTGCAAGACTTGATGATTGTATTGTGCATTTTCCCATTCATAGGTATGTTCCACCTGCACATGATGGAACGTTTCGCCAATGATCATTCGATATTCGCGAGGTAAATCAGGTATGGAGATTTGACTATATTCACTAGGGCGAAATGGACGGACCGGAGTCGATGTGATGAATGTATCGATCCCATTCTCCGATTGATAAGGAATTCGTTGATCATAATAAGTTCCGTCCCACCATGGGTCATTCCAATAACGAATAACACTTATACGGCTTGATCGTGCCTCCTCCCGAGGGGTTGCTAATCGAGCCGTATGTTCGATTACCACTATGTGAGGCATCACCAGTTCGCTTCCTACTTCCGTTGTATGAAGACAATACCGGTACAAGACTTGAGTTCGAAGCAATTCTAAGTGACCGGTGACTTCGTTTAACTGGACCATATCCCACACACGGATTTTACGCTGAAAAGCGGAAGCTCCGTTATGAAAGATCATAGGTACAGGTATACGAAATCTAGTTGCTCCGGAAGAAAATCTTCTGAAGTTGGGTTAACTGTTCGGTATGCAAATGCAGTGGCCATTGTTCAAGGATTGAATATTACTTGTAAACTAACTAAAACTTTTTAAACTATAAAAACTGAAAATTGACTACGAACAATTAGATATCAAGTGTGATCGATAAAACAAAAGAACTGTGATTGACTATACTCAATAACATAACAAAAACTATTTTACACTATGCTACAGCTGTGCCGTATGAACAATTCTACTTTCCCCGTTAACGGTTCTTCGTTAGTTTTTAATCTGTTGTCGATAGTGACGGGACTAGGAGTCACGTCTAGAATGTCACTATGTAATTTTAATTGAAAATAACTTTTTCGTTTACTTTACATGAAATTCTTTTGTTGTGTGCGCAATAAGAAAATTGGACGTCCAAAGATGACAACAGTGCCCGACGGCGCGCAGCTGTAGAGGTCGCCTTTTCAACTTCTGTCATTAAAAACTCAAAACTCATGTGGGTTCATTTCAGCTGGTACTGGAAGCTTCGGCTCGTTACCAATGCCCCACCTCATGGGTGCACGGCAGTGCAGGCAAGAAGCTTGCTCAGGAGCACCTGTTTTTGATCTGGCCCATGCAATACCAAAAGAGTAGTGGATTTGCTGTTTACATTGGCCACATTCAAATAAATCCTGCCAAGTTTTCGAAATTTCTGTTAAGCAAATACAGTAAGGGTCTCCAAGACCCTTATAATGAGTCTGTACCTCCAGCGTCTCATTATATTTGATAATTTGGCTGCGTAAACTAAAACGTTGTAATCGTCTTCCCTCGTGTCGGATTAAAGCCTCACGAAGGAGCTGATACTGCTTTTGCTGTTTCTCCAATTCATAAGTTTTTTGTACGTTACCAGGAGGAAAGAATCGTGCAGGATGCATTTGGTGCTGATAAAATCCAAATGAATCATCAGCATCCTCACTGGCGGGATATGTACTGCCAGGGAAGACCTCATGACTCCTGAATGGTCGGACCAAGCCAGGATTGGCTATTAGGTCCAATTCAGCATCCAATTGGTTTCGTCCATGGTCATAATATCGGCCATTCCAACAGGGGTCATTGACACAATGAATGACCTCGTCAGGACTGGGACCAGTGACTTCATGGGGTTCAACTTCTACTGGGAATTCCAGAAAGTACAAAAGATGGGGAAATATTACTTTTCTTTCCTCAGAGAGATAAAAACGATAGCCAAGTTGGTGTTGCATTATCTCTGTCTGGCCATTGGCAGAATTATAATGTCTCGTGTTCCAAATACGAATATACCTTAAGCGGCGACATCTCCATAAATCTTTTGGAAAAGATAGACAATGATCATGACAGGGAGACACAGCTCGTTGAAAGGCCGTGCGTTTATGCAATTCAAACCTTGCCCGTTCCTCGTAATCATGACAAGGAGGTACGGCATGTTGGAAGGCTTCGCGTTTATGTAAATCATACATTGCCTGTTCCTCGGCAAACTCTTCAAATTCCAAAGTATTTGCTGAAGCCATTCCAACAAAAAAAAATAATCAAAAACAAAATAAAATAGATATGACTAAATTTAAAATGAAACCACTATGCTACTATAGAATTATGTATCATACACTAAAATTTACACTTGATAGTACGCTCCCCTGGGTTCGTCTGCAACTTGGTGCACTCAATCAACACGCTTTCCACCAACTTTCAAATTTGTTTGCCTTGATACTGGAGTCCTGTGTGTAACTTATCTAATACACTCCAGGAACTCCGAATTTATAATAATTGGTTACACTGCAGGGCAGAATTACTAACTTCTTGGAAAAAAATTTTTGACTAGTAAACAAGACAAACACAGACGACCCGTGATCATCATGTATCAGGTTTCCAATGAAGGATTATACATAAATTGAGAAACCAGATTCATGAAAATCTTATATACATGTATTAGTCTAATTAGACTTTTCTGCTTGTTGCTGCTTATAATAACTCCTCAATCTTCACTCTGAAGGTTTTCGTTTTGTGTTGGTAACTGATAATGCCGATACACAGTATTTGGGCCTGTTCGGTAATCAAACGTTGACCCTGTGAAATGTCCAACATAATCTGGGTGGTATTGACAATAGACAACAAAGGGTTGAAAACTCCTTGGTCGGCCATCTGAGTGATGTCGTGCTCGTCTTCGACGACTATAGTCACGATATCTTGCACAGAAGGGAGTAAACTCTGCTACATTTCTTGGCATGTGAAATCTATGATGTACACTACTGGTAGTAGCCACCCGGTGACTATAATACCGTAGAGGTTCACTTATTTCACACTGCTCGTTGATTTTTGGATATTGTAAATCAGGGCAATTGTATATCACTAAATATCTAGACCCATTTGCAAAAGTTAAATGAGTATCAACAGAACTGTCATAATAATATATCAACTCTCGCTCAACCTCTATATATAGTATATTCAAATCAAAATCAAAATATTGACATCCAAATTCATCCTCAATACCTAAGAGATCTGTATCTTTCATAAAATCTTGTTCATATGTATTGGGTCGTATGATATCTCGATCAAATTCATGAGGAGAGGCCAACGGGCGAGGTGTCCCAAAAAACTCACTCCTTGCCCACTCCCACGGTCTCGGTCGAATATCGATTATAGGCTCTGCGACAACATTAGTAGGTAATGGAGTAAATTGTCTTGCTTCTACATCACTTAAAGGAGGGGTGTGTACGTCTAATCCAAGATCAGCTCGTGCAAGTTCGTTTTGTATCACACTGATACCGGACTCTTCAGCATCAGAGTCCAGAACAGGAGTGGAATCACTAGGCATAGAATCACTTGTAGGTGTGGTCATACTGGAAGAAGTATGTGATCTCATTGTTATATCATAAACAAACCCGCCAAGTTCATCTTCGTTCTCAGGGTCTCGATGCTATAGAAGGTGATGGTGACGCTTCTATTGATGCCAATACAGATACACTATTATCAGATGAATTGCTATTTATATTTACGTTCATACTAGATGAATTAGTGTCTTGTAAAAGCTCTCGTGAAACAGTACTATTACTGTCAGTTCCAGTACTAACTGTACTTGAAGTTTCATCATCATATAAATTGTCACGATCATTATAATAACTCTGGTAATCAGGGAAATCATCGATCCCACTGTCAACACTAGAATCAGATTCTGCCATTTGTACACTGGTCACTGAAACAAAAACACACAGTGTGTGAACTACTGTTTTTCAGTTTCTTTGTCTATATCAAACATAGTTATGTGGACATTGGCAGAATCCACGTCATGTTGTACACGGGGTATATTGATTTCCTATTAGGTTGAGGAGAAGGTCTAAAGTTTTGAACAGCTTTTCTCATCATGTCTCTAATACTCTTAGGAGGTTGTTGTTGTTGTTGTGCTCCAGTTGGATTAGCAGGAGCTGAAGGCTGTGGTCTAGGTCCCATACTAGTATAGATTTCATCATCGGCAAATGCAAAATTAGACATTTCACTATCATCAACAGCAGAAAAAGTCGGTTTACTTTTACGGTTTCTTAACCACTTGTATATCTGTTTGTGTCTATCGGCTCGATAGCACTTCCAAAGCAGATATAATCCTATTATTAATGCAACAGTCGCGAGAGCATAAACCCACTTAGGGACTTCAAATGATTCCGTCATTTGTAAATTTAGCGAGTCAAGTTCATGAATTAAGTCATCCATGGGTAAGTCATCTAAGTGTTCTATTCCTTTCGGTATCGTAAACGTCGATATGTTCACTCTCTCTAAGACAGGTTTCCACATCTGTCGTTGTAACAATGAGAAATTTGGCAACACTGTCTTTGTAACAATCCGAAAAGTAGAATTATCCCTTTTATGGAAATAACTCGGTAACATTAATTGACCACTCGATGCCATACATAACGGTTTTAATTCCAAAATTCCAATTGGCGGAAGAATTCGTTTCGGTTTCGGATTTCTTCGTTTCGGACACGTAATTGAGAATCGTAGTGGGACATCTGTCGTGATATACCACATTCCTTCATCGATTCTAGTACTGAACGGGAGGTCGATATTCAATCGAACTTCCGTTTGACATAAGTTCAGAATCTTTAATTTCATGTTTAAAAACAAAGCTAACATACAACTTGTCGTCGTATGTATTGTTCGTACGGCACCAACTAAAGGACAAAACAACTTATTGTTATCTACACATTGGTCATGTCCTATTTCTGGGACATACTTCGTCCTTTCTTTATTAATAATTAATATGTCCGATTCAAGAGTATATATTTCTACTAATTTATTTGCGACTCGCGACGCATTCTTGGTTACATTGTGACAAAGGGTACAGGCAAAGCCTGCACCTTGAACACTTCAAATTGCAAGTTCGAATTACGTAAGGGGATCTTCATAAAGATCACCAGTTTATCGTCGTCATAAATGGCAGCCATCATAAGCAAATGATAATATTGCCATAATTCTGTCGTCAGATCTAGTGGCAACATTGACTTATCATCTAATTGAACTTGAATACTCATTAATACTGAGGTCAGTAGTGAAGGATCCACTATTTTCGGTGATAACTTCCTATCGGCTAGGATATCCATTTGATCATGTAATCCCCGCACAGTGGTTTCTGCCACGATTATCATTGATTCCAATCGACTCATTACAAACTCAAGCTGATGATAAGCATGAGTGAAATGTTCAATATATAATATTCGATCTTCATGATTCTGAACTACTTGATTTACTCGACCTTGAAATAACATCAATTCGCGCGACATATTTAACATAAATTCTCTATTTTTCAGAATCGCTTCATGATTCATCTTAATGAAGGTTAAACTTTGTTTTTGAATATGTTGAATCATTGCTTGATTAGTACTTACACATCTTAAATTTTCTGTTATCCCATCTAAATCTGACTGGGATACAGTTCCAAAGAGAAAACTCAATCCTTCACCTACAAAGTTGAACAAACCTCGTTTTTTCCGAGACGAGATTATTGTATGGCCATGTAATCTGCAGTAATTGTTCAGATCCTCTTTTACTCGTTTAACACGATTATTTAGGTATCTGATCTCCTGGTATATATCCGTTATGATCGATTGTAACGCAACGGCAAGAGTAGAGTTTTCACCATTTCCTTTGACAAAAGTTTGTCAAAAAGCTATGGTTGTGGCATTATACAAACCATCGGTATATTTCATGCTTCGATCAAGTCTACGCACATATTGTATAAAAGGCTGAAGTTCATAAACAAACATTGTGCTCCAATCACGAGTTACCATATTTACTTCTTTCACTTTCTTAAAAATCACATTGTTTCTAATAATAGTATGTCCATCTATTATTGTAGTCAAAAGACCAACTAATAACATCCAACGCAACATCTTGCTCCTACAATGAGAAAGGAAGCAAGAGTTAGCGTAATGAGTAATACGCGATTCAATTTCCTACACTCTGACAATTTACTTCCCGGGTGTAAAAGGTCAGAAAGTTATTCTAACTACATGAAGTCTCAGTCAGTTCGCGAGGCTGACAAGACTCATAGTTTCGTTCCGCACAAATCATAAGTCAATACAATTTTGTTACTCACTTTACACTTTCTCTCATCTCTCTCAAACTTAAGGAGAGGCATGCCATAGGTGTTACGTTTAGTTATCATGAGTCTTGTGGTAACATTTAATCACTAGTACTCCAGGTAGAGGGTACCATAATTGCTCCTAATTCTAATTTCTCACCTGGTTCTTTAATCTTATTATGATCTCTTAATACAGCTTGTATGCAAGAGATCATCTCAGTTATATCTTTACTTGACTGTTTTGGTTGAGGTCCACTACTGTGGCCTTTTTCTTCAGTTATTTGCAATTGGTCAACTTCCATTGTTGAATCATTTACTCGATCATTTCGATCATCAGCAATGAACCGTGATGGCAGTTGATCAGCGGAAGGAGCTCGTAGCTCCTTCATACGTTTCTTGTAATCCCGTACCTGTTGTACTTGTTGTCTTAATTCTGCTAATGGAACACCATCTTCCTCTGAAGAAGAATGTTCTTGTTTTTGTCTTTTATTCTTAATGAATGAAGTTAAAGGGTGTTTTTCTTGAATCCCTTGCATATCGTCACTTTCATTACTGTCACTACTGTTACTGTCTTCAGTAGTCGACTGTTCTTATGGGGCAGCGTAACGTTGTATTCGTCACGCTCTAACAGGTTGGACAGGTTGAGGCACCTCCCATTCTTGAGGTGCTTTACTAAGTCTTTCCCATGACATTTAATGATTCTGCGAGTTAATTGATCTTGTATCTTGTAACTTACTGGACCTGTTCTCTCAATGACTCGAAATGGGTAGTCCCATTTCGATTCTAATTTTCCTTTAGATTTTCCTGAGGAGTATAAAACAGGATCACCTACTTCAAAGGTGATATCCTTTGCTGTAATATCATGTAATCTTTGTTGTTTTAATACTCGTTTCTTTTGTGCAGCTTGTTGTTTTTGAAATGCTTTATGTTGTTCCTGAATGGCTATCTTATGAGGTTCTTCACCTACATATTTTTCTCGAGGTTTTAGTATATTGTCGAGTGGTAAAACCACATCTCTGCCATACACCAGATAAAATGGAGAGAATCCAGGGGATTCACTACCATTAAACCTGATGGCTGCCATAGCTTGGTTTAGGAATAAATCCCATGTTTCCAATTCTTCTTCAGCTAGTTTTGCTAAGATGTCATTCAGCGTTCTATGTAGCCTCTCCACCTTCCCATTAGATTGTGGATGGAAGTAGGAAGTGGTTACATGATGTATCTTGAAATAGTCAGTTAAATATTTCATCACTGCATTTACATTTTCAGATCCATTGTCTGTTGATATTTCTAAAGGACATCGAAATCTTGGAAAAATTTGATCTATTATCAAGTTAGCAATTGTTTCCGCCTTTTTACCAGGCACTGGAAATGCTTCAGGCCAGCCAGAATAAATATCTATGAAGGTCACAATATATTTATTTCTTGACAAAGTTTCAGGGTGTGGACCACTCATATCCAATGCTATTTTAGCAAAGGGGTATGGAGGTCTATCAGTCTCTTGCAATGGCAAAGTGTGAGCTGTGGTGTTACGAGCTCGACACACAAGACAATTTTCTACATGTTTATAAATATGTTTATATAAATCTTTCCAATAATATTTTCTACTGATATTATTGTACACTTTGTCTATGCCAAGGTGACCTAATTCGTCATGGTATTGCTTCAACACATCTGTATGTAATTGTTCGGGTATGCACAAGCGTACCCGTGGGTTATCGTCAACTGTACTAATGTAATATAATACTCCCTCAATCATGAGGTATCTACTACTAATGTGTGCAGGGGTATTGTTACCTTGATACTTCTTAATGATTTCTACAATCTTTTCATCTTTCTGTTGCTCTACCTTCATGTCCAAATCTTTGTAATTAATTGCTTGTGGTTCGGGCGGAACCTGAGGTTCATCTGTGATGACATGTACATATCTTTGAGGATCAATTTTGTTACTATTGATAATGCCAATTTGTAATGCTTTCTGATTTTCCACATTATCCATCTTGTACCCGGGGTCAGCGTTTGCAATTCCTTCACTTAAACGAGAAAGTAGGTCAGCACATGTATTCTTTCTACCTGGTAAATATTCTATCTTACAATTGTAGCTAGCTATCTTCAATGCCCAGCGTTGTACTTTGGCATTGTTTTGTGGACTTTTCGACAAGTACTGCAAGGGGGCGTGGTCTGTCTTAATAACAAACTCTGCTCCCTGCAGGTAGTTATTGAATTTATCCAATGCATAAGAGATAGCAAAAGCTTCTTTCTCAAATGTCGACCATTTTTGTTGGGTTTCACCCAATTTATGAGAGAGGAAGACAATGGGTTTTTCATCCGGTACTCCAGGTAGTTGACCTGTTTCGTCATCACATGGTTGTGCCAAAACCGCTCCGACACAGCGGCCACTGGCATCTGTGTAAAGCACGTAAGGCTTTCTTGGATTTGGGTATGATAAATGAGCAACTTGAGTTAAGCAATCCTTCAACTCTTGAAAGGCTTTTTGATGTGTGTCACGCCAATGAAATCTTGCATATTTCTTTGTCAGTTCTAATAACGGTTGAGCAATTTCACTGAACTGAGGAATAAATCTACGGTAGTATGAAGTCATGCCCATAAAAGATCTCACTTCTGTTACCGTTTTCGGCGGATTTAATTTTCGAATGACCTTGACCTTCGAAGTCTCAGTTTTAATTCCATCTTTACTAATTACAAAACCAAGATAAGATGTTTCAGATTGAAAGAAGGAACACTTCTTAGCTTTTAGCTTCAGTTTATGTTTTCTTAGTCGACCAGACACTTGTTTAATGTGGTCGATATGAGATTTTATGTCACGGCTAAAAATCAAAATATCGTCAAGGTAGGCCAGAGAAAAATCCTCTAGGCCCTCCAAGACGCTTGTCATGAGGGATTGATACACCGAAGGTGCGTTCATGAGTCCAAATGCCATTACATTGAACTCATAAAGGCCCTTATGACAAACAAAGGCCATTTTAGGTCTATCTTCTTCATCCATCTTGACTTGCCAGTAACCCGACTTCATGTCAAGGGTGGTGAAGTATTGACATCCATTCAACAAAGTAAAGATGTCGTCAATCAATGGAAGCGGCCAGTTCGTAACTTTCGTGACTTCATTGAGCTTGCAGAAATCAACGCAGAAGCGTTTCGAGCCATCTTTCTTGTCCACGAGTAAGCACGGAAAACTCCATGCACTATTTGACCTTCGGATAATTCCGGATTGAAGCATTTCTTCAAGTGCTTCATCCATAATTTTTCTCTTCAGTAATGGAACTCGATATGCTCTACTTTTGATTGGTGGCGCATAAGCTGTGTCGATGCGCATCTTAACTGTATCTGTCTGAGTTAATTCTTTATCAGCTTTTGCAAACAAGTCTTTATTATTATTGATGACTGGCATCAACAGGTGCCGTTTGTCTTCAGGCACCTGTATGTCAGCATCTGTGATCTGGTCTTCAGGTGTATTTTGAGTTAAGATCTGATCAATTTCTAAGACTTTTTCTTCCTGTTCTATTGGTTCAAGTTTTCCAATCAAACATCCCCTTTTCAAGGTATAATGTTTGTTGGTACTGTTCACCAACAGTACAGGTATGGTTTCATTTCCATTAGTGACGATACTGTTACTAACTAAGAGGCCAGGCTGTTCAGCCACATGACCTTTAGTCAGTCCATGATGTTCTAAGTATTTTGTGTCAAAGACAGATTTTGCACCGGAAGCTTTTGCTGTACACAAACAAGTGGATTGTGGTTTAAGTTCCACCTGATTGATCAGTCGAGTAAGACAACTCACCTGTATATCTTGAACAATAGGTATATAGTGACCATCTAATCTCAATTTATGAAATTCCCAATATAAATTAACTCGATTGCCCCTAATCCAATCCATGCCTAACAACATACTTCGATTCAATTCATTTATTACTAAGAATGCATGCACCTGATAAATTCCTTGAATATAAAATTCAAGTCTAACTTTTCCTCGAGGGAGAGTGTCATTCCCAGTAATACCTGAAATTCGAGGTAAAGAATTTTTATCACCAACTAATTTCGGGCGGTGTTTAAGATTTTTCCAAAATTTTGTACTAATACAACTAGTCTGTGCCCCTGTATCTAATAAGGCACGTACTCGTTGTCCTTTGATGTTCACTAAGACACTATTCAAAGAAGCAGCCCCATAATTTATGGTTACTGTTTCCGGTTGAGAATTTCTAAGTTTTTGTTTCTGTTGTTCCCCATTTGGGTAATCATCATTGTTTACTAAGTTATTTGCCTTGGTTTCCATAGAGTGTTTCACTTCCTGTTGACATGGGTTTTTCCAATTACTTCCCCTTGGGTTTTTCCTGTTTTGTAGTTTTGGGTTTTTCCCCAGTGATTTCTCTTGGCTCCTTATTCTTGGATTCCTATTTCCTGATTCACTTACTGTCTGTTTCTGTTGATTTATTTCAACACAACCCTGCTTACCTGGTTGACTATAATTACAAGACTGTTTCATAGTTTGATTTTCATAAGCATTTTTCATATAAATCATAATATCAGGGTCTACATCTACAATGTGTATCTCTTTTAATTGTTTAGGAGTAAAGTTTTGTAGAACTCTCACATAAACATCTGCACACTTCTGTTTAGGTACTCCATATATCCCGCTACTGATGAGTGGGATGGCTATGTTTACAAAATTTTCGTTGTCACATACCTGTAATACTTTTTGTACAGTACTGTATAAAACATTGAGACATTTATTTTTATCACTGTAATCATTCCAGAGTGGTCCCACAGCATGTATCACTTTTAAACGTGGCAACATTCCACAAGTGGTAGTCATATTCTCACCTACTGGAAGATCTCCATGTTGTTGAATGTATTGTTGACATTCTTGTTCAAGGGCTGGACCAGCTCCAAGAGCTATAGCTCTAGCAACACCTCTGCCATGAGTTAATTGGCTATTAGCCGCATTCACCATAGCGTCAGTAGCTATCTGGGTTATTCCAGTCCTGTATACTTTTATTTCCAGACCACTGGTGGTCCGATAGCTGAAACAATTTTGTGAAGTAAATTTTTCTTGCTGACTGTCCTTTGCAGGGCAGCCATTTTGTGAGTTGGCCTTGAGTTTCCTAGGCCTACCAGTCAGAGGAATGGTTGTGAATTTTACTGTACAATTTTTCCTATTATGTGTGGTCTGACCACACCTTGTGCATTGAAGGTTTTTCCTTTTCACTGGAGGAGAATCCTTTTTGGTTCTCCTTGTTTGAGACTGAGTATTTGGCTTTATATTACATGTTTTATTACCCGTATGTCCACCTGTCTTGTTATTTACATTTTTATTTTTACAATTATTCATACATTCATTTTGTACATTAATTTTCACGTCTCCCTGGTGATTTCCATTTTCACTTCTGTTGGGAGCATGTGGCTTCTCATTAACTCTGCTCATTGCCCCATATGGGCAGAGTTCCCTTCGTTTAAATTGACTCGGCAATCGCGAGCGAAGTGGTTTGGCTTCCCACAGCGAAAGCAGCAAAAGGTCGCCCCTGGTGACCTTTCACCTGCTGGCTGAATATCTAGTGTTCTCACCTGCTTGGTCAAGTTAACGCGGCAATCGCGTTTCATGTGGCCAACGCGGTTACAACGATTGCAAACCGGTCGTGAAAATCGTGTCGGTTTCTGATATCTGTTGTAATTTTGTCCTCCCCTATTTCTGTATTGACTATTGTACTGATTTTTGTTCTGATTCTGGTATGGAGGTCGCGCATAACCTCCACTGTAGTTTTTCGTTAAAATATTTACTTTATGGCGTCGGCGCGCCACACCTATGTCCATGGGAGTCTCGTCCCTTGTCTCCAGAGGGAGATCTACAGGTTCCTCCTGTTCGTCGATGGGATCACGAAATACAGGGTCCCTATAGCGCTCATATTCCTCATATTGTCGGTCAAATGCCTTCCCAAAGGGCACCTTTCCTTTGGCGGCTTCAGAGTGGCGCGGAATTTGATTTTCGCGGCGTTTTCAAATAATGCTTGACTAACAGCGTTTTCTAGTGTTTTGGGCATGCGTCAGATCAGTTTCATCCGAACATCGTTGTCATACAACCCGTCACAAAAGTAATCTGAGAGGTTTTTCTGAATGGTGGGGTTATCAATTTCCTGATCAAAGGCGTCTTTTGCAAGATCAAGCAGTTGCTCAGCATATGAGACAAGAGTTTGATTTTTCCCTTGTTGCATATGGCGCAACTGATTGGTGGCCATGGAGTTATCCATTGTGGAGCTATAGCGACTTTTTAGTTTGCCATACAGTTCGGACCAGGGCAGTTCAGGATTTTTCTTCATTGTTCTTAAAATGAAATCAGCAACTACAAAGTCACTGGTTTGGGCGGCGATTTTCGGTCGTCGCTTCTCCTCTACATCATTTGTCTCACAGAAAAGGTCAAGAGCTTTTATCCATCCCCGAAAATTCAGGGGGTTCCCGTCAAATTTTTTATATGGGAATGAATGGACTGAGCCTGAGTGGCGTTAGCAGTCTTTGCATTACTCTTTTCACTTTGGCGCACGGTTTCATGCAAGTCTATTATGGCAGAAGACGTGGGGTCATGGGCTTTCTTTTCAGTTTCTGCCACTTGTTTTTTCAGTCTCGTTATTTTTGTTTGGGCACAGGCCTTGTCAGTAGCTAACTGTAATTCTAAATCAGCTTTCTGCTGTACTAATTCTGTTTTAACTTGGTCGAGGGCTGCCTGCGTTTGTTGAAGGGTTTGTTGTGAGGCAGCATGCTGCTGCGACAAGCTCTGAGCTTGAGAGCCCAGATCAGCGATTTGCTGCTCATACTGACCCACAAGTCCTTCCCTTTCCTGTTTTACTTGAGTAATTTCATCGATTAACTGTCGCTCTCTGTCTGTCAGTGGTGTAGTCATTTTTAATGAATTTGATTACTATGAAAAATAATTTACTATTGGATTTTTCTGCTGTTAATGAACGTAAAATGAAGAGAATTGCACCTACCTTGCTAACACTATAACTGTTGAAACACACGCGGCTGTCGTTTCAGAATTTCCTGGAATTCCTCGAGATTTTTCACAGTTTCCTGAGTTTCCGTTTTTCTCTGATGTTCAGTCAAAAGTTCGATATATCTGATGAGCAACGCTCGGTGCGACCAGTCGAGCGTAGTTTGGATGTGAATGCAATTGGCAGTCGGCGTCAGTGTAAATAATGGCACGTTGGACATGCAACCAGTTCTACCATGGAGTTGTACCAGTTTTGGAGTCGGAGTGCGCTGTCTGCATCTGCTGCCTTACAAATTTCAGCTGCCAGGCGTTTAATTTACCAGTAAAATTAAGGGATGTCTGTCCCTCATAAATATTTAGCAAAAAGTTCTCACAAGTTCACTGTGCTCCCCAGCGGCAACGTTTTGAGTCAATTTCAGCTTCACTGGGTCTGTTAGGGTTAATAGACGTTTCTAGAATGTTCACCCGATCGTTTCAAGAGAGTTAAAAGTCAGAGTCTACATCCTGGTCACGGCACCATATAAACTGGCCTGTGGCATAGCAGGGTTAAGTACCCCAGAAAAAATGATCGTCTAGTGGATTTGGGTTCGGACTACAATCGTGGCAAGTGGCCACAGGACAATTTAAGTGTTCAGTCTTAGGAGGCAACCAGTTTCTGTAGAGTCTGCAACAATTCTTGATACTGCAGCCGCAGCGAAAGGGTGAATTCAAAACACATAAAAGTTACTTACAGTTTTCTACGTTTATTAGCTAAACCCTAAATAAAAGTCCTACAAATTAAACTTGTAAAGAAATATTCTCTCTCTCTCTGGTAAATTTCTAAAATATATCAGATACGAAATGAGACTAAGTCGAAATTATCGCATCGCTCTCATCGCGTCCTGTGTCTGGAACTGTTGTCTGGCCTGGCAGCGTTCGGCGGCGTCCTTCCACGAAAATAGGAGAGTGACTTCTTGCACACAATGGAAGACCAAAGAGAGAAGTGCCATCTCGGGTGATTCCATTGGTTTAAATACGGTTTGATTCGCGCTTACTCGGGCAGATCTTGTTTCAATTGACGTCATAAAACACCACAGAACACCACTTATACCCCAAGATGGCGGAGAGGTATTTCTTAACCCCTTACTTCCATTCCGGGATAGTAGGGCATCCTGCGGGTATCATATGCAAAGAGTATGCGTTCTCGCATTTAAAAGGACATTGGCAATTAATAGGTGTATAATTACAAAACCATTCAAAACCGACAGTGCCACCTAGCGTACGTGCAAGATTGCACAATTCTCAGAGCTGAAAGTGATACTGGGTGTGTTGAGGTTAGGTCGGGTCAGTATACAATGCTAAAATCTGTCAAAAACATTCTGATGGGGTTATTATAGGTTAGGCTTTTACTAGCTAATATGCCAGTCATAATTGCAAATTCTGTCAGACTATGTCTAATTTCGTGTCTCGTGCTCAACTTATCGTAAGTGTGCAGAGTACTTTGTTAGGTCAGATGCACTGCTGTTATGCAATGCTAATATACTAGGAATATGAAGAAAATTACATAACTTGTGCTTGGAAACAGCGTTTACTTGTTAAAGTTTATACAACAGAGAATTATTACCAAGTAGGACTTGGCCACTCTGATTAACACATTAACACTTCGGGAACCAATACTCTCGAGGGCAATCATATGACTCCGACGTGCCCCACGGAGGTTAACCCGACGCGCTCCGTGGAGGGCATTTCATTACAATCCTCCCAACCAAGATGCGAGGTCCGGTAAACTTTTATCGGAACTCGAGTCTGGATCAGATGAATTCCAGAATTTTCAACAGTGACCAGGATCACTGGCTGACCTGATCCATGAAATCAGGATGACCAAGCACATGCGGTGACCAGGATGCTATCAGCATCACGGTCAACACTGCGTTGGGAATCCATGACCAGGATCAGACACTACCGGTTTTAGGGATAAGAAATGCACTACAGGGATTATTTATTAAGGACTAACATTATCGGAACGCCTCCAGACAACAGGAATCACCTTTTTCTCCTAAGGCATTACATTCTCAATTCCTGAAAATAATTTTAAATAACAATAAACTCTACCTGATTCTGTTAGTGGGAAAAAACTGATAATTAAAGGCCGTAAAATCGAAGCTATGCTTCTTCAAAGGGGTTCCCCATAGGAGGTCAAAACGACACAGAGGACAACTTTGTTTTTGCTGTATCCAAGTTAACCCACAGTAGAGATGTACTATCTGAGTACATTGAGGACAATGATATGCTTCACGGGGCTCAACAATGTCCAACAAGCATATCGCACATTGTCTCCCATCTCCATCAACTAAATTTTGTCTAGCTTGAAAGATTCGAAGGCTTGCATACAATTCAAGCGAGGTTTGCAAGACTTGATGATTGTATTGTGCATTTTCCCATTCATAGGTATGTTCCACCTGCACATGATGGAATGTTTCGCCAATGATCATTCGATATTCGCGAGGTAAATCAGGTATGGAGATTTGACTATATTCACTAGGGCAAAATGGACGGACCGGAGTCGATGTGATGAATGTATCGATCCCATTCTCCGATTGATAAGGAATTCATTGATCATAATAAGTTCCGTCCCACCGTGGGTCATTCCAATAACGAATAACACTTATACGGCTTGATCGTGCTGCCTCCCGAGGGGTTGCTAATCGAGCCATATGTTCGATTACCACTATGTGAGGCATCACCAGTTCGCTTCCTACTTCCGTTGTATGAAGACAATACCGGTACAAGACTTGAGTTCAAATCAATTCTAAGTGACCGGTGACTTCGTTTAACTGGACCATATCCCACACACGGATTTTACGCTGAAAAGCGGAAGCTCCGTTGTGAAAGATCATAGGTACAGGTATACAAAATCTCTGTGTCCAGTACTCTAGTTGCTCCGGAAGAAAATCTTCTGAAGTTGGGTTAACTGTTCAGTATGCAAATGCAGTGGCCATTGTTCAAGGATTGAATATTACTTGTAAACTAACTAAAACTTTTTAAACTATAAAAACTGAAAATTGACTACGAACAATTAGATATCAAGTGTGATCGATAAAACAAAAGAACTGTGATTGACTATACTCAATAACATAACAAAAACTATTTTACACTATGCTACAGCTGTGCCGTATGAACAATTCTACTTTCCCCGTTAACGGTTCTTCGTTAGTTTTTAATCTGTTGTCGATAGTGACGAGACTAGGAGTCACGTCTAGAATGTCACTATGTAATTTTAATTGAAAATAACTTTTTCGTTTACTTTACTTGAAATTCTTTTGTTGTGTGCGCAATAAGAAAATTGGACGTCCAAAGATGACAACAGTGCCCGACGGCGCGCAGCTGTAGAGGTTGCCTTTTCAACTTCTGTCATTAAAAATTCAAAACTCATGTGGGTTCATTTCAGCTGGTACTGGAAGCTTCGGCTCGTTACCAATGCCCCACCTCATGGGTGCACGGCAGTGCGGGCAAGAAGCTTGCTCAGGAGCACCTGCTTTTGATCCGGCCCATGCAATACCAAAAGAGTAGTGGATTTGCTGTTTACATTGGCCACATTCAAATAAATCCTGCCAAGTTTTCGAAATTTCTGTTAAGCAAATACAGCAAGGGTCTCCAAGACCCTTATAATGAGTCTGTACCTCCAGCGTCTCATTATATTTGATAATTTGGCTGCGTAAACTAAAACGTTGTAATCGTCTTCCCTCGTGTCGGATTAAAGCTTCATGAAGGAGCTGATACTGCTTTTGCTGTTTCTCCAATTCATAAGTTTTTTGTACGTTACCAGGAGGAAAGAATCGTGCAGGATGCATTTGGTGCTGATAAAATCCAAATGAATCATCAGCATCCTCACTGGCGGGATATGTACTGCCAGGGAAGACCTCATGACTCCTGAATGGTCGGACCAAGCCAGGATTGGCTATTAGGTCCAATTCAGCATCCAATTGGTTTCGTCCATGGTCATAATATCGGCCATTCCAACAGGGGTCATTGACACAATGAATGACCTTGTCAGGACCGGGACCAGTGACTTCATGGGGTTCAACTTCTACTGGGAATTCCAGAAAGTACAAAAGATGGGGAAATATTACTTTTCTTTCCTCAGAGAGATAAAAACGATAGCCAAGTTGGTGTTGCATTATATCTGTCTGGCCATTGGCAGAATTATAATGTCTCGTGTTCCAAATACGAATATACCTTAAGCGGCGACATCTCCATAAATCTTTTGGAAAAGATAGACAATGATCATGACAGGGAGACACAGCTCGTTGAAAGGCCATGCGTTTATGCAATTCAAACCTTGCCCGTTCCTCGTAATCATGACAAGGAGGTACGGCATGTTGGAAGGCTTCGCATTTATGTAAATCATACATTGCCTGTTCCTCGGCAAACTCTTCAAATTCCAAAGTATTTGCTGAAGCCATTCCAACAAAAAAAAAATAATCAAATACAAAATAAAATAGATATGACTATATTTAAAATGAAACCACTATGCTACTATAGAATTATGTATCATACACTAAAATTTACACTTGATAGTACGCTCCCCTGGGTTCGTCTGCAACTTGGTGCACTCACTCAACACTCTTTCCACCAACTTTCAAATTTGTTTGCCTTGATACTGGAGTCCTGTGTGTAACTTATCTAATACACTCCAGGAACTCCAAATTTATAATGCTTGGTTACACTGCAGGGCAGAATTACTAACTTCTTGGAAAAAAATTTTTGACTAGTAAGCAAGACAAACACAGACGACCCGTGATCGTCATGTATCAGGTTTCCAATGAAGGATTATACATAAATAGAGAAACCAGATTCATGAAAATCTTATATACATGTATTAGTCTAATTAGACTTTTCTGCTTGTTGCTGCTTATAATAACTCCTCAATCTTCACTCTGAAGGTTTTCGTTTTGTGTTGGCAACTGATAATGCCGATACACAGTATTTGGGCCTGTTCGGTAATCAAACGTTGACCCTGTGAAATGTCCAACATAATCTGGGTGGTATTGACGATAGACAACAAAGGGTTGAAAACTCCTTGGTCGGCCATCTGAGTGATATCATGCTCGTCTTCGACGACTATAGTCACGATATCTTGCACAGAAGGGAGTAAACTCTGCTACATTTCTTGGCTTGTGAAATCTATGATGTACACTACTGGTAGTAGCCACCCGGTGACTATAATACCGTAGAGATTCACTTATTTCACACTGCTCGTTGATTTTTGGATATTGTAAATCAGGGCAATTGTATATCACTAAATATCTAGACCTATTTGCAAAAGTTAAATGAGTATCAACAGCACTGTCATAATAATATATCAACTCTCGCTCAACCTCTATATATAGTATATTCAAATCAAAATCAAAATATTGACATCCAAATTCATCCTCAATACCTAAGAGATCTGTATCTTTCATAAAATCTTGTTCATATGTATTGGGTCGTATGATATCTCGATCAAATTCATGAGGAGAGGCCAACGGGCGAGGTGTCCCGAAAAACTCGCTCCTTGCCCACTCCCACGGTCTCGGTCGAATATCGATTATAGGGTCTGCGACAACATTAGTAGGTAATGGAGTAAATTGTCTTGCTTCTACATCACTTAAAGGAGGGGTGTGTACGTCTAATCCAAGATCAGCTCGTGCAAGTTCGTTTTGTATCACACTGATACTGGACTCTTCACCATCAGAGTCCAGAACAGTAGTAGAATCACTAGGCATAGAATCACTTGTAGGTGTGGTCATACTGGAAGAAGTATGTGATCTCATTGTTATATCATAAACAAACCCGCCGAGTCCATCTTCGTTCTCGGGGTCTCGATGAATAATTGCATTATGGGTTCTAACAGGTAATCTTGGAGGAAGAACTAACGTTTCCACGGTATCCGTAGGTGAATAAGGTGGAAGTCGTTGAAGTCGTTCAGGTGTGGATAGTAAAATGGAGTCAGTAGGAGTTTGAACACTACTTGGAGGGGTCGACAAAAGGTCGGAAGATGCTATAGAAAGTGATGGTGACGCTTCTATTGATGCCAATACAGATACACTATTATCAGATGAATTGCTATTTATATTTACGTTCATACTAGATGAATTAGTGTCTTGAAAAAGCTCTCGTGAAACAGTACTATTACTGTCAGTTCCAGTACTAACTGTACTTGAAGTTTCATCATCATATAAATTGTCACAATCATTATAATAACTCTGGTAATCAGGGAAATCATCGATCCCACTGTCAACACTAGAATCAGATTCTGCCATTTGTACACTGGTCACTGAAACAAAAACACACAGTGTGTGAACTACTGTTTTTCAGTTTCTTTGTCTATATCAAACATAGTTATGTGGACATTGGCAGAATCCACGTCATGTTGTACACGGGGATATATTGATTTCCTATTAGGTTGAGGAGAAGGTCTAAAGTTTTGAACAGCTTTTCTCATCATGTCTCTAATACTCTTAGGAGGTTGTTGTTGTTGTTGTGCTCCAGTTGGATTAGCAGGAGCTTAAGGCTGTGGTCTAGGTCCCATACTAGTATAGATTTCATCATCGGCAAATGCAAAATTAGACATTTCACTATCATCAACAGCAGAAAAAGTCAGTTTACTTTTACGGTTTCTTAACCACTTGTATATCTGTTTGTGTCTATCGGCTCGATAGCACTTCCAAAGCAGATATAATCCTATTATTAATGCAACAGTCGCGAGAGCATAAACCCACTTAGGGACTTCAAATGATTCCGTCATTTGTAAATTTAGCGAGTCAAGTTCATGAATTAAGTCATCCATGGGTAAGTCATCTAAGTGTTCTATTCCTTTCGGTATCGTAAACGTCGATATGTTCACTCTCTCTATGACAGGTTTCCACATCTGTCGTTGTAACAATGAGAAATTTGGCAACACTGTCTTTGTAACAATCCAAAAAGTAGAATTATCCCTTTTATGGAAATAACTCGGTAACATTAATTGACCGCTCGATGCCATACATAACGGTTTTAATTCCAAAATTCCAATTGGCGGAAGAATTCGTTTCGGTTTCAGATTTCTTCATTTCGGACACGTAATTGAGAATCGTAGTAGGACATCTGTCGTGATATACCACATTCCTTCATCGATTCTAGTACTGAACGGGAGGTCGATATTCAATCGAACTTCCGTTTGACATAAGTTTGGAATCTTTAATTTCATGTTTAAAAACAAAGCTAACATACAACTTGTCGTCGTATGTATCGTTCGTACGGCACCAACTAAAGGACAAAACAACTTATTGTTATCTACACATTGGTCATGTCCTATTTCTGGGACATACTTCGTCCTTTCTTTATTAATAATTAATATGTCCGATTCAAGAGTATATATTGCTACTAATTTATTTGCGACTCGCGACGCATTCTTGGTTACATTGTGACAAAGGGTACAGGCAAAGCCTGCACCTTGAACACTTCAAATTGCAAGTTCGAATTACATAAGGGGATCTTCATAAAGATCACCAGTTTATCGTCGTCATAAATGGCAGCCGTCATAAGCAAATGATAATATTGCCATAATTCTGTCATCAGATCTAGTGGCAACATTGACTTATCATCTAATTGAACTTGAATACTCATTAATACTGAGGTCAATAGTGAAGGATCCACTATTTTCGGTGATAACTTCCTATCGGCTAGGATATCCATTTGATCATGTAATCCTCGCAGAGTGGTTTCTGCGGCGATTATCATTGATTCCAATCGACTCATTACAAACTCAAGCTGATGATAAGCATGAGTGAAATGTTCAATATATAATATTCGATCTTCATGATTCTGAACTACTTGATTTACTCGACCTTGAAATAACATCAATTCGCGCGACATATTTAACATAAATTCTCTATTTTTCAGAATCGCTTCATGATTCATCTTAATGAAGGTTAAACTTTGTTTTTGAATATGTTGAATCATTGCTTGATTAGTACTTACACGTCTTAAATTTTCTGTTATCCCATCTAAATCTGACTGGGATACAGTTCCAAAGAGAAAACTCAATCCTTCACCTACAAAGTCGAACAAACCTCGTTTCTTCTGAGACGAGATTATTGTATGGCCATGTAATCTGCAGTAATTGTTCAGATCCTCTTTTACTCGTTTAACACGATTATTTAGGTATCTGATCTCCTGGTATATATCCGTTATGATCGATTGTAACGCAATGGCAAGAGTAGAATTTTCACCATTTACTTCGACAAAAGTTTGTTGAAAAGCTATGGTTGTGGCATTATACAAACCATCGGTATATTTCATACTTCGATCAAGTCTACGCACATATTGTATAAAAGGCTGAAGTTCATAAACAAACATTGTGCTCCAATCACTAGTTACCATATTTACTTCTTTCACTTTCTTAAAAATCACATTGTTTCTAATAATAGTATGTCCATCTATTATTGTAGTCAAAAGACCAACTAATAACATCCAACGCAACATCTTGCTCCTACAATGAGAAAGGAAGCAAGAGTTAGCGTAATGAGTAATACGCGATTCAATTTCCTACACTCTGACAATTTACTTCCCGGGTGTAAAAGGTCAGAAAGTTATTCTAACTACATGAAGTCTCAGTCAGTTCGCGAGGCTGACAAGACTCATAGTTTCGTTCCGCACAAATCATAAGTCAATACAATTTTGTTACTCACTTTACACTTTCTCTCGTCTCTCTCAAACTTAAGGAGAGGCATGCCATAGGTGTTACGTTTAGTTATCATGAGTCTTGTGGTAACATTTAATCACTAGTACTCCAGGTAGAGGGTACCATAATTGCTCCTAATTCTAATTTCTCACCTGGTTCTTTAATCTTATTATGATCTCTTAATACAGCTTGTATGCAAGAGATCATCTCAGTTATATCTTTACTTGACTGTTTTGGTTGAGGTCCACTACTGTGGCCTTTTTCTTCAGTTATTTGCAATTGGTCAACTTCCATCGTTGAATCATTTACTCGATCATTTTGATCGTCAGCAATGAACCGTGATGGCAGTTGATCAGCAGAAGGAGCTCGTAGCTCCTTCATACGTTTCTTGTAATCCCGTACCTGTTGTACTTGTTGTCTTAATTCTGCTAATGGAACACCATCTTCCTCTGAAGAAGAATGTTCTCGTTTTTGTCTTTTATTCTTAATGAATGACGTTAAAGGGTGTTTTTCTTGAATCCCTTGCATATCGTCACTTTCATTACTGTCACTACTGTTACTGTCTTCAGTAGTCGACTGTTCTGATGGGGCAGCGTAACATTGTATTCGTCGCGCTCTAACAGGTTGGACAGGTTGAGGCACCTCCCATTCTTGAGGCGCTTTACTAAGTCTTTCCCCATGACATTTAATGATTCTGCGAGTTAATTGATCTTGTATCTTGTAACTTACTGGACCTGTTCTCTCAATGACTCAAAATGGGTAGTCCCATTTCGATTCTAATTTTCCTTTAGATTTTCCTGAGGAGTATAAAACAGGATCACCTACTTCAAAGGTGATATCCTTTGCTGTAATATCATGTAATCTTTGTTGTTTTAATACTCGTTTCTTTTGTGCAGCTTGTTGTTTTTGAAATGCTTTATGTTGTTCCTGAATGGCTATCTTATGAGGTTCTTCACCTACATATTTTTCTCGAGGTTTAAGTATATTGTCGAGTGGTAAAACCACATCTCTGCCATACACCAGATAAAATGGAGAGAATCCAGAGGATTCACTACCATTAAACCTGATGGCTGCCATAGCTTGGTTTAGGAATAAATCCCATGTTTCCAATTCTTCTCGAGCTAGTTTTGCTAAGATGTCATTCAGCATTCTATGTAGCCTCTCCACCTTCCCATTAGATTGTGGATGGAAGTAGGAAGTGGTTACATGATGTATCTTGAAATAGTCAGTTAAATATTTCATCACTGCATTTACATTTTCAGATCCATTGTCTGTTGATATTTCTAAAGGACATCCAAATCTTGGAAAAATTTGATCTATTATCAAGTTAGCAATTGTTTCCGCCTTTTTATCAGGGACTGGAAACGCTTCAGGCCAGCCAGAATAAATATCTATGAAGGTCACAATATATTCATTTCCTGACAAAGTTTCAGGGTGTGGACCACTCATATCCAATGCTATTTTAGCAAAGGGGTATGGAGGTCTATCAGTCTCTTGCAATGGCAAAGTGTGAGCTCTGGTGTTACGAGCTCGACACACAAGACAATTTTCTACATGTTTATAAATATGTTTATATAAATCTTTCCAATAATATTTTCTACTGATATTATTGTACACTTTGTCTATGCCAAGGTGACCTAATTCGTCATGGTATTGCTTCAACACATCTGTATGTAATTGTTCGGGTATGCACAAGCGTACCCGTGGGTTATCGTCAACTGTACTAATGTAATATAATACTCCCTCAATCATGAGGTATCTACTACTAATGTGTGCAGGGGTATTGTTACCTTGATACTTCTTAATGATTTTTACAATCTTTTCATCTTTCTGTTGCTCTACCTTCATGTCCAAATCTTTGTAATTAATTGCTTGTGGTTCGGGCGGAACCTGAGGTTCATCTGTGATGACATGTACATATCTTTGAGGATCAATTTTGTTACTATTGATAATGCCAATTTGTAATGCTTTCTGATTTTCCACATTATCCATCTCATACCCGGGGTCAGCGTTTGCAATTCCTTCAGGTAAACGAGAAAGTAGGTCAGCACATGTATTCTTTCTACCTGGTAAATATTCAATCTTACAATTGTAGCTAGCTATCTTCAATGCCCAGCGTTGTACTTTGACATTGTTTTGTGGACTTTTCAACAAGTACTGCAAGGGGGCATGGTCTGTCTTAATAACAAACTCTGCTCCCTGCAGGTAGTTATTGAATTTATCCAATGCATATGAGATAGCAAAAGCTTCTTTCTCAAATGTCGACCATTTTTGTTGGGTTTCACCCAATTTATAAGAGAGGAAGACAATGGGTTTTTCATCCGGTACTCCAGGTAGTTGCCCTGTTTCGTCATCACATGGTTGTGCCAAAACTGCTCTGACACAGCGGCCACTGGCATCTGTGTAAAGCACGTAAGGCTTTCTTGGATTTGGGTATGATAAATGAGCAACTTGAGTTAAACGATCCTTCAACTCTTGAAAGGCTTTTTGATGTGTGTCACGCCAATGAAATCTTGCATATTTCTTTGTCAGTTCTAATAACGGTTGAGCAATTTCACTGAACCGAGGAATAAATCTACGGTAGTATGAAGTCATGCCCATAAAAGATCTCACTTCTGTTACCTTTTTCGGCGGATTTAATTTTTGAATGACCTCGACCTTCGAAGTCTCAGGTTTAATTCCATCTTTACTAATTACAAAACCAAGATAAGATGTTTCAGATTGAAAGAAGGAACACTTCTTAGCTTTTAGCTTCAGTTTATGTTTTCTTAGTCGACCAGACACTTGTTTAATGTGGTCGATATGAGATTTTATGTCACGGCTAAAAATCAAAATATCGTCAAGGTAGGCCAGAGAAAAATCCTCTAGGCCCTCCAAGACGCTTGTCATGAGGGATTGATACACCGAGGGCGCATTCACGAGTCCAAACGCCATTACATTGAACTCATAAAGGCCCTTATGACAAACAAAGGCCATTTTAGGTCTATCTTCTTCATCCATCTTGACTTGCCAGTAACCCGACTTCATGTCAAGGGTGGTGAAGTATTGACATCCATTCAACAAAGTAAAGATGTCGTCAATCAATGGAAGCGGCCAGTTCGTAACTTTCGTGACTTCATTGAGCTTGCAGAAATCAACGCAGAAGCGTTTCGAGCCATCTTTCTTGTCCACGAGTAAGCACGGAAAACTCCATGCACTATTTGACTTTCGGATAATTCCGGATTGAAGCATTTCTTCAAGTGCTTCATCCATAATTTTTCTCTTCAGTAATGGAACTCGATATGCTCTACTTTTGATTGGTGGCGCATAACCTGTGTCGATGTGCATCTTAACTGTATCTGTCTGAGTTAATTCTTTATCAGTTTTTGCAAACAAGTCTTTATTATTATTGATGACTGGCATCAACAGGTGCCGTTTGTCTTCAGGCACCTGTATGTCAGCATCTGTGATCTGGTCTTCAGGTGTATTTTGAGTTAAGATCTGATTAATTTCTAAGACTTTTTCTTCCTGTTCTATTGGTTCAAGTTTTCTAATCAAACATCCCCTTTTCAAGGTATAATGTTTGTTGGTACTGTTCACCAACAGTACAGGTATGGTTTCATTTCCATTAGTGACGATACTGTTACTAACTAAGAGGCCAGGCTGTTCAGCCACATGACCTTTAGTCAGTCCATGATGTTCTAAGTATTTTGTGTCAAAGACAGATTTTGCACCGGAAGCTTTTGCTGTACACAAACAAGTGGATTGTGGTTTAAGTTCCACCTGATTGATCAGTCGAGTAAGACAACTCACCTGTATATCTTGAACAATAGGTATATAGTGACCATCTAATCTCAATTTATGAAATTCCCAATATAAATTAACTCGATTGCCCCTAATCCAATCCATGCCTAACAACATACTTCGATTCAATTCATTTATTACTAAGAACTCATGCACCTGATAAATTCCTTGAATATAAAATTCAAGTCTAACTTTTCCTCGAGGGAGAGTGTCATTCCCAGTAATACCTGAAATTTGAGGTAAAGAATTTTTATCACCAACTAATTTCGGTCGGTGTTTAAGATTTTTCCAAAATTTTGTACTAATACAACTAGTCTGTGCCCCTGTATCTAATAAGGCACGTACTCGTTGTCCTTTGATGTTCACTAAGGCGCTATTCAAAGAAGCAGCCCCATAATTTATGGTTACTGTTTCCGGTTGAGAATTTCTAAGTTTTTGTTGCTGTTGTTCCCCATTTGGGTAATCATCATTGTTTACTAAGTTATTTGCCTTGGTTTCCATAGAGTGTTTCACTTCCTGTTGACATGGGTTTTTCCAATTACTTCCCCTTGGGTTTTTCCTGTTTTGTAGTTTTGGGTTTTTCCCCGGTGATTTCTCTTGGCTCCTTATTCTTGGATTCCTATTTCCTGATTCACTTACTGTCTGTTTCTGTTGATTTATTTCAACACAACCCTGCTTACCTGGTTGACTATAATTACAAGACTGTTTCATAGTTTGATTTTCATAAGCATTTTTCATATAAATCATAATATCAGGGTCTACATCTACAATGTGTATCTCTTTTAATTGTTTAGGAGTAAAGTTTTGTAGAACTCTCACATAAACATCTGCACAGTTCTGTTTAGGTACTCCATATATCCCGCTACTGATGAGTGGGATGGCTATGTTTACAAAATTTTCGTTGTCACATACCTGTAATACTTTTTGTACAGTACTGTATAAAACATTGAGACATTTATTTTTATCACTGTAATCATTCCAGCGTGGTCCCACAGCATGTATCACTTTTAAACATGGCAACATTCCACAAGTGGTAGTCATACTCTCACCTACTGGAAGATCTCCATGTTGTTGAATGTATTGTTGACATTCTTGTTCAAGGGCTGGACCAGCTCCAAGAGCTATAGCTCTAGCAACACCTCCGCCATGAGTTAATTGGCTATTAGCCGCATTCACCATAGTGTCAGTAGCTACCTGGGTTGTTCCAGTCCTGTATACTTTTATTTCCAGACCACTGGTGGTCCGATAGCTGAAACAATTTTGTGAAGTAAATTTTTTTTGCTGACTGTCTTTTGCAGGGCAGCCATTTTGTGATTTGGCCTTGAGTTTCCTAGGCCTACCAGTCAGCGGAATGGTTGTGAATTTTACTGTACAATTTTTCCTATTATGTGTGGTCTGACCACACCTTGTGCATTGAAGGTTTTTCCTTTTCACTGGAGGAGAATCATTTTTGGTTCTCCTTGTTTGAGACTGAGTATTTGGCTTTATATTACATGTTTTATTACCCGTATGTCCACCTGTCTTGTTATTTACATTTTTATTTTTACAATTATTCATACATTCATTTTGTACATTAATTTTCACGTCTCCCTGGTGATTTCCATTTTCACTTCTGTTGGGAGCATGTGGCTTCTCATTAACTCTGCTCATTGCCCCATATGGGCAGAGTTCCCTTCGTTTAAATTGACTCAGCAATCGCGAGCGAAGTGGTTTGGCTTCCCACAGCGAAAGCAGCAAAAGGTCGCCCCTGGTGACCTTTCACCTGCTGGCTGAATATCTAGTGTTCTCACCTGCTTGGTCAAGTTAACGCGGCAATCGCGTTTCACGTGGCCAACGCGGTTACAACGATTGCAAACTGGTCGTGAAAATCGTGTCGGTTTCTGATATCTGTTGTAATTTTGCCCTCCCCTATTTCTGTATTGACTATTGTACTGATTTTTGTTCTGATTCTGGTATGGAGGTCGCGCATAACCTCCACTGTAGTTTTTCGTTAAAATATTCACTTTATGGCGTCGGCGCGCCACACCTATGTCCATGGGAATCTCGTCCCTTGTCTCCAGAGGGAGATCTACAGGTTCCTCCTGTTCGTCGAGGGGATCACGAAATACAGGGTCCCTATAGCACTCATATTCTTCATATTGTCGGTGAAATGCCTTCCCAAAGGGCGCCTTTCCTTTGGCGGCTTCAGAGCGAGCGCGGAATTTGATTTTCGCGGCGTTTTCAAATAATGCTTGACTAACAGCGTTTTCTAGTGTTTTGGGCATGCGTCGGATCAGTTTCATCCGAACATCGTTGTCATACAACCCGTCACAAAAGTAATCTGAGAGGTTTTTCTGAATGGTGGGGTTATCAATTTCCTGATCAAAGGCGTCTTTTGCAAGATCAAGCAGTTGCTCAGCATATGGGACAAGAGTTTGATTTTTCCCTTGTCGCATATGGCGCAACTGATTGGTGGCCATGGAGTTATCCATTGTGGCACTATAGCGACTTTTTAGTTCGCCATACAGTTCGGACCAGGGCAGTTCAGGATTTTTCTTCATTGTTCTTAAAATGAAATCAGCAACTACAAAGTCACTGGTTTGGGCGGCGATTTTCGGTCGTCGCTTCTCCTCTACATCATTTGTCTCACAGAAAAGGTCAAGAGCTTTTATCCATCCCCAAAAATTCAGGGGGTTCCCGTCAAATTTTTTTATATGGGAATGAATGGACTGAGCCTGAGTGGCGTTAGCAGTCTTTGCATTACTCTTTTCATTTTGGCGCACGGTTTCATGCAAGTCTATTATGGCAGAAGACGTGGGGTCATGGGCTTTCTTTTCAGCTTCTGCCACTTGTTTTTTCAGTCTCGTTATTTTTGTTTGGGCACCGGCCTTGTCAGTAGCTAACTGTAATTCTAAATCAGCTTTCTGCTGTACTAATTCTGTTTTAACTTGGTCGAGGGCTGCCTGCGTTTGTTGAAGGGTTTGTTGTGAGGCAGCATACTGCTGCGACAAGCTCTGAGCTTGAGAGCCCAGATCAGCGATTTGCTGCTCATACTGACCCACAAGTCCTTCCCTTTCCTGTTTTACTTGAGTAATTTCATCGATTAACCGTCGCTCTCTGTCTGTCAGTGGCGTAGTCATTTTTAATGAATTTGGTTACTATGAAAAATAATTTACTATTGGATTTTTCTGCTGTTAATGAACGTAAAATGAAGAAAATTGCACCTACCTTGCTAGCACTATAACTGTTGAAACACACGCGGCTGTCGTTTCAGAATTTCCTGGAATTCCTCGAGATTTTTCACAGTTTCCTGAGTTTCCGTTTTTCTCTGATGTTCAGTCAAAAGTTCGATATATCTGATGAGCAACGCTCGGTGCGACCAGTCGAGCGTAGTTTGGATGTGATAGCAATTGGCGGTCGGCGTCAGTGTAAATAATGGCACGTTGGACATGCAACCAGTTCTACCATGGAGTTGTACCAGTTTTGGAGTCGGAGGGCGCTGTCTGCGTCTGCTGCCTTACAAATTTCAGCTGCCAGGTGTTTAATTTACCAGTAAAATTAAGGGATGTCTGTCCCTCATAAATATTTAGCAAAAAGTTCTCACAAGTTCACTGTGCTCCCCAGCGGCAACGTTTTGAGTCAATTTCAGCTTCACTGGGTCTGTTAGGGTTAATAGACGTTTCTAGAATGTTCACCCGATCGTTTCAAGAGAGTTAAAAGTCAGAGTCTACATCCTGGTCACGGCACCATATAAACTGGCCTGTGGCATAGCAGGGTTAAGTACCCCGGAAAAATGATCATCTAGTGGATTTGGGTTCGGACTACAATCGTGGCAAGTGGCCACAGGACAATTTAAGTGTTCAGTCTTAGGAGGCAACCAGTTTCTGTAGAGTCTGCAACAATTCTTGATACTGCAGCCGCAGCGAAAGGGTGAATTCAAAACACATAAAAGTTACTTACAGTTTTCTACGTTTATTAGCTAAACCCTAAATAAAAGTCCTACAAATTAAACTTGTATAGAAATATTCTCTCTCTCTCTGGTAAATTTCTAAAATATATCAGATACGAAATGAGACTAAGTCGAAATTATCGCATCGCTCTCATCGCGTCCTGTGTCTGGAACTGTTGTCTGGTCTGGCAGCGTTCGGCGGCGTCCTTCCACGAAAATAGGAGAGTGAATTCTTGTACACAACGGAAGACCAAAGAGAGAAGTGCCGTCTCGGGTGATTCCGTTGGTTTAAATACGGTTTGATTCGCGCTTACTCGGGCAGATCTTGTTTCAATTGACGTCATAAAACACCACAGAACACCACTTATACCCCTAGATGGCGGAGAGGTATTTCTTAACCCCTTACTTCCATTCCTGGATAGTAGGGCATCCTGCGGGTATCCTATGCTAAGAGTATGCGTTCTCGCATTTAAAAGGACATTGGCAATTAATAGGTGTATAATTACAAAACCATTCAAAACCGACAGTGCCACCTAGCGTACGTGCAAGTTTGCACAATTCTCAGAGCTGAAAGTGATACTGGGTGTGTTGAGGTTAGGTCGGGTCAGTATACAATGCTAAAATCTGTCAAAAACGTTCTGATGGGTTATTATAGGTTAGGCTTTTACTAGCTAATATGCCAGTCATAATTGCAAATTCTGTCAGACTATGTCTAATTTCGTGTCTCGTGCTCCACTTATCGTAAGTGTGCAGAGCACTTTGTTAGGTCAGATGCACTGCTGTTATGCAATGCAAATATACTAGGAATATGAAGAAAATTACATAACTTGTGCTTGGAAACAGCGTTTACTTATTAAAGTTTATACAACAGAGAATTATTACCAAGTAGGACTTGGCCACTCTGATTAACACATTAACACTTCGGGAACCAATACTCTCGAGGGCAATCATATGACTCCGACGCGCCCCGCAGAGGTTAACCTGATGCGCTCCGTGGAGGGCATTTCATTACAGTGGCTCTAAAAAGAGCCGTTTGAGATACTCAAGCTATATCATTCCTCTTCCGATGACATATTCTCGTAATCGCTGTCTTCTATTATCTCAGTGTGCTCCCCGTACAATTCTCGGTCTTGTGTCGGCAATCTTTTCCGCTTTTAATTTGGCATATTCATAGTACACATTCCTCATTCCTTCTACAACGGCCATTCGCATGCGTTGCTTATATCGATAGCCTTTCCTCTCCATTTTGCCCGCCCGGTCATATTTTTTCTGTATCTGTCCCAGAATGATGTTTAGAAGAATAACTTGTTCACAGGCTCGGCGAAAGCAGAATTCAGATCGCCGGAGTTTTTCTTCTTTCGACATTAGAGTCGAGTTGATGAAATTTGGTTCTTCCATTATGAGGATTTGTGGTGATTTCTGTATACAAACTGATTGTACAGCGTTGAATACACATGGTGCAGTGTTCTGTCTTGGTTAACTGTCAATATTTATAGTCTACGACAAAAATGGCAAAATGGAGTGTCGTTTTGACAGTGCGATAAACATTTCGTCACTATCGTAGTAGTGTGTTAATGCTGCGACAGGCAGATGAGAGATTATTGTCAAAACGATGAATATATTTACACCTATGATATACTTTACTGTTAAACAAAACACCCTTGAATTAATAATGTTGTGGAAATAGGAGATGTTGATATATCTATATGACAATTATATTTATATTTATATATATCAAGATATATTGTCATTAGTCAACGCGTTTTTCTAAGTTGAGAATTCAAATTTCAAAGAGTTGACACAATTGATTATTTCAATATTTTAGCATATTTGTAGGACGATTAAATTAACAGACACAAACAAATGCTGTTTTCTGCCTCGTTCCAATGTGAGGTCATGAGAGAAAATTGACAAAAAGTGAATTTTAATGTCGTCTTTCAGGGTAATACTGGTCCTTTATTGTCGTTACATTAGGTAATATGTTAAAAGGTAAACCAATTTAGTAATAGAGGATGGATTGGTATCCAAAATCGTAAACAACAACATCAAAGTCAACAAAAATGGCGTAGACAAAGATGACAGGGACGAGAATGTAAAACTTGAACGGGTAGGACTGGATAGCGATTTTTTATCCACTTACCTCTCCGTTACACTTCGAGAACGAAGTACGGGAAAATAGAATCTGAAAGTCTTTTTCCCGTTTGTTTGGTTTTTAAATAATAATAATAATAATAATAATAATAATAATAATAATAATAATAATAATAATAATAATAATAATAATAATAAATAAACAAATAAAAATAAGAACTATTTATCTGATTCCCCAATGTATGCAATAATTTGTTCATGTAAAAAAACGCTGATCAAACACTCCGTTTCATTCTCTAGCCGAGTTTCCATCTAGAGTGTATATAGAAAAGACAAAATGCAGGTGAACTGGGTGGCGTAGCCAGACTAAATAATGTAGGTGAGTGTGGAGGTGGGGGTGTGGTAAAATATTTATCTGCTGCCAATTGTAGTAGAAAACACTTTTGACCTCCAGTACTCGCGACTCACCCCGGTTCCTTTGTCGCTGAATGTACTCATACAAACATGTAAATGTTGATGAAATCGTAGTGTCAAAATAGGAATCAGTGATTTTATTTTTTTTACTCCAAGCATTCCCCACCCCCAGTTTATTTTAGTGTCTTTGTTCGACAGTTGTGCACAAATTAAGTATGAAACAGTCTTCACATAAAAAATAATTTGTAACTGTAATGTGATTTCAAAAGGAGATGAATACCATCTTCATGACATCAGAAAATTGAACAGAATTGTCATTTGAGAGAAAACTGTACATGCGATAAATATCCCATATTCTACCCGACAATATATTTGTCAGTAGGATATACTTGTTAATCTCATATTTCTCAAATCAGTCAGGGATTTGACAGATGACCTGGAATGAAAAGGAAGGGACTTCCTCTTGGGAAAGTTCTGATGGAACCCCCATTTTATTCTGCCCTGCATATTAATCACTGTGATTTTAGTAACTGCCGCTTTTATCATCGCCACCATTTTAGTCACTGTCATATCCGTCACTGCCATTTTACTCACTTCCAACATGGCCACTATAATTTCAGTAATTGCTATTTCGGTAGCTGTCATTCTAGTCTCTGCTATTCTCGTCGCTATTTTGCTCAGAAGGATTTTAGTTTCAGCAATTTTCGGCATTGCCATTTGGTCACTGCCATTTTGCCATTGCCACTTTAGTCTTTGTCATTTCAGTCACTGCCATTTTAAGCACTGATATTTTAATATTCTCAACAGCTTTCGATAGTTTTTCCCAACATCAAAGGTTCAGAGATTAATGACTCAACTGTGGTAGCAATACTAATGTTAAGAAGCACAGGGGCCAGTGATTACAACATGAGACGGGTTCGAATCTGATCAGTGAAAACTTCGTTATGTTCGTGGGCAAGGCCATTAACCATTTGAGCCCGGTACGCCCTTTTTCCTTTTAAGGATCGTGAAACGACCTGAATTTGTAAAGAGGTTAGCTGCTCAATGAATTTGTGTGGTAGACCAATCAAGATTTGCAACGTGCTGCCCAACGGCTGCGCGTTGCGAATATCGGTTAGTACCCCCCTCCCCCAAATAACAAACATTTACTCTAAGAGTTGTTGACTCTGAATTAACATGGAATATTTCATCAGGGTCCAACGAGTGGACCCCGATTGCCCACGTGATGGCGTGGTGCCGTTGTGAACTAAGACCCACTGATCGCCAGTGGTGCAATTTCCTCCAATTGCTACTAATTCTACCTGATCAGCGTTGTTAGTAAGTTGGAGATTCAGAGTTGCTCTCTGTCGCTCGATGGTTATCGCCGGGTACTCCGGTATCTTCCCCTCGTAAAACCGTCGACATGATGTGACCTTGTCTATTGAAATGTCGTTAAACCCCATTAAACAAAGTAACAATACGAATATACTTGAACTGTAACATTTAAGGCTTGACCAAGAGTCTTGAAACAAGTTGATTTAGCACATGGGTCCTTCATGGCTGAATAACATCCACTGGGATTCAGGGACATTGCTTCAGCTGTAGGACTTGTCGTATGTTGCAAATTATGTGCACGGTGACTATATTTGAAAACCATTAAGGGATTGTTTTTGCAATGAATTTAAAAAAATAAAACAACACATCATGTACTGATGTCAAAACATTACTTGTCAAGAGAACATGAAAACGATAAAAGACATTCTGTGTAGTGCTCTCGCGAACAGATGCCAGTATCGTCTGTTGCTGGGCGGCGCTCAGACTTTGACCCTGTCTCGACTGACTGATAAATAACTTAGAACACACAAAACCAACTCGCGTACAGAACAGCCACATGTACACTCACCCAAACACTCAGAGTGGGTAAGGACAGGTGAATAACAGCGCGCTGCGTAATATCTGTTCATCGCCCCGACCGCCCCCCCCCCCCCACCCAGAACGGATGCCATCAACGCTGTACTTGGGCGCCGCTCGCTGCTTGACTGGCTGTCCGAGTCATCAATAATACCACCTGATCACGTCAACTCGCGAACTTACCGACATCGTACCTTCGTTACACCCACAGGAACTCTCACACGCCACCCAGAGTGGGTACCGGCACGCGAATATCACCGTGCTGTATAATATCTGTTCATTGCGGTTCTCTAGAATAGATGCTAGCTCCTAGCTTGACCTTACCCCGACCAACTCAACAAATTACTTTGTAAACACACACCAACAAATTGGGGTGCATTTGGTCCACAAACATACAAATTATTTCAACTCTTTTTTTCTGGGTGGGGGAGGAGCAATCATGAAATATCAACCTCCCTGTAGGATTGGTGGATGGCCTCTGCTCTTCAAAAGTACTGCAGGGGGTTTCTCCAATCCTACTTTTGTAATTGTTGTGGAATATTATGCCGGGACCGAGGGCACGTTTACTGTGGTTTAACTATACTTTATCCAGTTGGACACATATCATGTCTGACAGTTTTACAGATGAGCCTGAAAGCCTGAGTATCCGGAAAGAACCACAGAGAAACGGTGAATAACAGCTGAACTCTCTAGCTTACTAATCCAGCGTGAGTAGAGATGGCATTGGTTGAAAGCAGGTGTACTCTACTCGTATGTTAGGCCTAAGCACCTATCGACACTGTGCTCCCGCGATGAAGTGCGCTTCACAAGGGATACCACGCAGATGAAGCGGGTCAGTGTAAAACCGTCGATCTTTCGATCTCAAGTCCAATGCACTAACCAATGAGCCATTACGTTAACCCTTTAACTAACACGAAAGTGAGACGACACAAACAAAATTCTGAATAACTAATTTTTTTTTCATTTTATTGTGCCAAAAACATAGCTTTTTACCCCGCATTGGAACCAATGAGGTATAATAAGCTATGTTTTTGAGACAAACAATAAAAAAATACAGAAAATTGAATGGTGATTTTTGTGAATACTGGTGGCTGATTTTTTTCCGTTTCGTTGAGTAAAGGGTTAACATGGAACAGGAATCTAACTTTGGATATAACATACACCCTGTATGTGTTTGGTGCTGATTTGTCCATTGCGTATTAACGTAAATGGGGCTGTTAGCAGGTTAATGAAGTGGGAAAATAAAAGACATGGAGTAAGCTAGTCTCAAACACATGGATTGTGAACCCTCATGGGAACGAGCTCGTTCCAACAAGATGTCGAATGCCATCTTTTGGGAGCAAACGTTAAAGAAAATAATGAAATTTCTATGCCTGAATACGGCATCAAATGATTCACGGGGAGTGATGTTCATATTACCCAATCCACTCCTCAAAAGCTTATGGGTAAGCTGTACTGCCACATAGTCTTACATTCTGGTTAGTGTGAAGAAAGTTTTAAAGAAGTGTTTTCCATCGAGTATACTTTTCGTTTGACAGTTCAGTGAATGTAAAACAAACATAACTCCACCGCCCCCCCCCCCCTTCCAAAAAACCCCAAAACAATCGCGTGTTCGAAATAATCTCTTCTATTTTCACGATCGCATTCTAACTCCGATAGCACTGGACCATATTCTCTCGAACCAGAGAAAATGACTTTTTCGAGAAGGTGAATGACATTTGAGGTAATGGAGGCGGGGGGGGGGGGGGGGGGGGGTGGTAAACCTAAACCTGATTTACAAACTATGAAGGCTGAAGTACGGACTGATAACGTATTTCAGATACATCGCCAACACTCACCTTCAGTCGGGATTAGGGTCTGTATTGCATGACTAACTATGTGTATACGACGTAAGTACAAGTATCAAATTTAATCTCGTAAGACATAATTATTACTAATAATAATTTTTTGGCTTTCCGCTGATTTGCCGCGGTCCTCCAACGAGAAAGCCTACATCATCCCGAACCGACCTAGTTGATCCCCCTCCACTGTTCCTTCTAATGTCCCAGCATTCTGACCCAAACTTTTTTTATTGTTTCAGCCACTGGCGCTTTCTCAATCTCCCCAACTATGATATCGACCTTTTTTTCAAATTATCCCTCATCTATATATTTCTCTTGCTTCTAACCCATTCTTCCATTCATTTTTCAAGAAATTTTATCTTTATTAGGTCATTCTAAAATGAAGTATTCAAGGGTTTCCTAATCTGTATATTCGGTACCCCCTTTCCTCGCCTTTTCGGATTTTTTCCCCTTCATTCGAGTGACTGCCAAGGGGGTATTCCTTTCTATGACTCCTATCCACACTTAAATATACCAAATGTAAAAATTATTAGATGGGTAACACACCTAAACCCTCCTCCATGAGGCCTCTGATCGGTGGCAGAAATCGTTTTTGTTCGAATCACTACTAATTTTCCAACTTAAATTGTAAAAATGTATTTGTGAA
The DNA here is from genome assembly GCA_031216915.1 of Pictodentalium vernedei. Classification (NCBI taxonomy): domain Eukaryota; kingdom Metazoa; phylum Mollusca; class Scaphopoda; order Dentaliida; family Dentaliidae; genus Pictodentalium; species Pictodentalium vernedei. The sequence goes on from CM062293.1 coordinate 376,282,209, forward strand.
AAGAACATGTACTCTTTTGAGAAGTGTTGGTGGCTCTGAAAAGAGCCGTTTGAGATACTGAACCTATATCATTCTTCTTCCGATGACAGGTTCTCGTACTCGCTGTCTTCTATTATCTCTGTGTGCTCCCCGTACAGTTCTCGTCTTGTGTCGTCAATCTCTTCCGCTTTCAACTTGGCATATTCATAGTAGACGTTCCTCATTCCTTCTACAACGGCCATACGCATGCGTTGCTTATATCAATGGCCTTTCCTCTCCATTTTCCCTGCCCGGTCGTATTTTTTCTGTATCTGTCCCTGAATGTTGTTCAGAAGAATAGCTTGTTCACATGCTCGGTGAAAGCAGAATTCCGATCGGCGGAGTTTTTCTTGTTCTGGCGGGACTATCCAGCTGATGAAACTTGGTTCTTCCATTTTGAGGATTTGTGTTGTTTTTTGTATACAAAATGATTGTACAGTGTTGAATACACAAGGTGCAGTGTTCTGTCTTGGTTACCTATCAATATTTATAGTCTATGACAAAACATATTGTCTCCTTGACATTGCGATAAACATGTTGTCATGATGTTATTATTGTGTTAATGCTTTGACAGGCAGATGAGAGATTATTGTCAAAACGATGAATCTATGTACACCTATGATCTTCATTACTGATAAACCAAAAGCCTTAAATTAATAATGTTATGCAGACAGGAGATGTTGATATATCTGTATGACAATTATAGTAAGATATATTGTCATCAGTCAGCTCGTTTTTCAAAGTTGAGAATTCAAAGTTTAAAGAGTTTCCTCGAATGATTATTTCAATATTTATGCATATTTCACGGATGATTAAATTCACTGACACAAACAAATGTCATTGTTTTGCCTCGTGCCAATGTGAGGTCATGAGAAATGATTTTGAGAGAAAAATTGACAAAAAGTTCATTTTTAATGTCGTTTTTCTGGATATCACTGGTCCGTTATCGTCGTTACTTAAGGTAAAATGTCAAAAAGTAAACCCTTATGTCTACATTACTAGAGGGTGGATTAGTATCCAAAATGGTGAACAACTACAATGAGACAACGAAAATGGCGAAGACAAAAATGACAGGGACGAGAATGGTAAACTTGAATGGGTTGGACTGGGTAGCGATTTTTTATCCTCTTACGTCGTCGTTACGCTGTCGAAAACGAAATAAGGGAACTTGGAATCTGAACGGGTGTTCCCGTTTGTTTCTTTTTGTTAATGCGGTCCTGATCTCGGGGTATTTTTTAAATGAAATGTTGACCAAATTGTATACAAGTGTCGCGATCAGATCGTGATCTAATCGCGAAAAAGACCGCTTTTGTGACCACGAGACTGCAAAGTAAAAAATCTAACCGCAACACATCTTGCAAGAAACCTAGCATACCGGAGATCCCATAATTATAACTTAATGAAATTATCCAAAACGGGGGGGGGGGGGGGGGGGGGGCACTTTCCCTGCTACTCCCGTGCCACCCCGGTTCCCGCGTCATTGAATATACTTACAGTAATATGTAATCGTGGATGGAATCGTAGTGTACAAATGAAAATCAGTGATTTTATTTTTTTACTCCAAGCATTGTCCCCAGTTTATTTTATTGTCTTTGTTCGGCAGTGGTGTACACCGGAAGTATGAAACAGTCTTCACATAAACAATAATTTGTTACTGTTATGTTATTTGACAAGGAGATGAATACCATCTTCATGACATCAGAAAATTGAATAGAATTTTCATTTCATTGAAAAATGTACATATGATAAATATCCCATATTCTACCCGACAATATATTAAAATTTTGTTAATAGAATATATCTGTTAATCTCATATTTCTGTCATCAATCATCTTTTCATTCGAGAAGATGATCTCGAATGAAAATGAAAGGGTTTCCACTTGGGGAATTTCAGCTGGAACCCCCATTTTATTCTGCCCTGCATATTAGTCACTTTCATTCTAATGACTGCCACTTTCGTCGCCGCCATTTCAGTCACTTCTATATCCGTCACTGCTATGTTACTCACTTCCAACTTCTCCACTGTCATTTCAGTCTCTGCCATTTCGTTAGCTACCATTTTAGTCACTGCTAGATTACTCACCTGTATTTTAGTTTCTGCAATTTTTGCCGTTTTCGCCATTGCCATTTGATCAGTGTCATTTTTGCCACTGCCACTTTTGCGGTTGTCATTTCAGTCACTGCCACTTTAAGAACTTACATTTTAACATTTTCTACAGCTTTCCACAATGTTTCCCAACATCACAGCTCCAGAGATTGATGGCTCAAATGTGGTACCAATGCAAATATACGGAAGCACGGGGCTAAGTGATTTGAGCATGAGACGGATTCATCTGATAAGTGATAACTCCGTTATCTTCTTGGCCGAGACCATTAACCATTTGAACACAGTAGGACGCGTATCCACACCAAGATCGTGGTACAACCTGGATTCATGAAGTAGTTAGATGCGCAGTGAATTTGTGCGATAGACCAATCACAATTTTCAACGTGGAGCCTCAAGGCCACCCGTTGCAAATATTGGTGGTATCCCCCAAATGACAAAAACATAGACTCTACTAGTTGTTGACTCTGAATTAACATGGAATATACCATCAGGGTCCAAAGAGGTAATCCCGATTGCCCATGTGAGGGCGTGGTGCTGTTGTGAACTAAGACCCACTGAACGCCAGTGGTGCAATTACCTCTAATTGCAGTTATTCTTCCTCATCAGAATTAGTAAGTTGACGAGTCAGACAGTTCCTCGCCCTCGCACGGTGGTTATCGCCGAGTACTAGGGTTTCTTCCACGCGTAAAATTGTCGACATGATCTGACTATGTCTGTTTAAATGTCGGTGAATCCCAATTAATAAACTAAAAATAAGAATACAGATTGCAACTGTAACAGTCAAAGCTTGACCAAGAATCCTGAAAAAGTTAGCACATGGCTTTTTCATATCTGAATAACACTCACTGGGATTGAGGGTCATTGCTTTAGCTTTAGGACTTTTCGTATGTTGCATATTATATAACGGTGACTATATTTGAAAACCTTTAAGGGATCGTTTTTGTAATGAATTTAAAAAACTGAAAAGAACACATCATGTATTGACATTACTTGTCAGGGGAACATGACAAACGATATAAGGCATTCTGTGTAGCACCCCATCGGACAGATGCCAGTATCGTTCGTTGTTGGGTGGCGCTCATACATCGACCCTGCTTCGACCGACTCAAAAATAACATCGAACACGTCATACCAACCCGCGTACAGAACAGCCACATGCACACTCACCACGCAAACACCTAGACTGGATACGGACAAGTGAATAGCAGCGCGCGGCATAATATATGTTCATCCCCCACCCCCACCCCCACCCCCGCTCGCTGCTTGACTCTGTCTGACTGACTCGTCAATAACACCACCTCATCACATCAACTCGCGTACATAACGTCAACGCAACAGATGGCTGGTCTTGGTGAAAAATACTTTACAGTTATGGTGGGGTGATAAATTCTGGCGCTATTGGCACGCTCCTGTTGCCTGATGGTACACTTTATTGTAGGCTTACTGTACATATACGAGCGTGTATATATGTATATATTTGTGTATATATATATGTATACATATATACTATCTGGATTAGAGTATCCTAGATGTGATAATGTCCTCCTGGACTACCAGGGATTCTTCATCTACTGAGTGATATTGTAATATATTTCGCCATGTTCAATCATGGCTGCTGCGAGGCAGCCATGGCTGATCTTGGTGGAAAATACCTTACAGTTATGGTGGGGTGATATATTCAGGCGCTATTGGCACGCTTCTGTTGCCTGATAGTATACTTTATTGTAGGCTTACTGTACATACACGAACGTGTATATATATATATATTGGTCAACACACAATCTAGTCTTAAAGGTGGGGAATCTGCAATGACATTGCTATAGATTACGTTACTTGTACAGCTGGGTATTTCCCCCCTCGCAAGCTTACTCAAACCTATAAGCAACCCCCTCCCCATTCCACCAAACATACGTATGATGTTAAGGTGTCGTCGCACAGAATGTTTCTGTGATCACACTTGCTTTATTTATCCGCTTCTCAAATACGACTCGGCAAGAAAATCAACTGGGACACCCTTATTCCACCCGCCGCGCCGTCTTGCAAGTGCCATTATTATTATTATTATTATTATTATTATTATTATTATTATTATTATTATTATAACCATTATTATTATTATTATTGATTATTATAATTATTATTATTATTACTGACTAATCTTTTCCTAGAATATATACATTTGTTGCAAGATGGACCAACCCCAAGGTATGAGGTGAATCCCACTTGCCTACCACTGCATTGTAACAGGTAGCCCTTCTTGACAACTTTCGACATTTCGTGTCGGAAGGGCCTTCCGTTCCCTTCACTCTTCCAGGTGTCCTTATTTTTCTGGATTTGGAAGTAAAAGAATGCTTGCTAGACTACATAATTCTTGCCGACTCTTGCTCGAGATTAAATACTGTGCGGAACTATGCTTTAACATTTTCCTCCTGATGTGTATAAGGATAGATAAATATACTGACGGACTGTCGGAGGTGCACATGTAGCTCCATATTTATGTGCATGTGGAGATGCATGTGAGTGTCTGACGGCCTGTCAGTGCATTTATACAAAGGTATTTGTGTCTGAGTATGCATGCACTGACTATTCGGGTGTGGGACTGCACAGAGGGAATGGTCACCCGGACTGAACGGCTGTTTTGATTTAGTGAACAGTAGTTGTGTTGACGAATGTGTGTGTGCGTTTGTGGTCGCGCATGTGTGTGAGGGTGTGCGTAGGTGTGTGGATTTGTCAAATAAGTGTTTACACGTATATATTTCCAAATGTTTCTCACAAAATCCAATCATTCTTCAATTTCTCCATTTGTAACATCCACTTAATAACTAATGGTGCTTGACTTTGAGTTTAATTATTTCATATCACATTGCCTCATGGAATGCTTTTTCAATACGTTATTCGTATATTCTATCATTATTTGTTTATACCCCATTTCAAAACTACTCTATCCACTCTTCTTCAAACCCAAACCTTCTCATAACCAACCGGAGCTCAACTCTTACCAATGTAGAATAGTCCTGTTATTGAAAGTTACCAGTCTCCGGGCACCGTGCAGATTTTACCATCTACAAATTACATAGTGCGTAGTCTAGATTCCTACCGTGCCCGGATTGGTACATTCAGTACTGCGATATATGTCTGCGGCCTCAAACGAAAACTTAGCAAGGAGCAGTCCCTGTGTTTTCTAACGTATTTGTATCTGCGCAGTGTAGTTATCAGTCTTCAGGTTAGCTTAACTGTGCTGTCAGCCTTGTTTCATCTCTCCGATTCACAAGGTCAACCATTTGATAGGTGTGTGGAATTTACGAGACCCAACTTTCTTGGAGGAGGAGCTGGAACCCCACTGACACCAGACACAATGGCTCCAAAACTAATCAAGTCCGCTATGTGGCATCTTATAATTTTGGTAACCTTGTTCCTGGCCCCACTCCTGTTATTGTCTGGGGACAATGAATTAAACCCTGGGCCTGCCTCCGTAAACACTTATTGTGGCCAAAATTCACTGAAAATCTTCCATATAAACATTCAAAGCCTCAAGCCAAAATTGAACATTATAGAGTATGAATCGTCATCGTATGACATATTAGCCTTCACCGAGACTTGGCTCCAAAGCTGCGACCAAATATCTGATATAATGATTGATGGCTTCCAGGAACCATTGCGGCGTGACCGTTTATCGAGGGGAGGGGGCGTTGCCATGTACATAAAGGATGGCTTGTGCTTTCGGCGAAGAACTGACCTCGAGGTAAATAACGCTGAGTGTCTTTGGGCTGAAGTGTTTACAAATTACAGTAAATCAATACTAGTTGGAGTATTCTACCGACCACACAATAGTACTCCTGATATCTGGGATAGCATTACAGCTTCTGTTGATAGAGCCAAAGATACTTCAATCTCTGACCTAATCATTACTGGGGATTTTAATGAAAGTCAAAATCGTTCCTCCCGAGGACACTTCTGTGAATTAAGTAACTATTTTAACCTGAGGCAGCTTGTGGGAGAGCCAACGTGCTTTACTGAGTCATCTGCTACACTGATTGATCTGTTTGCTGTAAGTGATACAGTTCCTGTACTGGAATGTGAAGTTCTAGAGCCCCTTATTCCTGACATGACTCGTTATCATTGCCCAATTTCAAATGAGGTTGAATTTAAAAAAACAACGTCCAAACACTTTAGGAGACGCATTTGGCTGTATCCGGAAGGGGATTATAATGCTTTGAACAACGCCTTCAACAGAGTTGACTGGAAGAACTTGTTCGATAATTCATGTCTAGACACTGTAATCTCTAACTTTACCGAGATCCTACTTAACACGGCATCTAAATTCATCCCCAACAAAGATATAATTTCCAGGCCCAATCACCCCAAATGGATGCATAACCAGATTTGCTTACTGATTAGGCAAAGGACTCGTTTATATCGCAGAGCAAAGCGCTCAGGTTTACCATACGTCTGGGATAAATATAAACGCAAACGTAATGAGGTCGTATCAGTAGTTAGGAAGGCCAAAGCCACGTATATTTCAAAAGTTCAATCAACATTGAGTTGCCCAAATACATCATCGTCGGAGTGGTGGAAAACCTTAAAAACATTTATCAGTAGAAATACCCCAGAAATCCCAACATTAAATCACTTGAACAAACTCTACTCAACCAATCTTGAGAAGGCGGAAGTGTTCAACGAATACTTCTGTTCCATTTCAACACTGGATGACACAAATGCAACTTTGCCCGACTCATCTCATCCAGTCCTGCATTCATTTGATAAAATAATGTTAGTAAGCACCGAAGTGTATGAAGCAATCAAGAGTATTAAGATATCGAAGGCGTCCGGCCCTGACCTCATAAGTCCACGGCTCCTGAAGGAATGCAGAAGTTCATTATGTGTACCACTTACGACATTATTTAATATCCTTTTAAAAAACTGTTATTTTCCACAATTATGGAAAAAAGCCAATGTGTCGCCTGTATTAAAAAAGAATCTTTCTAATGCTGTTACCAATTATTGCCCGATATCACTAATTAGCTGTACTGGCAAGTTACTTGAAAAATGTGTGTTTAAAAGATTATGGCAGTTCCTATGTGATAACAATATACTGAGCCAGTTCCAGTCAGGGTTTACCCCAGGTGACTCAACGGTATTACAACTGACAGATCTTTATGATGAATTTTGTCATGCCCTTGACGACGGTAAAGAAGTTAGAGTTGTTTTTTGTGATGTCAGTAAAGCGTTTGATAAGGTATGGCTTGTTGGTCTTATTCACAAGCTTGAGAAAATAGGGATATCTGGCGATCTACTTTGTTTTTTAAAATCTTACCTCTCCGACCGGTATCAGCCGGTTGTGGTAGCCTCTGAGCTGTCCTCATGGAGACAAGTAACGTCTGGTGTTCCACAAGGCTCCATTCTGGGCCCGCTCTTATTCCTGATATACATTAACGACATTACTGAAGATTTACTGAGTAGCATTCGTCTATTTGCAGATGATACATCTTTATATCTCATAGTAGAGAATCCTAATCAAGCTGCAGTCTTAATCAATCGTGATTTGGGACAATCGAAGATTGGGCCAAAACATGGCGGGTTGAGTTCAATGCTCAAAAAACAGAAACTATGCTAATATCCCGTAAAATTAATGTTCCTGTCCATCCACCCTTATATCTAAGTGGAACAGGAATTACTGAGGTTACCAGTCATAAGCACTTAGGTGTAATATTGAACACAAATTGTACGTGGAATGACCATATTGACCACGTTTGCTCTAAAGCTTGGTCACGTATCGATATGCTTAGAGCTCAGAAGTTTACTCTTGAACGAAAAGTCCTCGAACGAATATATTTTGCTTTCATTAGACCTCTATTAGAATATGCTGACTGTGTCTGGGACAACTGCTCAGCAATGCAAGCAGCTGACTTGGAGAAAATACCGATAGCGGCAGCAAGAATAGTTACCGGTGCCACTGTGAGCGCCAGTAGAAGCCTCCTCTATACTGAAGTTTAATGGGATACACTACAAGAAAGACGCCGAAAGCACAAGCTTACTCAGTTCTTCAAGATGTATCATGAGCTAACACCTCCATATATCTCTATCAAAGTTCCCCCCATCAGTGCATCCATCAATCTAAGTCATAATCTCCGATCTGCAATTAACAACCGTATTCCCTTCTGCCAAACTAACTTATACCAATCCTCATTTATCCCGGATGTTACCAATCAGTGGAACAGATTACCCACCTCGGTAAAGGAAAATTCCTCCCTCACAAATTTTAGAAGGTTCTTAAATAGTGCAAACCAACGACCACCGATATTTTACACTGGTGCTAAATCCCGTGCTGCACAAATCTATCATTGTAGGCAATGCTTGCATTGTAGCGGTATCAATGCCCACCTCTATGACAACCATCTATCGCCACCCCCACTGTGCCAGTGTGGTGACCCAGAGACAACTGAACATTTCCTCCTGTATTGTCCAATACATGACGTTGCACGCGACTCAACTATCAATACATTGCCTTTCACATTTGACCTCTCTACGCTTCTGTTTGGGTCTGAATGGTTGGACAACTCTAATAATGCTCTTGTATTCGGAATTGTACAGGAATATATCACACTGAGTGGGCGCTTCCAGTGAGTCAGTTGCATTTGTAGTTCTTTGGGGAATGACTTATCACCTTCATTTCACATATTCGTTATTCAAACATTTGAGAGACTGATGTGATGACTTTCCAGCAAGGAATAGATGTCTTTGGTGTCGGCTATTTGGGGGTCGTGTGTGGTCGCGGCGATTGTCGGGGCTGGTGGGCTGCTCTCTTTCCGGCGGTGGGTGCGGGGAGTGGCACTTGTGATGTGACAGGTGTTGCTCCCCCGCACCCGTTGTTGGGGGGGGGGGGGGGGGCTTGTCGGTCCCGGCGGTGGATGCGGCTATGCACGTTTCTCAGATTGTGGATATTACATGCTTCTGAAGTGTGAATAATGCGGCCTTATTTTGCATTCTGGGCGTTAGTGCCACAGGACGCCAGGCTACGACGGAGCCATCGTGGGCAGTTCGGGCTCCGCGCTTGGGCTGTGTTTCCTCGCGTGCATCGATCTAGGAAGTCTACACTAAACAAGATGTAGGTTTTTGTGGCTTTTAATAGATTAAATGTGGTTGATAGCTTGTAAATGTAAGATGCGCGCGCGTTAATGGCGGCTCAGGTGTGGATCCCGGGTGAGTCCGCTTTAATGACACCGCTAGCAGCACATTCTCTGAGGTTGCGTTTAATAACTCTAAGTCGGGTGTGCGTTGAGCTCAGTTTGGTTGAAACTCTCTACCCCCCCCCCCCTCCCCCCTCTCTCTCTTTCTCTCTCTGTCTCTCTCTCCCCCTCTCTCTCTCTCTCTTCTCTCTTTTTGTATACCTCCATTTCATGTTTAAACAATATTTTACATAGTGTAAGCAACTACCTGCAATTGTTTTTCAGATTTTCTTGGGAGACAGCTTAACATAAGCTTATAGCTTACTGCTGAATCCCACACATACAACTTGTACATCAACTATGTTGAACTACCTTTATGCATACACCTGTATCACAAGTCTCCATGAACATTATGTAATTATCATTTACCTGTATGTATTATATTATAATTCATAAATAAATATTGTTTAAACTAGATGCGGTGGGTGATATTCTTTAACGCGTGTCATATACTGTGGTTATTTTGGGGGCAAAATTCAAAGTTAAACACCAGCCAGTACGCTGCCTTTTCGCGGCGTTTAGATGCCTTCACGGGTCACAATTACTGTTGTCGTAATGCTACATCAACGTAGTTTGTGACTGTTGGTGCCGTCGTAACGTCGTGTCAAGGATGTGTGTTACTCGGGGTCTACGCTGTGCCCAATGGGGCACAGCTGTAGTTGACTAATCCTGTTAACAAACACAGAACATAGAGATTGCGCTTGATCAGGTTGTATTTGTTCCCATGGAAACGCTTTGTGTTCAAGTTGTTTTTCCATTCACGTTCTTCATCTTATTTTTCTCTCTCTTTCTTTTGCCCCTCTCTCTCTCCAGTTCCATCCTCCATTTCTGTCATTTATATGCCAAGGGTTAAACAATATTACGGGCAGCGTATGACTAAATCTTTCAATTACAGTACAGTCGCCCCGAAGTTGTCGTAATCCACGTGTGGGTAGTGACGTTCACGAATGCGTTTACTGGGTAATAAAAATCATCATCAACATATTTTTATTAATGAAGCACCGGGTTGTGCACGGTAATTCATTAATTACAATTTTGATGATTATTCCAATAATTAGTGTTTGAAATATAATTTTACTGCGTCCGTGGATATTGAACAGTCCACGGTGGCCGTTCTGTAGCTTCCTGGCGAATCCTGTTTATATATTTGTAGTTTCATTCATTTATCTTGGCAATATTACATTCTTATTATTCTGCATAATGTACAGTTACTTTGAATTTGTGGTTGAAATTACATTGTAATATGTAAAAATCAGTCTTGCTTAATAAATATTGTTTAAACTAAACCAACGGAAGCTCCAAGTCATCTTGGAACATCGACCGGTTAATGGAGCGTCAAAGCTTTCACTCTTTTTGACCCTCCCAAGTGTTGTGTGTGTGTGTCGGGGCGCCTGGCGGGCTCGCCAATGGTGTATGCGACCAGGCTCACTAAAAATTGGTAGAGAGGCAGACTATACTTGCCCGAAGATCTACAAAGAACCACACCTTCGGAACTACCATCAAACTGAAACTGCACACAGTTAATGACTGACTCTACACAGAGTTAACAAAGAATTAACTACCACAGAATGTCCGGCGTAGGGAGGATTAGGCCCTGGTGGCTTTCCTGGCTCCTTTGCTTCTCCCCGTTTGTGGCTGCTGGAAGTGAAAGAGTACCATTGCACTGGTAAGTGTTTCTCGAGGGTTTGTACCTGGATGCCTTCAGTGCGCAAAATAAACTTCACTTTGCTTGACAAAACATTTTCACACTCCTCTTCAACTTGCGAAGACGACATTATATATAAAATCCTTAAATAATGCTCACCCCAACCTCCGCCTTTATTTATAGATTCAATGAAATCCTTAACCACTGTCTTTCGGTGACTACATCTAAAAATGCTGGAAAGTAGCCGTGGATGTGTAGATGTGATGATCCCCGAACCTGATAAAATAAAACCCAACATCCCATCAAGCTACAGACTCATTGGTCTACACGGCTGTTTGGTCAAAGTGTTTGAACGTTCTATTACCAACAAACACAGCGCTCCCCTAGAATTAATTGACTTTTTCAACAAATGGCAGAGGGCCTACCGCAACCAGAAGAGGTCACGGAGTGCGCGTACCGTCTGACTGATTACATGCATATCAACCTGTTCCAAAAAAAAAAGATATTGGGGCAGCGGCTCTAGTTGACGTCGAAAAAAGCGTCCAATTGAGTATCGCACAACGCCGTGAGATTTTAACTGGACAAAATGATCTCCCAGACAACATATTCCGACTTTCCAACCGGGCTGGGAAATTAACGTTAGGAAAAATTAGAGAACAGCTCTCAGACGATACGCCTTAGGGCTCGGCACTCAGCTCAGTTCTTTTATTTATAATTTATATTAACGATATTCACAAAGTGGATGAAACAAAAGTCGAAATCTCCCAGTTCGCAAATGACAAGGTTCTCGCGTACGTCGACCACAGGACGCCCTAGAGAATCCAGGAGAATGGTGCGCGAACCAAAAAGTTCCAAGTGCTACCCATCGATCTTTTCCTCTGTAATATAAAAAAACTTAAGACTTGCGACCAGGCCAATTTCTTTTAAAATACTATCGACAAGACACTTTCCCTAAACACCCACATATCCAGTAGCGTAGACCCAGCAAATAAACGAATAAATTTACTAAAAAGAAGAAGAGGCAAGGATTGGGGTGCAAATAGAAATCACCACACTAAAACGTGTTAAATCATTCATCAGACCAGTCCGCGAATTTGGGGCAAGTTTCATAAAAAATCTCAGTTGAACACACGTAACCAAATCCCGACGTGTTCTAAAAAACGGTCTATGAGCCCCACCAACAACCACAAAACAGCCCCCCCCCCCCCCCCCCCCATCCCCCCACACACACACACGAAAGGGCTGATATTGATATGCTAGAAACGCGGTTTATAAACATCGGGGATAAAACACTTAACCGTTTACCTAACATGAAAAGCAGACGACACTTGCAAAAAAATTCTTGAATAACTAATTTTTTTAATTTTTTGTCTCAAAAACATGGGTTATGACCCTCGTTCGAACGAGCTCGACGAGCCATTTCGAAGGAGGAGTCATAACCCATGTTTTTGAGACAAAAAATGAAATTATAATGAAAATTAATTGACGATTTTTGAGAATAGCGCTGGTCTGTTTTGGCAGTTACGTTGGGTAAACGGTTAAAAGCTTTAAAGAGAGCGAGTTCACTTCCGAATTAAAAAGCAACTTGGAGGCAAGCACCATAAAAACCGGCTTAGCCCACAAACGTCAGTCTGCCCATAATACAACCAACCACATTCGTGTACAAATCGACAACACCGACTACTGTACAATCACTATAATCTAATGCACTCATGTCAGAGTGAAAACTTGCAGCCAAACGCAATGAGATGTATAAACCCTGTTCAACGTGATTCGGACACCGCGCTGCATAATATCCGTTCATCTTGGTCATCAAGAACAGGTGCCAGCGTCGCTGTTGCTGGGTGTCCCTAACTGCTTGTCACTGGGTGAGCTGACTGCTTGAACCTGCCCGACCGACTCAACAAGTTACGCAAAACTACCCCAACAAGTTGAGGTACACCTAAACCATAAATATTCTGATTATTTCCACTTTTTGTGAGTGGTGGGAGTGGGAGATAAAGCCTTCCAACAAGTCATCGCAACCTCCGGCCTTCAAAATTATACAGGAGTTTTCTATGGAATACCATGCTCGGGCCACTCCCGACTGGCGTTGCTGCTGTTAGGCTTTCTTCTTCTCTCCAGTCCGACCAGGCTCCCTCATTTGGCTTGTCCCGCCCTGGAGGAGTAAATATTCCCCTCTGGCGCTCGGTCTAAGCTATCTGGGAGCGTCGACCGCTCTAGGGAACGCCAGACCTTTGGCAAATACGTCCATATCGTTTGCTGGGTGTGTGCTTTGTGAGGGGTTAGGACGATCTAGCTGGAGCAGACTAAACATGACACTGTGGTCACGAAGGAGGGCAATAACAACAAGTGGCAAACTATACTTGCCCGAAGATCAACAAAACACAATCACAGATTCGGCACCATCTGTAACTGCCGAGGACAAACTACACTTGTTAATTAGGAGGGTGGACATTCCCAGTGAGCTGCGCAACGTAAGTGAAAGATTTCATTTGTTTGAAGTACAGATTGAGAATCACCTACTCCAGACTGTCCGATGGGACTGCGGTCTAGATTTTTGTGGCTTTCCTGCCTCATGTTTGCTTCTCCTCATTTTTGGCAGCTGGATGCAGACGAGTAACATTGTAGCGCTAAAGTGGTCTTAAGCGGTTAGCTTACTCTACACCGTCCCTGTCCGCCTTCAGTTTGCTTTGCGTTTTTCAGTTAAACAATATTTATTTCCAAAGTTTAGAAAAAATTACAGAAATCAAGTACGATAATGGTACAGATAACAGCAAACACAAAGCACTGATGTAAATGGATTCAGCTACAAGCTTTACGTTTATACCTGGCTGTTTCCAAATATATATATTCTTTATACATAAACTAAGACTGACGGCAATGGTACAAAATGAAGGCTTGGCACAGGCGCGTAGGGCTTTACAAGAGTATGCACATCGCCGTGATATATAGATGCCCTAGGGATGAAGTTATTCATTGTCTGTCTGTATGAAAAACCACACGCACCTGCAACCAAATCACTGTTTGTTAGGAATATTTTGAAACAGTTGTACTTTGGATTTAAACGCTGTTTAGGAAGGTAAAGAAATTCCTACATGTGGATTGGCAGTCAGTATCGGAAAGTCTGCCTATCTGAGTTGATACGATAGGTATTTCTAGAACTGGTTTTCATAGAGCGCACATGACCTGGGTGGTTACTTGATGGGAAGAAAAGACATTAACGAGCTTTAATTTCTCAAAGTACCACTCCTCGAAGGCATTAATAATGTCTAACGTTAAACGAACAATCCAAACTGTATCAGTGATTTCATGAGCCCTGTATTTAGTGATTAAAGAATCGAATCTGCATGCAGATATACATGTGTCTACACACACACACACACACGCGCGCGCGCGCACGCACACGCACACATGCATGCGTATTTCATATTCACGGAAATAACAGGTATTACAGCGCACAAAGCCGGCATACGTGTCAGCATCTAGAATAACGCAACACGGTTTACGTTAAAAGGAGGGGGGTGAACCCGAGGGGGGTGGGGCAGAATTAATTTTTATTTAAGCCTTTTAGTCCGCAAGATAAAACAGGAAATTCCTTCAAAGACGTTTCTATTGATGCAAGGGGTGAACGGAGAGCAGCCGTACAAAAGGGTGAACAGAGAGCCGCCGTACAAAAGGGTGTCGAAGTTAACAAAACCTAATTGTAAAAGTTCTTATGGTTTTGTGGTGTGGGCAAATATCTATTGGCTGAATATGAATTAAATCAGCTACCACAGACTACCCGGTGCGGCCGCTGCCTGAGTCTTGGTGGATTTCTTGGCTCCTTTGCTTCTCCTCCTTTGCGGCTGGTGGACGTGGTAAAGCACCATTGTACTGAGAAAGGGACCTTCGGCGTACAAAACATTCGGTTTGTTTGATTGCTTTGCAGAACATTGAACCCTGTGTTTTCAAAATTGTATAACCAGTTAACATAAAAAACACCCAAGCCCCATTTCTCACGATGGAAGAACCAAAGTTTATCGACGCGGTTCCCATGACTACAGAAGAAAAACTTCGACAGTCGGAATTCTGCTTTCGACGAGCATATGGGCAGATTGCGCTCCGAACAACATTCTGGGGCAGATAAAGAAACAATACGACTGGACAGAGAAAATCCCTTTGATACAGGCAACGCGTGAGTAAGGCCGTTCCAGAAAGATTCAGGAATGTCTGCTATGAATATACCAAGATGAAAGCGGAAGAGATTGCTCATGCAAGATGAAAACTGTACAGGGAGCACACAGAGATAGTTGAAGACAACAAAAACGAGAATATGTCACCGGCAGAGGAATGTGAAAAGCTGAAACATCTCAAACGGCTCTTTTTAGAGCCACCAATACTGAAGAATATGCACAAATATATTTTTGTTATTAACCCTTTACCTAACGTAACGGCCAAAACCGGCCAGCGCGATTCTCAAAAATCGCCAATTAATTTTCATTATTTTTTCATTTTTTGTCTCAAAAACATAGGTTATGATCCCTCGTTGGAACGAGCTCGTCGAGCTCGTTCCAACGAGGGGTCATAACCTATGTTTTTGAGACAAAAAATGAAAAAAATATGTTATCAAGAATTTTTTTTGGAAGTGTCGTCTGCTTTTCATGTTAGGTAAAGGGTTAAGGGAAATGGAAACAGAAACAATTTGGCAACAATTGTCGTGTGCAATTTCTTTTTATTCCTACTTTAGGATGCGTTCGTCGTGCACTTGCATTCTATTTCATAAATAAGATATATAGCCAATATACATATAGTGTTTTTTTATATCTGGTTTATACAACGAGTTGAAATATAGTTAATATTTTCGAGGCTCTGCCGAGAAAATATTAACTATATTTCAACGAGTTGTATAAACCAGATATAAAAAAACACTATATGTGTATTGTTTTTATCTGATAACAAACAGCAGTTTCAATAGTTGAGGCTTATATTCACTTTTATGCTCATTCCCACGGGCCTCCGTAGAAAATGAGACAAAGCAAACGCGATCTTTTGGTTGTTGCTGTACAGGCAAAACCACTGGTTGCAGTTGATCTATTATTCATGTCTTTTTTAGCTCTTCCTGGCAACGATGATAAAGTGTATTCAATCGAGAAGTTTCCAATTTCCATTATTTATGGTCCACTTTTGTTTTTGTTTACAATTCGTACGAAACGTTTTTTTTCACGTAGCAGACAAACGTGTAATTGGAGCAGTACTTTGATCGTGGACGTAGACGTAGCTATAAATAGCGCATTACACATTACTGACAGTCTAGTAATTTCTACATAAGGTTTTGAACGAAGTAGGTTGTAATTATTTCTTTATTTCAGCAAAATAAACTGAAAATTTACATGTTTATACTTATAGAAAATATGTCATATATATTTCGATTAAATTTCACTTGCTCCTTCAACGTGGAATTCAAACTTGCATTACGAAGTTTATGAATGAATGAAAATGGAATCGAACAAGGTCAAAGGTCGTTCGCATAAATTATAATTATATACAACACCCGTTGTATATACTTCAAGTATATACAACGGGTGTTATACTCTATGGTTATCAGATAAACTGAATTAAACCTTCAAAAATTATTTTATAATTTAAATATGTAATAATCTCACTTTAAAGAGCATTTTATCGAGGCAGTTATTCTCATTCTTGTGCCATCCAGCCTTTACAAAAACAACACTGACGGTTTGTTCTGTCCTTTTCAAGTGAGTATGATAGAAACGCGTGTAATTTAGGAGTGAAGGAAATCGTGGAACATTTCATTTTAGAATGCCCCAAATATTTGCCTAGTAGAACAAGACTTCTCAGAAAACTAATTGAAAATAGGATGAAATCATGCAGGATAAGTGGGTGGGAATGGCGTGAGGGAAAGGGCCAAGTTTATAGTTAAGGAGATCAAGATAGCGCCGATGGGAGGAATTATGAAAAACTTTTTGACTGAATTCTGGGAGATTATGAGGAAGATTGAGGGAGGAATACCCCGTTTGGGAACTGGGTTAATGTAGGCCTCCTCGTTAAAGGACCGCGTCAAATCAGCGGAAGGCCAAACAAATATTATTATTTTGAGCTGAGATCCGGACATTTGATATATTAGACTTGTTCTTGAAAAGATATTATGCCAGTATTTTAGCGGCTGATTGTCATTATCGGCAGTTTGGGTAGTGGACCATGACAAAGCGAAACGCGCACAGAAAACAACACGGTTTAATATCTGCATAATTCACACAGTCTGTATCAATTTTCTGTGTACCTTGAATCCATTGTTATATGTTCTGAAAAACTTTTATTATTCGTGATTTTAATAAACATGTTGGTGGCAACAATCACAGTGATGCTAACAAGATTATAAACCTATTAGAAACATTTGGTTTGCAACAACATGTCACAAGTCTACCCATACCTCTGGACACACACTATACCTTATCATCACAAGATGCCCTAATGCTTTTCAGCTTACTGAGTAATTCTTCCCGTTCAGACTATCTGACCATTCATTTGTCGAGTGCACACTAGGTGTTTACAAAAAAACATCACTGACACGTAAAGAGAAGTAACATTTCGAAAACTCAATCAAATTGACATTAACAAGCTTAAATGTGACATCGAAAAATCAGATTTATTCTCAGTGTGCTAACCTGGATGATCTGGCGAAATCACACAGCTGCAAATTGTCCCGTCTATTTGGTGAGCATGCTCCTCCGAAAACAAACAAAAAACATTTATTATTCGGCCAAGTGTACCCTGGTTTACTAACGAACTGAGCACTCTGAAAATAACCATCGAAAGCAAGAGCAAAAAAGATCTAAATCTTCCAAAGAGGAAGAAGCATATCAGACTATTCGTAACCAGTTCTCCTACAAATTTACACAACATGTATTGCAGCTTGTAATGGTGACAGCAAACAACTGTTTCAAGTTATTAAAGATATGTGTACAGTAAAACAAAGCACATTACCACCGCACGATGATCCATCGAAGTTAGCTGATCAGTTTGGCGAGTTCTTCATTAGAAAAGAAAATTAATTCTGGAAACAATTCACAACTTAAAGACAAAACTAACAGAGACCATAAGAAAAAGAACTTTCAACTTTTCGACCTTTAGAAATCTATGAGGTAACCAAATTAATAAATGAATCCTCAAATGCCTCATATCAACTCGACCCGTTGCCTGCATCTATTATCAAATCACGTGTAGACTCCTTGACTCATGTAATCACAAAAATGTCTCAACATGCCTCTGCTGGAAGGACATGCGCCTGATGTGTGGACAATCGCAATTGTGAATCCTCTTCTGAAGAAATAAGGTGCAGAACTTGTGTTTAAAAACTTCTGGCCAGTGAGTAACTTATCATTTGTTTCTAATCTGTGTGAAAAAGTTGCCAATGACCGGCTAATGTTACGCAGTGATATGCATACTCAATTACCAGGCAACACATCTGGATTCAGAAAATTTCCCTCCACTGAAGCGGCATTACTCAAGGTTCAGAATGACATCCTGCTTAATATGGAGCCTGGAAGGATAACCTTGGTTGTTCTTTAAGACCCTAGTGCTGCTTTCGACACTATTTGACACAAAACTCTGCTAAAGATAATGAACTCTGATTTTGGACTTAGTGGTGTAGCCGCTAGCTGGCTATCGTCAAACCCGAAGAACAGACAGCAGCGTGTATCAATAAACGGTAACCTGCCAAAAGACTTCCATCTGAAAAGTGGGGGTAATGGTAAATGATGATAAGACTGAATTTCTAATAACTGGTTCACGTCAGCAACTCACTAAAATTAACATCAACGCCGTGAAGGTAGGAGATTCCACCATCAGGGCAAGTGACAGTGTACGTAATCTTGGTGCCTTCCTCGACTCAATCATGTCTGTGGACAAACATGTTACAAATATGTGCAATAAGGTTTTCAGAGGTCTATACAAAACTTAAACAGATAGGACAGTTCTTTACAAAAGACTCCACAAAAACTCTAGTTCATGCCTTTGTAACTTCACATTTGGATTATTGTAATGCCTTGTTGTTCAACCTTCCACAATATCAGTACTCGCCTGCAGAACGTTTTAAATACAAAAGTCCGAGCGGTAGGTAGAGCAACACGATATCAACACATCACTCCTGGTTTGATGGGTCTGCACGGGCTGCCAGTAAAGTACAGAATAATTTTCAACACTTTATTATTAGTTTTCGAGGCACAAAATAACATGTCACCAGCCTACTTAGAAGAACTAAAAAGTACCAAGAGTGTGTGTCAATACAGCCTGAGGTCTGATGGTAAAATGCTACTACATGTTCCAAAAATAGGTGCAAGGCATTTGGAG
This sequence comes from Pictodentalium vernedei, assembly GCA_031216915.1. Lineage (NCBI taxonomy): Eukaryota > Metazoa > Mollusca > Scaphopoda > Dentaliida > Dentaliidae > Pictodentalium > Pictodentalium vernedei. The sequence goes on from CM062293.1 coordinate 376,301,557, forward strand.
AGAGGCCATTCTCATTTTCTGGTCCTCACTTGTGGAATAATTTACCAGATCATTTAAAAAGGCTGTCAAATGCCAACATTTTCAAGAAAGAACTCAAAATATATCTATTTCGAAAAGTCTACAAGTGATGTTCGGGACTGTGAAATATTTTATATATCCTGTTTGTATATTTGCACGAGCTCAGTAATATGTACAGCGCCTTAGAATATGATTCTTTATCCTATGAACTATAATTTTGGAGCTATATAAATGGGTATATTATTATTATTATTAATTAGGCTATTGAATGGAGTGGTCATTCTTAAATACAAATGATACTTATTTATTGATTGATTGGAGAATAACGACTCTTCCGACAGCTGTCAATATTAACACTGCAAAAAAGCAGTTTAAGGCGGCAGACATAGAAAAACAATCAGACGAAAGAAAGACACCTCGGTCTTTAATGAACACAATAAATTAATATAAAACAATCACGCAATGTGTAACATACAATACTATACCAAAAAGGAACGCATATACATATCCATATCAAATGTTACACGCGGAGCCCACATAGAAGGATTGGATTTTCCTTCTTACGAAAAATGTTATATATATATCTTGACGTGCGAGACTGTAATCTTTTGAAATAACACTGAAAGAGAAATGTCACTGCTAGAATAGTGAAAGATCACATATACACCTAAGGCAGTTGACATTATGCAGGGACATGGCCAGGCCAAATGAAGTGGATACAAGGGAGGGGACAAACTATTTCTCTGTTGCCAATATAAATATTTTATCCCCCCCCCCCTACTTAATTTCACACATTGTAGGGTTAATGATGTGCATGCCCCATAAGTGAAAGATAAAGGTTTTCCCCTGGAATTACAACTCATGTGACCTCTCATTGGATCGAACATTCTGTCAAAACACGTTCCAATGAGATGTCAAATGATATGGTTTTGATGGAATTGAAAAGAAAACAATTTTCAACTGATCATTTTGTAAATTACACAGGCTGACGCGGCCGATTCGTTTATATAAAGGGTTAAGATTTCTTTGCTTACAAACTGGCTCCAATACCAGTATATATTTAGTGCGTATACAATTTAGGGATTAATTCTAATCATATCATTATTAAGCCTTTGGACACGCGAGGTCGCTTTTCCGGTCACGGAATATGATACTTCATAATTTCATTAAGTAGGATGGCTGCTAAGCTAACCCTTTACCCAACGCAGACGATATCACATTTATTATTTAAATATCATTTTTTTTAATTTTAAAAAAAATTACAACAGAACCATATCATGTGACCCCTCGTTGGAACGAGCTCGACGAGCTCGTTCCAACGAGGGGTCACATGATATGGTTTTGTTGAAATTTTTTGAAAACTAATATTTTTTCAACTGCTAAATTTGCATATTACGCTGGCAGATGCGGGCGATTCGTAAGGTAAAGGGTTAATATGTGGAGTAGACCAATCAATATTTTCAACATGCAGCCCCAAGGCTGCACGTTTAAAATATTAATTGCTCTAAACCGAAATAATGAATATGGACTATTCTAATTGCTGCCATTGGAGTGACATGGAAAATACCACCAGATTTCAAGGCGTTATAATATATCTATCCAAATACCGTGGTCTATTTCTAATTAAAGAATAAAATTTATACGGCCACGCGTGGTCACTATCGTTTTGTCAATCTTTGTGATACTTTGTGTCACAGGACACGGTTGATAGCTCTAACTTTGAAGGGCTTTGGAGACACGACTGAACCGTAGATTGATTCTGAGCTTGGTGGATCTTCGGCATTTGGTGGCAAAAGCTTGAAACGCTGTAATAAAGCCGTCAAGAACAAATAAATCTCCATTCTGGCAAGAGCCTCACCAGGACACACCCGTGGACCTGAAAGTAAAAGGCAAAAAAAAAAGAACAACAATTTTATGAACATCCACTCATTTCATTCAGCGTCAAGTTAACAGAACAAGAAAGGAAAATCAACTTATAAAGAAAAGAGACCGAGATACGTTACAAGAGTGGATCGTTATTGACATTTTTCGATGTCGCACAACCAGTTACCACTATGTTCAAGCAAGGCTTGTAGTTCCTATCCATTTATTTCGTTTTTAGCGTTGTGTCAATTCTTCTGAATTAGCAGTTGAGCTGGGCGGTTTTTTTTTGTTTTTTTCTGTTTTGTTTTTTTTTTTGGGGGGGGGGGGGGGGGGGTTCTCGGTTCGGTTCCGGTCGGGGTTTCTTTTTTGGTTTTGTTGTTTTTTTGGTTTCTCGGTTCGGTTCCGGTTTTGCGGCAAACCAAACCGCAAGACCCAGCAAAAACCGGACAGATCGCTTTTGTTGTCTTTGTGCACAAACGTATCAAACTACCTTATAGGGAGGCAACTGGACTAGTCCCCCCATGGACTCAAGTCGCTTAATCTATCCAGCAAAAGAGCGAATACGTCGTGTTCTCATTGTCACATTTTCCCTTATTGATTTATCCACTGGGCGAGTAAATTAGGGAGAAAATGTGACAATGAGAACACAGGATTGATAAACTTGATTCATTTGTTATCTTAATTTGCGTGTTTTCTTTTTGTCTCTTGGCTGCTGATCCTCTGGAACCCCTAAAAATGATCACAGAGAATCTAAGTCGACTGAACCCATGGGTGATATTTACAGACATGACTTTTTTGTGGTGAGTGATGCCGTACAAGCTATTGTATTTTTTCCAAGTTAACCCTTTACCCAACGTAACGCCAAAACCGGCCAGCGCTATTCTCAAAATTCGCCAATTAATATTCATTATTTTTTCATTTTTTGTCTCAAAAACATAGGTTATGACCCCCTGTTGGAACGAACTCGTCGAACTCGTTCCAATGAGGGTCATAACCTAAATTAATTTTTGAGACAATAAAATGAAAAAAAAACTAGTTATTCAAGGATTTTTATTGCAAGTGTCGTCTGCTTTTCATGTTAGGTAAAGGGTTAAGGAACCTGATGTGTTGTTTACTATATGTTCATATTCTTAATACAAAGACAAACCTGAACCGAAACCGAGGTTTTTTCCCGAAACCGAACTGAACCGAAATCGAACTGAACCTGAAAAATCAAAACTTCTCAGCTCCACGAATGTCGCTCAAACTAACTAATTTGAGAAACAGGGGACTCTCGTCACGTCTATCCGACAAAGCGGTGAATACGTCGTGTTTTCATTGTCACAGTTTCTTCCTTATTGACACGTCCGACGGATGGAGAAAATATGATAATGGCAGCACAACATAGATCAGGTGATCTTTATTCATTTGTTACCCTATTTTATGCCCTTTTCTGGCTTAATAGTCTTTTACTGATCCCCATAGACTGCCCAAGAACGATAAAAGGGAAGTTAGATTGAACCGAATACATATACTTATAGACAGGGCGTTTTTGTGGTGAGTAGTGGCGTACAAAATATTGAGGATTATTTCCAAGTTAAAGAACCTGAAGTGTTATTTACGGTCTGTTTTTAACACACAGAAAAACCGAACCGTAAACGATGTTTCTTCCTGAATCCGAACCGAAACCGAGACCAAATCTGGAAAATCAAAACATCCCATGCAGGTCTAATCCGACGCCTAGTGCAGGGGCGTAGGAAACATTTTCACTTTAGAGGAGAGGAGGCAACCACACCTGATATAGTTCAGTAGAGGCGTATGCGTCTTAGTGACATGGTTTAAATACAACATACAAATCTATGTTTGGGACTAACACCCCCCAACATTAGCAAAATCTCACTTGTTTGAATCTATATTGAACCAACCCCCCACCCCCCCCCCCCCCCCGACAGAAACATTGTTTAGTCAACAGTTTATACTTTCACTGCCAACTTCAGAGACGTCACGCCAAAGACGTTAGTCATTGGGTCCCACCATATATAAATAGTATATATATAAAAAAACACTGTGTCCATTTCTGGGATGGGGATCAGGTGCGTAGCCAAGAACTTTGATGGGATCAGCGATTCGGCAACATTCTTCGCTCTGGCGGAGAAAATTGTGACAAATGGAGCTCTGTGGCAGCATCTTGGAAAATATTATATGTTCTCATAAATTTTGAGAACGCTTTCGATTCGTTTGAGTGGTCATATATCTCAAAAAACGAGTTTTTTTTAAAATTTTGGTCCATCAATGATCAACCGGTTCAAAACCTTTTATAATAACATTTCCAGTTGCAATCCAAACAACGAACACTGTTCTGATACATTCAATATTCACCGAGGCGGCCGACAATGCAATCCCCCATCCCATTATCTTTTTATCCTCAATGTAGAAATCCTAATCGTATCTTTAAAATTTAAACCAATATAAACATGCTGAAAAAGTTTTCCCTCGTTTCTGGTTTAACCCTTTACCCATCGTAACGGCCAAAACGGGCCAGAGCTATTCTCAAAAATCGTAAGTTAATTTTCATTATTTTTTAAATTTTTTGTCTCAAAAACATAGGTTATGACCCCCTCATTGGGACGAGCTCGTCGAGCTCGTTCCAATGAGGGGTCATAACCTATGTTTTTGAGACAAAAAAATTAGATGTTCGAGAATTTTTATTGCAAGTGTAGTCTGCTTTTCATGTTATGTAAAGGGTTAAAGGTCAATTTCGACAAAACAAAAGTTATTTGGATATGGTCCAGGCGGGGCTGTGGTCAAACTACCCCATCAAACGAACAGGTCTTATGGAATAATTAAAGATCTTTCAAAATTTTAGGCATCGAATTCAACTTATTTAGTGACAATTATATATTGAATAATTTCATGAACAAAATGACAAAATAAAAAACAAATTTCTAAAAGATTGATCCTTTCGTAACTTAACGTGAATTGGATCAACTACCGTCATGAAGACTTTGGCATTACCTATCTTAACGCATTGCCTAATGGTCTTGTCTAACCCTCCAACTGATTTATTAACAAACAAATTCTAAATATTAACTTATAACTGTATGATTGGAAGCTTTTATATAGAACCCCGTTCACTACCACATGATACGTATCTCCAAAGCCTGTACTTTAAAATTGTTCACCGAATCCTGTACACTAACTCAAAACGTTTTAAATGTAAACTATTCGAGACCGAATTATGCACCTTCGGTTGTAATATTTCAACAGCGGGAAAATGAGAATTATTTCAAGGATCCCCAGCCTCTACCCCCCCCCCCCCCCACCCTCTCACCCACACACACACATTGTCTCTCCTAATTAGGCCATTTTGTTACAGGCAAGTTACAAGTGACAATTATCCTGCACGGCGGGCCTACTCCAAATCTCCCAGTTCGCAAATGACAAGGTTCTCGCGTACGTCGACCACAGGACGCCCTAGAGAATCCAGGAGAATGGTGCGCGAACCAAAAAGTTCCAAGTGCTACCCATCGATCTTTTCCTCTGTAATATAAAAAAACTTAAGACTTGCGACCAGGCCAATTTCTTTTAAAATACTATCGACAAGACACTTTCCCTAAACACCCACATATCCAGTAGCGTAGACCCAGCAAATAAACGAATAAATTTACTAAAAAGAAGAAGAGGCAAGGATTGGGGTGCAAATAGAAATCACCACACTAAAACGTGTTAAATCATTCATCAGACCAGTCCGCGAATTTGGGGCAAGTTTCATAAAAAATCTCAGTTGAACACACGTAACCAAATCCCGACGTGTTCTAAAAAACGGTCTATGAGCCCCACCAACAACCACAAAACAGCCCCCCCCCCCCCCCCATCCCCCCCACACACACACACGAAAGGGCTGATATTGATATGCTAGAAACGCGGTTTATAAACATCGGGGATAAAACACTTAACCGTTTACCTAACATGAAAAGCAGACGACACTTGCAAAAAAATTCTTGAATAACTAATTTTTTTAATTTTTTGTCTCAAAAACATGGGTTATGACCCTCGTTCGAACGAGCTCGACGAGCCATTTCGAAGGAGGAGTCATAACCCATGTTTTTGAGACAAAAAATGAAATTATAATGAAAATTAATTGACGATTTTTGAGAATAGCGCTGGTCTGTTTTGGCAGTTACGTTGGGTAAACGGTTAAAAGCTTTAAAGAGAGCGAGTTCACTTCCGAATTAAAAAGCAACTTGGAGGCAAGCACCATAAAAACCGGCTTAGCCCACAAACGTCAGTCTGCCCATAATACAACCAACCACATTCGTGTACAAATCGACAACACCGACTACTGTACAATCACTATAATCTAATGCACTCATGTCAGAGTGAAAACTTGCAGCCAAACGCAATGAGATGTATAAACCCTGTTCAACGTGATTCGGACACCGCGCTGCATAATATCCGTTCATCTTGGTCATCAAGAACAGGTGCCAGCGTCGCTGTTGCTGGGTGTCCCTAACTGCTTGTCACTGGGTGAGCTGACTGCTTGAACCTGCCCGACCGACTCAACAAGTTACGCAAAACTACCCCAACAAGTTGAGGTACACCTAAACCATAAATATTCTGATTATTTCCACTTTTTGTGAGTGGTGGGAGTGGGAGATAAAGCCTTCCAACAAGTCATCGCAACCTCCGGCCTTCAAAATTATACAGGAGTTTTCTATGGAATACCATGCTCGGGCCACTCCCGACTGGCGTTGCTGCTGTTAGGCTTTCTTCTTCTCTCCAGTCCGACCAGGCTCCCTCATTTGGCTTGTCCCGCCCTGGAGGAGTAAATATTCCCCTCTGGCGCTCGGTCTAAGCTATCTGGGAGCGTCGACCGCTCTAGGGAACGCCAGACCTTTGGCAAATACGTCCATATCGTTTGCTGGGTGTGTGCTTTGTGAGGGGTTAGGACGATCTAGCTGGAGCAGACTAAACATGACACTGTGGTCACGAAGGAGGGCAATAACAACAAGTGGCAAACTATACTTGCCCGAAGATCAACAAAACACAATCACAGATTCGGCACCATCTGTAACTGCCGAGGACAAACTACACTTGTTAATTAGGAGGGTGGACATTCCCAGTGAGCTGCGCAACGTAAGTGAAAGATTTCATTTGTTTGAAGTACAGATTGAGAATCACCTACTCCAGACTGTCCGATGGGACTGCGGTCTAGATTTTTGTGGCTTTCCTGCCTCATGTTTGCTTCTCCTCATTTTTGGCAGCTGGATGCAGACGAGTAACATTGTAGCGCTAAAGTGGTCTTAAGCGGTTAGCTTACTCTACACCGTCCCTGTCCGCCTTCAGTTTGCTTTGCGTTTTTCAGTTAAACAATATTTATTTCCAAAGTTTAGAAAAAATTACAGAAATCAAGTACGATAATGGTACAGATAACAGCAAACACAAAGCACTGATGTAAATGGATTCAGCTACAAGCTTTACGTTTATACCTGGCTGTTTCCAAATATATATATTCTTTATACATAAACTAAGACTGACGGCAATGGTACAAAATGAAGGCTTGGCACAGGCGCGTAGGGCTTTACAAGAGTATGCACATCGCCGTGATATATAGATGCCCTAGGGATGAAGTTATTCATTGTCTGTCTGTATGAAAAACCACACGCACCTGCAACCAAATCACTGTTTGTTAGGAATATTTTGAAACAGTTGTACTTTGGATTTAAACGCTGTTTAGGAAGGTAAAGAAATTCCTACATGTGGATTGGCAGTCAGTATCGGAAAGTCTGCCTATCTGAGTTGATACGATAGGTATTTCTAGAACTGGTTTTCATAGAGCGCACATGACCTGGGTGGTTACTTGATGGGAAGAAAAGACATTAACGAGCTTTAATTTCTCAAAGTACCACTCCTCGAAGGCATTAATAATGTCTAACGTTAAACGAACAATCCAAACTGTATCAGTGATTTCATGAGCCCTGTATTTAGTGATTAAAGAATCGAATCTGCATGCAGATATACATGTGTCTACACACACACACACACACGCGCGCGCGCGCACGCACACGCACACATGCATGCGTATTTCATATTCACGGAAATAACAGGTATTACAGCGCACAAAGCCGGCATACGTGTCAGCATCTAGAATAACGCAACACGGTTTACGTTAAAAGGAGGGGGGTGAACCCGAGGGGGGTGGGGCAGAATTAATTTTTATTTAAGCCTTTTAGTCCGCAAGATAAAACAGGAAATTCCTTCAAAGACGTTTCTATTGATGCAAGGGGTGAACGGAGAGCAGCCGTACAAAAGGGTGAACAGAGAGCCGCCGTACAAAAGGGTGTCGAAGTTAACAAAACCTAATTGTAAAAGTTCTTATGGTTTTGTGGTGTGGGCAAATATCTATTGGCTGAATATGAATTAAATCAGCTACCACAGACTACCCGGTGCGGCCGCTGCCTGAGTCTTGGTGGATTTCTTGGCTCCTTTGCTTCTCCTCCTTTGCGGCTGGTGGACGTGGTAAAGCACCATTGTACTGAGAAAGGGACCTTCGGCGTACAAAACATTCGGTTTCTTTGATTGCTTTGCAGAACATTGAACCCTGTGTTTTCAAAATTGTATAACCAGTTAACATAAAAAACACCCAAGCCCCATTTCTCACGATGGAAGAACCAAAGTTTATCGACGCGGTTCCCATGACTACAGAAGAAAAACTTCGACAGTCGGAATTCTGCTTTCGACGAGCATATGGGCAGATTGCGCTCCGAACAACATTCTGGGGCAGATAAAGAAACAATACGACTGGACAGAGAAAATCCCTTTGATACAGGCAACGCGTGAGTAAGGCCGTTCCAGAAAGATTCAGGAATGTCTGCTATGAATATACCAAGATGAAATGGGAAGAGATTGCTCATGCAAGATGAAAACTGTACAGGGAGCACACAGAGATAGTTGAAGACAACAAAAACGAGAATATGTCACCGGCAGAGGAATGTGAAAAGCTGAAACATCTCAAACGGCTCTTTTTAGAGCCACCAATACTGAAGAATATGCACAAATATATTTTTGTTATTAACCCTTTACCTAACGTAACGGCCAAAACCGGCCAGCGCGATTCTCAAAAATCGCCAATTAATTTTCATTATTTTTTCATTTTTTGTCTCAAAAACATAGGTTATGATCCCTCGTTGGAACGAGCTCGTCGAGCTCGTTCCAACGAGGGGTCATAACCTATGTTTTTGAGACAAAAAATGAAAAAAATATGTTATCAAGAATTTTTTTTGGAAGTGTCGTCTGCTTTTCATGTTAGGTAAAGGGTTAAGGGAAATGGAAACAGAAACAATTTGGCAACAATTGTCGTGTGCAATTTCTTTTTATTCCTACTTTAGGATGCGTTCGTCGTGCACTTGCATTCTATTTCATAAATAAGATATATAGCCAATATACATATAGTGTTTTTTTATATCTGGTTTATACAACGAGTTGAAATATAGTTAATATTTTCGAGGCTCTGCCGAGAAAATATTAACTATATTTCAACGAGTTGTATAAACCAGATATAAAAAAACACTATATGTGTATTGTTTTTATCTGATAACAAACAGCAGTTTCAATAGTTGAGGCTTATATTCACTTTTATGCTCATTCCCACGGGCCTCCGTAGAAAATGAGACAAAGCAAACGCGATCTTTTGGTTGTTGCTGTACAGGCAAAACCACTGGTTGCAGTTGATCTATTATTCATGTCTTTTTTAGCTCTTCCTGGCAACGATGATAAAGTGTATTCAATCGAGAAGTTTCCAATTTCCATTATTTATGGTCCACTTTTGTTTTTGTTTACAATTCGTACGAAACGTTTTTTTTCACGTAGCAGACAAACGTGTAATTGGAGCAGTACTTTGATCGTGGACGTAGACGTAGCTATAAATAGCGCATTACACATTACTGACAGTCTAGTAATTTCTACATAAGGTTTTGAACGAAGTAGGTTGTAATTATTTCTTTATTTCAGCAAAATAAACTGAAAATTTACATGTTTATACTTATAGAAAATATGTCATATATATTTCGATTAAATTTCACTTGCTCCTTCAACGTGGAATTCAAACTTGCATTACGAAGTTTATGAATGAATGAAAATGGAATCGAACAAGGTCAAAGGTCGTTCGCATAAATTATAATTATATACAACACCCGTTGTATATACTTCAAGTATATACAACGGGTGTTATACTCTATGGTTATCAGATAAACTGAATTAAACCTTCAAAAATTATTTTATAATTTAAATATGTAATAATCTCACTTTAAAGAGCATTTTATCGAGGCAGTTATTCTCATTCTTGTGCCATCCAGCCTTTACAAAAACAACACTGACGGTTTGTTCTGTCCTTTTCAAGTGAGTATGATAGAAACGCGTGTAATTTAGGAGTGAAGGAAATCGTGGAACATTTCATTTTAGAATGCCCCAAATATTTGCCTAGTAGAACAAGACTTCTCAGAAAACTAATTGAAAATAGGATGAAATCATGCAGGATAAGTGGGTGGGAATGGCGTGAGGGAAAGGGCCAAGTTTATAGTTAAGGAGATCAAGATAGCGCCGATGGGAGGAATTATGAAAAACTTTTTGACTGAATTCTGGGAGATTATGAGGAAGATTGAGGGAGGAATACCCCGTTTGGGAACTGGGTTAATGTAGGCCTCCTCGTTAAAGGACCGCGTCAAATCAGCGGAAGGCCAAACAAATATTATTATTTTGAGCTGAGATCCGGACATTTGATATATTAGACTTGTTCTTGAAAAGATATTATGCCAGTATTTTAGCGGCTGATTGTCATTATCGGCAGTTTGGGTAGTGGACCATGACAAAGCGAAACGCGCACAGAAAACAACACGGTTTAATATCTGCATAATTCACACAGTCTGTATCAATTTTCTGTGTACCTTGAATCCATTGTTATATGTTCTGAAAAACTTTTATTATTCGTGATTTTAATAAACATGTTGGTGGCAACAATCACAGTGATGCTAACAAGATTATAAACCTATTAGAAACATTTGGTTTGCAACAACATGTCACAAGTCTACCCATACCTCTGGACACACACTATACCTTATCATCACAAGATGCCCTAATGCTTTTCAGCTTACTGAGTAATTCTTCCCGTTCAGACTATCTGACCATTCATTTGTCGAGTGCACACTAGGTGTTTACAAAAAAACATCACTGACACGTAAAGAGAAGTAACATTTCGAAAACTCAATCAAATTGACATTAACAAGCTTAAATGTGACATCGAAAAATCAGATTTATTCTCAGTGTGCTAACCTGGATGATCTGGCGAAATCACACAGCTGCAAATTGTCCCGTCTATTTGGTGAGCATGCTCCTCCGAAAACAAACAAAAAACATTTATTATTCGGCCAAGTGTACCCTGGTTTACTAACGAACTGAGCACTCTGAAAATAACCATCGAAAGCAAGAGCAAAAAAGATCTAAATCTTCCAAAGAGGAAGAAGCATATCAGACTATTCGTAACCAGTTCTCCTACAAATTTACACAACATGTATTGCAGCTTGTAATGGTGACAGCAAACAACTGTTTCAAGTTATTAAAGATATGTGTACAGTAAAACAAAGCACATTACCACCGCACGATGATCCATCGAAGTTAGCTGATCAGTTTGGCGAGTTCTTCATTAGAAAAGAAAATTAATTCTGGAAACAATTCACAACTTAAAGACAAAACTAACAGAGACCATAAGAAAAAGAACTTTCAACTTTTCGACCTTTAGAAATCTATGAGGTAACCAAATTAATAAATGAATCCTCAAATGCCTCATATCAACTCGACCCGTTGCCTGCATCTATTATCAAATCACGTGTAGACTCCTTGACTCATGTAATCACAAAAATGTCTCAACATGCCTCTGCTGGAAGGACATGCGCCTGATGTGTGGACAATCGCAATTGTGAATCCTCTTCTGAAGAAATAAGGTGCAGAACTTGTGTTTAAAAACTTCTGGCCAGTGAGTAACTTATCATTTGTTTCTAATCTGTGTGAAAAAGTTGCCAATGACCGGCTAATGTTACGCAGTGATATGCATACTCAATTACCAGGCAACACATCTGGATTCAGAAAATTTCCCTCCACTGAAGCGGCATTACTCAAGGTTCAGAATGACATCCTGCTTAATATGGAGCCTGGAAGGATAACCTTGGTTGTTCTTTAAGACCCTAGTGCTGCTTTCGACACTATTTGACACAAAACTCTGCTAAAGATAATGAACTCTGATTTTGGACTTAGTGGTGTAGCCGCTAGCTGGCTATCGTCAAACCCGAAGAACAGACAGCAGCGTGTATCAATAAACGGTAACCTGCCAAAAGACTTCCATCTGAAAAGTGGGGGTAATGGTAAATGATGATAAGACTGAATTTCTAATAACTGGTTCACGTCAGCAACTCACTAAAATTAACATCAACGCCGTGAAGGTAGGAGATTCCACCATCAGGGCAAGTGACAGTGTACGTAATCTTGGTGCCTTCCTCGACTCAATCATGTCTGTGGACAAACATGTTACAAATATGTGCAATAAGGTTTTCAGAGGTCTATACAAAACTTAAACAGATAGGACAGTTCTTTACAAAAGACTCCACAAAAACTCTAGTTCATGCCTTTGTAACTTCACATTTGGATTATTGTAATGCCTTGTTGTTCAACCTTCCACAATATCAGTACTCGCCTGCAGAACGTTTTAAATACAAAAGTCCGAGCGGTAGGTAGAGCAACACGATATCAACACATCACTCCTGGTTTGATGGGTCTGCACGGGCTGCCAGTAAAGTACAGAATAATTTTCAACACTTTATTATTAGTTTTCGAGGCACAAAATAACATGTCACCAGCCTACTTAGAAGAACTAAAAAGTACCAAGAGTGTGTGTCAATACAGCCTGAGGTCTGATGGTAAAATGCTACTACATGTTCCAAAAATAGGTGCAAGGCATTTGGAGAGAGGCCATTCTCATTTTCTGGTCCTCACTTGTGGAATAATTTACCAGATCATTTAAAAAGGCTGTCAAATGCCAACATTTTCAAGAAAGAACTCAAAATATATCTATTTCGAAAAGTCTACAAGTGATGTTCGGGACTGTGAAATATTTTATATATCCTGTTTGTATATTTGCACGAGCTCAGTAATATGTACAGCGCCTTAGAATATGATTCTTTATCCTATGAACTATAATTTTGGAGCTATATAAATGGGTATATTATTATTATTATTAATTAGGCTATTGAATGGAGTGGTCATTCTTAAATACAAATGATACTTATTTATTGATTGATTGGAGAATAACGACTCTTCCGACAGCTGTCAATATTAACACTGCAAAAAAGCAGTTTAAGGCGGCAGACATAGAAAAACAATCAGACGAAAGAAAGACACCTCGGTCTTTAATGAACACAATAAATTAATATAAAACAATCACGCAATGTGTAACATACAATACTATACCAAAAAGGAACGCATATACATATCCATATCAAATGTTACACGCGGAGCCCACATAGAAGGATTGGATTTTCCTTCTTACGAAAAATGTTATATATATATCTTGACGTGCGAGACTGTAATCTTTTGAAATAACACTGAAAGAGAAATGTCACTGCTAGAATAGTGAAAGATCACATATACACCTAAGGCAGTTGACATTATGCAGGGACATGGCCAGGCCAAATGAAGTGGATACAAGGGAGGGGACAAACTATTTCTCTGTTGCCAATATAAATATTTTATCCCCCCCCCCCCCCTACTTAATTTCACACATTGTAGGGTTAATGATGTGCATGCCCCATAAGTGAAAGATAAAGGTTTTCCCCTGGAATTACAACTCATGTGACCTCTCATTGGATCGAACATTCTGTCAAAACACGTTCCAATGAGATGTCAAATGATATGGTTTTGATGGAATTGAAAAGAAAACAATTTTCAACTGATCATTTTGTAAATTACACAGGCTGACGCGGCCGATTCGTTTATATAAAGGGTTAAGATTTCTTTGCTTACAAACTGGCTCCAATACCAGTATATATTTAGTGCGTATACAATTTAGGGATTAATTCTAATCATATCATTATTAAGCCTTTGGACACGCGAGGTCGCTTTTCCGGTCACGGAATATGATACTTCATAATTTCATTAAGTAGGATGGCTGCTAAGCTAACCCTTTACCCAACGCAGACGATATCACATTTATTATTTAAATATCATTTTTTTTAATTTTAAAAAAAATTACAACAGAACCATATCATGTGACCCCTCGTTGGAACGAGCTCGACGAGCTCGTTCCAACGAGGGGTCACATGATATGGTTTTGTTGAAATTTTTTGAAAACTAATATTTTTTCAACTGCTAAATTTGCATATTACGCTGGCAGATGCGGGCGATTCGTAAGGTAAAGGGTTAATATGTGGAGTAGACCAATCAATATTTTCAACATGCAGCCCCAAGGCTGCACGTTTAAAATATTAATTGCTCTAAACCGAAATAATGAATATGGACTATTCTAATTGCTGCCATTGGAGTGACATGGAAAATACCACCAGATTTCAAGGCGTTATAATATATCTATCCAAATACCGTGGTCTATTTCTAATTAAAGAATAAAATTTATACGGCCACGCGTGGTCACTATCGTTTTGTCAATCTTTGTGATACTTTGTGTCACAGGACACGGTTGATAGCTCTAACTTTGAAGGGCTTTGGAGACACGACTGAACCGTAGATTGATTCTGAGCTTGGTGGATCTTCGGCATTTGGTGGCAAAAGCTTGAAACGCTGTAATAAAGCCGTCAAGAACAAATAAATCTCCATTCTGGCAAGAGCCTCACCAGGACACACCCGTGGACCTGAAAGTAAAAGGCAAAAAAAAAAGAACAACAATTTTATGAACATCCACTCATTTCATTCAGCGTCAAGTTAACAGAACAAGAAAGGAAAATCAACTTATAAAGAAAAGAGACCGAGATACGTTACAAGAGTGGATCGTTATTGACATTTTTCGATGTCGCACAACCAGTTACCACTATGTTCAAGCAAGGCTTGTAGTTCCTATCCATTTATTTCGTTTTTAGCGTTGTGTCAATTCTTCTGAATTAGCAGTTGAGCTGGGCGGTTTTTTTTTGTTTTTTTCTGTTTTGTTTTTTTTTTTGGGGGGGGGGGGGGGGGGTTCTCGGTTCGGTTCCGGTCGGGGTTTCTTTTTTGGTTTTGTTGTTTTTTTGGTTTCTCGGTTCGGTTCCGGTTTTGCGGCAAACCAAACCGCAAGACCCAGCAAAAACCGGACAGATCGCTTTTGTTGTCTTTGTGCACAAACGTATCAAACTACCTTATAGGGAGGCAACTGGACTAGTCCCCCCATGGACTCAAGTCGCTTAATCTATCCAGCAAAAGAGCGAATACGTCGTGTTCTCATTGTCACATTTTCCCTTATTGATTTATCCACTGGGCGAGTAAATTAGGGAGAAAATGTGACAATGAGAACACAGGATTGATAAACTTGATTCATTTGTTATCTTAATTTGCGTGTTTTCTTTTTGTCTCTTGGCTGCTGATCCTCTGGAACCCCTAAAAATGATCACAGAGAATCTAAGTCGACTGAACCCATGGGTGATATTTACAGACATGACTTTTTTGTGGTGAGTGATGCCGTACAAGCTATTGTATTTTTTCCAAGTTAACCCTTTACCCAACGTAACGCCAAAACCGGCCAGCGCTATTCTCAAAATTCGCCAATTAATATTCATTATTTTTTCATTTTTTGTCTCAAAAACATAGGTTATGACCCCCTGTTGGAACGAACTCGTCGAACTCGTTCCAATGAGGGTCATAACCTAAATTAATTTTTGAGACAATAAAATGAAAAAAAAACTAGTTATTCAAGGATTTTTATTGCAAGTGTCGTCTGCTTTTCATGTTAGGTAAAGGGTTAAGGAACCTGATGTGTTGTTTACTATATGTTCATATTCTTAATACAAAGACAAACCTGAACCGAAACCGAGGTTTTTTCCCGAAACCGAACTGAACCGAAATCGAACTGAACCTGAAAAATCAAAACTTCTCAGCTCCACGAATGTCGCTCAAACTAACTAATTTGAGAAACAGGGGACTCTCGTCACGTCTATCCGACAAAGCGGTGAATACGTCGTGTTTTCATTGTCACAGTTTCTTCCTTATTGACACGTCCGACGGATGGAGAAAATATGATAATGGCAGCACAACATAGATCAGGTGATCTTTATTCATTTGTTACCCTATTTTATGCCCTTTTCTGGCTTAATAGTCTTTTACTGATCCCCATAGACTGCCCAAGAACGATAAAAGGGAAGTTAGATTGAACCGAATACATATACTTATAGACAGGGCGTTTTTGTGGTGAGTAGTGGCGTACAAAATATTGAGGATTATTTCCAAGTTAAAGAACCTGAAGTGTTATTTACGGTCTGTTTTTAACACACAGAAAAACCGAACCGTAAACGATGTTTCTTCCTGAATCCGAACCGAAACCGAGACCAAATCTGGAAAATCAAAACATCCCATGCAGGTCTAATCCGACGCCTAGTGCAGGGGCGTAGGAAACATTTTCACTTTAGAGGAGAGGAGGCAACCACACCTGATATAGTTCAGTAGAGGCGTATGCGTCTTAGTGACATGGTTTAAATACAACATACAAATCTATGTTTGGGACTAACACCCCCCAACATTAGCAAAATCTCACTTGTTTGAATCTATATTGAACCAACCCCCCACCCCCCCCCCCCCCCCGACAGAAACATTGTTTAGTCAACAGTTTATACTTTCACTGCCAACTTCAGAGACGTCACGCCAAAGACGTTAGTCATTGGGTCCCACCATATATAAATAGTATATATATAAAAAAACACTGTGTCCATTTCTGGGATGGGGATCAGGTGCGTAGCCAAGAACTTTGATGGGATCAGCGATTCGGCAACATTCTTCGCTCTGGCGGAGAAAATTGTGACAAATGGAGCTCTGTGGCAGCATCTTGGAAAATATTATATGTTCTCATAAATTTTGAGAACGCTTTCGATTCGTTTGAGTGGTCATATATCTCAAAAAACGAGTTTTTTTTAAAATTTTGGTCCATCAATGATCAACCGGTTCAAAACCTTTTATAATAACATTTCCAGTTGCAATCCAAACAACGAACACTGTTCTGATAACATTCAATATTCACCGAGGCGGCCGACAATGCAATCCCCCATCCCATTATCTTTTTATCCTCAATGTAGAAATCCTAATCGTATCTTTAAAATTTAAACCAATATAAACATGCTGAAAAAGTTTTCCCTCGTTTCTGGTTTAACCCTTTACCCATCGTAACGGCCAAAACGGGCCAGAGCTATTCTCAAAAATCGTAAGTTAATTTTCATTATTTTTTAAATTTTTTGTCTCAAAAACATAGGTTATGACCCCCTCATTGGGACGAGCTCGTCGAGCTCGTTCCAATGAGGGGTCATAACCTATGTTTTTGAGACAAAAAAATTAGATGTTCGAGAATTTTTATTGCAAGTGTAGTCTGCTTTTCATGTTATGTAAAGGGTTAAAGGTCAATTTCGACAAAACAAAAGTTATTTGGATATGGTCCAGGCGGGGCTGTGGTCAAACTACCCCATCAAACGAACAGGTCTTATGGAATAATTAAAGATCTTTCAAAATTTTAGGCATCGAATTCAACTTATTTAGTGACAATTATATATTGAATAATTTCATGAACAAAATGACAAAATAAAAAACAAATTTCTAAAAGATTGATCCTTTCGTAACTTAACGTGAATTGGATCAACTACCGTCATGAAGACTTTGGCATTACCTATCTTAACGCATTGCCTAATGGTCTTGTCTAACCCTCCAACTGATTTATTAACAAACAAATTCTAAATATTAACTTATAACTGTATGATTGGAAGCTTTTATATAGAACCCCGTTCACTACCACATGATACGTATCTCCAAAGCCTGTACTTTAAAATTGTTCACCGAATCCTGTACACTAACTCAAAACGTTTTAAATGTAAACTATTCGAGACCGAATTATGCACCTTCGGTTGTAATATTTCAACAGCGGGAAAATGAGAATTATTTCAAGGATCCCCAGCCTCTACCCCCCCCCCCCCCACCCTCTCACCCACACACACACATTGTCTCTCCTAATTAGGCCATTTTGTTACAGGCAAGTTACAAGTGACAATTATCCTGCACGGCGGGCCTACTCCACCGCGCGCAGACGACTCTCACTGAAAATTATCTAAATATTGTACATTTTCCAGCTTGTATTTCGGTACAAACAATTGATGATAATTTTAATCAATCATATGTTTTGAAACATTTGACAGAAGCATTGGATGTTTTTGAACCTATTCCACGATAATGTTATGTTATGTGATATTATTGTTACCATAGAGGTAGAAACAAATATGCCGCTAGACCGCAGAACTCATCAACATTGTTTTTCCCTCAACCAAACTTAGGCGTGAACTCCTGCTACATATTATAGACAACTCGTCTTTTCCAGCCCTGAAACCTATTTTATCAGGCATAATGATCATTCTTTTAATTACCTCACCCAATATTCCCTGCTGGAAATTCTTTTACTATGTTACAGACCTCGGCATTATGTAAAAAACTGTTTTATGATAGATAAATAATCTTGTTTCTTTACAGAGTGATTGTAGCTGACTAAATGTAGAGATTAATTTTTTTTAGTAAATTTTGTTTCTTAACATACCTTCCTCAGTTGTTTACAATTGGCTGTAACATAAGTGCAAGCCCTACTTCGGAACTAACTCAAGCTTTTAGAGAACTTTTCCAAACAAGTTGGAAAAGTAATAGAGTGCAAAAGCACGAAAAAGATCGAAAAAAGGGTCGAGCGAGACCAGCGCTCGAAATTACAGATACTCTCTCTGCACACCTCTTGCGTTTACTGAGCGCATGCACAACAACCGTGACGTCAATTCCGTATTTCCGCCAACGAGAAGTTTGTGATTTAGCGGGGAGGCATCGATATCAAGGATATCCCCAAGGAGGGTGGGCCCCCGGTAAACAATTGTGGTAGGTATGTTAAGAAACAAAATATACTAAAAAATTTTAATTTCTTTTCAACCTACTCACAATTGTTTACAATTGGCTGAATAAACAATAGGAGGAGGTGAATCACATAGCCAATACCAACAAGAGGGCAGAGAACAATAGCGAAACCTGTAATGAAGATAGAGAGAAGGCACCTGAAAAGAACAAGGCTGAGTGAAGCAGAACCTCGATAAAAACAATTTTAACGAGGGTGCACAACAGCCTGCGCAGCAACGAGAGGGCCTAAAGAATAAAGGTCCTCAGATTGCTGCTGAAGGTGGCGGAGATAAAAGGAGGAGAAGGTAGAGGCATTCCTCCAGTAAGCCGCATTCATAACATCCCGGAGTGAAACAGAATTGGAGAACGCCCAGGATGTAGAAATGGCACGAACCTCATGAGCATTAAACCAGGTTCGAAACAAGATCCGACGCAGACAAGCGGGAATAAGCCAGCTTGATTGCAAGACATATCCACCTGGAAATAGAATGGGAAGAGATAGACTGCCTCTTAGGAATGAGAGACAGAAAGAATCTCTTCCGACCCCTCCTAATGAACTGAGTGCGAGTAATGTAAGTCTTGATCGCACGAACAGGACAAAGAAAAGTATTCCGGCCATCGACAGCAGGGAGAGCCCGAATGCAGATGGGAGGAGGTACTGAATCAGGAAGTTGATTCTTAGCCAGAAAAGAGCAATCAGTAGTGAAGGTGACACTGTCAGCCTCATTTCTGAAGAAGGCAGAATCAACAGATAGCGCATGAAGCTCACTGACTCGTCAAGCAGAAGCAAACGCTAGAAGAAAAGCAGTCTTATAGGTGAGAAAACGCATATCGGTCTCAGATAAAGACTCGAATGGCGCCCCCTCCAAACAATGCAACACCCAGGCCAAGTTCTACTTGGGTGTAAGACGCAAAACTCGAGGCCTCTTCAAAGAAAAGTGCCGAATGAGTTTGGAGAGAAAAAGATTACGACCGATGCACCGCTTTCCCACATAAGAGAAAGTATCAGACAGCATAGACAGATAGCCCTTAATCGTAGTAGGCTGGATGCCCTTGGAGTCAAAAAGATATACCAGAAAATCCGCAATTTGAGCGATTGACGGATCATGGTAATCCACATTGTGATCTGCACACGAGCGGCAGAAAACCTTCCACTTCGCAGCATGAGTCATGCCTGTGGAATGTCGCCGTGATGCAGAAATGCACTCCACTGTTCGTCTCGAAAAACCTCTACGTCGGAGACTGGACCTGATAAAAGACAGACGTGAAGGGACAGGCTCGCCAGGTTGTTGTGATACTTCCTGGGATGACCCTGGGAAAGAAGATCGCGACGTAGAGGTAGACGAATCGGCCGATCTGCCAACAGAGGCCGCAGCAGATTGATCCACACCCTCTGTGGAGACAGAGGTGCGATCAGAATAATCCTGCAACTGCAAGCACGAATCTTCGCTAATACTTGAGGAAGAATCGGTGCAGGAGGAAAGGCATAGCCGATCCAACCTGTCCAGTCCAGAGACAGAGCGTCGACTGCAAATGCCAGAGGATCTGGACAAGGGGAGACAAAGGTCTCTATCTGATGATTCCAGCGAGTAGCGAAAAGGTCGACCTGAGGACGGCCCACTGCTCGCAAATCGCCTGAAACACCGACCGATGTAGCATCCATTCGGTTGGAAGGACACTGTCGCGTCGGGACAGGGAGTCTGCTAGGACGTTGAGACGCCCAGGAATGTGTCGAATGGACACCCGAGCGTTCACATCCCGCGCCAACAGAAGAAGATCCCGAGACAGCCGATACATGGGAATCGAATGTGTTCCTCCTTGATTCCGTATGTAAGCCACTACTGTCGAATTGTCCGAAAGAAGTAGGACAAAATGGTCCGACAGATGAGGGATCCAAAGCCGGAAAATCAACAGAAGAGCAAGGCCCACCTGCTTGCTGTCCCACTCGCCGTGAGTAGACAGACCGAGGGTATCCAACCTCGCACCCCAGCCCCTATCGCTGGCATCCGCAGTAAGGATGCGATCGGCCAAAGGAAGATCCAACGGAACACCCTGTGTAAGCCAGGGAATATCGGCCCAAGGGTGGAGGTGACAAAGCAGAGACCGAGGAATAGTGAGTTCCAGGTCCAGCGGATCTACATTCGGACGCCAATGATCCAACAGGAAGTGTTGGAGAGGACGGACAAACAAGCGACCGAGCGGAATGAGATCTGTCACCGAACCGCAAAGGCCCAGCATCCGAAGGAAAGTCCTGGCCGAGACCGAGGAAGATTGAAGCAGGTTCCGAGTCAAGGCGAAAAGAACCGTCGCCCGAGCATGGGGGACTGACACTACATTGTGAAGAGTGTCGAAATCCACCCCAAATGACGGAATCGCTGAGAAGGAAGGAGATCCGACTTCTCGCGATTGACTCTGAAACCCAACGACGCTAGCAGGCAAAGAAACTGCCGGACATCTAACTCCAGAACAGCAGCATCGTGGTGCCGTTGGAGGATGCCGTCCAGGTAGGCTGACGAAGTCACAGCCGACTGAGTACGGTGGAAAGCAAGCACATGTGACATCAGTCGGATGAAGGCACAAGGAGCCAGGTTCAAACCGAACGGGAGAGCTCTGAATTGATAAACTCGACCCCGAAACGAGAACCGAAGGTATTTCCGTCACGCCAGATGAATGGGTACATGGAAGTAGGCATCCTTCAGGTCGATACTGGCAGCAAAGTAGCCCCGATGAACTGAACGTCCAACCGACCGGAAAGTCTCCATACTGAAACGAGGAGCTATAATGTACTCGTTCGGGATACTCAGATCGATTACAGGACGAAATTGGCCGTTTTTCTTCGGCACCAAGAAACGTCTCGAGTAAAACCCCGGTGAAAGGGTGTTCCTGACCACCTCGATCGCCCCTTTGGAGAGGTGATTATCGATCTCCTGCACCAGAAGGTCCCGACGCTGAGAATCGGAAGGGATCTGAGTCGGGAGGGGCGCCCGAGATAAACTGGGGTGCCGATGGCGGGACAGTCGCAAACCGGATTGAATGACGTCGAGGACCCAAGGGTCCGACGTTATCTCTGTCCAACGGTCGTAAAACAGCGACAGCCTTCCCCCGACTGGAGGTGAATCGAGGTGAGACCCTTCACTTGCGGCCTCGACGAGGCCCCCGAGAGGAGAAACCACCTCGGGAAGTGACAGAGTCCTGAGACTTTCCTGTCTGAGGCTGTCAGCGAGCCTGGCCACGTCGGCGCTTCTTATGTGCAGAAGGAGCAGACGGAGCCGACGGCGTAGCCGACGTCGCTGACGAGGCAGACGCAGCAGCATGCTTGGCGGGCCTGGAATGACCACCACCCGCAGCAGCAGGTTGGTCGAGCTGTCGCAGCAAAAGCTGGTCCTTCGAATGACGAAGAACTTCGCCACGAACAGCTTCCACGGAACCATGGAACAACTGAAGTCCCACCAAAGAGGCAGACCTCAGAACAGCACGTTGCTCAGAAAGAAGGGATGGAGAAGAATCCAACACCGCATCCCGGCGTGCCAACTCCAAATTAGCCGTGTTACAGGCGTGAGCGTGTGTCAAGTTCATAAGAGCCTGTGACAAAACGCGAAAAGGCGCCTGAGCGTCATCAAACTCCCCTGGTGGAAAATATTCAGCCAGAGCAGCGACGACATGGTGCGCGAGAGATAACATACCCAGCATTTCTCGGGACAGGCCCACCATAGATTCAACTGCCGACTTAGGCTTAGTTAACCCGAGGAAAGAAGAATCCTCATCCACAGTAGTCATCTCTTGGAAGACTGGTGGACAGACCGAATCGTAAACACGAAACCGCGATGGAGGCAGAAAGGCACCAGCTCTAGAAAAGAAGGAACCCTTGAGGGCCTTAGAACGCATTTTGGCGTCTAAGCCCTGGAAGGACTCAACAACCTGAGCCGATTGCAGAGGACGGAAATCTCCAGAGCTAGAAGGCTCAACAGGGTTACGGCGCTCCACAGTGGACCGCAGATGGCTGGTCTGAAGGTTGAACTTCCGGCAATAAGCCGAAGACGAAATCCAAAGCCGGCCCCAAGACTGACGAGGGGGCCCATCACCTTCCAGATAATCGTCATCCTCCGTAGCAGAGGAGACGTAGCACAACTCGGGCTGACCAGCAGAAACCTCCTGGGAAGACTGAGCAGTATCCAAGGGGCCAGGCGAGACATCTCGGCGACCGACCAAAGGAGGTTGTGCCTCAGGAGGCACAGGGGGGCCAACTTGAGGGTTGCCAGAAAGCAACCGGGTGAGCGCCAAAACGGCCTGAGGCAGGTCACCCTGAGAATCCGTCGCAGCAGAATCGCCCGACGGAGTGTCCTCCCAATGGACTCTTCTGGTAGAAGAGCCCAAATCCTCAGAAGAGACCGACGTCGAACGTCGATCGGCAGACAGAATAGGGACACGGTGAGAAGACACCGGAGGATAGTCCCGATTGTGACGCCAAGGGGCCATCACTGACCTCTGCGAAACAGAAGGTCCTGCCTGCAAATCCTCGAAAGAGACCGACGGCGCACGTCGATCGGTAGCTGGACCTAGGACATGGTGAGAAGACACCGGGGGATTGTCCCAAGAATGACAGGAACCTGTCATTGGCCTCTGCGCGGCAAACGACCCCAACTGCCCCATCCTCTGAGACCTACGCAAGCATCGATCGACACCCAGAATCGGAACACAGTGAGGAATCACCGGAGGAAGGTTCCGAGAGTGACAGCTAACAGGGGCTGTCACTGACCGCTGACGAACAGCAGGCCCTGGATGCCAACGCCCCAACCCCATCCTGCTAGGCGGCACCTAGCAGGGGAAGGAGGAACAATAAACGATTCACTCGAGGGGCGAGGAATCGCTGCCGAAGCGACCGACCGGCTCAACCGACTAGGAGCAAACCTAGACGGAGCAGACAGCAAACCCGCACAGTCCCGCCGTGAGGCTAGGGGAGGCTGAGAGCACACAGACACACAAGCAGATACAGCCTCGGTCCCCCGGGACTGTAGACCATCCCCAGAGGAGATGGAAGAGTTATCAACCATCAGACAGAATAGGATCTGTAGTAACAACTTACTCAGCAACTGTCGACGGCGTAGGAGGCAGATCGGAGAGGGTCACCGAGCTGACCTCGGAGAAGCTCTCTACGAAAACAGACGCCTCAAGAGTGACATCGGAAGACAAAGAGACCCCGGTCTCCACGTCAGGTATCACTGAACTAGCACCGTCAACAGTTGCAGAGGAACTCGCCACAGAAGACAGATCAGCATCCTGTGTGACAGAGTCACCACGTGCACCAGCAGAAATGTCTGCTACGGCACGGCTACCCTTACCCCGAGAAAGGGGGGTTCTAGCTCTGGACAGAACCAACTTGTTAACAGAAGCCCAGAATTTAGAGGACCAAACCCCACAAATACCACATGATTGGGCCTGGGTGCAATTGTTGCAAGTGACACATGTGGAATGAGAGTCGTCCACATGCTTCACTTGCAAGCAAGAGGTACAAGGAATACTCTTTGACATTATATGAATGAAAAGAATGGAATCAAGCTTCCCGCCGATGGAAAACAGCACAAAGGTCGTGTTCACACGTGGGGGGAAAACAAGATTAAGTGTGAAGAAACAAGCAATAGCGATCAAAAATAACATTAATCAAAAACAATTTGGATAGCTTGATAAAAGGATACAATCCACTTGCACACAATGAAATGCAGAGCACATAGAATAAGTTGTTCACGAAGAAAAACAGCAAAGTAGCACAAGTCACAAAAATTTCCGACCATGTACAAATGGCGGAAATAAAAGGAATTGACGTCACGGTTGTTGCGCATGCGCTCGGTAAACGCAAGAGATGTGCAGAGGGAGTACTTGTAATTTCGAGCGCTGGTCTCGCTCGACCCTTTATTTTGCACTCTATTACTTTTCCAACTTGTTTGGAAAAGTTCTCTAAAGGCTTGCGTTAGTTCCGAAGTAGGGCTTGCACTTATGTTACAGCCAATTGTAAACAATTGTGAGTAGGTTGAAAAGAAATTGCAACACTCCCACTGTGGACTTTCGTTCAGTCGCCGCCTGAGTGCTAGAATGTCCTATGTCCCCTACGGGACATAGGACATTCTAGCACCCAGGCGACGCAGTCATGGACATGATTTCGTATGACTCGATGTAACGAGCTGAATTTGAAATGTGGAAACACTGTTTAGGCGTTCAGTTTATCGTCGGGTCCACAACAGTTAAACTGTTTCGAATAGAGGTGGGCGTTTTTTCTGTTTTCCTGTTCGGTTCGGTTTTTTACGAAAACCGGAAAACCGAACACAAGACCCACCAAAACTGGCCGAACGGTTTTTATGTGTTTCTGCATAACCCGATCAAACTATGTTTGTGAGAGAGGGCTAGACTAGTAGCCCCTACGGATTCTCGTCATTTTGTCTATCCGGCAAAGGTCGAATACGTCGTGTTTCGTTGTCGCTGTTTCTTCCTTATTGACTCGTCCGCTTGACGAGTCAATATGGGGAAAATGTGGCAATGAGAACACATCATAGATTAGATGAACTTTATTCATTTGTAACCATCATTTAACCCTTTACCCAACGTAACGACCGAAACCGGCCAGCGCTATTCACAAAAAATCGCCAATTAATTTTCATTACATTTTTCATTTTTTGTCTCAAAAACATAGGTTATGACCCCTCTTTGGAACGAGCTCGTCGACCTCGTTCCAGAGAGGGGTCATAACCTCTGCTTTGCAAGTGTCGTCTGCTTTTCAAGTTAGGTAATGGGTTAAGTTTTTCTGAGACAATAGGCCATTAATCTTGAGTTGAGTTAATGAAGTGGATAGCATTTCGTTCACTTCACGTGATAATGCCACTATAATGCGCAACGACCAATCTGATGCGTTCTTGTAATATGACGTTCTTACACGTACGGCGGATTCCACGCGAGTTGTATCTACCACATTCCGCAGTGTCTGGGGATGGACGATCGATAAAAGACCCCGAACATCGAAGAATATTTGGGAAAATATGTGTCCGTATACTACTCGCTGTGTCCCAAGAAGTTCAAACTGATCGGCAAGCATTTCTTGCGAATGCAAAGAACAAAAACGCAGTTTATAAAATCGTTGTGTTATTTACTAGAAAAGGATGGTTATGGTATCTATATTAGTACTGGCTATGTCGTTACAATGACTGTATCCAAGACTACTGAAATAGTTTAGTTTCGAGTGGAACAAGCGGGGTCGTTGTTGATTTGTTGATGATGACACAGATATTTTGATACTTTTGGTGCACAACTGGAGAAACGATTTGGTGGACATGTATTTCCGATCAGACGTACGTAGATCTCGTGGGCAATTACCCTTCGAAACTGGGGATGTTGTTTCCTCAATTAGTCAAGTTGTTAAATGACACATCCTTTTTATCTATACATGGAACGGCCGTGACAACACCTTGGTAACTTTCGGGCAGGGAAAAACAGCGGAGTGTCATAATTCGTATGAAAACCTACTATACGTTGGATACCCTCACGGTGTTTGAGGGCACGTGTGGTCTATACCAATTTTTCGCGCTTTTCTTGGAATCGGCAGCCATTTTGGAGGCCATCTGCAGAGACGTTTCTGGTCCATGACCTCAAAAGTGTCTTAGCGAGTCTCCATTGTACTTTTGGCATACATCTAGTTCGAAAGTCCCGCAGAAGTTAACAAAACATTTAACCTATTAGGCCGTTTCCGATTTTTCCTCAATTTGGAGGTCACCTTGAACGTCACATTGTCTAAAAACATTTCCCCAAAGCGGGTTTTAGAGGGTTTTGTACCGGTATATGTTGTTCAGGGAATGTTCCTCTTTCAAATGATACCAACTCGAGCTTACCACTATTTTTTTCTGGGCCGAACACTTTGAGGTCGACACCAGAGACATACAATAATCCAATTCTAAATCTGTGTTTGGGGTAATCTTGTTTCCTCACATTTCTCGTTCAAAAAAAGTTGTTCACAGCGGCATTTGTTTCTTTGAAAAGTGCTTAGAAAAATGTGAGCTGCACTTCTGGGCTATAACAAATGTTTGTGTTGAAGGAACCTAACCAAGTACGTTGTACCAAACTAATTGGATACAGTCACTGATGTAATCAAGGAATATGTCCGTATCCAGTTTGATGTCGACACGTACAACCTTCACATTATTGTGTGTGGGTGTGTTGGTGTGTGGGGTGGAAGTGTGCGTGTAGGTAGTCAGTCTTCCAGATTTTGGGAGACCCTAGATAATAGAGTTTGTTTTTCTACAATGAGTTTCCTTGTTTCCTCATCCCAAATAGACAAAATGGGTTATGGTTTTTCTTGCTGGTTTTGTGGGGATGTGTGTATCACCGAAAACAAGAGAAAAAACAAAAAGTTCCTACTAAAGTAGTCCAACAAAACTGATGACGAGTGAGTGTGTGTGTATATCGGGGTCGGTTATACTGACTTTGCCTGAACCAAGACAAGGATTTCCTGCGTTTTCTCTATGTCTTCACAAAGAAAACAGTGGGTTAGGGTTTGCCTGTACGTTTTTATGGAGACTTGTTTGTCGCTGTTTGCCAGAGAGAACAAAAAAAAAACAACACATACCCACAGTTGCGACTAAACAAGAATATCGCCGTACGTCGGCCAGGGGTGGCGCCAGAATTTTCCCGACGCAAGGCTATGACGGCGGGGGGAGGGGAGGGGGGGGGGGGGCTAGCGAGTCCCCGGGCCCACAGGCAACCTTGGTTCGTCCCGGTGTCAGCAATTGGGAAAAAATCGCAATACCGTGACTCTAGAGACTTTGGGAGGGTCAAAATGGAACGTAAAATATCGCAATATTTACGTAATGCACCGACACTTCGTCCCCTGAGTTCCAATGTGTTCTCTGTGCCTACTGGCGACACACACGTCCCTACTGGCACATAAAGCACATTGGAGCTCAGGGGACGACTTGTTCAAATATAATATAATAATTTATTAGTTTAGGATTATTTACATATGACATAACAAAAGAAAAACTTTTACGTCCCTTCACCTCCCGTTTCCATCTCCAATGAAAACACTACCGCCTCATTTTCAACTGATTCATTATTTCGTCCATTTTCACCCTATTTCGCAAAATCTCACAAGCGTAACATCTCAGTCAAGGTCACATATTTATGTTCTTCCAACATTCAGCCCAGTTTGTTTGCTTCATTACATTTATGTCAAAATAAACACTTTTGTCAAAAAAGTACGGGCAGCCAAGTCAGCTAGAACTCAAATATCTGAAGATAATCTGATGAGATGTTTGTTGACCAATGATTGTGTGGAAAGTTTCTGGTATCGGTCAAGAAGAGAACTCTCACAATGTAACTAGAGAAACAGAATTTACTGCACCCAGTAAATTCAAGTCTGTGTGAAAAGGGTTAAAGTATCAGGAATAAACTATACAGAAAGATAATTTATGGAGGCTTATTTTCAGGAGTAAAATATTTTTAAACAAATCAGAAATGGGTTTTCGTTAACAGTATTTACAGATATTCATACTGGAATCAGAACAATTATTTATAAGAAACCTTAAAGGCATACATGTGACCAGCATTCAAAGGGTTCGATACTCGAATCAGAAATGGACATTTTTGGCTCTGCCCACTAATTTGAGTGATGAAATACGTTCATAAACTTTAGAAATTCATTAAGGTGTAATAAAATTCATTTCCCAGTATTTCTGAATAATACGCACTTGATGACTTTGGTGACCTCTTTCAGGCAGACCCCTAGGTGACCTCCGTGACCTTGACCCATATTTTGAATTCCCATCAAGTGTCGACTCATTTGGTGTTAGTTCCAAGTCCATTCATCATACCACAATTGAGATATGAGCATGACCCACTTTCAAAAATGTTGGCTACGTCCACTTTTTAACATAAAAATGCATGTATGGACCTCAGGAATTCTTTGTGTATGTGTGGGGGGGAGGGGGGGGGGGGTCAAAAATATGATTTCCAGCAATTATGAAAAATGCACTTAATGACCCCTAGGTGATCTCCTTGACGCTGACCCATATTTCGAATCTCCATCAATTGTCGACTCATTTGGTGTTAGCCCCAGGTCCATTCATCATACCATGCTTGAGATATGAGCGTGACCCACTTTCAAATTTTTTGGCCACGCCCACTTTTTTAACGTAAAAATGCATGTATGAATCTCAGGAATGCTTTGGGGGGGGGGGGCAAAAAAATGTGATTTCCAGCAATTATGAAAAATGCACTCAATGACCCCTTGGTGACCTCCGTGACCTTGACCTATATTTTGAACCTCCATCGACTGTCGACTCGTTTGGTGTTGATCCCAGGTCCGTAGGTCATACCACGCTTGAGATATGGGTGTGACCCACTTTCAAAAATTTTGGCCACGCCCACTTTTTTACATCAAAATGCATGTGTGTACGTCAGGAATACTTTAGGGGATCAAAAAATGTGATTTCCAGCAATTCTGAAAAATGCACTCAATGACCCCCTAGGTGACCTCCGCGACCTTGACCCATATTTTGAGTCTCCATCAAGTGTCGACTCATTTGGTGTTGGTCCCAGGTCCATACGTCATATCACGCCTGAGGTATGAGCGTGACCCACTTTCAAAAATATTTTGGCCACGCCCACTTTTTTATGTCAAAATGCATGTGTGTATGTCAGGAATACTTTAGGGGGTCAAAAAATGTGATTTCCAGCAATTCTGAAAAAATGCACTCAATGACCCCTAGGTGACCTCTGTGACCTTGACCCATATTTTGAATCTCCATCAAGTGTCGACTCATTTGGTGTTGCTCCCAGGTCCATACGTCATTCCACGTCTGAGATATGGGTGTGACCCACTTTCAAAAAATTTGGCCTCGTCCACTTTTTTTTACGTCAAAATGCATGTGTATATGTCAGAAATAGTTTAGGGGTCAAAAAATGTGATTTCCAGCAATTCTGAAAAATGCACTCAATGACCCCTAGTTGACCTCCGTGACCTTGACCCATATTTTGAACCTCCATCGGGTGTCGACTCATTTGGTGTTGGTCCCAGGTCCGTAGGTCATACCACGCTTGAGATATGGGCGTGACCCACTTTCAAAAAATGTGGCTACGCCCACTTTTTACGCCAAAATGCATGTATGTACGTCAGGAATACTTTAGGGGATCAACAAATGTGATTTCCAACAATTCTGAAAAATGCATTCAATGACCCCTGGGTGACCTCCGTGACCTTGACCCATATTTTGAATCTCCATCAAGTGTCGACTCATTTGGTATTGGTCCCAGGTCCATACGTCATACCACGCCTGAGATATGGGCGTGAACCACTTTCAAAAATTTTGGCCACCCCCACTTTTTTACGTCAAAATGCATGTGTGTACGTCAGGAATACTTTAGGGGGTCAAAAAATGTGATTTCCAGCAATTCTGAAAAATGCACTCAATGACCCCTAGATGACCTCCGTGACCTTGACCCATATTTTAAACCTCCATCGAGTGTGGACTCATTTGGTGTTGGTCCCAGGTCTGTAGGTCATACCACGCCTGAGATATGGGCGTGACCCACTTTCAAAACACCCCTACAGACACCCCTGGTACCCCAGGAATCTGAAAAACATAGGTGGCCGAGAACTTGTGGCTGTCTATCAGAATGCCAAAAATCAACGAGATAGGGCAATTCGTTTTCGAGTTATCTTGCGGACAAAAAAGTGATGAGAAGACAGAAGAAGAAGAAGAAGAAGAAGAAGAAAAAAAAAAAGAAAAAAAGAAGAAAAACTAGAGAAACAGAATTTACTGCATCCAGTAAATTGAAGTCTGTGTGAAAAGGGTTAAAGTATCAGGAATAAACTCTACAGAAAGAGAATTTATGGAGGCTTATTTTCTGGAGTAAAGTAGTTTTTAACAAATCAGAAATGGGTTTTCCTTAACAGTATTTACAGATATTCATACAGGAATCAGAACAATTTTTATAAGAAACCAGAAAAGGCATATATGTGACCAGCATTCAAAGGGTTCGATACACGAATCAGAAATGAAAAAATTTGGCTCTGCCCACTAATTTGAGTGATGAAATACATTAATAAACTTTAGAAATACATTAAGGTGTAAATGCATTTCTCAGTCATTCTTAATAATATGCACTTGATGACCCCATTCAGGTGGACCATATATTGAATCTCCAGCAATTTTTAACTCAGTCGGTGTAGTTCCATGTCTACATCTACATTGAAGAATGAGCGCAACCCACTTTGAAATAATGGCTCCACCAACTTCAGATCTGTCATTCAGATCGAACGGATGCAAAAAACATAGATGAGTGCAAACTGGGTATTATTAACCAGCATGCTAAAATGCATAGAGATAGGACGATCCGTATTTGAGTTGTCGCCTTGACAAAGGGTGCATAGACTCTATATCGGAGATATTGTCGTAAAAACTTAAAACCCCCAAGAGCTCATTTGAAGGCCTACTCTTAAAAGGGCATCTAGTGACCTAAATAAGGCATTCATAAAACTAGAACTTCTCTAATAAATTAATTTTAAACAGTCGTAGCACTAATACAGTTAACAGTACAGTCAACTTTGTCAGTATTGCATCTTTTACCGGCATCCTGACAGTATTGTGATAGGTTTCAATAACAAATCTTCAGTGTAGTTTTACAATTACATGTACACTGGAATTCTTCATGATCAAGTTGTTTGTTTTTATATTAACTTGGTTTGGGAATTAATTCTGTACAATGAGATTAAATAAACAGATCAGGTTATTGTATGTGACATTCATAGCTTACTCCCTATCTGCTTTTTGTGAAATACTTTCATGGAGAAAATATTCATACAGGAATCAGAACAATTTTTCTAAGAAACCCAATAAGGAATATATGTGCACACCATTTATAGGGTTCGATCAAGGAATCAGAAATTGACATTACTGCTGCTGCCATTTGAATGACGAGATACACGTATAATCTTCAGAACTGCATTAATTGGTATAAAGTGACTTTCCTAATAGGTCGCAAAAAATATGCATTTAATGACCTCTCTTGACCGCATAGAGGTGGACCACATTTTGGACCTCCAGCAAGTTTCAACTCATTTGATGTAGGTAGTATTTCTATAGGTCACACCAAGCCTGAAGTATGAGCAAAAACTACTAAAGAAACACCGGCCATGGTGTGTGGCACATCCTCCCATGGTCCTTTATAATTGTGTGAAGTTTGATGACTGTGGCCCAAACAGTCTTCGAGTTATTGGCTCGAGCACACACACACACACACACACATGGACACACACACGGACGGACACAAGCACACTTCAATCACTATATGCCACCCGACTTTAGTCGGGGGGGGGGGCATAAAAAGAAATCTTTGAGTCCCAGAGTGGGTCTGACTGAACCCCAAAATATTTGTTCTCATAGCACAGTGATAACAAAGGCACCCAAATACACTCATTCCAGTCACAAGGTGATAACAAAGGTACCCCAAAAAGTTTTGTGAAGATCGGTTCATAAATACAGACGCTAGCCCGAGCCGTATTAACATATGCGCTTACTGTGTATAAGTAACACTGAACAAATCAAAGTTCATCTAATTTGCATAATTTCTACACGAGAAAAAAAAAACGTATTATATGTGATGTATTCTATGTTACTAAACATTCCTACAAAAATTTATTCAAATCAGAACTTTCATACAGAAGTTCTGTACAAAAAACTGATTGCACTAACTTTGGTACAAAATGGCTGCTGGCTGCTATATTGAATTTTGGACCGCATCCCAAAATACTCGTTCTCATACCACGGTAATAGAAAAAGGTACACAAGAAGTTTCGTAAAGATCGGTTCATAAATACAGCCTCCAGCCTGTGCCGTATAGAAGTTGTATACAAAAAAACTGATTGGACCTAATTTCGGTACAAAATGGCCACTGGCAGCCATCTTGAATTTTGAACCGCTCCCAGAAACACTTGTTATCGTCCCAAGGTGATAACAAAGGTAACCAAGAAGTTTTGTGAAGATCGGTTCATAAATTCAGCCCCCAGCCCGAGTCGTATTGACACGTGCACTTACTGTGTATTAGTAGCACGGAATAAATCAAAAGTTCATCTAATTTGCATAATTTCTGCTCGAGAAAAACAAACCCGTACTTTTTGTGATGTATCCCATGGTACTAGATATTCATACACAAATTTATTCAAATCAGAACTTTCATACATAAGTTCTGTACAAAAAACTGATGCACTAACTAAAGTACAAAATGGCTGCTGGTGGCCATCTTGAATTTCGGACTGCACCCAAAACCACTCGTTCTCGTTCCACGGTGATAACAAAGGTACCCATGAAGTTTCGTAAAGATCAGTTCATAAATACAGCCTCTAGCCCGAGCCGTATTGGCATTTGCAGGTACTGTGCTGAAAGTAACATTAAATAGTTCAAAGTTAGTCTAATTGGTATAATTTATGTACGAGGAAAAAGAACCGTATTATATGTGATGTATCCCACGGTACTAAACATTCACACAAAAAAAATTATTCAAATCAGCGCTTTCATATGGAAGTTTGGCGCAAAAATCTGATTGCACCTAATTTTGTACAAAATGGCTTCCAGCGGCCATCTTGAATTTCAGAACGGACCCCAAAACACTCGTTCTCGTCCCACGGTGATAACAAAGGTACCAAAGAAGTTTCGTAACGATCGGTTCATAAATACGGCCTCTTGCCCGAACCGTATTGGTATTTGCACCTACAGTGCTGAAAATAACACTAATTAAATCAAAAGTTAGTCTAATTTGCATAATTTACACACGAGAGAAAAAGTGTTATATATGATGTATTCCATGGTAATAAACATTCATACAAACATTATTCAAATCAGAGCTTTCATATGGAAGTTCTGCGCCAAAAAAATCTGATTGCACCTAATTTTGTACAGAATGGCTGCCAGTGGCCATCTTGAATTCCGGACCGGGCTCCAAAACACTTGTTCTCGTTTCACAGTGACAACAAAGGTACCCAAGAAGTTTTGTTTCATAAATACGGCCTCTAGCCCGAGCCATGTGTACAACACGACAGACGGACAGACAGACGACGGGCCATGACAATACCTCGAATTTGGCTTCACCAAACTTGAGTTAAAATGGACTAAGTTTAACAACCAGTAGTTTTGTAAAATATTGAAGCAAGTCAAAATTCTGATAATACGCACACATCTGGAAAATGTAGAAACATCCTGTGAAATAAAAAAGTAATACATTGAAAATTACAAGAGGCCTCACGGGGCCTGAAGCGCTCATCTTGAACAGAACACAATTTAAACATAGTCCAAGAATGAGCACATTAAACAAGACATCTCCATAGGCTACACTCTCAATAATTGAGTCCCTCAGGAGTGACAAAAATAATACGGGCATCATGCCTTTTCTTCAGTTGATCATAAAGTAAAATGTTGAGCTCCCAAATGAAGCCCCTTGATACAACCTTTGTGGATTAATCTTAGTTACACACCTCTAGAGGGTACTGAATACAAAATTTTTAATTCTTCAGCAAAATGGCCAATTCCGGCTCCATTGGGAGCCCAAATATTAACCTAAGCTCTCGATTTGAACACAGTTGAATCTGACATCCCTAGAGATGTTGTGTATCAAATATGAAAGCATTCTTACTGTTGGATCTGAAGAAGAGAAATTTTAAAGAAATTTCTTCATATTGCATCAAGTTAAAATTTGGGCTACCATAGCGAGCCCAAATATTAACCTATGGATCCGATTTGAACAAACTTGAATCGGACCCCCCCCTTCCCCTAGAGATGTTGTATACCAAATATGAAAGCATTCTGACTAATGGATCTGAAGAAGAAGATTTTTGAAGAAATCCCCTTATATTGTACTAAGTTAAACTTCAGGTCCAGGCACTCGAATTGAACAAACTGGAATCTGCCCCCCCCCCCCCCCCTAGAGATGTTGCATACTAAATATGAAAGCATTCCGACTGGTGAATCTGAAGAAGATTTTTAAAGAAATTTCCTCATATTGCACTAAGTAAAAAAATTGGGCTACCGTAGCGAGCCCAAAGATATACCTATGGATCTTATTTGAACAAACTTGAATCTGACCCCTATATTGCATACCAAATATGAAAGCATTCTGACTGGTGGCTCTGAAGAAGAAGATTTTTTTTAAATTACCGCCCCCCCCCCCCCCCCCCCCCCATATTGAACAAAGTTAAAATTTGGGCTTCTGTAGGAAGCCCAAATATCAACCTAGGGATTTGGTTTGAACAATCTTGAATCTGACCCTCGTAACAATGATACATGATGCATACCAAACATTAAGAGAAAGAGATTCTGACTGGTGGTTCTGAAGAAGAAGATTTTTAAAGAATATTCCCCATATAACCCTATGTTAAAAATTCGGGCTCCTATAGTGAGCCCAAATATGAACCAATGAGCTTTTTTATTTCAACAAACTTGCATCTGACCACCCCCCCCCCCCTCCCCCTATGAATGCAGTATACCAAATATCAAAAGATTCTGATGATTGGTTCTGGAGAAAAAGATTTTTTTTAATTTTTGCAAATATGCTGACTCAGCACTGTTTTCGATGCCCATTACAGAACACCCTAACATAACCGATGGCAGTTTTTTAACCATTCAATTCTACTGGTCCCAAGGATACTTCATACCAAATAACAGCCCTCTGTTCCGTGTGGTTTGGGAAATATGGACATTTGAAAATATTTCTAATTTTAGCTCCCAGGGTTCCCATGGGGATGCGGGTTTTTTTTTCTGCATGGGCCAAGTACTTATGACCCAATAATACCACATACCAAATTTGGGTCATACCGGACCATCGGTTAAGAAAATAGAAATTTTGGGCGGGGTCAAAAATCTTATCCCTCCCATTACAAAGCCAAATATTGTTTCACGAACTTCGTTTGAAAAAAGTTGATTCTACTCCCCAAAAGGAAGTTCCATAGCAAATGTCAAGTCATTGTACACACTGGTTCTTGAGAAGATTTAAAAAAAATTTTTGGAGCATTTTTCCCACTCCCTTCCTATCGGTCTGGGCATGTTGAGTTGAACAAAAATGCCATGGCCATTTGGAATCATCACTCACACAAACTTTCCCTTGAATTGGCCCAGTGGCTTTGGAGGAGAAGACCAAAAAATGGTGTTGACGCACGGCGGACGATGGACAGAGAGGGATGAAATTAGCTCAGCTTGACTTTGTCAAGATGAGCTAATAAGAGAGGTTAGACGGACAAACAATATACCCTATATGTAGAAAGATAGAGGGAAAGACAGAGGTAAAACAATATGGCCCCTGACTATTCGTTGTGGGCATAACAAGGACATACGTCAATTGTAACCAGACCGTCCAAGGCAGCCACTTGAAATTCTGAGAATGTGTTCTATCCCCGCTCGACAGTTTAGTATCTTTTTTGAGTCCTGTGACCGGGTGAAAACCCAGTGGATGTACCAATAACCGAAGTCTCAAATCTGCCAAGGGTTAAACGTTTATTAATAATAACAAGATATAAAATTAGAAGGGTGGTTGGTACTGCCGGCAGGACATAAAAAGTTTACACTCCATTACATATACAGTAAATTGTGGAGAGAGTTTTTGGAGTAGCGACTCGAAATTTTCAACGTTCGTTCTAGAAGATCTGCCCGACTCGCCCTGTGCCTGAAAAATCCAACAACCGAGCGCATAGCCCGTGGGAGCCTCACGCGCATGCGCATACGCTCTTTTCGAATTGGATTTGAGGAA
This sequence comes from Pictodentalium vernedei, assembly GCA_031216915.1. Taxonomy (NCBI): domain Eukaryota; kingdom Metazoa; phylum Mollusca; class Scaphopoda; order Dentaliida; family Dentaliidae; genus Pictodentalium; species Pictodentalium vernedei. Next base: position 376,338,328 of record CM062293.1, read on the forward strand.
ATGGGCAATTCGTGTCGCCTTTCCGGGCATCCGATGGAGCATCTATTCGTGAATGCTGAGTGAAAATTTCGTGGAAATCCGCGGAGAACTCGCTGACATATAGCGTTTTTGAAGAGAGGAGGTAATTTTCTGAATTTGGTCTTTTTCAAGTCGGAGCGAAAGAAGAGGGCGGGAATGGGCACAGTCTCTCGTGGTGCCCCCTGTCTGGGGTAGGTCCACTTAAAAGTTACAATAGAGTGTGACTGACGGAGAGATGGCTGTAAATCAAAGTAGTTTCTTTAAGAACAGCACCCAGGGATCCCATCGCAACATTGAAGCCTTTGAGAATCGTCGGAAGTTAAAAGTGAAAAGAAACAGCGGGGAGTTGGTTTTAGCGGGAAAAGATTAATGAGAATTTGCACAAACGACATTAAAATAGCACTATCGGACATACGCTCACTGTGTCCAGACCGCTGAAGGCAGCGACTTGCAATTTTCAGAACTTGTTCTACGAAGCCTGGCCGACATTTGGGCATAAAATCGAGTGTTGTGACCCCGTGGAAAACTTCACGCCTCGGGGGGAAACCGTGGGGACGGTTCGTTGCCACTTTATTTTCAATGCAATGAAATTTCCATTCATTATTTACCCGTCAACGGCAGAGTATGGCATTATTTCTGTCTGATGAACTGTTCAACTTTAACTATTTGCACCTTTATATAGGACCGAAAGATCACTGCATGCTTACCAATATTCAGGTACTGATTTTACGAAAATAACAATTATGTCAACAGGACGCACTTGGAAACTCTCAAATCTGCCAAGGATCAAACTTTTAATGATAACATGTCAAACAAAAAGTTGTCATACTTTGCTAGCCGCATGCACCCATAGACAACATTCAGCACTCAATCAATTAAGGATGGAGTAAATTGCGACTTAAACTTACCAAATTCTGAAAAATGGAGTTATTTTCAACGGCACCTATCTTTATGCATCCGAAACAGGGATTGGGTTAAACTTTACAGCTACCTTATCAAGGAAAATCTTCTTGGACTTGAACTGTAAATCTGAATGTCAACAGAATTTTCAGATATTACGAAAATCACAATTATTCAGACAGTACCCATATGGGAGTCTCAAATCTGCTAAGGGTTAAACTTTTAATACTCACATATGGAACAAAAGGTTTCATACTATGACTGCTGCATGCAGCTATTGAAAACATTCAGCACTCAATCAATTAGGAATGGAGTAAATTGTCACTTAATCGTACCAAATTCTGAAAAAGCGCGAGTTTTTTGGACAGCATCTATCTTTATGCAAATAAAATGGGCATATGGTTAAACTTTACAACCAAACGCACAACAGAAAATATGCTCGATAGGTAATTGTGAATACGAACATGTGCATCACTTTTCGATATACCATTCGTAAATGGAAGAAAAATGAACTAAAAGTGAGCCATGTTTATGAACGAGTTAAGGGTACTCGAATTCAAGGCTCGAAAACGAGTTTAAGGTTAAAACTTTGAATAGAATATATAACAGCCAAATTATTCTTGGATGAATGCTCAAACTTCTCATAGGAAACGCTTTGAAAAAATGTGGCCGCAGAGCTGAGAAATTGAATGTGAAAATTGACCAGTTTTTCCAAAATTGCACTTTGCTCGGAATTTTGAGGTCAAAAGGGAGCAACGTGGGTAATACAGCTTATGTAGTCGTGGGTAGTAAGTCATGCTACAAATATAATGACAGCTCCAGCCAAATCGTCCTGGGTCTTGTTTGAGAATTGTGACAAAACGTAACATTGTGACAACATTTTGTACGGTTTTGGCAGAAAAAGAAAAACTTCAGAAATGCCATGATTCAGATGAGAAACTTTTAATGAAACTCTGCATATGTGCCAAATTTCAGTAGAATAGTAAAGAATCCATCAGACAAAAATCATTGAAATAGAAAATAATGTTAATACTCGAGAAATAGAATTTACTGCATCCAGTAAATTCAAGCTTGTAAGAAAAGAGTTAAAATATCTATTGGGAGAAAACTATACAGAAAGAGAATTTATGGAGGGTTATTTTCGGGAGTAACATATTTTTAAACAAATCTGGAATGGATTTTCTTAAACAGTATTTACAGATATTCATAATGGAATCAGAACAATTCTTCTAAGAAACCAGAAAAGGAATATATGTGCGCAGCATTCAAAAGGTTTGTCAAGAGAATGCATTAGGTGTCCAAAAATGTGATTCCCAGCAATACTAAAAAATGCATTCAGTTATCCCTGGGCGACCTCAGTGACCGTGTTCATATTGTGAACCTCTATGGAGTGTTGATTCATTTGGTGTTGGTCCCCATGTCTGTGTGTCATACCATCCTTGAGATATGAGTGTGGCCCACTTTCAAAAATTTTGGCCACGCCCACATTTTTACGTCAAAATGCATGTGTGTATGCCAATAATGCTTCAGGGGGTCAAAAATGTGATTTCCAGCAATTCTGAAAAATGCACTCAATGACCCCAGGTGACCTCCGTGACCTTGACCCATATTTTTGAACCTCCATTGAGAGTCGACTCATTTAGTGTTGGCTCCAGGTCACACCATGCTTGAGATATGAGTGTGACCCACTTTCAAAAATGTTGGCCACGCCCACTTTTTTCATGAAAAAATGCACGTCTGAATTTTGGGGAAGCATTTGGAGGTCAAAAAATGTGATTTCCAGCAATTATGAAAAATGCACTCATTGACCCCTGGGTGACCTCGGTGACCTTGACCCAAATTTTGAATCTCCATCGAGTGTCGACTCATTTGGTGTTGGTCCCAGGTCCATACGTCATACCATGCTTGAGATATGAGTGTGACCCACTTTAAAAAAATTTGGTCACGCCCACTTTTTTTACGTCAAAATGCATGTGTGTATGTCAGGAATGCTTTAGGAGGTCAAAAAATGTGATTTCCAGCAGTTATGAAAAATGCACTTAATGACCCCTGGGTGACCTCCGTGACCTTGACCCATATTTGGAATCTCCATCGAGTGTCGACTCATTTGGTGTTGATCCCGGTCCATACGTCATACCATGCTTGAGATATGAGCGTGACCCACTTTAAAAAATTTTGGCCACGCCCACTTTTTTATGTCAAAATGCATGTGTGTATGTCAGGAATGCTTCAGGGGGTCAAAAAATGTGATTTCCAGCAATTATGAAAAATGCACTCATTGACCCCTGGGTGACCTCCGTGACCTTGACCCAAATTTTGAATCTCCATCGAGTGTCGACTCATTTAGTGTTGGTCCCAGGTCCATACGTCATACCATGCTTGAGATATGAGCCTGACCCACTTTAAAAAAATTTGGCCACGCCCACTTTTTTACGTCAAAATGCATGTGTGTATGTCAGGAATGCTTTAGGAAGTCAAAAAATGTGATTTCCAGCAGTTATGAAAAATGCACTTAATGACCCCTGGGTGACCTCCGTGACCTTGACCCATATTTTGAATCTCCATCGAGTGTCGACTCATTTGGTGTTGATCCCAGGACCATACGTCATACCATGCTTGAGATATGAGCTTGACCCACTTTCAAAAATTTTGGCCACGCCCACTTTTTTTTACGTCAAAATGCATGTGTGTATGCCAGGAATGCTTTAGGGGGTCAAAAAATGTGATTCACTTAATGACCCCTAGGTGACGTCCATGACCTTGACCCATATTTTGAATCTCTATCGAATGTCGACTCATTTGGTGTTGGTCCCAGGTCCATATGTCATACCACGCCTGAGATATGGGCGTGACCCACTTTCAAAACACCCCTACAGACACCCCTGACTCCCCAGGAATCTGAAAAACATAGATGGCCGAGAACTTGTGGCTGTCTATCAGCATGCCAAAAATCAACGAGATAGGGCAATTCGTTTTCGAGTTATCTTGCGGACAGAAAAGTGATGAGAAGACAGAAGACAGGAGAAGAAGAAGAAGAAGAAGAAGAAGAAAAAGAAGAAGAAGAAGAAGAAGAAAAAAAAAAGAAAAAAAAGAAAAGAAAAAGAAACCGTGCAAAAACAATAGTCTGTGTGTTTCACACAGACTAAAAAGTAAAAAAATCCGTGCAAAAACAATAGTCTGTGTGTTTCACACAGACAAATTAACTATATTTATGCCACAGTGATTATATCACTGTATGGTAACTACGGCGGGAGACTTATGTTTGGGTGTATTCAATATGGCGCTTCCGAGGTAGGATTGACGAATTTCACAGAAAAAGTGGAGATTTTTCATGTTTATTCAAACATTTTGTCATACTAAGAGAACACATAAAGAGATAGATGTCCAAATAGGCATAGATATATATAAATCATTAGTCAAAGAGATTAAACCCTGACTGTATTTTTAAAACTGTTTTGTTGTTCAATCAACGCAGTATCCCCGAAATTTGCTGCTTGATGTCTATATGAACAGAATATAAACAGTATATAATGCCTGAATAAAGAGCAGATGATATAACCATCATGTTTGTTACATCTTTATATAAACATACAATTCGAAAAGTTCCCTAAAATTCCTGAAAATGGCCGAGCAAGGAGATCACCTTCAGTTTTTAATGTACCGGTTTGGATTAAGTAGTTAATACGGTTTGGATAAACTCCTCGTGATTTGTTATTGACGGTTTGGATATCATTTCATGTCTTCTCCTTCTATTACATGGACAACGATTGATCCATTCAAGTGTTATCACTGCTCAATTATAAAATGAGGTAGCGATACATCCCAAGGTAGGTGGAAATGTCAGGGGAAGGGGCAAATAGGAATCAGGAGGCATCAGATTGTCGATAGATCTTGGATCTCGGGAGCTACTCGATGTGTCGGGACAGGGAGTAGCGAAAATGGAGCAAGGGTGGGTTCGTTATAACCTGGTAGGACAGGCGTTGCTCTCGTGTCATGCGAGCATCTTTCCCTTATATGATGACAGAGTTCAGTCCTCAGGAGGATGGCTACTCTCACCTCCTTTGGTGCTAGGAGGAAGGAAAACTGTTGTTGCGCCCCGCGACAGGTTTGTGTGATATACAGGGAGGAGGTAGCCACCAAGTGATTGTTAATCTGCTGTGGGGATGCTACAGTGGATATATTTGGGAAGTAGTCCCTTTGTGGGACTTGGAGTAGCAAAGTAGAGGATAGGGTGCTACTTGCTTCAAATGTCGCGGGAACAACTTTTCAACACAACATCGCGGGATTGAACGTTTGGCGGATGGGGCACTCTCGCTTATTTTGGAAGGCCGATTGGGGAGATGAGGTTCTGCGAATTCGATGTTGGGTTGGGTTAAGTGTATTCATTTTGGGAAATCGTTATTGGGGTTGGTAAGACGTGATGTCCTTAATCACTCTTCGGAAGCAATAACCACAGGAGGTTAGTTGTTTCGCCTAATCCAGGCTTTTCCAACCAACGAGAATTAAGGAAATCCTCGGATAGGCTTGTAGCTGGTTGCTGTTGGGCTGTAAAACATCGGGTAGAACTGTCGATTTGATCGATCATAATGGTCGTGGAATGAGGTTAAAATTATGCTGTATGGAAGATTTGTGGAGTAACAACGTCTCAGAGACGATGTGCCTCAGTCAGCTAAGTGGAAAGTAAGTGTAAAATCCACTGAGAGAGTGAATTAGAAAAGGAGGTAGTGAATTACCTCACGCTAGGCGGGAATCTCTGGGGAAGGGGACATATAGGGATCAGAAGGCATCAGATCACCGGCAGATTAGGCATCTAGTGTGCTACTCGGGTGTGTCGGGAAAGGGCTCCTTCGTGGGACAGGGAGTAGCGGGAAGGGAGGGTTTGCTCCGTTATAACCTGGTAGAACATGCGTTGCTCTCGTGTCATGGGAACATATTTCCCTTATATGATGAAAGGATTCAATCCTAGTTGGGAAGAAGGTCCCTCGCACTTCTTAGGGTGATAGGAGGAAGGGAAACTGTTGTTCAGCCCCGCCCCCAGGGGGGTGGGTTATTTTGTTATATATGGAGGAGGAAGGCACCAAATGGCCAGTTAATCTACGGTGGGGATACTACTGGTTATTAAGGGACATAGTAGCAACTAGGCTCGCCCTCAAACTTCGGGTGTGGTCACTGATGGTGTGATACAATAAGTGCCTTGATAGCCTCAATCGTGTGAGCTTGGCCCCTGTAGAAATACTGAAGGTGGTGTGATAAACGATTCCGAGCGTTACTGGACGTTATCAGTTCGTGTGTGGGTGGTCCACGTAGTAAAGTGTCCTATTCCGTGTCGAACATTTTACCCTCTATTCCTGTTTAGAGGTGGGGTGGGGGTTCTGCTTGGTTCTTAGGTATTACCATACGGTTCGTAGGTTAGGACTGGGCGCCCGTGGGTGCTGCTTCCACAGGAGGTAACTGTGGTATTATTTTAATGTATGGTCACCGTGATTAGACATCACATCAGCCCTTAGTAAGTAGAAGGTTTAGGACTCAGAATTGAAAATGGCGCTTCCTGTGATGTGCAGGTGTGATTCATGCGGTTTGTAGCCCAGAACTGGACGCCCGTGGTAGGTTTTTAATGTATGTTAACATTAGATAAACCGCGGACCATCCCCTAGTTGGTCGATGGTTCAGGGCTCAGGATTAGCAATCGTGCTTCCTGCGATGTGCAGGGGGTATGGGCTGAATGTGGCGAGGGCCCGTCTTGAAAGATAAAACATTTTGTAAGTTGCATTGTTAGTAAATGCGGTGTTTTATGTTTATGGCGTGCTTCAGATTCTCGAAACATGAGTCTCTGGGTGTTATTAAGCTGTAGCCGGAGGTTACAGTGTGTTTCGGGGTGTAACGGCTCCACGATAGAGATAAGTTGAAGAGGTCAGGTAGGTGAGGTGAACCTTTATTCGTATTTGTCCGGAACTAGCTTCCCCAAAGTGTGTAACCATGGTTTTGGCCCGTTCGGCCTTATCAAACTATCGAAACACAATAAACAGCTGTAGCAGTAGTTTTTGTAGCTAGTTGTGTTGAGGGTGCGAATACTCTATTGTTGGTTATCGGTGGGTACCAGTCCGAGCGCCAAGAGCTGATGTATATTAGCTCAATGATGCTTTCGGGGAGGCATACTTTGCCGACGTTGCTCGACTGTGATAAACTGGTGTAAGTCTACCAGTATTTATTTCTACCGTGGTAAGTGGTGGGTAGAATAGATCCGTGAGACGTATAGTGCGACCGTGTCAGGTAAAGACACTGGCATGGGTCGCACTGGTCGGGTCCGGTACGTAATAAGATCAAATACAGTCGCGAAATCCGAGCGCCAATAGCTGATGTATACAGGTGTCCCTTCGTGGTATATTTCAGACAGCTGCACATCTGACACGGAAGGCAGTTTGGTTTTGTGATTTGGTGTTTTATAAACATGTGTTTCAAAAGACCACATTTCGTCTGATGTGATACTGTGGTCCACAGATGAAATCAGTGAGAATCAATCTCTTTTCCAAATTTCCTGCTTACGGTACAGAATAGCAATCTGCAATAACAGAAGTGCCGAATTCTGTATTCTGTACCGTAAGCAGGAAATTTGGAAAAGAGATTGATTCTCACTGATTTCATCTGCATTACATGGTATAATTCATTGTAAAAAACTAATTCTGGGGGATACCGAGTAATTTCGTGTGGACTGCCCCAGTTCCATGGACGCTTGATCTGCTAGCATGCCTTTTTGGGGGGCTTGTCGGTAGTCGAGTGGTCTATGGCGCTGGTCCAGTTTCGCTAGGCGATTGGTGCCGCAGAAGTCAACTCTCATCAAGGCAGTGGTTCGATCCCCATCGGCGTCAGAGTCTTTCATCCTAAAAAATGCATAACAGAAGTGCCGAATTCTGTATTCTATACCGTAAGCAGGAAATTTGGAGAAGAGATTGATTCTCACTGATTTCATCTGCATTACATGGTATAATTCATTGTAAAAAACTAATTCTGGGGGATACCGAGTAATTTCGTGTGGACTGTCCCAGTTCCATGGACGCTCGATCTGCTAACATGCCTTTTTTGGGGCTTGTCGGTAGTCGAGTGGTCTATGGCGCTGGTCCAGTTTCGCTAGGCGATTGGTGCCGCAGAAGTCAACTCTCATCAAGGCAGTGGTTCGATCCCCATCGGCGTCAGAGTCTTTCATCCTAAAAAATGCATAACAGAAGTGCCGAATTCTGTATTCTGTACCGTAAGCAGGAAATTTGGAAAAGAGATTGATTCTCACTGATTTCATCTGCATTACATGGTATAATTCATTATATATATATATATATATATATATATATATGCCCATCGGGTTATTTCTACAGCGCACGTGTATCTCGGATCTTTTTGTGTGTTATCTCTATCTCTATGTAGTTTGCATAATTGTATCTCCCTGGCGAAGTTGGTCGATTTTCCCAACGAAGGAGCAGGGGTGGGGGGGGGGGGGGGGGGTGCTGGCCATCCCCGACAGGGGGAGCACTTAGCACCCCATCCCACCAATCCCACACTTTTGGTATCACCCTAGGTTCGCATTAGGTCCGGAGATAGACTCCACGCACATCAAATATATAAATGCACACACACCGAGGACATGGGTGGCGCCAAGGTGGGGGTTGGGGTGGGGGAGGTTAAGAGCTGTCTGTTGTTTTCGTTTATTAAAAGTTAAACACGAAAGTTTGCTTTATTTCTTCTGATGTAATTGGTGTTTTTTCAACAATTACATGCTTTCTAATTGGACCTTCCTTGCCCGTCTATTAATTTCAGGGGAGATTATCGAATGACAATTTTCATGATGATATAAGTCAGGGGTGGATTTAAATTTCTTCACCAGCCTGCAGAGGGGACATAAATTAATATAACAGCGTGTGGAACGTTAGAGGCGACATAAAAGGGTCTTACCAAGTGAGAATGGAATCATTTTCTCATTCTGTTTGCCGTTCAAGCCATCTTCCAGAAATCGAGAAGGGTTAAATAATAGAGGATCGTCCCATGATAGCTCATCCTTCAACACAGAGTCTAAATTTGGAAAAACATTGGCAGACCTGGGTATCGTGAATCCTTTGTAATTGAAATCGGCTTTCGTTGCATGCGGTGCACCGAAGGGGACAATACTTGCAAGGCGAAGAGTCTCCACAATGGTTGCTTCCATAAAAGGCAATTTCTTTTTATCACTCACATCAGCCAACCTGTTACCGGGAACAACGCTGCGTATCTCATCATAAAGTTTGTCTTGAATACCCTGACTACGAAGCAGATGTATGATGCCGAAGGCGATAGTCGTTGTTGAAGTATCAGTGCCAGCTATGAACAGGTCGTGCACAGTTCGTATCAACTGTTGTTCTGGAAAATAAAAAAAAATGCGCGTTTGTATGTAGGGTGTATGGGACAATGAATGATTGCTAAAACACTGCCCATGGAGTTTTTGGGCCGATCACTGTTTACATATTCACAAAAGGTTACTAGAATCACCAACACTTTTCAAGCGGGCGTTCAACCCCCCCCCCCCCCAGAGTCCCACCCAGATCTAGGAAACACATTACAAACCACTCGACTAGTGAATAATAGTTTACAAAAAATGTTCGTGCAAACTGAAAAAATCACTCGTCGAAACACAATTTGAGTTATAGCTTTGTATTATTCTCTTGAAAATAGAAATATAACAAATATAAGAACCCCCCCCCCCCCCCCACACACACACACACACACACACCGCCGCTCCCTCCCTCAAAAAAAACCCAAACGATCCTACAAACTTGAAATCCCCCATCAAAACTTGAGTTATAACTGTCCATTATTCACTATTCTCTTGGAAATAGAAAGATACCCCTCTGGCTCCAGAAAAAAAAACAAAACAAAAAAAACAGTTTGCTCCTACAAACGTCACTCGTCAAAAAATAAAGTTATAACTTTGTACTATTCTCTTGGAAATAACAAAATAAACAGAAAATGAATTACTCTTCCAAGTCAAAACTCACGCATCAGAACAGCACTTGCGTTTTCTTTAACTCTGCATTATTCTGTTGAAAACAGAAAAACATGCTCACATAACCTATGCCATCTCGTTGGGACCTGTCCGAGAGATAAGATTTTAAAAATAGAAGAAAATCGCCAGAAACACCGATCCACTTAGGTTTTGAATAAGGCCAGCATGCTGTACCTCTTGTCAAAGGCTTTACCGACATCACAAAAAAAAAACATTCTGACCTCTTTGCGAAGTCTTATGCCCGACAGAATTCGTTATGCAGATATGTCAGCCGGCGAACGGTCCAGTCGCCCCGAATGAAACCTGATTTGCACTGGTTAAGAAAGTTTTTTAGCCTATTTAGAAATTGCCACACACGTCTAAAGATACTTTACTCAAAAATCTTAGCAACACAACTGATATTTGTAACTAAATTCGATGGGCTTTTTCTCAGAACGAAGGAAACATTAAAGTTAGGGTTAATCGCGAAAAATCGGAGGAAATGGCTCTCCGGGCTGGTATGCCTCAGGGCTCGGTCTCAGTCCCCTAATTTTATAAATCTATGCCAACAACATTCACTAAGTGGGCGAAAATCAGGGCGATATTTCCCAGTTCGCGGATGACAAGGGATTATATATCGTTTGCAGATGCCGCGACATCATCGAACGTCGGTCACTGGCCACCCAAGAGGACCGAGGAGACTGGTGTGGTGCGAAAAGGCGCATCACGTTCAATCCTGATAAAACCAAAATAATGGTCATAACTGAAAAAACTAAAAGTGCTATCTATCGACCTGTATCTCAATAATACCAAACTCAAGACCTGCAACGAGGCCAAGTTCCTAGGAATAACCACCGACAGGAAAATATCCCTAAACAGCTACATATCCAACACTGCTACTCGGGTCAATAAAAGAATTAATCCCACAAACATGATTAGAGGCAAGGATATGTATGGCGGGCTCTTAATTCTACGGTTAACGGTAATATTTAAAATTGTGTATTTCAAAGTTGTGAGTACTTCGTTATATTTATGCATTTAAATGAAAATGTGTATAATGTTATTTACTTCATATTAACAGTAACATTTCACGAGAGTTTGCACCAATGCCCGCGATGTTTTGAATATTGCCGAATGCTTGTGATGTTGAATCAGAGTGAAATAGAGGCTGTGATGGTATTTTCAGGCAGAGTGAAATGAGCGCGAGCTATCTTTTTAATTGGATAACCTATCTGATTTACAACACTTTGATGAAGCGCGGGAAATGCATTTGGTCCCAGTCGTCTATTGTTATCAAAACGTAAACAGTACCTTACCGACTGATCGGCTTATCTGGTAACATATGGAAGACGTCTCCTAGTGCAAATATATACACCTGGAACTTACTTGAGCACCCCCCTGAAATGTTTCATGACTGTAAAGTTGCTGTTACTGATTATGTTTTAATGATTGCTATGTCTTGCAGTACATTTCATCTAGTGAAACATGATATTTCTGGTTGATAGCGTACCTCAAACACATGCCCTCGTCCACGTGAATCATGCTTCCCACGAATGTAACAAAAACACTATCATCCATATGCAATATCTGTGTATAAAACAAGAAAATGTGGCACTTCTTTTATCAACAAATGTTGACATAGCAAGGAGGAGACAGTCAGATGTACTAAGATGCCAAATCGTTGGCTTGCATGCAACAGACATACCATCCAAAGTTATTGGGAGGCAATTTGGCAATAGTCATTCTGTCATCAGCAGACTTGTCTTAAAAAATTTACAAACCAACGATGATAAAGACCGACCAAGGCCTAGAAACCCCCAAAAGGTCTCTCCTCGGGAAGATCGGAGTCTGGCCCGCCTCGTTAGGCGTGAACCCGTTGCTTCTAGTTGGGTTTTGAAACGCGTTTGCCCCCCCCCCCCCATCCCCCCCCCCCCCCCAACAGGCGTTTGCGCAACAGAACTGTCCGAAATTGTCTCAAAACACTGCTTATGAGGTCCAGAAAGGTAAACAAGCGTTCAGCTCTGTCCGATTAGCATCAAAAACCACTTTTGGAGTGGTGTATGGCACGACAACATTGGAATCTCCCGACTTGGAGGAGAGTCCGTTGGTCAGACGAGAGTAGGTACCTGCTTCACGTCACAGATGGTCGCATGGGAGTGTGGAGGCATAGAAATACTGCTTACGTGCCCAGAAACATCAGACCTACAGTTCCTTATGGTGGATGATCAGTAATGATCTGGGGATGCCTCTCTCATGATTGTAAACTTGATATGGTGACTGTACGTGGGAATCTCAATAGTCATCAGTACATCCGGGACATTCTCAGTTCGGTTGTCGTGCCTCATTTTGACAACCACCGGTTGGCTACTTGCTCTGATTAGATGGGCGCAATGGAAGGCCACATCGTTCCCATGCCGTGAGAGCATTCCTTCAGAACAACGCTATTACAACACTACCTTGGCCTTCAATGAGCCCCGATTTGAATCCCTTAGAAAACATCTAGGACTTTCTTGGACGCCGTGTGCAAGCAAGGGATCCGCCTGTACAGCATTTGGCTGATTTGGAAGCTGTATTGCATGAGGAGTGGCAACAGTTGCCTCCGTACCGTATCAGGAGGCTCACTGGTAGCATTAAGAGGAGGTTCAGGCTGTCATCCGGGCTTGTGATGAATGCACTTTTTACTGCGTCAGACACTGCTATTGTGTTCAGGAGATCACAAGTTACATTTTTTGTTAGTAATTGCCGGCATTGTTTCATCATTGACCGTTCCAGCACCATACTTGTCGAGAGACCATTTTTCCATCCAAAACATTAGTGACAGATATGTGTAATTAGCGCCATTAAAATACTGCATATTTTTCATCATTGTGTTGTCTTTCATTTATCAATAGACCATTCTTTCCGCAAACAATCACTTTTGGCCATCTGAAGGATAGCATGAAAATAATGGCTGTTTATATTAACACCACTGCGAACAAACAGGAGGTGCTTAATTAAGTTCCAGGAGTATATATGTGAAGATCTTGTTGATTTCGAGGGATCCCTAAACCCACGTCCAACCGACAGGGAAAGCATTTATTTAGCGCGCATGCGCGCGTATAATTTGGAGAATGGAGAAAAAATAAATGCCTGCAAAAATCTGAAACGAATATTTGTAATTCTCCTTTATTTGATTTTGCTTTATTTTCATTTCTGTGCACTGTTTTTAAACTCTTCAAGCAAAACAATCCATAATACAAATCTATGCTTTATGACGTCTGCTAAAGTGTTTTTGCAACAGTGCCACGAAAACGATCCGACTAGTGAGTCTGACCCAGTTTTTTTGTAGGTAACATTGAATTCCGCTTGGTGGTGTTCCATATGTCTAAACTTCGGTACCTGTGTGTTCCAAAAACAGAAATAAGCCTCCCTCGTGTTCCCGAAATACTCGACCTCATTAACTCGGCTTGTCTGATTAATTGAGCGCGCGTGTATATTGCGGTCATAATTGCCCCAGATCATGCGGTGCTGAACTCAAAGGTCGATTAAATTCACTAGAAAAACAACGAAAACTAGAGAAACAGAATTTACTGCATCCAGTAAATTTAAGTCTGTGTGAAAAGGGTTAAAGTATCAGGAATAAACTCTACAGAAAGAGAATTTATGGAGGCTTATTTTCTGGAGTAAAATATTTTTTAACAAATCAGAAATGGGTTTTCGTTAACAGTATTTACAGATATTCATACAGGAATCAGAACAATTTTATAAGAAACCAGAAAAGGCATATATGTGACCAGCATTGACAGGGTTCGATACACGAATCAGAAATGAAAAATATTGGCTCTGTCCACTAATTAGAGTGATGAAATACATTCATAAACTTTAGAAATACATTAAGGCGTAAATGCATTTCCCAGTCTTTCTTAATAATATGCACTTGATGACCCCATTCAGGTGGACCATATATTGAATTTCCAGCAATTTTGAACTCAGTCGGTGTAGTCCCATGTCTACATCTACATTGAAGAATGAGCGCAACCCACTTTGAAATAATGCCTCCACCAACTTCAGATCTGTCATCTGACATTCAGATCGAACGGGTGCAGAAAACATAGATGATTGCAAGCTGGGTATTGTTAACCAGCATGCCAAAATGCATAGAGATAGGACGATCCGTATTTGAGTTGTCGCCTTGACAAAGGGTGCATAGACTCTATATCGGAGATATTGTCATAAAAACTTTAAAAACCCCAAGAGCTCATTTGAGGGCCTACTCTTAAAAGGGCATCTAGTGACCTAAACAAGGCATACATAAAACTAGAACTTCTCTAATAAATTAATTTTAAACAGTCATAGCACTAACACAGTTAACAGTACAGTCAACTATGTCAGTATTGCATCTTTTACTGGCATCCTGACAGTATTGTGATAGGTTTCAATAACAAATCTCCAGTGTAGTTTTACAATTACATGTACACTGGAGTTCTTCATGATCAAGTTGTTTGTTTTTATATTAACTTGGTTTGGGAATTAATTCTGTACAATGAGATTAAATAAACAGATCATGTTATTGTATGTGACAGTCACAGCTTACTCCCTAAATGCTTTTTGTGAAATTCTTTCATGGAGAAAATATCATTACAGGAATCAGAACAATTTTTCTAAGAAACCCGAAAAGGCATATATGTGCACACCATTTATAGGGTTCTATCAAGGAATCAGAAATTGACATTACTACCGCTGCCATTTGAATGATGAGATAAATGTATAATCTTCAGAATTGCATTAATTGGTATAAAATGAAATTCCTAATCGGTCGCAAAAAATATGCATTTAATGACCTCTCTTGACCGCATAGAGGTGGACCACATTCTGAACCTCCAGCAAGTTTCAACTCATTTGGTGTAGGTACTATTTCTATAGGTCACACCAAGCCTAAAGTATGAGCAAAAACTACTTTATAACCAGGCTATGGTGTGTGGCACATCCTCCCATGGTCCTTTATAATTGTGTGAAGTTTGATGACTGTGGTCCTAACAGTCTTCGAGTTATTGGCTCGGGCACACACACACACGGGCGGACACACGCACATTTCAATCACTATATGCCACCCGACTTTAGTCGGGGTGGGGGGGGGGGGGAGGGGACATAAAAAGAAATCTTTGAGTCCCAGAGTGGGTCTGACTGAACCCAAAAATATTTGTTCTCATAGCACAGTGATAACAAAGGCATCCAAATACACTCATTCCTGTCACATGGTGATAACAGAGGTACCCCAAGAAGTTTTGTGAAGATCGGTTCATAAATACAGTCTCGTCTCTAGTCCGAGCCGTATTAACATATGCGCTTACTGTGTATATGTAACGCTGAACAAATCAAAGTTCATCTAATTTGCATAATTTCCGCACGAGAAAAAAAACCCGTATTATATGTGATGTATTCCATGTTACTAAACATTCCTACAAAAATTTATTCAAATCAGAACTTTCATACAGACGTTTTGTACAAAAAACTGATTGCACTAACTTTGGTACAAAATGGCTGCTGGCGGCTATCTTGAATTTTGGACCGCACCCCAAAACGCTCGTTCTCATACCACGGTAATAACAAAAGGTACGTACCCAAGAAGTTTCGTAAAAATCGGTTCATAAATACAGCCTCTAACATGTGCCATATAGAAGTTGTGTACAAAAAAAACTAATTGGACCTAATTTCGGTACAAAATGGCCACTGGCAGCCATCTTGAATTTTGGACCGCACCCAGAAACACTTGTTCTCGTCCCAAGGTGATAACAAAGGTACCCAGGAAGTTTTGTGAAGATCGGTTCATAAATACAGCCTCTAGTCCGAGTCGTATTGACACGTGCACTTGCTGTGTATTAGTAGCACTGAATAAGTCAAAAGTTCATCTAATTTGCATAATTTCTGCTCGAGAAAAAGAACCCGTACTATATGTGATTATCCCATGGTACTAACATTCATACAAAAATTTATTTATTATCAGAACTTTCATACATATTCTGTACAAAAAATCTGATGCACTAACTAAAGTACAAAATGGCTTCTAGTGGCCATCTTGAATTTCGGACTGCACCCAAAACTACTCGTTCTCGTCCCACGGTGATAACAAAGGTGCCCAAGAAGTTTCGAAAAGATCAGTTCATAAATACAGCCTCTCGCCCGAGCCGCATTGGCATTTGCAGTTACAGTACCAAAAGTAACATTAAATAGATCAAAGTTACTCTAACTGGCATAATTTATGTATGTGAAGAAAAAAAACCCGTATTATATGTGATGTATCCCAAGGTACTAAACATTTACACAAAAAAATTATTCAAATCAGCGCTTTCATATGGAAGTTCTGCGCAAAAATCTGATTGCACCTAATTTTGTACAAAATGGCTGCAAACGGCCATCTTGAATTTCAGAACGGACCCCAAAACACTCGTTCTCGTTCCACGATGATAGCAAAGGTACCCAAGAAGTTTTGTTAAGATCGGTTCATAAATACGGCCTCTAGCCTGAGCCGTATTGGTATTGGCACTTACAGTGCTGAAAGAAACACTAATTATCTCAAAAGTTAGTCTAATTTGCATAATTTACGGACGAGAAAAAATAAAAAACCGTGTTATATGTGATGTATTCCATGGTACTAAACATTCATACAAAAAATTAATCAAATCAGAGCTTTCAAATGGAAGTTCTGCGCCAAAAAATCTGATTGCACCTAATTTTGTACAGAATGACTGCCAGTGGCCATCTTGAATTTCGGACCGGGCCCAGAAACACTTGTTCTCGTCTCACAGTGACAACAAAGGTACCCAAGAAGTTTCGTTTTATAAATACGGCATCTAGCCCGAGACATGTGTACGGCGCGACAGACGGACAGACAAACGACGGGCCATGACAATACCTCGAATTTGGTTTCGCCAAAGTTGAGCTAAAATGGACCAAGTTTAACAACCAGTAGTTTTGGAAAATATTGAGGCAAGTCAAAAGTCTGACAATATGCACACATCTGGGAAATGTAGAAACATCCTGTGAAATGAAAAGGTATACCTTGAAAATTACAATAGGCCTCGTGGGGCCTGAAGCGCTCGTCTTGAACAGAACACAATTTAAACAGAGTCCAAGAATGAGTACATTAAGCAAACCATCTCCATAGGCTACACTCTCAATTCTTGAGTCCCTCAGGAGTGACAAAAATAAACCGGGCATCATGCCTTTTCTTCAGTTGATCACAAAGTAACATGTTGAGCTCCCCAATGAAGCCCCTTGATACAACCTTTGTGGAATAATCTTAGTTACACCCCTCTAGATAGTACTGAATACAAAATTTTTAATTCTTCAGCAAAATGGCCAATTCCGGCTCCATAGGGAACCCAAATATTAACCCAAGCTCTCGATGTGAACACAGTTGAATCTGACTTCCCCAGAAATGTTGTGTACCAAATATGAAAGCATTCTGTCTGTCGGATCTGAAGAAGAGAAATTTTAAAGAAATTTCTTCATATTGCATCAAGTTGAAATTTGGGCTTCCATAGCGAGCCCAAATATTATCCCATGGATCCGATTTAAACAAACTTGAATCTGACCCCCCCCCCCCCCCCTCCCCTAGAGATGTTGTATACCAAATATGAAAGTGAAAGCATTCTAACTAAGTGAAAGCACTCCATGGGGATGCGGGAATTATTTTTTTGCATGGGTCAAGTACTTATGACCCAATGATACCGTATGCCAAATTCGGTTCATACCGGACCATCGGTTCAGAAAATAGAAATTTTGGGTGGGGTCAAAAATCTTACCCCTCCCATTACAAAGCCAAATATTGCTTCACGAACTTAGTTTGAAAAAGTTGATTCTACTCCCCAAAGGGAAGTTCCATAGCAGATGTCAAGGAATTGTACACACTGGTTCTTGAGAAGAAGATTTTAAAAATACTTTGGAGCATTTTCCCCACTCTCTTCCTATGGGACTGGGCATGTTGAGTTGAACAAAAATGTAATGCCCTTTTGGAATCATCACTCATATAAACTTTCACTTGAATTGGCCCGGTGCTTTGGAGGAGAAGACCAAAAAATGGTGTTGACGCACGGCGGACGACGGATGGCGAGCGATGAGATTAGCTCAGCTTGACTTTGTCAAGATGAGCTAAGAAGAGAGGTTAGACGGACAAACAATGTACCCTATATGCAGAAAGATAGAGTGAAAGACAGAGGTAAAACAATATGCCCCCTGACTATTCGTTGTGGGCATAACAAGGACATACGACAATTGTAACCAGACCGTCCAAGGCAGCCACTTGAAATTCTGCGAATGTGTTCTACTCTCCCCGCTCGATAGTGTAGTATCTTTCTTGAGTCTTGCAACCGGGTGAAAACACCGTGGATATACCCATAAGAGAAGTCCCAAATCTGCCAAGGGTTAAACGTTTATTAATAATATGATATAAAACTAGAAGGGTGGTTGGTACTGCCGGCAGGTCATAAAAAGTATACACTCTGTTACATGTACAGTTGATTGTGGAGAGAGTTTTTGGAGTAGCGACTCGAAATATTCAACGTTTGTTCTAGAAGCTCTGTCCAACTCGACCTGTGCCTGAAAAATCCAACAACCGACACGTAGCCCGTGGGAGCCTCACGCGCATGTGCATACGCTCTTTTCGAATTGGACTTGAGGAAATGCGCAATTCGAGTCGCCTTTGCATCCGATGGAGCAACTATTCGTGAATGTTGAGTGAAAATTTCGTGGAAATCCGCGGAACATTCGCTGATATATAGCGTTTTTGAAGAGAGGAGGTAATTTTCTGAATTTGGTCTTTTTCAAGTCGGAGCGAAAGAAGAGGGCGGGAATAGGCGCAATGTCTCGTGGTGCCCCCTGTCGGGGGTATGTCCACTTAAAAGTTACAATAGAGTGTGGCTGACGGAGAGATGGCTGTAAATCAAAGTAGTTTCTTTAAGAACAGCACCCAGGGATCTCATCGCAACTTTGAAACCTATGAGAATCATCGGAAGTTAAAAGTGAAAAGAAAACGGCGGTGACTAGGTTTTTGGCGGGAAAAGATTAATAAGAATTTGCATATAAGACGTTAAAATAGCACTTCAGGCATACGCTCACTGTGTCCAGACCGCTGAAGGCAGCGACTTGCAATTTTCTGAACTTGTTCTACGAAGCCTGGCCGATATTTGGGCATAAAATCGAGTGTTCTGACAGCGTGAAAAAGACCACGCCTCGCGTGGAAACCATGGGGACGGTTCGTTGCCACTTTATTTTCAATGCAATGAAATTTCCATTCATTATTTACCCGTCAACGGCAGAGTTTGGCATTATTTCTGTCTGATGAACTGTTCAACTTCAACTATTTGCACTTTTATATAGGACCGAAAGATCACTGCATGCTTACCAATATTCAGGTACTGATTTTACGAAAATAGCAATTATTTCAACAGTACCCACTTGGGATCTGCAAAATCTGCCATGGATTAAACTTTTAATAATAACATGTAAACCAAAAGTTGTCATACTTTGCTAGCCGCATGCACCCATAGACAACATTTAGCGCTCAGTCAATTAGGAATGGAGTAAATTGCGACTTAAACTTACCAAATTCTGAAAAATGGAGTTATTTTCGACGGCACCTACCTTTGTGCAACCGAAACAAGGATTGGGTTAAACTTTACAGCTACCTTATCAAGGAAAATCTTCTTGGACTTGAACTGTAAATCTGAATGTCAACAAAATTTTCAGATATTACGAAAATCACAATTATTCAGACAGTACCCATATGGGAGTCTCAAATCTGCTAAGGGTTAAACTTTTAATAATCACATATAAAAATCAAAAGTTTTCATACTATGACTGCTGCATGCAACTATTGAAAACATTCAGCACTCAATCAATTAGGAATGGAGTAAATTGTCACTAAATCGTACCAAATTCTGAAAAAGCGTGAGTTTTTTGGACAGCATCTATATTTAGGCAAACAGAATGGGCATATGGTTAAACTTTACAACCAAACGTACAACAGAAAATATGCTCGATAGGTAATTGTGAATACGAACATGTAAATCATTTTTCGATATACTATTCGTAAATGGAAGAAACATGAACTGAAAATGAGCCATTTTTATGAACGAGTTAAGGGTACTCGAATTCAAGGCTCGAAAACGAGTTGAAGGTTAAAACTTTGAATAGAATATATAACAGCCAAATTATTCTTGAATGAATGCCCAAACTTCTCATAGGAAAAGGTTTGAAAAAATGTGGCCGCAGAGCTGAGAAATTGCATATGAAAATTGACCATTTTTTCCAAAAATGCACTTTGCTCGGAATTTTTAGGTCAAAAGGGAGCAACGTGGGTAATACAGCTATAGTCAGGTGTAGTAAGTCATGCTACAAATATAATGAAAGCTCCAGCCAAATCGTCCTGGGTCTTGTTTGAGAATTATGGCAAAACGTAACATTGTGACAACGTTTTGCACGGTTTTGGCAGGAAACGAAAAACTTCAGAAATGCCATGATCCAGGTGAGAAATTTCTAATGAAGCTATACATATGTGCCAAATTGAAGTAGAATAGTAAAGAATCCATCAGACAAAAATCATTGAAATAGAAAATAATGTTAATACTAGAGAAATAGAATTTACTGCATCCAGTAAATTCAAGCTTGTAAGAAAAGAGTTAAAATATCTATTGGGAAAAAACTATATAGAAAGAGAATTTATGGAGGGTTATTTTCGGGAGTAACATATTTTTAAACAAATCTGGAATGGATTTTCTTAAACAGTATTTACAGATTTTCATAATGGAATCAGAACAATTCTTCTAAGAATCCAGAAAAGGCATATATGTGCACAGCATTCAAAAGGTTTGTCAAGAGAATGCATTAGGTGTCCAAAAATGTGTTTTCCAGCAATACTAAAAAATGCACTCAGTTATCCCTGGGCGACCTCAGTGACCTTGTCCATATTGTGAACCTCAATGGAGTGTTGACTCATTTGGTGTTCGTCCCCATGTCTATGTGTCATACCATCCTTGAGATATGAGCGTGACCCACTTTCAAACATTTTGGCCACGCCCACTTTTTTACGTCAAAATACATGTATGTATGTCAGGAATGCTTTAGGGGTCAAAAAATGTGATTTCCAGCAATTATGAAAAATGCACTCAATGACCCCAGGTGACCTCCGTGACCTTGACCCATATTTTGAATCTCCATTGAGTTTCGACTCATTTGGTGTTGGTCCCAGGTTCATATGTCATACCATGCTTGAGATATGAGCGTGACCCACTTTCAAAAATTTTGGCCACGCCCACTTTTTTACGTCAAAATGCATGTGTGTATGTCAGGAATGATTCAGGGGGTCAAAAATGTGATTTCTAGCAATTATGAAAATGCACTTAATGACACCTAGGTGATCTTCATGACCTTGACCCATATTTTGAATCTCCATCGAGTGTCGACTCATTTGGTGTTGGTCCCAGGTCCATATGTCATACCATACTTGAGATACGAGCGTGACCTACTTTCAAAAATTTTGGCCATGCCCACTTTTACGTCAAAATGCATGTGTGTACATCAGGAATGCTTTAGGGGGGTCAAAACATGTGATTTCCAGCAATTATGAAAAATGCACTTAATGACCCCTAGGTGACCTCCGTGACCTTGGCCCATATTTTTGAATCTCCATCGAGTGTCGACTCATTTGGTGTTGGTCGCAGGTCCATACGTCATACCATGCTTGAGATATGGGCGTGACCCACTTTTAAAACTATTTGGCTACGCCCACTTTTTTACGTCAAAATGCATGTGTGTACATCAGGAATGCTTTAGGGGGTCAAAAAATGTTATTTCCAACAATTATGAAAAATGCACTTAATGACCCCTAGGTGACCTCCATGACCTTGACCCAAATTTTGAATCTCCATCGAGTGTTGACTCATTTGGTGTTGGTCCCAGGTCCGGACATACGTCATACCATGCTTGAGATATGAGCGTGAGCCACTTTCAAAAAATTTGGCCACGCCCACTTTTTTTACGTCAAAATGCATGTGTGTACATCTGGAATGCTTTAGGGGGTCAAAAATGTGATTCCAGCAATTATGAAAAATGCACTCAATGACCTCTAGGTGACCTCCGTGACCTTAACCCATATTTTGAACCTCCATCGAGTGTCGACTTATTTGGTGTCGGTCCCAGGTCTGTAGGTCATACCACGCCTGAGATATGGGCGTGACCCACTTTCAAAACACCCCTACAGACACCCCTGATATCCCAAGAATCTGAAAAACATAGGTTGCCGAGAACTTCTGGCTGTCTGCCAAAAATCAACGAGATAGGGCAATTCGTTTTCGAGTTATCTTGCGGACAAAATAGTGATGAGAAGACAGAAGACAGGAGAAGAAGAAGAAGAAAAACAAAGAAAAAGAAACCGTGCAAAAACAATACTCTGTGTTTTACACAGACTAAATAGAACCGTGTATATACGTTATCCACTGATATGCGAAATTCGTTATTTGACAGGGATTTACCGTATACAATGTAATCAATATTTGCTACCCACAAACTTGGAAGTACCTTTTAAAGCCACTTTTGTTATGATACATCCACTCTCGATTATATTCGATGAGATGTCTGTGAGAATATTTTCCCCCAATTCGCGATGTGTCTGCAGCCTACATTTAAGCATTCTGCTTTGTATATTTTGTGTGGAGTAGTTTCCATTTTTTTTTCGAATGAAGATCTTAACCCCCAAAGTGTATCCACCACAATGTCCAATAAGCTTGAAATTATTTAAAAATAATTGAAATTATTTAAAAATAATAAACTCCACCCAATAAATACAGGTACATTTAATCCACAAATATACTGATTATCTGAATTCTTCTTTTTGGAGAGGGATCTTCATACGCGGCATCTCAATTGGTGGAGGACCCCCGGCCTTCAAAATTCCACAGCAGCTTTCTCCAATCCTGTTTTTATAACCGCTATGGAATATTATGCCTAGGCCACTCCCTAGCTGGCGTTGCTACTGAGGTTTCTTCTCTCCAGTCCGATCATGCTCCCCTATTTGACTTATTTCGTCCTGGCGAGTCAAAATTACCCTACGGCGCTCGGCCTAAACCAATGGAGGCTCCAAGGCACTTGTGGCATCGAACGGTTTAGGGAGCATTAAACATAGATGCACTAAATATGCCAGGGAAGAAGACGTCGACAATCTAATCCCCTCAAATACGTATACGTGACAGAGTGGAAGCTCATATAAAACTAAACCGTAGTTCTCTCGAAACTCGCGTACACTTTCAACACCAATCACTTCACAAAGACAGGATACGTACAAGCGCCACAGAGCGGATACACATATGTAAGTATACCAGAGCGGATACGGATAAGCAAAAAGTGCGTGATGTATAATATCTGTCCATTGTACTCCTCATTCCTGAGTGCCGCACGTGGTGTGAACCTGTTCTGGCCGACTCTACAATAACACCACCACCCAAAGTAACTCGCGTACATATCGACAACGCAACTATAGAACAGCCACAGGTGCAGTCATGCAACCATCCAGAGTGGATACGGACAGGTCAATGTCAGAGCGCTGCATAATATCTGTGCATACCCCCCCCCCCCCCCCCCCACACACACAGAACATATACCCGAATCGTCGTTACTGGGTGGTGCGCTGCTTGACCTTGCCCTGACCGACTCACCAAATTACTAAACTAACACCAACAAATTCAGGTACATTTAATCCACAAAAATACAGATTTTTGGAATTCTTTTTTTGGGGAAAGGGAGCTTCGTACACGGCATCTCAATTGATGGAGGACCCCGGACTTTACAATTCCACAGCAGCTTTCTCCAATCCTATTTTTGTAACCGTTATGGAATATTAACCCGGTGCCACTCCCTAGCTGGCGTGGCTGCTGGGGCTTCATTTTCTCCCCAGTTCGACCATGCTCCCTTATTTGGCTTATCTCGCCCCGGCGAGTCAGAATTACCCTACGACGCTCGGCCTAAACCAACGGAGGCTCCAAGTCACTTGGGGCGTTGACCGGTTGAGGGAGCGTCAAACTTTCCACTGACACGGGCCTTTCGTGTGCTGTATGTGTACTTCGGGAACGGCTGGTTCGACCGAGCCAGAGAAGACTACAGTTGACTATAAGGATCGCGTAGGAACTTACAACAACCACAAGACAGTAGTAGACTATACTTACCAGAAGAACAGCAAAATATTATTCTAAGAATCATCATCATCTATAACGTCCAGAAGCAGATTAAACTTGTCAGTGAGGGAAGTGGGTTGTCTCAACGTGATACAAGTGGCAGACTTTACATGCCAGCAGAACAGAGAATGCATATAAAGTCACCTACAATAGTCTACCCAACGGGGATGCGTAATGGGTCCTGGTTAGCTTTTCTGGCTGTTTGCGTCTCCTCCTTCGAGACTGGTGGTTGTGGAAGAGTTCCAGTGTACTGTTTTATAGGCCGTAAGGGGGTGCTTTCGGTGCGCAAAATCCTTCCATGTTCTTGACAATCATTCAACAATTGTACACTCTAAAATAAATTGGGTTAAAAATTAAGCCAAATCAACTAGTTTGAGTGAAAATGAACCCAAATGGGTTCATATTCGCTCAAACCAGCTGTTTTTAACCCAACTGATTTTCGTGTACATTCGAAGGGTTTGAAATAAAATAAGTTATTTGCTTGAGAATTAACCAGTTTCCACTCACCGTCCATTAACGACACTTCGCTCGTGCGACTGGTTTCCTTCATTTGTTGAATGTACAAATCCACAAAATCGCACAAGTTATTTTCATCATAGTTTCTGAGATGCTCTTGTATTTTAGATTTATACAACTTTTGAAGCCTATTCATGTCTTCATACACTTTGGCAACCCCCAGTGGGTCACCAGGAATGTGTTTACCCCAACTAGGTTTAAAGAACAAATTTGACTTTGCACAAACCGCCATCCGCCGTATCCAATCCTTAAATTCTTTGTCACTGTAATCATATCTTCGTCCAAACACTATTGAAAAAATAATGTTTGATATAGCTGCGTGTATTACTTCGTTGATGTTGAAGGGCTGCCCTTGGTACTTCTCCACTACATCCAAGAAATATGAGATCTCTTCTTGTATTTTTGTCTCGATTTTCTTTCTTCCCATTCCCAGGTCTTTCAGAGTCTGTAAAGTAAACCGTCTAGTTTGCTTCCAAACTTCACCACTTGCAAAAAGTATACCTGAAAGAACATTGAAAGAATTACCGTTAACTAGTGCCGACTTCTACGTGTTCCAAATAGTACCATGCTGACACTCTTTAAATACATGCCTTTCGTTTAATTTGAGACCCGTATCCAGTTGTACAAGGTGGGTAAATGTACTTCCTAATGATTTATAATCATACATTAATGTCTGTCTATAAATGATTAAGTCAGTAAGTCAGTAAGTCAGTAAGTATGTAAGTAAATTTGTATTTACATATGCTATACATTAGTTTCGAAATATTCCATTAGTGTTTCCTCGAAGCATCCGGCCAATTTGGGCTATATGTCACTTGTATCGTTCATATCATTATATCCATTCCTCTGTCTCTGTCTCTCTCTCTCTCTCTCTCTCTTCAGTGGTGTTCATCTGATTACTAAGTTATCTGATCTATTCAATGGATTTCTACAGCCATATAGAATCAGTCTCCGCCTCCAAAGCAGGGTCCATGTCCGTTCATAGGGCCGATCTCAATGAGGCCGGTCCGATGAAGGCTCAAGGGTCATACCCTGACGGCCGAAACTGAGCGAGTTAGAAGTTGTTTACCTTTTCCTAACGCTAACTACAAACGACAACACCCATTATTTTCACAGAAAACCAATTTTTCTCTCCCTCTCCCTCCAGGACACAGCTTCCGAGCCCCCATTGGGACGAGCTCAAGAAAACATTACACTACCCCGCCGAAACAGTCGCATTCCCGCACGCAAGCATCAGAAAACCGTTCTCCTCGTCGGCGATACACTCTTGCCCTACCATCAGCGCGCGGTAGACAAAATCGTGATTCATCACTAAAAAGAACGGTGCTCCAACGCTGCTGAATCCAGCGAACACGCTGACATGCCCATTCCATTCTGACGGTACGATGACGTTGGGTCAGGATTGGTCCGTAGTATGGACACCTACATCGGATGCCGTGTTCAGCGAGTCTGTTGCGGACAGTTTGTGCACTAATTATATTGTTAGTTCTACCAGGAGTAATTGCTGCTGTCCTCGTCGCCGGAAGGAAGTGATCCCGCAAGTGAGACGTCCAGGTGTGTCGGTCTTGTGCAAGGGTCGTAACTCTTGATCGACCTGAACGCGGTCGATCGGCAGTAGATCTAGTGGTTCTATACCTTCCAATGAGACGGTAAATACTGGCTACTATGACTCCGAACTCAGCAGCGAGCTCATCTGGGGGTATCCCAGCCTCATGCATACAAATGGCACGCAACCTCTGATTTTCGGTTACCCGTGGCATTTTTTTAAAATGTCGGAAGACAAAAACTAGCGTGTTTTCTCAATAACCCATGCTCTCTAGAACAACATAACACAAAGAAAATCGTCGGTCACTCATTCAATTTGACATTCTCGAGTAGCACGTGCTATTTTGAAATCCATAGCAAAATTGTATACGGTTGTGTGGACAACAACAACATGTCATTAAACTCTTTGCACGACTTCTTGTCCACAAACATACAACATTAGAACTATTATATTTCATCCTGTTTTTTCACATTTGTTTCTATTATACTTTCTTTTTTGACTCAGTATATATATATTATTTTGTCAAATTGCCGTCATGCTCGGGATATTACTCCCCACCAAGCGGCTTTCATTTTGACTAATTCATATTTTGTTACGTTGAGTGTCGTACCAATATAACGCGTCATGAGAACGAAAGATTTAGCGTCACGCTTAGGTAAGTGCTCGACATGGGCGTACGTCTTACAGGTCGATTTATTGCCTGGGCGTACGTCTTACAGGTCGATTTATTGCATGACAAGTGGCTGCCCAGCTCCTAATCACGAACCCAGTTATAAAATCACAGTTGCATAGCTTCCTTGGGTGGCAACAAGTAAAGATATATTCCACGTTTCACGCTGTTCTCTGTATTCAAGTGTAAATTATGCACAATGATACCGTTTCATATCTACCTTGGGCGGTACCAGGTAAAGATAAATTCTGCGTTATTACGCGCAAAATTTGTTCTCAGTTTTAGAATTACGGCCTTCTATCATTTATCCCAACCTCTGGTAACAGAGGCAGAGGCAAGTTTGCATACAGTATTCACACATCCAACCACTCCTTGACCCGAATCATTCAAATGCGTTGTTCTCCATATTTAAGTGTATTGCGTGCAGAATCACCGTATCATATCTTCCTTGGCTGGCAACAAGTAAAGATATATTCCCCGTTTCACGTTGTTCCCCGTATCCTAGTCTATTGTGCGCAAAATAACTGTATCCGATTTTTCTTGGCTGGCAACAAGTAAAGATATATTCCGCGCTTCACGTTGTTCTTTGTGTTCAAGTGTAAATTATGCAAATACATACCGGATAATATCTTCCTTGGGTGGCAACAAGTAAAGACATATTCCGCGTTATTACGCAAGAAGCAAAGATCAATTACACACTATTGCTAAAGCCTAGCCCTGGTAACAGAGGCAGAGGCAAGTTCGCATACAGTATTCACACATCCAACCACTCCTTGACCGGAAGCATTCAATGATTCAAAAGCGCGCTTCCAAGTCCCCGCCCCAATACCCCATCCACGTAAATCTGACATCAACACCGATAATGAAAAATATAATCTTTTTATACCCTCCTTGCGTAGTAATAAAGCCCCCACCCCTTCCGCACGATCCTTCCAGTGTGGGTAAATGTCTTGTCCCCACCCACTTTTCCAACATATATATCCGCCACCATTGACCTGTATACGGCCCCTATTAAAATGTCTACAATGACGATTGTAGGCTACGGTGTCCACGCACCCCATCCACCCCCATCGCCACCCTCACATACGAATACAGTACGCACCCACATACAGACAATGATCATAATCTCACAACATTTCCACGCTATGTTCAACACCAACGCGCCATTATGTGTAATTACTCTTCTCACTAACTTATACCCCCCCCCCCCCCCCCCCCCCACACACACACACACACACACACTCCTCCCCCACATAAACAAGTTTATAAATGAGAATATATGGAACCATTCTTGTCTACTGAGCCCATTGGGTTCTAGTGTTTGAAGTTTGTAAATCCAAAATGCTTCACGACCACCACCCCCCCCGCCCCCCCCCGCCCCCCCCCCACACGCACACCCTGTAAGCTGTATTATGTTGCTTAATTTGTTCAATTCCAATACTCTTAAAATTGTTTATACTTTAGTTTTCAGTCAGAAAATGATGCGGTATCGGTTTACCCAGAACCTTAAATTTTATTCTACTCTGATTGTTTTGCATTCTCTCATACAATTTTGTCCCCGTCTCTCCCACGTATACAACTTCATTGCACTTGTCGCAGATAATCCCATATGCCACATTCCTTGACATGCAGGTGATTTTGTTGCTCATGTAGTAGGTCGGTCCGTTCTTCTCAGCGAATTATTTTGTTTGGAGCATAAAATCACAGATTGCACAGTTTCTCTCACATCTACCAGATCCCGTCCCTTGATTGCTGAACATTTTATTATGCTTGGTATTGACAACAATGTCTCCAAAATTTTTCAGTTTTTTGTACGAAATCAGGGAAGGTTTTTCGAATGCCAACTTCATGCGTTTTGAGCGACGTAAAATGGACAGCCGCTCCCGTGTTATTTTCCCGATATCGGGGAGGCTCCCCGAGTTACTGACCACAAACGGGAATCTTTCGTCGGTTGATTTGTTAGATCGATTTGCAAGTAACAGTTACTGTATCCGCTCGATTTGTCAACCTTTTTAGCTGTTCGCCTGCAAACCTTTCGTCGTAACCTCTGGCTTGCAGGTGTTGTTTTATGTCATTTTTGTAGCATTCATATTCAGCATTATCGGAACAAATATATATATCTATATATAATCCTAAAAAAAACATCAACATGAATAACATCTGTGCAGAAAATATACACTTAACGCAAAGTAGTCGTCAAAGATAATTTCACTTAATATATTTCTCTTCAAACATGAAACTATCCAGATCAAATTGTTTCGCGTCCGATGGCGCGCAGGGAAGATGTGGGACAAGCCTGTTTCGACCCTCAATAACTGCATGAGATTTTGTCTTGTGTCTGACAGTGGCTAAGGAGGAAGCGTTTGGGATCTAATGGAGATCTTTCAGGAATTTCTGGAATTCCGGACAGCAAATTTTCATGGCCTCAATTATTGTTTGTATGTGCGTTGCTCCAGAGCTATCTTTTGGCATTCCTTGTCCAATTTTGTTATGATGAATTGCACGTATTGGTTCATGGTTCCGGTGAAACCAAGTGTGAGCCTGCCGTAGGCTGAGATGCATCTCTGATCCATTTCGTCGACGAAGTCACCCCATTCCGAGTCGCTATCAGAGTCACATTATCCGTGGTGTTGAGAGAGGAGCTGAGGCTGGGTTGATCCGAGCGGATGGGAGATCCAGGTTCTGATCGGGCGACTTCCATCTCCCCTTCCACCTCCATCTCCACCTCCCTTCCTTCTGTCCTCTTTGGTGAAGAGGTACAGGATGATAAAGTAGACGAAGGTGGTGGTGGTGGTTTGACAGTTGCCACCTGCTCCTTCTCCTGGTTGGTTCTCCGTCCCCGTTCTTCGCTCCAGCCAAGCTTCCATACGCGGGCGTCCCGGCGTCTGGTGGGTGGAGTCTTCTTCCTCTTCTTCTTCTGGCCCTTTTCAGTTCCACTGTCCTTGCTGGACGTGGTGGTGAGCTTCAGTCCCTTCCCCAGATGTGGACCAGAGCAGGAAGCCCCGCGAAAGGTAGGTAATACCA
Organism: Pictodentalium vernedei; assembly: GCA_031216915.1. NCBI lineage: Eukaryota > Metazoa > Mollusca > Scaphopoda > Dentaliida > Dentaliidae > Pictodentalium > Pictodentalium vernedei. The sequence goes on from CM062293.1 coordinate 376,368,210, forward strand.
CTACCTGGGGAGGGTTCTTGGTTAAATTTGATGGAGATCTGAACTAAGCTCCCATTAACTTGGACAGACCAGTTAATTTGAGAGCTGGCTTTCAGTCCCATCAATGTGTCTTTGACTTGCGAAGGCAGGAAATCCATCTTCACTAATTGGTGTGGTGCTAATTAGGAGCTTTCGAATGTGCGTCTGTACACTTGGAACGCCAAGTCAACTGTTGACAAGAATGGTGAGTTGAGATGAGATGCATAAAACCATCTGCAAGTGATCCTTCTTTTATACATTTGTATAGAATAAAGGGCTGGATAAAAAAAATATTTACTGGTTATTCTTCTGATAACATGAAGTTTTGAGAGAGGTTTAACTTTCTAAACCAGTCACACTCGAATAATGGTACATAACCTCCAAAATAAACATTGGTCTGCTTTCGAGAGTTGTGTGTTAAAGGTTTTCATAAAATTAGGGAGTGTGTAACAACCAGTAGTGTAATTATCACCCAGTAGTGTAATATTAACCAGTAGTGTAATAAAAATTAACCAGTAGTGTAATAATCAACCAGTAGTGTAATACAAATCAACCAGTATTGTAATAACCAGTAGTGTAATAAACTTAACCAGTAGTGTAATAAACATCCATGAAAACCAACAATTTTTAAATAGAATTTGAAATTTTTTTGGGGTGGCTCAAATCATAGTTTGGGTACATCTTATCGATTTTTAATCATTTTATCGTACATTTAAGGACGTTTTGCAGGTCAAACATCATTTCGTGGGTTCAATGCGGCGAGGAAAGGTATTTTTATGTGATGTGCGTATTTTCTGGTGTTTAATGTCACTTTCTGCATTTGTGGCTTTATGTAAGTTCAAAGTTGGCCAATTATTTATAGTAATACTGTGCTTTTGAGAGACCGCTTACCCCAGGCATAAGTTGTCAGGTTCTACCATACCAGAAAACTTATGGATGTTTATCTGTGGTATTCTATGGTTAGAATTGTGTGATCTCCTGCGTTGTCTACAATGATAATATTTAATACGGCCCCGGAGAATCTCTGAAGGTCTCTCTCACACCCACCCATTTCAGTCGCTGTATCATTATGCGTGGCTTTTTCCGGCTAGTTGACCGTTTAGAATTCTAAGTTTCGTTTTTCTTCTGGGAGTGATGCTCATCGTATTGCTTGAGCATAGACACTCCACAATATTTTACGATGGTGCGGTGGGGTGGGTGGGGGTGGAGTGGGTCTGGGGGGGGGGGGTTACCTAAAATATGCGGTCAGTTATTTTTTCCGTCTTGAAGGAGGAGGTCGGTAAGAGAGTAAAGGGTATCTGAGGCGAGGTGAATAGGGTGCGTGCTTTGGAGTTCCACTGTCATTTCCGTCTGCCATGTCAAGTGATTGTTCTCGATTACCAATGGTGGACAGCTATTTAGATCCTGTGATGATTTAAATTTAATGTAAAAAGCTTGGACTCATTCAACATGTAGAAAATATTGTTCCAGAAGAATTCCTTGATAGGTTAACAATACGTTTATACTACATTAGAAGTGTGTCATGTGGAATAAATGACCCTCATTTGAGGAGAGAATGGGGGAGGCTCAATTAGCGTCTTAGTCACGAGACCCAGGGTCGCCATGTTGTATTGTTATGGTAGCCCGCGTGAGCGGCCATGTTGTGATGTCATTCCCATAAGGATATGTGATGTAAGTGCGCGTGCGCAGCGCGTTTAATTAGGTGATACGTGTTTCCGCCGTCTATTCTGTATACTGGTGACCGCCATCTTGCTTTTTATGGTAGCACGTGGTTCCTATATGGACCCAATGGCTTCTAATAGAACGAGGATATGTTTTGAGGGTAAGTTAGATTGGACGAGAGTATAATGAATACCCAAATGAGACAGACAACTATTTTTATCTGGCTCGGATTCGCGAAGAAAGCTCGTTTTCTATGTTATTTGCCTTTCCCTGGCCCGGGTTCTCCCAGAATCCTCGTTTCTAACGGACACGGGCCTGCCCAGAGCACCACGTAGTGCTATATGACATTACAAATGCGGTGTTCGATTATACTAGAGTATTTTTACCAAGAGTAGCCTTGCGGGCAAATCCTCGTTTCCACTCTGTTACAGGATTGTATTAGGTACGGATTCTTCCAGAATCCTCGTCTTTATGTGGCTTGAATTTTGTGTAGAAACCCTTATTTTGACTGCTTAGACGATCTACTGCTCATTCTTAATCTATTTAGGTACCTGGCTATTTCCTTATCATTAGCTCTAGCCCTAGCTAGGGATGACACTCTCCCGACTGACATTTGGGACCCTTTTTCATCGCACGAAGCCATGCGGAAATTCCTAATTAAGACACAATCTGACATTCATCATATCCTCATCTAGGTATTCGGGGATCACCAGAGCCAGTCTACGGGGACTGGTAAGGACCACTGGAGACAAGTCTTTGGGAACTAGTGGAGACCAGTCTTCGGGGACTACTACCTACTACTATTACTACTACTAACTACTACCACTTCTACTACTACCACCACGGCCTACTACTACTACTACTACTTACTAACCACTACTTCTACTACTACTTCTGGTTAGTAGTAGTAATAGAAATAGTAGTAGCAAGAGATGCAATAGTAGTAGTATTAGTAGCAGTAGTAGTAGTAGTAGTAGTAGTAGTAGTAGTAGTAGTAGTAGCAATAGTAGTAGTAAGGGATGTAGTAGTAGCAGTAGTAGTAGAAGTAGTAGTAGTAATAGGAGTAGCAAGAGATGTAATAGTAGCAGTAGTAGTAGAAATAATAGTAGTAATAGTAGTAGCAAGAGATGTAGTAGTAGTAGTAGTAGTATAGTAGTAGTAGTATTAGTAGTCGTAGTAGTAGTATAGTAGTAGTAGTAGTAGTAGTAGTAATAGTAGTAGTAGTAGAAATAGTAGTAGCAATAGATGTAGTAGTAGTAGTAGTAGTAGTAGTAGTAGTAGTATAGTAGTAGTAGTATTAGTAGTAGTAGTAGTAGTATAGTAGTAGTAGTAGTAGTAGTAGTAATAGTAGTAGTAGTAGAAATAGTAGTAGCAATAGATGTAGTAGTAGTAGTAGTAGTAGTAGTAGTAGTAGTAGTAGTAGTAGAAGTAGTAATAGTAGTAGCAAGAGATGTAGTAGTAGTAGTAGCAAGAATAGTAGTAGTAGTAGTAATAGTAGTAGCAAGAGATGTAACAGTAGTAGTAGCAGAAGTAGTAGTAGTAATAGTAGTAGCGAGAGATGTCGTAGTAGTAATAGTAGTAGCAAGAGATGTAGTAGTAGTAGTAGTAGCAAGAGATGTAATAGTAGTAGTAGAAATAGTGATTAGAAGTAGTTGTAGTAGTGGGTATTCATTATACTCCCACCCAATCGAACTAACCTTCAAAACATATCCTCGTTCTATTAGAGGCCATTGGGTCCATATAGCAACCCCAGCTACCATAAAAACCAAGATGGTGGTCCCCAGTATACAGAATAGACGGCGGAAACACGTATCACCTAATTACACGCGCTGCGCACGCGCACTTACATGACACATCCTTATGTGAAAACGTCACAACATGGCCGCTCACGCGGGCACCATAACAACACTGGGTCCCGTGACTAAGACGCCCCTTGTGCCTCCCCCATTCTCCCCCCAAATGAGGATCATTTATCCACATGACACACTTCTATTGTAGTATAAACGTAGTGTTAACCCATCAAGGAGTTCTGCTGAAACAGTTTCTTTTCAACCTACTCACAATTGTTTACAATTGGCTGTAACATCAGTGCAAGCACTACTTCGGAACTAACTCAAGTTTTTAAGAAACTTTTCCAAACAAGCGGGAAAAGTAATAGGCCTCTATTCTGAAACATCACTCAACCTTATCCTCGACTCAAACTAAAGTGAGGGCGACTCAAGGACAGTTGGAGGAAGAGTGAAAGGTCTAACTCACCCTCATTGAGAAACACCTCAACCTTTCCTTCAAAACAAGGTTTATTTATTCACAAACGCCACTCTTGTGTAACTCATGTGAGGTCAGCCTCGTGCACGAGGTATTTGCAACACTTTTGTTTTGTTTTCCTCGTGTCAAACTTTTGCTGTTAAAACTCACTTGTAATGAATGCCTCGCACACTTTTTCCACAATATTTATGCTTTTACTTTTTAAACCTTTCTCTTGTCCTAACTTGTATCGATTCATTGCAGAAGTGCATGAAATAGTCGCTAGTTATGATGGCTTCTAGACAATATTTTTCGGATATGGAAAAATCTCTTTTAATGCAATTAGTAGATACACATAAGGATATATTGGAACGTAAGAGAAACGATTTTAAACTCATTCAAAAGAAGAACTCAGAATGGAGTAAAATAACCGAGGAGTTTAATTCACAAAATGGAGTATCTAAGCGTAATACTAAACAGCTTAAAAAATGTTGGGATAATATTAAAAGTAGAGCTAAAAAGGCACTTAGTAAAGAAAAACGAGAGGCCAAAATGACTGGTGGAGGTCCAAAAAACAGTGAGATCAACGAAGAAGCAAATGCCGTGGCGTCTATTATCCCCTCCCAGGTCGACAGTCTTGACAACGAGTATGACGACGATGGCAGCATAAAAACCAAAGGTAACGTATATGCTACCATACTGTAACTATCCTAGCGATATGTCAAGGAAGTGACCAGCAAGCATTGAATATTCACCTCATTTGTGGGTTAAGCCTGTAATGACGTCACGTTGTGAAGACAACTGGATGTACATGATGTACTGTAAGGAGTGTGTGGGCGGGGTGGGTGTGGAAAGGGTAATATTTCCGTAAACGAAGTGCGTAGGCGTATCGACAACAAGGCTGATAGGGTGACGCCATTCACTAGCCTCCAATGAACTCAGGTATTTTTTTTCTTCCGAAAAAATAATCTACTCGCATGGAAGGCTGATGATTGATGACTCCCATTTACCCACTTTGTCAATACCTACTGTGTTTAAATATAGATACGTATTCAGTAACAATATAGATTACAGACAACTGAAATGTAAGCATATCTTTATTGATGTTCTCAATATTCATTTGCAGGCAAGTCCGGAAGTGAAACCGAAAGTGACATCGAACCATCTACATCAATAAATGTTTCACAGTGCAATGATGACGCGTCAACAACTTGCAATGCTGGTCCATCTACTCATGTGCAGCTACCGTCTTTGAATCTCCCTAGGAAGCGCAAAATTACAAACGCCCAACAGGAATTGCTGAAAATGCAAGCAGAACAGCATAAGTTGGAAATTGATGTAATAAACAAGCGTTTACAGCACCTCGAAGAAGAACATAAACGAAAAATGCCAATTCTTGACTTGCAGCACCAGTATTGGACTGCAAAATGTGCTACAAATAGCGAATCTGATTAAATAAAAGAAACTCAAAAGAAAATGGCGTTTTATATTTTTCATCCTGTGCATATTTTCCTTCATCGAACATCTCCCCACCTCTACCGCCACCCCCTCCAACCCCAGAAAACATACACGCCCAAATAGTTTTTGAAGTAGCCTAAATTGTACACACAATTTTATCAGTCATTAGCCCTCATTGAGTGTGCTGTCGAAATTACTCGACTCTCCTTATTTGTAAATAATGGTTATCTATCTTGTGTTGTCAGAAATTCGGCAAATTTTAATTTGTTTGACAATGGAGCTTTGCTAACCAAAATTTAAATTGCAGAAGTTCTGACTACACAGTGGGAGATAACCATGGGTGACAAATAAGGGGTTTCAAGTTCAGAGTGCAGGAGGTTAAACCACATCCGTGCATGCATGTGATAATAATAATAAAAAACAATATAATAATCACCTTTAATTGAAATGCTGCTGAATTATGGCTTGTCTCGTGGCATTTCCTAGCGGCCTAGCCGGCTGGTCATACAGATGATCAGTTCCTTCATCTTCCGATTCATCGCTTTCGTCCATTGGGTCATTTCGTTTTCTTGCAAAATTATATAGCACAGCTGTTGCAACAATGATTGTCAAAGTTGTGGATAATTTCGTCCGCAATGTCATACTCAAACAAGGGAACATACGTTTCCACACGCCAAACATTCTTTCTACAGAGTTCCTGGTACGTATATGAGCTGAATTATATCTGCGCTCCCCATGGGTGCCGGGGTTGAGAATCGGTGTCATTAAGTATGGGCGACACGGGTAGCCATTGTCACCTAACAATATTCCGTTAATGTGTCCATGTTCAAATTCTGCGCATAATTTGGAGTTGTCAAAAACTCTTGCATCGTGAACACTTCCAGGCCACCTAGCAACAAGGTTCTGAATTTCCAATTTCGGACCACACACTGCTTGGACGTTTATGGAAAAAAAGTTCTTTCTATTTCTAAAAAGTTCAGCATTTTGACCACCGGGACACAATATTTTAACATGGGTGCAATCAATTGCCCCTACAACTCCTGGAAATCCCCCAATTCTCCAGAAATTCAACTTAGTATCATCTACATTTTCGGCTGTTGGAAACATGAGAAATTGGGGCTTTAAACTTGCTATAGCTTCAGAAACCCGCCGAATAATCCGACTGGCTGAGGGCTGCGAAACGTCACACAAGTCGCCACATGCCTGCTGAAATGACCCGGTTGCGTAAAAACGAAGCGTGACCAGAAGTTGCACTGAAGGTTCTATCGGTTGTCCGCGGTTATTATGTGGTGTAAGTTTTTGACGAATTAATTCTAGCAGTTCATGAAAGGCTTCTTTTGTTAGACGGTATCTTTGTCGAAATTGCTCGTCGTCATACATGTCATAAGTAAAATGACGAGCTCTACCTCGTCGATTACGCCTCCCCATCTGATTTAAAATTTCAAGTCTCCTGTGTGCATATAACCACCTGAAAGCCATGTTCATGCCGAGTGAGGAAAGGCTAAGGAAGGTGTATACCTTCCTCAACCTTTCCTCACTTTTCGACACTCACCAGAGGTCGAGGTACGTCTGTGAAAGAAAACATGGGTTAGGTCGACATAACACTCAGTGAGATTGGGGTCGACCTTATTAGGTTTGAGACCAACCTCAGTGAGGGTGAGTATACCCTCAATAAGTGTGAGTGGAGGAACGTTTCAGAATAGAGGCGATAGAGTGCAAAAGCACGAAAAAGATCGAAAAAGGGTCGAGCGAGACCAGCGCTCGGAATTACAGGTACTCTCTCTGCACACCTCTTGCGTTTACCGAGCGCATGCGCAACAACCGTGACGTCAATTCCTTTTATTTCCGTCATTGTACATGGTCGGACATTTTTGTGACTCGTGCTATTCTTAGCTGTTATCTTCGTGAACAACTTCTTTGTATGTGCTTTCTTCATCTGATTGTGTGCAAGTGGATTGTATCCTTTTCAAGCTTTCAAAATTATTATTATTTAATGCTATTTTTGATCATTTTTGCTTGCTTTTTCACACATAGTCTTGTTTCCCCCCACGTGTGAAAGTCTTGTTTCCCCCCACGTGTGAACACGACCTTTGTTCTTTTTTCCGTCGGCGGGAAGCTTGATTTCATTTGTCATATTCATATTATTTCTAAGACTATTCCTTGTACCTCTTGCTTGCAGGTGAAACATGTGGACAACTCTCATTCCACATGTGTCACTTGCAACAATTGTACTCAGGCCCAATCATGTGGTATTTGTGGGGTTTGGTCCTCAAAATTCTGGGCTTCTGTAAACAAGGTGGTTCTTTCTAGAGCCAGAAGCCCTCGTTCTCGGGGTAAGGGTAGCCGTGCCTTGTCAGACATTTTTGTGAGTGCACGTGGTGACTCTATCACACAGGATGCTGGTCTGTCTTTTTCTGTGGCGAGTTCCTCTGCAACTGTTGACGGTGCTAGTGCGGTGATACCTGACGTGGAGACCGTGGTCTCTTTGTCTTCTGGTGTCACTCTTGAGGCGTCTGTTTTCGTACAGAGCTTCTCCGAGGTCAGCTCGGTGACCCTCTCCGATTTGCCTCCTAAGCGGTTGCTGAGGAAATTGTTACTACAGTTCCTGTTCTGTATGATGGTGGCTCTTCCATCTCCTCTGGGGATGGTATACAGTCTCGGGGGACCGAGGCTGTATCTGCCGGTGTGTCTGTGAGCTCTCAGCTTCCCCTGGCTTCGCGGCGAAGCTGTGCGGGTTTGCTGTCTGCTCCGTCTCATCTGGCTAGGTTTGCTCCTAGTCGGTTGAGCCGTTCAGTCGCTTCGGCAGCGATTCCTCGCCCCTCGAGCGAATCGTTTTATTGTTCCTCATTCCCCTGCTAGTGTGCCTATTAGCAGGATGGGGTTGGGACATTGTCATCCAGGGCCTGCTGTTCGGCAGAGGTCAGTGACAGTCCCGGTTAGCTGTCACTCTCGGAACATTCCTCCGGTGATTCCTCACTGTGTTCCGAGTCTGGATGTCGATCGATGCTTGCCGTCGGTCTCTGAGAATGGGCAGTTGGGGCCTTCTGCCGCGCAGAGGCCAATGACAGGATTCTGTCATTCTTGGGACAATCCTCCGGTGTCTTCTCATCGTGTCCCAGATCCAGCTACCGATCGACGTACGCCGTCGGTCTCTTTAGAGGATTTGCAGGCAGGATCTTCTGTTCCGAAGAGGTCAGTGATTGCCCCTGGGCGTCACAATCGGGACTATCCTCCGGTGTCTTCTTGCCGTCTCCCTTTCTGTCTGCCGATCGACGTTCAACGTCGGTCTCTTCTGAGGATTTGGGTCATTCTACCAGAAGGGTCCACTGGGAGGACACTCCGTCGGGCGATGCTGCTGCGACGGATTCTCGGGGTGACCTGCGTCAGGCCGTTTTGGCGCTCACCCGGTTGCTTTCTGGCAACCCTCTAGTTGGCCTCCCTGTGCCTCCCGAGGCACAACCTCCTTTGGTCGGTCGCCGAGATGTCTCGCCTGGCCCCTAGGATACGGCGCAGTATTCACAGGAGGTTTCTGCTGGTCAGCCCGAGTTGTGCTACGTCTCCTCTGCAACAGAGGATGACGATTTTCTTGAAGGTGATGGCCCCCTCGTCAGTCTTGGGGCAGGCTTTGGATTTTGTATTTGGCTGATTGCCGGACATTCAACCTTCCGACCAGCCATCTGTGACCGTCTGGCCGCGGTCCCTGTTGAGCCTTCTAGCTCCGGGGCTTTGCGTCCGCTGCAATCGGCTCAGGTTGTTGAGTCCTTCCAGGGCTTAGACGCCAAAAATGCGTTGTTCTAAGGCCCTCAAGGGTTCTTTCTTTTCTAGAGCTGATGCCTTTCTGCCTCCATCGCGGTTTCGTGTTTACGATTCCGTCTGTCCACCAGTCTTCCAAGGGATGACTACTGTGGATGAGGATTCTTCTTCCCTCGGGTTAACTAAGCCTAAAACGGCAGTTCTCCCGATGTCAGTAGTTGAATCTATGTTGGGCCTGTGCCGAGAGATGCTGGGTATGTTATCTCTCGCGGACCATGTCGTCGTTGCCCTCGCTGAATATTTTCCACCAGGGGAGTTTGATGATGCTCAGGCAGAAGACAAAGAGACCACGCTCTCATGAATTTGACACACGCTCACGCCTGTAACACGGCTAATTTGGAGCTGGCGCGCCGGGATGCGGTGCTGGATTCATCTCCATCCCTTCCTTCTGAGCAGCGTGCTGTTCTGAGGTCTGCCTCTTTGGTTGGACCTCAGTTGTTCCGTGGAAGCTGTCCGTGGAGAGGTACTTCGTCATTCGAAGGATCAGCTTTTGCTGCAACAGCTTGACCAACCTGCTGCTGTGGGAGGTGCTCGTTCCGGGCCCGCCAAGCGTCCTGCTGCGTCTGCCTCGTCGGCGACGTCGGCTACGCCTTCGGCTCCGTCTGCTCCTTCTGCTCAGAAGAAGCGCCGACGCGGCCAGGCTCGCTGGTAGCCTCAGGCAGGAAAGTCTCAGGACTCTGTCACTTCCCGATGTGGTGGTTTCTCCTCTCGGGAGGCCTCGTCGAGGCCGCAAGTGAGGGTTCTCACCTCGATTCGCCTCCAGTCGTGGGAAGGCTGTCGCTGTTTTGGACAGAATACGACCGTTGGACAGAGATAACGTCGGACACTTGGGTCCTCGACGTCATACAATCCAGCCTGCGACCACCCCAGTTTATCTCGGGTGCCCCTCCCGACTCGGGTCCCTTCCGATTCTCTACGTCGGGACCTTCTGGTGCAGGAGATCGACAATCTCCTCTCCAAAGGGGCGATCGAGGTGGTCAGGAACACCCTTTCACCGGGGTTTTACTCGAGACTTTTCTTGGTGCCGAAGAAAAACGGCCAATTTCGTCCTGTCATCGATCTGAGTATCCTGAACGAGTACATAATAGCTCCTCGTTTCAGTATGGGGACTTTCCGGTCGGTTCGACGTTCCGTTCATCAGGGCGACTTTGCTGCCAGTATCGACCTGAAGGATGCCTGCTTCCATGTACCCAATCATCTGGCGTCACGGAAATACCTTCGGTTCTCGTTTCGGGGTCGAGTCTATCAATTCAGAGCTCTCCCGTTCGGTTTGAACCTGGCTCATTGAGCCTTCACCCGACTGATGTCACATGTGCTTGCTTTCCACCGTACTCAGTCGGCTGTGCCTTCGTCAGCCTACCTGGTCGACATCCTCCAACGGCACCACGATGCTGCTGTTCTGGAGTTAGATGTCCGGCAGTTTCTTTCCCTACTACCTTCGCTGGGTCTCAGGGTCAATCGCGAGAAGTTTGCTCTCCTTCCTTCTCAGCAATTTCGCCATTTGGGGATGGATTTCGACACTCTTCACAATGTGGCGTCCGTCCCCAGTGCTCGGGCGACGATTCTTTCCGCCTTGACTCGGAACCTGCTTTAATCTTCCTCGGTCTTGGACAGGACTTTCCTTCGGATGCTGGGCCTTTGCGGTTCGGTGACAGATCTCATTTCGCTCGGTCGCTTGTTTGTCCGACCTCTCCAACACTTCCTGTTGGATCATTGGCGTCCGAATGTAGATCCGCTGGACCTGAAACTTCCTGTTGCTCCGTCCCTGCTTTGTCACCTCCACCCTTGGGCCGATGTTCCCTGGCTGACACAGGGTGTTCCGTTGGATCTTCCTTTGGCCGATCGCATCCTTACTGCGGATGCCAGCGATCGGGGCTGGGTGCGACGTTGGATCCTCTCGGTCTGTCCACTCACGGCGAGTGGGACAGCGAGCAGGTGGGCCTTCATATCAATCAGAAGGAGCTCCTTGCTCTTCTGTTGAGTTTTCGGCTTTGGATCCCTCACCTGTCGGACCATATTGTCCTACTTCTTTCGGACAATTCGACAGTAGTGGCCTACATACGGTGTCAAGGAGGCACACATTCGATTCCCATGTATCGGCTGTCTCGGGATCTTCTTCTGTTGGCGCGGGATGTAAACACTCGGGTGTCCATTCGACACATTGCCGGGCGTCTCAACGCCCTAGCAGACTCCCTGTCCCGACGCGACAGTGTCCTTCCAACTGAATGGATGCTTCATCGGTCGGTGTTTCAGGTGATTTGCGAGCAGTGGGGTCGTCCTCGGGTCGACCTTTTCGCCACTCGCTGGAATCATCAGGTAGAGACCTTTGTCTCCTCTTGTCCAGATCCTCTGGCATTTGCGGTAGACACTCTGTCTCTGGACTGGACATTTTGGATCGGCTATGCCGACCTCCTCCTTCACGATGGAAAAAAATAACTGACCGCAGATTTTAGGTACCCTCCCCCCCCCCTTCCTACCGGCACCTTCGTAAAATATGGTAGAGTGCCTGTGCTCAAGGAATATGATGAGCAGCACCACGCCCAGAAGAAAAACGAATTTTAGAATTCAAAACGGTCAACTAGACTGAAAAAGCCACGCATAATGATACAGTGATTGAACTGGGTGGATGTGAGAGAGACCTTCAGAGATTCGCCGGGGCCGTATTAAATATTATAATTGTGGACAACGCAGGAGATCACACAATTCTAGCCCTTGAATACCACACTTTATCATTTATTTCAAAGTCACAGAGGTCACCTAGTGGTCATTGAGTGCATTTTTTCAGAATTGCTGGAAATCACATTTTTTGACCCCCTAAAGTATTCCTGACGTACACACATGCATTTTGACGTAGAAAGGTAGGCGTGGCCAAACATTTTTTGAAAGTGGTTCACGCCCATACCTCAGGCGTGGTATGACATATGGACCTGGGACCAACACCAAATGAGTCGACACTTGATGGAGATTCAAAATATGGGTCAACGTCATGGAGGTCACCTAGGGGTCATTGAGTGCATTTTCAGAATTGCTGGAAATCACATTTTTTTACCCCCTAAAGTATTCCTGATGTACACACAAGCATTTTGACGTGAAAAAAAGTGGGCGTGGCCAAAATTTTTGAAAATGGGTCACGCCCATATCTCAGGCGTGGTATGATGTATGGACCTGGGACCAACACCAAATGAGTCGACACTTGATGGAGGTTCAAAATATGGGTCAAGTTCACAGAGGTCACCTAGGGGTCATTGAGTGCATATTTTCAGAATTGCTGGAAATCACATTTTTGACCCCTAAAGTATTCCTGACGTACACACATGCATTTTTACATAAAAGGTGGGCATGGCCAAAATTTTTGAAAGTGGGTCACGCCAATATCTCAGGCGTGGTATGACCTACAGGACCAACACCAAATGAGTCGATACTCGATGGAGGTTCAAAATATGGGTCAAGGTCACGGAGGTCACCTAGGTGTCATTGAGTGCATATTTTCAGAATTGCTGGAAATCACATTTTTTGATCCCCTAAAGTATTCCTGACGTACACATATGCATTTTGCCGTAAAAAAGTGGGCGTGGCCAAAATTTTTGAAAGTGGGTCACGCCCATATCTCAGGCATGGTATGACGTATGGACCTGGGACCAACACCAAATGAGTCGACACTTGATGGAGACTCAGAATAATGGTCAAGGTCACGGAGGACACCTAGGGGTCATTGAGTGCATTTTTTCAGAATTGCTGGAAATCACATTTTTTGATCCCCTAAAGTATTCCTGATGAACACACATGCATTTCAACGTTAAAAAAGTTGGCGTGGCCAACATTTTTGAAAGTGGGTCACGCCCATATCTCAGGCATGATATGACGCATGGATCTGGGACCAACACCAAATGAGTCGACACTTGATGGAGATTCAAAATATGGGTCAAGGTCACAGAGGTCACCTAGGAGTCATTGGGTGCATTTTTCAGAATTGCTGGAAATCACATTTTTTTGATCCCCTAAAGTATTCCTGACGTACACACATGCATTTTGACGTAAAAGAAAGTGGGCGTGGCCAAAATTTTTGAAAGTGGGTCACGCCCATATCTCAGGCATGGTATGACGTATGGACCTGGGACCAACACTAAAAAAGTCGACACTTGATGGAGACTCAAAATATGGTTCATGGTCACGGAGGTCACCTAGGTGTCATTGACTGCATTTTTTCAGAATTGCTGGAAATCACATTTTTTGATCCCCTAAAGTATTCCTGACGTACACACATGCAGACGTAAAAAAGTGGGCGTGGCCAAAATTTTTGAAAGTGGGTCACGTCCATATCTCAGGCGTGGTATGACGTATGGATCTGGGACCAACACCAAATGAGTTGACACTTGATGGAGATTCAAAATATGGGTCAAGGTCACAGAGGTCACCTAGGGGTCATTGAGTGCATTTTTCAGAATTGCCAGAAATCTCATTTTTACCCCCTAAAATATTCCTGACATACACACATGCATTTTGACATAAAAAAGTGGGCGTGGCCAAAAATTGTGAAAGTGGGTCATGCCCCTATCTCATGTGTGGTATGACCTACGGACCTGGGTCCAACACCAAATGAATCGACACTCGATGGAGGTTCAAAATATCGGTCAAGGTCACGGTGGTCAACTAGGGGTCATTGAGTGGATTTTTCAGAATTGCTGGAAATCACATTTTTTGACCCCTAAAGTATTCCTGACGTACACACATGCATTTTGACGTAACAAAAAGTGGGCATGGCGAAAAATTGTGAAAGTGTGTCACGCCCATATCTCAAGCGTGGTATGACCTATGGACCTGGGACCAACACCAAGTGAGTCGACACTCAATGGAGGTTCAAAATATGGGCCAGGGTCATGGAGGTCACCTAGGGGTCATTGAGTGCATTTTTCAGAATTGCTGGAAATCAGATTTTTTGCCCCCAAAGCATTCCTGAGATTCATACATGCGTTTTTACGTTAAAAAAGTGGGCGTGGCCAAAAAATTTGAAAGTGGGTCACGCTCATATCTCAAGCATGGTATGATGAATGGACCTGGGACCAACACCAAATGAGTAGACACTTGATGGGGATTCAAAATATGGGTCAGGGTCAAGGAGGTCACCTAGGGGTCATTAAGTGCATTGTTTATAATTGCTGGAAATCACATTTTTTTACCCCCCCCCCCCCCCCCCAAAGCATTTCTGAGGGCCATACGTGCATTTTTAGGTTAAAAAAGTGGGCATAGCCAACATTTTTGAAAGTGGGTCATGCTCATATCACAATCGTGGTAGGATGAATGGACCTGGATCTAACACCAAATGAGTCGACACTTGATGGAAATTCAAAATATGGGTCAAGGTCACGGACGTCACCTAGGGGTCCGCCTGAAAGTGGTCACCAAAGGCATAAAGTGCGTATTATTCAGAAATACTGGGAAATGAATTTTATTACACCTCAATGCATTTCTAAAGTTTATGAACGTATTTCATCACTCAAATTAGTGGGCAGAGCCAAAAATGTCCATTTCTGATTTGAGTATCGAACCCTTTGAATGCTGGTCACATATATGCCTTTTCTGGTTTCTTTTAAATAATTGTTCTGATTCCAGTATGAATATCTGTAAAAACTGTTAACGAAAACCCATTTCTGATTTGTTAAAAAATATTTTACTCCTGAAAATAAGCCTCCATAAATTCTCTTTCTGTATAGTTTATTCCTGATACTTTAACCCTTTTCACACAGACTTGAATTTACTGGGTGCAGTAAATTCTGTTTCTCTAGTTGTCTCTTATATTTGATTACTTGTATTTTTTCCAGTACTTTCTTCATCCGTTCACTGACTTTCAACAAGTCAAAATTGGATACAATAAAAGAGAAATATACCTTACAATGACAGAGCTATATTATAAGGTATATTTCTTTTTGTATGGCCGGGATGACAGAACGTGAAGTGCAGGTAGTGTTTAGTGCCTGTTGGTTTGTGGTACCATTGGAAGTATCTTGACATTTCTTAAATTCCAGTTCCTTTTCATTTCCGAAGGGTATATTAAAATCAGGTTCCACCGGGAGTTGGGGCTTTCTAGAATACTTTTCAGAGTTTGTCTAACAGTATATTTTTTACCTCCTACTTTCTACTTGTACCCTGATTTCTTTTCTTTTCGGGTTGTTTTGCACACCAGAACTTGTCTCACGAGAACCTTTGTCGCCACATTTCATTTCTTTCGTCGTCTGTGTGTATTGTGTCTGTACCCTGAAGAAGGTCTTCAGCAGACCGAAAGCTAGGTGAAATTTTTTTTTATTATTTCTGCCACAATTATTCACAAATGATAACGATTTGGTCCTATTGATATAGAGAAACTGCAAAAATACGACAGCTTGTCTGCTTTATAATTTTGAAAAAAATCATTTGAAAAGCGAGTTCAATTCGATCCAGCGGCGATCATGGCGGAGTAGGCCTGTTGATGATTGTGTCGTTGCGGAGAGGGATGAGCATTTTTTAACTGAATCAAATATTTTAACACCGTGTAAAATGTTATTTTAAATATATTCGAGGTCTATAGAACTCAGAAATGATGGTGTGTTCACGTACGGAGGTTCCAATTGTTAACTTTTTCAGAGGAGAAATTCTGATGTGAGTGGGCATCAATTTTTCACACTCCAACATGGCGGCTTCTTTGTTGTCAGCTAGAAAAGTTTTCTCATATTTGTGTCTTTCTTTCTTGTGTTTAGTCGTGTTCCTATGATTTCCTATGATTTAATGATAGGAATAATAATGAAAGGGGTTAATAACAACAGCTGACATTCTCATTCCAGCCATATGGTATTTCTTCCACTGATAAAGTTGCTCCACGTCGAAACTACTTGTAAAATTAGCAAGTTATGTGTTGGCAGTGCTGGATCGGATGTGAACTCTTTGTGGTATCTTGACTTCAGCTCGAGTTGGATTTGGATTGGATTTGTGTTATTTGTAAGACTTTTGATCTGATCCAAAGTGATTTACGCATGCAACTTGTCTTTGTGTTCTGTGTTGAAAAAGAGCCAGTATGGTATGAAGAGATCGACTACAATGAGCTCCACCTCAAGTGCGGACGAAAGTGCATACCTGAATGATAATTCTAGTAACAAGTCGAAAATTCCAATAAAAATGTCTCAACCACCGCAAAAATCCAAACCTGATAAAGCCTTCGCCTCTGCACCTGTTCAAAAAAAACATTACGAGTTACACATCTGATAAAGAGGCGATCGAAGCAGTCTTGTATGAGATAAATAGAAAACTAGAATGTTGTGACCAGAGAAGCACTTGAAGATGTGGTCAAACCTCTCGTCAAAAGTGATCAACTGAGCCATACTATTAACTGTGTAAAAGACGAAATATTTGCTAAACTTAATAATGTTACTAGTATTTTGGAAAGTCGATTGTTAGATGTTGAAATGAATAATGGCAATCTCAAAAAGCAGGTAGCTTCTATTCAAACAGAAATGGAATCCAAAAATGAAGAGATAAGTAGACTAAACAAACAAATTCTGGACCTGAAATTCCAACACAACAGTTTGGAACAACATACACGCAAAGAGAGCGTGAGGATACTTGGTATACCCGACCCTGATAAATTCGAAAACCATCTCCAAATGTGAAGAAAAGGTACTACAGTTATGCAAAGAAAGGCTTAACATTGACATCAGTTCAGGTGATATAAGTATCTCACATAGGCTAGGAAAGTTCAGTCTAGAAAATCCTAGGTCAGTGATCGTAAAATTTGTGTCCCGGAAAACAAAACTATCCGTGCTTAGTAACAGAAAAAAACTGAAAGGGACAGTCATAGTGATTATGGAGGACTTAACACAGGTAAACCAGACACATTTGAAAGCTGCCAGAAATAGTGATAAAGTAGAAGACTCGTGGTCATTTGACGGGAAAATATTTATAAAATATAAAAACTCAGGTAAACTCAAATCAATAACAAGTGTCCGAGATATATGAATATAACCTGAGGTGATTGCAAAACAACTCGCTAACCATCCAGTTTGAAAGTTAGCAACAATAGAGCTAACACTGAGTCGACCACAACTATATATAATTAAGTCATCTGTGTACAGTATTCCTGCTTTGAAATTTACTGTGTGGAGCCCAGGCTGAACTGAAACAAGAAACTGCCCAGTCATATAAATGAGAAACTGGCAATTACATTCGATCACAACAGTATGTAATCAAGTTATTTTATTGGAGAGTATTGTTGTTTCACAATTTACCATGTGGAGCTGAGGCTGAGGTGTTCAGCCTGGGTCCCACACTGTGTCCTGTGAAGCACAATTAGCCCAGTTGGCAATGTACACATAAACAAGCCTGTTACAAACATCAGTTCACCAACAGTACAGCTAATCCTGTAATGTCAAATAAATGAGAACACTGGTTTATTAGTTTCAATTTCAACTGTATGCTATGAAGTCATTTTTTGGGGAGAGTATTGTTGTTTTACAATTTACTGTGTGGAGCTGAGGCTGAGCTGTTCAGCCTGAGTCCCACATTGAGGACTGTAAAGCACAATTACCCCAGTATATAATTAAGTCATTTGTGTACAGTATTCTTGTTTTGCAATTTACAGCGTGGAGTCTAGGCTGAATTGAGACAAGAAACTGCCGAGCCAAAAAATGAGAAAACTGGTTGCAAGTTTCGATCACAACTGTATGTAATAAAGTTATGTTTTAGAGAGTATTGTTGTTTTGCAGTTTACTCTGTGGAGCTGGGGCTGAGTGGTTCAGCCTGGGTCCCACATTGTGTACTGTAAAGCACAATTACTTACCCCAGTTGGCAGTACACACAGAAACAAGCCTGTTATATAAATCAGTTACCCATCAATACAGCTAATCCTGTAATGTCAGATTAATGAGAACACTGGTTATTAGTTTCGATTACAACTGTATGCTATGAAGTTATTCTTTTTGGAGAATATTGTTGTTTTACAATTTAGTGTGTGGAGCTGAGGCAGAGCTGTTCAGCCTGAGTCCCACATTGTGTACTGTAAAGCACAATTACCCCAGCATATAATTAAGTCATTTGTGTACAATATTCTTGTTTTTCAATTTACTTCGTGGAGCCTGGGCTGAACTGAGACAAGAAACTGCCGAGCCATATAAATGAGAAAACTGGTTGCTAGTTTCGATCACAACTGTATGTAATGAAGGCATATTTTGGCGAGTATTGTTGTTTTACAGTTTACTCTGTGGAGATGAGGCTGAGCGGTTCAGCCTGAGTTCCACATTATGTACTGTAAAGCACAATTACCCCAGTATATAATTAAGTCATTTTTGTACGGTATTCTTGTTTTGCAATTTACTGCGTAGAGCCTAGGCTGAATTGAGACAAGAAACTGACGAGCCAAAAAAATGAGAAAACTGGTTGCAAGTTTCGATCACAACTGTATGTAATAAAGTTATTTTTTAGAATGTATTGTTGTTTTGCAGTTTACTCTGTGGAGCTGGGGCTGATTGGTTCAGCCCGGGTCCCACATTGTGTACTGTAAAGCACAATTACTTTCCCCAGTTGGCAATATACACAGAAACAAGCCTGTTATACAAATCAGTTACCCATCAATACAGCTAATCCGGTAATGTCAGATTAATGAGAACACTGGTTATTAGTTTCGATTACAACTGTATGCTATGAAATTATTCTTTTTGGAGAGTATTGTTGTTTTACAATTTAGTGTGTGGAGCTGAGGCTGAGCTGTTCAGCCTGAGTCCCACATTGAGGACTGTAAAGCACAATTACCGCAGTATATAATTAAGTCATTTGTGTACAGTATTCTTGTTTTGCAATTTACAGCGTGGAGCCTAGGCTGAATTGAGACAAGAATCTTCCGAGCCATATAAATGAGAAAACTGGTTGCTAGTTTCGATCACAACTGTATGTTATTAAGTCATATTTTGGCGAGTATTGTTGTTTTACAGTTTACTCTGCAGAGATGAGGCTGAGCCGTTCAGCCTGAGTCCCACATTGTGTACTGTAAAGCACAATTACCCCAGTATATAATTAAGTCATTTGTGTACAGTATTCTTGTTTTGCAATTTACTTCGTGGAGCCTAGGCTGAATTGAGACAAGAATCTTCCGAGCCATATAAATGAGAAAAGTGGTTGCTAGTTTCGATCACAACTGTATGTAATTAAGTCATATTTTGGCGAGTATTGTTGTTTTACATTTTACTCTGTGGAGCTGGGGCTGAGTGGTTCAGCCTGAGTCCCACATTGTGTACTGTAAAGCACAATTACCCCAGTTGGCAATATACACAGGAAGAAGCCTGTTATATAAATCAGTTCCCAAACAATACAGATAATCCTGTGATGTCAGATAATCATTCAATAGTATCTGCAGAAATTATTTGGCTCAGGGGTAAGTTAGGTACACAACCATTCATAATTCAGTCATAACAAACTGTCTGGTCACATGAATGATAATTATGGTTATTAGGGTCGATCACAACTGTATATAATTCATTTGTGTACAGTATTCCTGTTTTGCAATTTACTGCATGGAGCCTTGGATGCATTGAAACAAAACATTGCCCAACCATACAAATGAGAAAACTTTTTATTAGTTTCGATCACAACTGTATGTAATTAAATTATTTTCTGGAGAGTATTGTTGTTTTGCAATTTACTATGTGGAGCTGGGGCTGAGTTGTTCAGCCTGAGTCCCACATTGTGTCATGCAAAGCACATTTATCCCAGTTGGCAATATACACAGAAACAAGTCAGTTATATAAATCAGTTCCCCAACAATACACCTAATCCTGTAATGTCAGTATTCATTTAATAGTATCTGCAAAAATTATTTGGCTCAGTAGTAAGTTAGTTAACACAACCATTCATAATTCAGTCATACAAAAAACTGTCTGGTCACATGAATGATAAGACTGGTTATTTGTGTCGATCACAACTATATATAACTAAGTCATTTGTGTATTGTATTCCTGCTTAACAATTCACTGTCTGGAGTTAGACTGAATAGAAATAAGAAACTGCCCGGTCTCATAAATCAGAAAACTGGTTATTAGTTTCGGTCACAACTGTATGTTATGAAGTTATTTTTGGAGAGTATTGTTGTTTTACAATTTACTGTGTGGAGCTGAGGCTGAGCTGTTCAGCCTGAGTCCCACATTGTGTGCTGTAAAGCACAATTACCCCAATTGGCAATATACACAGAAACAAGCCTGTTATATAAATCAGTTCCCGAACAATACAGCTGATCCTGTAATGTCAGATAAATGCGAAAACTAGTTATTAGTTTCGATCACAACTGTATGTAATTAAGTTATTTTTGGAGAGTATTGTTGTTCTACAATGTGCTGTGTGGAGCTGAGGCTGAGCTGTTCAGCCTGAGTCCCACATTTTGTACTGTAAAGCACAATAACACCAGTTGGCAATATACACAGAAACATGCATGTTATATAAATCAGTTCCCCAACAATACAGCTAATCCTGTAATTTCATATATTCATATATGGTTATTAGAGTCGACCACAACTTGAGACAAGAAACTGCCCAACCATATAAATGAGAAAACTGGTTGCTAATTTCGATCACAGCTTTTTGTAATTAAGTTTTGTTTGGAGTGGATTGTTGTTTTACAGTTTACTCTGTGGAGCTGAGGCTGAGCGGTTCAGCCTGAGTCCCACGTTGTGTCATGTAAAACACAATTACCCCAGTTGGCAATATACACAGAAAAAAGTCTGTTATATAAATGAGTTCCACAACAATACAGCTAATCCTGTAATGTCAGATATTCATTTAATAGTATCTGCAGAAATTATTTGGCCCAAGGAGTAAGTTAGGTACACAACCATTCATAATTCAGTCATAAAAAACTGTCTGGTCACATGAATGATAAGTCTGGTTATTAGAGTCGATCACAACTGTACATAATTAAGTCATTTATGTACAGTATTCCTGTTTTGCAATTTACTGCGTGAAGCCTTGGCTGAATTGAAACAGAAAACTGCCCAGCCATATAAATGAGAAAACTGGTTATTAGTTTCGATCACAACTGTATGTGATTAAGTTATTTTCTGGAGAGTATTGTTGTTCTGCAATTTACTGTGTGGAGCTGAGGCTGGGCGGTTCAGCCTGAGTCCCACAGTGTGTCATGCAAAGCACAATTACCCCAGTATATAATTAAGTCATTGTGTGCAGTATTCCTGTTTTGCAATTTACTGCGTGGAGCCTAGGCTGAATTGAGACAAGAAACTGCCGAGCTATATAAATGGGAAAACTGATTGCTAGTTTTGCTCACAACTGCATGTAATTAAGTTATTTTTGGAGAGTATTGTTGTTTTACAGTTTACTCTGTGAATCTGAGGCTGAGCGGTTCAGCCTGAGTCCCACATTGTGTCTTGTGTCTTGTGAGGCATAATTGCCCCAGTTGGCAGTATACACAGTTACAAACCTGTTATATAGGCCAGTACTCCAATAATACAGTGTGCCGCACTGTGTACTGTAAAGCACAATTACACCAGTTGGCAATAAACACAGAAACAAGCATGTTATATAAATCAGTTCCCCAACAATACAGATAATCCTGTAATTTCATATATTTATTTAATGGTATCTGCAGAGATTATTTGGCTCAATAGTAAGTTAGCTAACACAACCATTCATAATTCTGTCATAAAAAGCTGTCTGGTCACTTGAATGATAAGACTGGTAATTAGTGTCGATCACAACTGTATATAATTAAGTCATTGTGTAAAATGTTGTTGTTTTACAATTTACTGCGTGGAGCCTAGACTGAATTGAAGCAAGTAACTGCCCAGCCATATAAATGAGAAAACTAGTTTCCATCACAACTGTATGTAGTTGAGTTATTTTTGGAGAGTATTATTGTTTTACAATGTTCTGTGTGGAGCTGGGACTGAGCTGTTCAGCCTGAGTCCCGCATTGTTCCCTGTATAGCACAATTACCCCGGTTAGAAATATACACAGAAACAGGCTGTTATTATAAATCAGTTCCCCAACAATACAGCTTATCCTGTAATGTCAGAACAATGAGAAAACTGGTTATTAGTTTTGATCACAACTGTATGTTATGAAGTTATTTTTGGAGAGTATTATTGTTTTTACAATTTATTATGTGGAGCTGGTGCTGAGCTGTTCAGCCTGAGTCCCACGTTGTGTCTTGTCAAGCACAATTCTCTAGTTGGCAGTATACACAGAAACAAGCCTGTTATATTATTCAGTTCCCCAACAATACAACTTAACCTGTAATGTCAGATATTCATTTAATAATATCTGCAGAAAATATTTGGCTCAGGAGTAAGTTAGTTACACAACCATTCAGAATTCAGTCATAAAAAACTGTTTGGTTACATGAATGATAGGACTGGCTATTCGTGTCGATCACAACTATATACACTGAAGTCATTTGTGTACAGTATTCCTGCTTTACAGTTTACTGTGTGGAACCAAGACTGAACTGAAACAAGAAACTGCCCAGTCATATAAATGAGAAAACTGGCAATTAGTTTCGATCACAGCCGTATGAAATCAAGTTATTTTTTGGAGAGTATTGTTGTTTTACAATTTACTGTGTGGAGGTGAGGCTGAGGTGTTCAGCCTGGGTCCCACACTGTGTCTTGTGAAGCACAATTACCCCGGTTGGCAATATACACATAAACAAGCCTGTTATATAAATCAGTTCACCAACAATACAGATAATCCTGTAATGTCGGATAAACGAGAAAACTGGTTATTAGTTTCGATCCCAACTGTACATAATTAAGTCATTTGTGTACAGTATTCCTGTTTTGCAACTTACGAGTGGAGCCTTAGCTGAATTGAAACAAAACAACTGCCCAGGCATATAATTGAGAAAACTGGTTATTAGTTTCGATCACAGCTGCATGTAATTAAGTTATTTTCAGGAGAGTATTGTTGTTCTACAATTTACTGTGTTGAGATGGGGCTGAGCGGTTCAGCCTGAGTCCCACAGTGTGTCATGCAAAGCACAATTACCCCAGTATATAATTAAGTCATTTGAGTACAGTATTCTTGTTTTGCAATTTACTGCGTGGAGCCTGGGCTGAATTGAGACAAGAAAATGCCGAGCCATATAAATGAGAAAACTGGTTGCTAGTTTCGATCACAACTGCATGTAATTAAGTTATTTTTGGAGAGTATTGTTGTTTTATAGTTTACTCTGTGGAGCTGGGGCTGAGCGGTTCAGCCTGAGTCCCACATTGTGTCTTGTGAGGCACAATTGCCCCAGTTGGCAGTATACACAGTTACAGACCTGTTATATAGGCCAGTACTCCAATAATACAGCTAGTCCTGTATTGTTGGATATTCATTATACAGCTAATCCCGAAATGTTAGATATTTATTTAATAGAATCTGCAGAAATTACTTGGTTCAAGGGTAAGTCAGTTATACAACCATTCAAATCCCATTCATAAACAAAAAAGTGTCTGCTCATATGAATGAGAAGACTGGTTATTAGAGTCGATCATAACAGGTATATAATGAAGTCATTTGTGTACAGTATTCCGGTTTTTCAATTTACTGTGTGGAGCTTATGCTGAATTGAAATAAATATAAGTGAAAAAACTGGTTATTAGTTTCGATCACAACTGTATGTAATTAAGTTATTTTTTTGGAGAGTATTGTTGTTTTACTGTTTCCTGTGTGGAGCTGGGGCTGAGCTGTTCAGCCTGAGTCCCACATTGTGTCCTGTATAGCACAATTACCCCGGTTAGAAATACACGCAGAAACAGGCCTGTTATTATAAATCAGTTCCCCAACAAAACAGCTAATCCTGAAATGTCAGATAAATGAGAACACTGGTTATTAGTTTCGATCACAACTGTATGTTATGAAGTTATTTTTGGAGAGTATTGTTGTTTTTACAATTTATTGTGTGGAGCTGTGGCTGGGCTGTTCAGCCTGAGACCCACGTTGTGTCTTGTCAAGCACAATTACCTCAGTTGGCAGTATACACAGAAACGAGCCTGTTATATAATTCAGTTCGCCAACAATACAACTAAACCTGTAATGTCAGATATTCATTTAATAATATCTGCAGAAAATATTTGGCTCAGGAATAAGTTAGTTACACAACCATTCATAATTCAGTCATAAAAAAAACTGTTTGGTTACATGAATGATAGGACTGGCTATTCGTGTCGATCACAACTATATACAATGAAGTCATTTGTGTACAGTATTCCTGTTTCACAGTTTACTGTGTGGAGCCTTGGCTGAACTGAAACAAGAAACTGCCCCGGCATATAAATGAGAAAACTGGCAATTAGTCTCGATCACAGCCGTATGTAATCAAGTTATTTTTTGGAGAGTATTGTTGTTTTACAATTTACTGTGTGGAGGTGAGGCTGAGGTGTTCAGCCTGGGTCCCACACTGTGTCATGTAAAGCACAATTACCCCAGTTGGCAATATACACATAAACAAGCCTGTTATATAAATCAATTCACCAACGATACAGCTGCTCCTGTAATGGCAGATAAACGAGAAAACTGGTTATTAGTTTCGATCACAACTGGACATAATTACGTCATTTGTGTACAGTATTCCTGTTTTGCAAGTTACACGTGGAGCCTTGGCTGAATTGAAACAAAAAACTGCCCAGCCATATAAATGAGAAAACTGGTTATTAGTTTCGATCACAACTGTATGCAATTAAATTATTTTCTGTAGAGTATTGTTGTTCTACAATTTACTGTGTGGAGATGCGGCTGAACGGTTCAGCCTGAGTCCCACAGTGTGTCATGCAAAGCACAATTACCCCAGTATATAATTAAGTCATGTGTGTACAGTATTCTTGTTTTGCAATTTACTGCGTGGAGCCTAGGCTGAGTTGAGACAAGAAGCTTCCGAGTCATATAAATGAGAAAACCGGTTCCTAATTTCGATCACCACTGCATGTAAATAAGTTGTTT
Source organism: Pictodentalium vernedei (assembly GCA_031216915.1). Lineage (NCBI taxonomy): Eukaryota > Metazoa > Mollusca > Scaphopoda > Dentaliida > Dentaliidae > Pictodentalium > Pictodentalium vernedei. The sequence continues at coordinate 376,393,350 of CM062293.1, forward strand.
TTTTTTGAGAGTATTGTTGTTTTACAATTTACTCTGTGGATGTGATAATAATAATAATAACTCTTTGGCCAGCCGCTGATTTGTCGCGGTCCGCATAAGAGAAGGCCATCATTCCCCCTGCACCCCACCCCCTCTTCCCCTCCTCTCCTCCCAGCATTCAGATATAAACTGCTTAATAGTGTCCCTCACTTCCTCTTTTTCAATTTCTTCAATAAGCATTCCTACCCTCTCCCTCGTGTCCCCCTTCAGCCATCTATCCTTTGTTTCTTCACCCCACTTCTGCATTATTCTTCCAGTAAATTTTATTCTATGAGGTATATACTGTGGGCATTCCAAGAGAAAATGTTCCAGGGTCTCCACTACTCCAGAGTGGCACATTTGGCATCCCTTTTCCCCATCTCTCCCAATTTTTCCCCGAAACTCCAGTGATCTTGATCTCAGTTTGAACAGCAGTGACCCTACAAAGGTGCCATCTAGGTACTTCTCAAAAGCTGGCTTTTCTTTATATTGTAACCCCTGCAGTGATCTTTTCACGCTAACCCCTGATCGCCAGTTTCGATTGCAATCTTCCATGACTCTCTCTTTGACAAACCTTTTGCCTTCTTTCATTCCTACTTCTATCTTTGTGACCTCTATAGAGTAATTGTCCATTAGTTCCCTCACATGTTTTGACCACCCCGTTTCTATATTAGAATTCCAAATGATATCGAGCATCAATTTGCACCACCGGTTGTCAGGCAGGTTTCTCAAGTAGTTAAAGTAACACAGTTTTCCCAAATCTACCCTGTCCTTGATTTTCATCCACCCAAGCTCCCCCTTACTGCTTCCAAAGCTGCAGCATTACTCGAAACTGTTATCCATCTGCCGGCATCATTCTGAGTACTTTCCAACTTCTTAATAACGGTTTGGTTTAATGGAATCACGTCCGTGCCATACGTTATACTTGGTAAACCCACCCTCTCCCACAGTGTTTTCCCCACAAAGACCTTGTTGAAACTATTTTTCCCTAAAAGTTTTAGTTGGTTCAGAATTCTTTTCCCCTTCAGAATCAGTTTGGCTGAGTAATTTCTGTACATCCCTCTTCCCGTTATATTTATGCTTACCCCTAGATATTCATACTCTCCCGTTTCTCCTACAGTGATTTGTTTGCTTTCCCCTTCGGGGATTGAGAACTCCCCCACTCTCCATCTCTTCGTCATATCTACCTTGCGTCCAACGGGTATTACCTTGCTTTTATTTTCATTTAGTTCGAGCCGCCAAGTGTCCCCATATCTACCAACAATTTCCAGCAATTTCTCTAGCCCCTGTTCAGTTCTAGACATTAACACCATGTCGTCCGCAAAGAATAAGCCTGGTATCTTTATGTCTCCAACATTTACCCCCTCCGTACTCTGAATTAGTTCGTCCCCTAAATCTTTAACATACAATGCAAACAAAATCGGTGAAAAGATACACCCCTGCTTGAGGCCTATATCCATAAGGACTCGTTTTGTAGTGATACTCCCAAGACTGAGTTGGCTTTGCACATCTGTATACAGTGCTTTCATGATTCCCACAAAGTCACCCCCCAGTCCGATGCCCTCGAGCTTTCGCCACACACCTTCCTTCCACACTCGGTCGTACGCTTTTTTCACATCTAGAAATGCCAGAAACATCTTTTTCTTTTCAGCCTTTGTTGATTCTATCAGTTGGGTGAGTGTAAATAGGTGATCAGTGACTCTTCGTCCTTTCCTGAAACCATTTTGAATTTCTCCTAAAAAACCTTTCTCTTCAATAACTTCCTCTAGTCTACCGTATATGACCTTACAGAATACTTTTCCGATGTTACTACTAACTGATATCCCCCTATAGTTATATAGAACTTCCTTATCCCCCTTTTTGTGTATGGACGACACCTTACTTTCCCTCCACTCTCTGGGTACCTCTTGCTTTCGCAGAGCCAGGTTGAAAAGGTTTGTCAGGACTTCAATAAGTGCCTCCCCTCCATTTTTGAGGAATTCGTTCGGAATTTCATCAGTCCCTCCCGCTTTACCATTTTTTTAATTTCTAGACCACGTTCCGCACTTCTGCCGTTATTTCGCTACATACACGATTGGATAGGTTCTCCTCCACCAGTGTATTTCTTTTTGGTGGGGACCCACTGCCCCATCGCCTATCGTTTATCTTTTCCCAGTGCTTGACTAACTCTGAAGCGATACGGCCTTTATCTTCTGTACTTTCCCCATCCACTTTGATACTCTGCACACTACTTTTCCCCCGTTTATTTACCCAGTTCCAAAATACGTTTGAGCTCGAACCCCCCGTTTTCTTTATTGTTCTGGCAAGACTGCAATTGCGCTCCTTCCTATTATTATTCTTTATCTCATTCACCTTTTTCCGTGCCAGTTCATATTCTCCTTTCATTAGTCTCGCGTCATTGTTATCCACCCCTTTAAGCTTCCTACTTCTTCTGTAAGCAGCACATTTTACCTTCCTTTCTTTTATAGCCTTCTTCAGTCCCTCGTTAACCCTGTATCCAAGCTCTCTCGTTGGGACCCTCACCCTTCCTATACAATCCTTCCCTGCCTCTGTTAGGCTATTTACTATGCCATCTGAAATACTCTGGACATTTGCATCCCTAGGTATACATTCAAGATTTGGTTTTAGTTTTTCCCGAAACTGCTTCCAGTCGGCTCCTTGTTTTAGTGCCCAAACTTCCTTGAAGGTATTTCTGTCTCTATTCGTCTTTTTGCCCATAATCTTAACTGTTATCAGGTTGTGATCACTACCCAAGTCATTTTTTCCCTCGTCATCTATTTCTACATCTATAACCTCCCTCCATACGCTAATGTCAGTGAGTATATAATCAATTGTTGTTTTCTCCCAGGTCCATTTACCCTTTGTTTTCGCATCCCTGTTCAGGATCTTTAAACCAAGCTCTTGTGATAGGTCCAACATCTTCCTCCCATTCGTGTTAATTTTCCTATCACCTCCCTGTATGCCCTCCTCCTTATCCCCGATGTGCCCATTGAAGTCCCCCATTAGGACAATACTGAACCCTCTGCTTTCAAGCTCTGTGATATTCGATCTAAGAGTTGTATATATTGAATCATTCCACTCGGGCTTACTTCCCTCCACTGCTAAGTATACAACACCAACGGCAACACTCCTGCTTCCTAACTTGATTTTTGCCCAGACTATTTCGTTGGATACTGGAATCTGAGTCCTTGCTTCTGTGAGATCTGTAATCAACGAGGGCTGTAATTCCTCTTTAGCGTAGATGCCAACACCCCCACCCCGTTTCTGACCATCAGTTCGCCCAGCTCCTATCCACACGCAACCCTTCATCTGATCAACCCGCTCATCCCGTCGTATCCACGTCTCACTTAGACCCATTATATCGAAGTCTCCTTCGTCCATCATTGTTGATATTTCGCTTACTTTCTTGTGCAGACCCTGGATGTTGTAGTACCCAAACTTAATGAATCTTTGTTTTTTTGTCATCACTGGCACATTATTATAACCCTGGTATGTCCCTGTGTTGTGCATGTTTGTTGTTCTTCCTATGTACCCAGCATTTGTGCCCCTCTGGCTTATCGGCTGTGGTCCCCTACCCCCCTTTTCTCCAAAAAAGGCCCAGCCACCTGTAAAATTTTTTTGGCCCAACAGGTCTGTACCCATCCTACTTAAATGCAATCCGTCTCGCCCATACAACTCTCCTTGTCCCCAGAATGAATCCCAGTGGTCAAGGAAATGTATTCCCAAGTCTTTGCAGTGCTCTTCCAGCTCCTCGTTCAGTGCCATAATCCGCGTGTCCCTCTCATTCCCACCACCCATAACGGGGAGCACCCCTGAAACGATGATCCGAGCATTCCTGCTAAGTAGCTTACTAATTAGGTCCTTGTTTGTGTCCACCAAACGAACTGATTTCCTCTCCCTGATGTTATTGGACCCCACATGTAATACCACTACCGGATCAGGCCCCGACCCAGCTACAATACCGTCCACTCTATCCCTCAGGTCCTCCACTTTAGCCCCCGGAAAGCACAGAACTGTTCTATTTTTACTGTCCGGACCACAGACAACCTTGTCGATCCCCCGAACTATGCTACTTCCCGCAACCACCAACTTACTTTTGGCCCTCGCCCTATTTATCTCCTCTAGTCTCCTATTGTTTACAGCGTCCTCTTCCTCTCCAACAGCCCCACTCGGAATCAATATCGGTATCGGTATCTTTGACCTAGGATTACTCCTATCCTTGTCCATCCGTCTCTTTCCAGGCCCTGAACTACCTGGACTACTCCCCTGGTCTTCTCCCGGATCCCTCCTCCTTTTTCCTGGCCTAGACCCCAAGCTACTATCTGTTGCAACTACCTCCATCTCCTCCTCTGTCTCTTCCGAATCGAGCACATCAAATCTGTTTCTGGTGCTGCACTCCCCACTGCCTTTGGACTTTACACCCCTATCTACCTGCTTCTCTGGCCCCCCTTTCCTACCACTTTTGATAGTCCACGCCAAACGCTTTACAGCATTGCTCCGGCCTGTGAGGTTGAGTGGTTCAGCCTGAGTCCCACATTGTGTACTGTAAAGCACAATTACCCCAGTTGGCAATATACACAGAAACAAGTCTGTTAGATAAATCCGTTCCCCAACAATACAGCTAATCCTGTAGTGTCACATATATGAGAACACTGGTTATTAGTTTCGATTACACCTGAATGTTATGAAGTTATATTTTTTGAAGATTATTGTTGTTTTTCTGGTGACTGTGTGGAGCTGATGCTGAGCTGTTCAGCCTGAGTTCCACATTGTGTACTGTAAAGCACAATTACCCCAGTATATAATTAAGTCATTTGTGTAACAATATTCTTCTTTTGCAATTTACTACGTGGAGCCAGGGCTGAGTTGAGACAAGAAACTGCCGAGGCATATAAATGAGAAAACTGGTTGCTAGTTTCGATCACAACTGTATATATTTGGAGAGTATTGCTGATTCACAGTTCACTCTGTGGAGTTAAGGCTGTTTGTGAATAAAGCATATCATTGTATGTGTACATCCATCAATAACATAAGGTATAATAGTGTCGGCATATTACATCCTGCTATGCGAAGCTCACTGGGAACGCTGAATACAGCTGTACATTGCCCAACTGTGAATCCCACACCGAATTGAGATTACAACCTACCTTATGAACCACTGAATATCTATTCGGCGCATCAGATCAGAGGACAAGCCCGTGTAAAGTATATGGGCGTCTTTATGAATCTGAGCTCTCAATTTGTTTAATATCCTTCATGTGAATTTATTACTTATATTCGACAGTTCTTACTATTCTAAAAAGTTAGCACTTGATGTGGGACTGTCCTCAACCGACAGAAAAAAAGTCTGTAATTTTGTAACAATAAATCGGGTAAAAATGTAATTTCCACTCGCACCAAACTGTGCTGTCAGAAAACACATTACTGATGTTCATCAGACCGTGATCAGTTCCTTTGTGACAATGCACTCGTCGCAAACCCAGAGAAAGATAAAGCGATAACGACAACGTAAATTACGCCCAATCAAGAAGGGAAAAACACCCGATACAGTGTTTGAATACGCTTCAACAGACGTTTTTGGGGTGCCATGCAGGTGGTGGAGGTATGGCTCGGGAGTGGGCGGCTGATGACTTATGAGATTGAGAGGACACCAGGAGCGTTATTTCTTGCCCAATCTTAAAATCACCTTTATGTAAAGGATTGCTATAGATACGGAAGGGAAATACGGAAGAGAGAAAATATTTCAAAATTTGATTTCCTGCAATGTCAAGACAAATCAGTCACTTGCCGTCACTTGTATGGCTCCTTAAATGCGCCATGATCGGAATGAAGCATCCCTGATACTGTAGCTAATTATCCTCAAATCACGATGGAATTACGCCTTTTCTCCTATTTGTGCGAGCATATATAAAACCCAACTATGAAGGCTTGGGTGTGTGCGGGGTGGGATGTGTGTATGGCGGGGGTGAAGAAAAGTGAGGTGTGTTCGTGCGTGTGTGGATGTTTGTGACTAAGGCGTGAACGGACGAACTAAATTGACGTTTTTTCCCCCGGCTTCACATAGTATAACGCACATCTTATTGAAAACCGCCCCCGAACTTCCTCCCTCTCCGCCCCGACAATTAACCATATCCACTTCCTTAGAAAGTGTACCGTGATAACTGCTAGATCCCATATAGTGAATTATATTTGTCTTTTTGTCACTCCGAACACTTTCTGTTGTTCTTACTTTTCTCAACATAATGTTGCTTACTGAAAAGAGTACACACTGCAGGCTGCCACAGTCCTTGTTTCAAAATCAATCACCATTTATGCACCTAAGTCATGGTGGGTAATGAAGTAATTTCGATGGATGAGATATTTGATGGGGAGAGTCACAACTTTGCATCCAAGTATGGTGCTTATATAAATAATAATTCAGAAGAAGCATCTGAAACATCCTTCTCCCTACATAGACACTCCTGTAACTATTATTCACCTTCGCAATTTCTAGAGAATATTCCCGTTCAGAACAGGAATGTGTCTCTGCTTGGCCTCAACTGCCGAAGTCTTAATGCACATTGGGACTCCTTCTGCGACTTTTTGAGTGATATCCAAAAGAACGAGAACAGATTCGACTTAACTGGGCTCACAGGAATTTTTAAAATACATGATCAAGTAAGCTACAGCCTTGAAGGGTATCATCCATTTGTATATAACACCCGTCCAGAATCGGATGCTGAGAGGGTGGAGCTGGTATTTTTGTGTCTGACAACATTCCATTTAAATTGAGGCCTGACCTGGCGATCTTTATTCCCCACGTGATCGAAACTATATTTATCGAGGTCAACCCTAGGAAAAGAGATTCGTATATAGTGGGCTGCAACTACAGACCCAACTCAGCACCTTTGGCAAACATCGACGTTTTCACGTCTTCCATCAGTGATATATTAATAAAAATAAATGCAGAACACAAAAAAGCGATGTTAACAGGGGACTTCAATATTGACTTATTGAACATAGAAAGTCACAGCAAAACTAACTTCTTTATCGATAATATGTTCGGTGACGGGTACATGCCGGTCATAACTCGGCCAACAAGAATTACTGAACACTCTGCAACGATAATTGATCATATTTATTCCAATAAGGTTCCGCCAAACTACCAAGCTGGAATTATTATCACAGACGTCTCCGATCATTTTGCAACATTTTATACAAAAGAAGTTGGAAAGGAGTCAGATATCCCTAAAGTAAGTAAACCTACATTTAGAAGATCATTTGGTCGACAAAACGTTCTGAAATTTAAGAACTTGCTACAAAACTGCAATTTCGACGTGGTCTTCCAAACACCTTGCCCACATACAGCATATGAACACTTCATGAATATTTACCTCCATGTCTTTGATGAAGCATTTCCACTGAAAAGAGTTATAAATAAACACAACAAATTTATCAAACGCAACCCTTGGATGACATCTGGGCCTTTGCAGTCGTCTCTTAAAAAAACAACCTTTACATAAAAAAGTTAAAAATGTCCACAGAAAAAAATATTCAAGATTATAAAGCGTTCAATGCGATCTTCGATAAAGTTAAACGACAAAGTAAGGCACTGTAGTATAATGATATCTTGCGGGAAAATCAACAAGACTTGAAGAAGACTTGGCAAATTTTATGTAATGTAATAAATAAGTCCAAAAATTCACAATCCTTACCACGGACATTTATTTCAGACGGAGTAGAGATAACGGATCCCGAACTGATAGCATCAATATTTAACATTTATTTCGCAAGTATTGGGAAAAACGTCGGCGAAGGTGTACCACACACCTACACTGACTTCACAGAATTCCCAAAAGGAAATTATCCTAATAACTTCTTTGTTGCTCCAACTACAGAGCAAGAAATTATCCATGTAATTAATAAAATTGTAGGGGAAACCACCGCTGACCTCAATAACATTTCTAGCCAAGTTATGAAGGAAACTATATTTAAAGTCGCACAACTCCTGTGCCATATATTCAACCAATCATTCATGAATGGAATTGTTCCAGATAACCTGAAAACAGCTAAGGTTGTCCCTATCTTTAAAGGGAGTAATGCTCAAGAATTAGGAAATTATAAACCAATAAGTATTTTACTTGTCTTCTCCAAGCTACTCGAACGTACCATGTGTACGAGGTTAACAACTTCCTAACAGAATTTAATGCCTTCAATAAACATCAATATGGATTCCGAAAAAAACTTTCAACTATTCACCCGATTATACAACTTCTTAACTGTGTAGTGGAAAGCAATGACAAACCTTCAAAAGATTCTACCTTGGCCATGTTTATTGATCTCTCAAAAGCTTTTGATACAATCAACCATGAAACTCTACTTAAGAAAATGGAATTCTATGGGATCCGGGGAACCTGTAACAATTCGTTTCGTAGTTACCTGTCTAACAGAAGTCAATATGTTCAATATCACTCGTACCGGTCTCACCAATTAAGTATCAGCTGTGGAATACCACAACGATCAGTACTTGGTCCTATTTTGTTCCTAATTTACGTGAATGACATTTGTAACAGTACCACTTTAAATCTACAATCCTTTGCGGATGACACCTCGATGTATACGTCTGACGACGATATGCAACTGCTACAAGCTAAAGTACACGAGGAACTGGAAAAAAAGTATTTGAATGGTGTTGTTGTAATAAGCTACAGATAAACATTAAAAAATCTAAGATAATTCTACTTCACCCACAAAATAATACGTCCAAAGCCAGTCAACTCAAACTGTATCTTAACAATAACGAAATGTCAGTAGTTGGAAATACTATATTAGAAAAAAACGATTAAATTCTTAGGGGTACATCTTGATGAAAACTTGAAATTTAAAACCGACATATCGAATGTATGCTCAAAGATTTCTGGTGCAATATATTGCATTAACAAGGTAAAAAACATTCCCCCGAAAGACTCGCTAAAATCATTATATTACGCACTAGTCCACAGTCATCTATCATACGCCATTCAAATCTGGGGCAATGCATTCGCGACTGGAAAATTAGCCCTTCTACAGAAGCGTGCCTTGCTCACGATTAATCTCAAGAAATACAACAGCCACACAGACCCCTTATTTAAAAAGAATGGAATATTGAAATTTCAGGAGATTTATACACTGAATGTCTTATTATTTATGTACGACTGGCAAAATAAGAACATACCCAAATCCTTTGATAACATGTTTAGTATACACCCTCCTCTTGGCACGCATACAAGACAAGCTGGACAAATTAGAGAGTATAAGGCCAGAACACAGTTTTCGGCAAATCTACCCAAACATAACTTCCTTAAAATTTGGAATGAATTAGAAAGCAGCCTCAAAACATTAACCCCCAGATCCCTGTTCAAAAGTATACTTACCAACAAATTTATTGCAAACTACTCCATTACTGCAACATGTGTTAACACACTGTGCCCGGACTGCAGACCAAGCAGTTCAAATCCACAAACAATCTAAAAGGTATATTGCAGACTAATTGTTCCCTAATTCTTGATTATTAAACCACAGATTATGTGTGTGTTTGGCAGATCGTGGTTTGTCTGTGGTAGCAAAAATTTATTTAAACTCCGATATCTCATCCACCACGATCCAACATGAAATTATTGCACTTGCCCCGACACAAAACTTGGTTCCGAACTCTCCAACTCGATAGTTGAACAAGGATTGTGCCTTCAGCAAAAAGTCTGCTCCAGGTGATAGTATCCAACATAGAAACATGGAGATGCCAGGAAGACAGCTAATCTGGCTATGGCGTATCCAAACAATGCGCCTCTCACATTCATAATGTATTTGATTCCATGGGTGTAATGTTCCAATACTATCTGTATATTTTCGTTTTCTTTGACTGTTTACGTGATGTAATAATATCCCTTACGATGTTTGTGAGTAAGGTGAATTGTTGAATACAATATCATCATCATCATCGTCATCATCATCATCATGGAGATAGTGATGAAACCGGAAGCCACAAAAAGAAATGATGCTCGCAGATCGGTTTCGTAAATACCATAACCGAATTCGTATTTGAACCGGAAGATGTCAAGATGCATCATAAATGGACATAATATTGGTATCCGAAATTGGATACGGGTATTTGGGATAGCGTAAAAACACCTCAAATGGGAAGTTTGTATTCACTTGTTTCTGTTTATAAAGCATGCGCCAAGAAAAGTATCTCGGTAGGTTTTGTTGGAAGCACAACTGTGCTCCCTTTGAAAAAACACGAAGTGTTTGATCTGGTAATACCGAGTTAGGGCTGAAATAATGCACATTTGTTCGTGGCGATTAAATATTCGAAATGCAGCTGAGGTGTTTTCTACGTGTATCAGAAATTATAACACGTGATTTTCTGTTGACATCCAATCACTTCGCGTGAATTCGATTTTATTATACGCAAAACGATAGATTACCGAAGAAAATGCGGAAAGATAGAAATCGTATTCCCCACTGTGAAGATATAGAAACTTTCACTTTCACGATATCAATCAAAATGGAGGCTTTCAAAGCATCACTTCATGGTGAATACGAGTGAAATTATCACTGGAAATGATCAATTTGTTCTAAAAACGTATAATGAAAAGTAAATCGAGTGTTTTTGAGTGGATACCGATCATTTCCAGCAATAATTCAACACTTATTCACCTTGAATTGATGCATGAAACCCGCTAGTCCAAACATGGTATGAAAGTCCGTAAAAAAAGTTTTTGGTTTGGTACGTCCTTTCAAAGGATGTACCAAATCAAAAACTTATATTACGGACTTTCAGGCCATGTTTGGACTAGAAAACCGCCAGCTGAATCAGATTGCAAGACGCTATCTGTTCCGAGTATCAATCAAATCACTTCCGCGTTTCAATGATTCAATGCGCTGTTTACTTTCAATCAATTCAAGGTTGAAACGAGTGGAATTATCAGATTCTTATAAAAAGCGTATAATAAAAAGAAAATCTAGTGTTTTTAAGTGGATACCGAACATTATCACACTTGTGACCGAGACAAATGGTTATTTTCGCTCGCGAAAAACAAACATTTGACTCGGTCACTCATGAGATAATTTTCGGTATCCACTCAAAAACACTAGAAATCCTCTACATATCTTCGAATTGTCGTATCTTCTCCAAATTCAGATTTGAGTAATTCTCTGCTGCTTCTGACGCTCGGTACTTTCCACACAACAGTTTTTAAAACGATCTTTCACATACAAGCAAAATACAAGAGTCGATACCGGCATTTTCTTTCAAATGTGGGTTTTTTCACCTTAGATTAATCGGAACAATTCGATAAATGAAATCTGTCTGTCATGTGACCTTTCTAAATGGAATTCATATTAACACTTTTCTCAGAAGAATATCTCGTGCATTTGGAGTCATGATACTTCATTTCTATACCTTATAAAACTGGACTACTACTCAGTGGTGGCGACAGAAAGGTTTCCATGTCGGGGCGGGGGGGGGGGGGGGGTGATGTAGAGGACTGGTTCCACACGAAGGCGGGCCTTTTAGGACATTGCTATTTCATTCAGGCACCGTAGACACTTTCCTGAGCTTTTGAGGCACGATCAATCATGGGGTGGATGGGGGACGGGTTTGAGAGTTTTCTTCGGGGAGATGGGGGAGTTCTCTCAGAAACACAATGAATTGTACTTTCGTCTGAAGGTTCCGGGTCGCTTTTCTTCCAAAAGCCACCAGGATGCGTCATTTGAAAGCACAAGTCAATTTGAAGGCAGGTAATATCAATGTGTTATACGAAGAAAAGCATGTCCCATATTTTTAAGACAAGGCACATGGACACACATGGCTCATAATTATCTGCCTCCGAGCTTACAAATTATTACTGGATATCTTCACCTGCTAGGCATGTATGGGAATGAAGAAAAGAGAGACAGTGTGAGGGTGTGTGTGTGTGTGTGTGTGTGTGTGTGTGTGTGTGTGAGGGGGGTGGAGTGTCAAAGTCTACGTTTAGCGGGGAAATGTCCCGAATACCCCCACCCTGTAGCGCCGCCACTGCTAACACCCCAATCAATCGAGTAGGAACTCACATATCGTCCCCAAAGTTCCAATGTGTTCTATGTGCCTCCTGACACATAGAACACATTGGAACTCAGGGGACGATATGTTTATTTATTTACTGATAAATAATACTTACCTTGCCCTTCAAAACCCGATTTTGATCCAACATGTGCCTGTTTCGGTCTCTCTGATATTAAATTACCATGCTTCTGGAAGACGTTTTTAACATCTTCATAACCATTCACAACAATTATAACCTTGCCAAGCAGATGGACAGTAAAAATATTTCCATATAGCTTTCTGTATTCCTTGAAAACTATCCGAAAATCTTTTCCGGCAAGCTGCAGAAAGTTACCAACCAGAGGGTATGGTCTCGGTCCTGGTGGAAGATTGTTGTGACATTGCCTTTGACTTAGCAATATACAAGTCAGAATTAGTACTGTAAAGAGTACGGCACAGACCATAAACATGTTTTCATCGAATATGTTCATCTTGTTTCAACTCATGACCTGAAGAAAACATCTGACCTAGTTTGGGAAATTTTAGGTTAGTAATTTCTTGAGACGCCGCAAAATCGGTCACCCGTTGCAACGAGCTGTGTGTGCATTATTCAAGAACGTGCTTTTGAGTCAATTCAACTCACAAACAAGTACATGTACATGATTTATTGACTGTTCGACGATTAATCCCACTTCCAGAGGCTAGTTGAGAGATGCCCTGTATGCCATTTTCTATTGAATAGTGTGTGCGTGTTTGTGAGAGGGGGGAGGGGTAGGGGACGGGGTATGCAATACATATGTTATGTGCGGTGAAAGATGAGGTAGCTCTAGTCCAATAAGTTATTGGCTTGTGACGTTTTCTGATCACAAATGTAGATTTAAGATTCTATATAAGTAAGAAAAAATGTTATCCCCGCATTTTCCCCAAAATGTGGGGATATTGTGATGATCTCTGTCCGTACATCTGTAGATAATTAATCTGTTATTATCTAAGAGCAACAACAGGTAAATGTACGGACAGCAATCAGCCTGACCATTAATTGAATCGGTGGCATACATATATAATGCAGATGACTGCCCTGTTCGCCTACCGAGGATTTCGTCAGAACATTCGAGTTTTGTCGGACTTTTTTCGTGACCACTTGTCCGTTCACTTTTGAAATAAATGTCAGCTCATAATGCGATCAATTTATATGGATCAGACAGCGAAGTATACTCCGCCTGGGGAGTGCGAGTTCGATCCCCGTCCGGGACGACCCGCGTTGTGTCCTTGGGCAAGGCACTTTATCCTGGTTGCCTACATGAGGGGCACGATGACGCCGTGTACAAAGGCGTACTGCACGTCGATGGTGCACAAGTCTTCAACCGCCGTAACCCTGCTTGAGCGGAGCTTGAAGAGAGTTAGAATGTTGAGGAGTTGACAGTTGCTCGTCGATGCTCGATGGTTCTCTCCGGGTACTCCGGCTTCCTCCACCCGTAAAACTTTCACGGTCACGATTAGTCATTGTGCATAAGTATGTGAGCGTTAAATACCAATAAATAAATAATATAATACAACGCCCCCACCCCCGAATGTTTTGAAACATGCACTTTGTTTGGCACTAAAATAATCAGAATTGCTCAAATGTGGCACCTGACAGATTCGGACCAGCATGAACAATAAACTTAATATCTCCTAAAAATATGGAACTGTCGGCGGAGCTTTCCGACCGTTGTTCATGCTTGATGTCATTTTTGCACTGCTAGGTGTAAAAAATAGAGAAAGGTGGACTATTTACACGAAAAAAAGTATCTCAATACATTGTATGGTGTTTTTTCAGACAAAAATACATCTCACGATTGTCATTTTGTGATATATGTTGAAGGGAATCTTCTTACAGTTCAAATGCGATACCAAGTTATTATTTGATAAAGAAAATAGTTATTTCTGTCAATACCATATTTCCTGTTATAAATCAGAGGAAAGTGGTCCCTCCAGTGTTATATTTCTGAAATAATAAACCCATTGCCGATTTGCCATGTTTAACGTTCATGATATGCAAGGTCAGAGGTCGCTTCGGGTAAACATTTCGATCAGCCGATCTGTCAAGACTCATTACACGCGATATCAACAAACAAAATGTTCTTTTGAAACGAGAAAATGTGCGTTTTCGATTTAATATAGACTATTAACTATAGATGTAATTTTTCGTACACTAATAGCAAAAGAATCGGACATGTTTTTTGTGAATCGCAAACAGAGAGCTTCCCAGAAAACGATGCAAGATTCTTCTATTATCAGTGTAGGAACAGAAGCAACAGGATTCTTAATTTATTGTAGTTATGTTGCAACCCATTTTGACTGGTAATGTACATGTATTATGTCTGTAACTTTTTTTACATGTTTTGGGTTTATACAGAACTTTAGAGAGTTAATTGCATTGAAATTCATATTGCAGTAAATTTTCCAATGCATCGAAAATCAAAATGTAATTTATAATTTCCACGAAAGGATATTACTTCTAGAAAAACTAATTTTTTGGTTGAAGTAGCTTTCATATGTCAAAAGACATCTGACCCGTGAGTGGTGGGAATTTACCCTTCTGGTACTAGTAATTACTTTGTTTTGGGTTTTTTCCAATCATTGGAAAATGGATTGATAAGAATCTCCATAATCCACACACATCACTGCCAAACTCTTTACCCAACAAATTAACTGCAACTGCACACATAATTCATGACGTTAGCAGGTAAAATGTTTTTTAACAAGTTTTATACAAGCCACATCATGTGATCCATCATCGGAACAAGATTGTTCCCTGAGGGTCACATGATTCAATTTGCTTGACGATTCTGTAAAAAAAGTAAGTCTGAAAAAAAAGTAAATTAAAATTTCCAGTTTTGATGTTGCCTGTGGGTAAATGTTTAAGAAGCAAAAGTGCAAATGTACTGTACTGCTTTTTTGTGATCAGAGTACTGCAATTGTAGATTATTTTAGCAAGTCAATATTTGTTATTTTGAATTTGTTTTATAATCACGATAACATTGAATGGCTATGGCTACATAGAACTAATCTATAAACGAACAGTTATTTATTTAATAGCTAGCTAAGTATGAACTGTCTGGAAAAAAATGAGTATAAATGCATGATACAAGGTAGAAGCACATGTTCAAGTCTACAAATACTGTATGAATCAAAATAAGTTGTAGCATAACCACAATAAACAAAGTAGCCCACTGTCATTACACCAACAACACAAGAACCTGACATCATTTTCTGGAAAGCTCTCGGTGAGAGCTTTCCACAAAATGATGTCAGGTTCTTTTGTTATTGGTGTAGTTGAAGGTGCATAGTTTATAGCGGTTATTCTACAACTTCAACTTGTACTGTAAGTCAAGTGATTTCTGAATGAATTCCACTCGGAGGTCCGCTGGCTGAAAATCTTGCTTGTGCAAAACAACGCACATGGGCATCAACCACTGGCCATACCTGGCAGCCAATACAAACTTGTGGCTCAACAAGCAAATCTGCGGTTTAAGGATCACTGAATAGTTAGTTATCTGGTGGTCCATAAACTGCAGATTAGCTTGTTGAGTTCCCAAGTTTCTACAAGACTGGCAAGAATATGTTGGAAATATATGTATATCCACCTACCTAGAGGACAAGTACAAAATCACCTAGTGTGTACTGTAATACAGTATCCATGTATGCACATTTTGGTCATGGATCCAGGGGCGCGGAGGTGGAGGCGGAGTAGTAACCTTGGAGCCCGGAACTTTGGTGGGAGGGGGGCGGTTTGGGCTCTGGAGTCAATGATTCTTGGTTAGACCGGCCCACCCCACCCCACCCCAAGTCCAAACATGACCTGAAAGACTGTAATTTAATATTTTGGGTGTGGTACGTGCTTTCAAAGGACGTACCAAAACAACAAAATAAAATAAGGCTATCAGGCCACGTTTGGACTAGTTCCCCCCTCAAGGTTCTGACTCCTGTGGCAACAGTTAAGAAGGAGGTATGGTGTATCGTGAATGAAGTTATGCACTTGAAACGGTTGAAGTGTTGAACTGCATGATTCTTGAAGTAATAACTTTATTAAATCAACCTGACGTAATAAAGTTATCACTTCAAGAATTCAAGAATTGCGCAGTCAATATCTGTAACACTAGGTCATTGCATACTCACTGATGAACTTGGAAATTTGAAATATGCTACTAAAAACGTCATTTTGGCGGCTAAAAAATAACGTGATTTTTTATTCCCAAAGCCGCCAAAAGACTCCATTTAATAACTGAATTCACAATTTTCATGGGAGAGGGAGGGAGACCCCCCCCCCCCCCCCCCCCCCATTCAACAAACCATCCTATGATAGATGATCGCCAGTCCTGAAAATAAGCAAACTGACATTTGCAGAATGAGGTTCCCCAGAGGGGGAATTTGATGATGTTATCCCATGCAGTGGGCCAATTTATCCTCTGGGTACCCTGTTCCAGATTGAGGTTCACCGAGGGTAAAGTTAGTGATGCTACCCTGCCGTGCAGGGTAACATCGCTAAATTCACCCTCTGGGGACCTCATTTTGCATATGACAGTCCGCTTATTTTCTGGCTTGATGATCGCGCCTTCAGCACTCGTTGCAGGTGTCTTATCATATGCATCAATATCCTGACACTTTTGATAAGGGGGCCGTCACAGAATTAACGCGGGCCCCGCATTTTCTCTCCTCGGCCCTGCAAAGATCTTTCACTTTGTGGGTGTTTTTTGTGATAAGACAGCTTCCACTGCGTGACATGTGAGTTTGAGTTGAAGGAGTAAGAAGTCAAAAGGGGAGTTTACATATTTTTATGACCGATTCTTGTGTTAGTAGTATAAGAAACAGTAACCTACAATTATTTATACCGGTAGTGATTATTCTTCAATTCATTTTGACTTTTACTGTATATGGACAAAATATTATTAGACTCGCGATACTGCTAGGCCTACTAGCAGACAATTTTCACTTTTTAGGGACCACGATCCCTCCCCATTCTCTTCCATCTGTGTGTTATGCTTGAAAATATTTGTATTGATTGGTTATTTGGATAGTCAGGGTTTGAATTTTTAGCTCACCAACTTCAGTTGTGTGAGCTTATGGAATGGCTCGATCGGTCGGCGTCGGCATCGGCGTCAGCGTCGGCGTCAGCGTACGTGACCAATAATGTTAAAGTTTCTGTTTAGGTCACTTATTCGCCCTATTTCCATATCATGGCTTTTATAATGCTGCTATATGATGATTATTATCATTTTACCATGATTTAACCCCTCATACCCTACATTTTAGACATTTTTCTTGACATTTTTAGTTGCGTTTAGTTTTCTGTTTAGCTCAGAATTTCATGTTTAACTAAGTGTTTAGGTCAGCTGCTGTGCTCCTTCTCTTCCAATGGCACTTATATTCATCATATATGTTCCTCAGTATCATTGTTCCATGATTAACCCCTCATACCCTGCATTTTAGTCATTTTTCTTGACATTTTTAGTTGCGTTTAGTTTTCTGTTTAGCTCGGAATTTCATGTTTAACTTAGTGTTTATGTCAGCTGCTGTGTTCCTTTTCTTCCCACGGCACTTATATTCATCATACATGTTCCTCAGTATCATTGTTCCATGATTAACCCCTAATACCCTGCATTTTAAACATTTTTCTTGACATTTTTAGTTGCGTTTAGTTTTCTGTTTAGCTCGGAATTTCATGTTTAACTTAGTGTTTAGGTCAGCTGCTGTGCTCCTTCTCTTCCCATGGCACTTATATTCATCATACATGTTCCTCAGTATCATTGTTCCATGATTAACCCCTCATACCCTGCATTTTAAACATTTTCTTGAAATTTTTAGTTGCGTTTAGTTTTCTGTTTAGCTCAGAATTTCATGTTTAACTTGATGTTTAGGTCAGCTGCTGTGCTCCTTTTCTTCCCATGGCACTTATATTCCTCATACATGTTCCTCAGTATCATTGTTCCATGATTAACCCCTAATACCCTGCATTTTAAACATTTTTCTTGACATTTTTAGTTGCGTTTAGTTTTCTGTTTAGCTCAGAATTTCATGTTTAACTTAGTGTTTAGGTCAGCTGCTGTGCTCCTTCTCTTCCCATGACACTTATATTCATCATATATGTTCCTCAGTATCATTGTTCCATGATTAACCCCTCATACCCTGCATTTTAAACATTTTTCTTGACATTTTTAGTTGCGTTTAGTTTTCTGTTTAGCTCAGAATTTCATGCTTAACTTAGTGTTTATGTCAGTTTCTGTGTTTTACTTTTAGGAGGTTGTGTTTAGGTAAGCTTTGTCACATGTTATGAGCCTGTTTGATACAGTTCTTGTGTTTGCCAAAGTTACTATCAAAGAGGAATGTTGGTGAGCTATAGGGCGTTGGCGTCCTTCTTGTCACTTATGCAATCATGTTTGTGTCGTTTGGGTGATCTATCTGACTTTTGTCACTCTTCAACAAAAAAAATAACATGATTCTGAGTCTGTCTTCGCTTATGGGAAGGGGTTCATTGCTGTATTCATTTGGCGGAAAAATCAATATTATTTTGGTCTGTCGACTAAATGAAGTGTTGCAAGTATGTTATTTTTCTATCTTATTAGTATTAAACCGAAAACGCACATTTTCTCGTTTCAAACGAAACATTTTATTTGTTGCTATTGCATGTATGACAGTCTTGACAGATCGGCTGATCGAAATGTTTACCCGAAGCGACCTCTGACCTTGCATATCATTAACGTTAAACATGGCGAATTGGCAATGGGCTTATTGTTTATAAATTTCATTTCAATTATGTAAAGCTGAGGTTTGAGAGTTGTCCGTCTCTGCGATCAAGTGATCAGGTCCCGGTGTATGTTCGTGTTCCTTACCCTTCCCATGAGAATAGCTACTTTCAATTACTGGAAGTGTTCAATTGACATGAAATTTTCAATAACTGTCCATTCAGAATACAAACTGAAATCCCTGAAATCCTTGGTGTCTTTTTGGGGTTCAAAATAAAATGGGCGCTAGCAGCTAACGCGAAGGTCACCCATTCAGAAAATTAAGAGAACTTTAACTCCAAAGTGATCAGATTAATTGTACCTTAATATCTACCGTATATGCATATACACATCTGCGGCTGACTTGATACTGTTTCTATATCATTGTTGGCTGCTTGTACAGGCAGCCAACTATGATATAAAAACACTCTCATGATAAATACATCCTACCATACTAGTAGTGCTCTCAAGGAAAATATTCATAGAACTTCTTTTTCAAAGCAATATAAAAAGGGGCAGTTTGTGGCTGTTTGGAGATTCAAGGGTTGAACATATTGCAGTATGGGACTTCGGCCCTGTAGCCAAAGGCCATAATACTGTCGTCATTAGCACGTTCTAAAAGTTGGTACATTTAACTGTTCCCCCATCCCGCCCAATATGAAGAAGCATTAACTACTGTCCCTAACAATAACTCGCTGATTTGTTAAGATTTGGTGACACTTGAGCCCTCTTGATGTTGATTGGGTAGATCAGATATAAAGAAACAGAAATATGGTCTGCGTTTGAAATGGGTTAAGAGGGTTAACTCTTCTGCTATTCTATTGATGTCTGTGACGAAATAGTGGTTCGTGTCATATAAAAATCTGAACACAGAAAAAGGAATATTTTACATAATTCCGGAAATGAAGTATTTGAAACAATTACCCGAATATTTCAAAGAAATCATCGCTGCATGGGATAAAATTCAGTCTGCTAAGAAATCTATTATTATAATAAACTTGACAAATACACAGAACGACAAGCGCGTGTCGATGGGTTAATCGATATGGCACTAGTGCCAGCGCGGAAGGATAGAACGAGAGACCGCAGGAATCGAGTTTTATCCTTCTGCGATGACACAAGTGCCATATCGATTAACCCATTCACACACACGTATTATTCTGAGTTTATGATTCGCCTTCGCGCCTATACAAACATTTATTAGAAGGACAATCAGCAATTCATTTGACAACAATAACAAAAAGAACACATTTTATCGCCAACCAAATTTGCGAGGGGAGCCCTGTTACTATTTCGTCCCCTGAGTCCCAATGTGTACTATATGCTTAGTATTTTCACTATGGATTGTGCCTACATTTACTTCCATGTCCGAGATCACAGTTGAATAGTTCTCTATTGACTCCCTCATTTGGAATATCTATCCTGTGTTGATGTTTGAATTCAAAATATGCTGTAACATCAATTTACTCCACTGGCGGTCAGGGAGATTTACTAAATAGTTAAGACAGTAGAGTTTTATTAAGTCTACCATGTCCTTGATCTTCATTCACCCAAGCCCATCCCTTATTGCTTCTAGTGATGCGACGTTACTCGACCCTGTCACTCATCGGCCTGTACCGTTCTGCGGGGTTTTCAGGCTTTTTAAAGCCATTTAAATTAGAGGTATCACTTCCGTGCCATATGTTATATATGGTACACGCACAATTTCCCACATCATTTCCCCTGTGAAAACCTAACTAAAGCTGTTCATGCGATTAAGGATTTGCTTCCTCTTCAAATTTAGTTTATTCGTGTTGTTTCGGTAGATTCCACCTGTCGCAATATTTTTATTTACCCCTAAATACTGGTAGTCGCATGTCCCTACCACACTAAGATGTTTGCTGCTACCTTCCGGAATACAAGACTGCCCCATTCTCCACTCTCGGGTAGGTTCCACTTTATGACCTAGGGGAATAACTTGGTTTTGCTTTAATTTAGTTTGAGTCTCCATTTGTTCCATTTTGTACCTCCCAGTGATTGCCAGCATTTGCTCTAGTCCCCTTCCTACTTCTCTTTCTGACAGTAGCACCATATCAACTGCTAAAAATAGACGGAGGAACTTCAGGTCCCCAACGGCTACACTTTCATCGCTTTAAAGGAGTTCATCTGTTAAATGATGTAAAATCAAAAAAAAAAAAAAATCGGCGAAAGGATACACCCCTGCTTTATGCCTATCCCCGTAGGCACACGTTTTGTTTTTATGTTACCCTGGCTAAGTTCACTTTGTACATTTCCACAAACTCACCTCCCAGGCCCGAAGCGCCGAGCTTTCACCACATACCCTCCCTCTACACTCCATTATATGCCTTTCCACATCCTGAAAGGCCATAAACATCTTCTTTTTGGCTTTCTCGGATTTGATCATTTGAGACAGCGAGAAAAGATGGTCAGAGAATCTCCTTTTCTTCCTGAAGACACTCTGGATCTCTCCCAGAAACCCCTTCTCTTCGATCACATCCTCTAATCACCCATACAGGACTTTAAAAAAAAACTTTTCCAATGTGACTACTGACAGAGATCCCCTGGCAATTGTCTAACACGATTTTCTCTTCCTTTTTGTGTATAATTGAAGCCTTGCGTTCTCTCGAGTCTTTTTTGAACCTCTTGTTTTTTTATGGCTACATTGAAATCAAAACAATCGAATTGATGAATACCCACTTTGGCAGCAGACGGGATAAAGGAAGTTTCATACCACAGCTTTTGTCTGTATTAGTATTTGTGACATTTATTATATGCTAGCTTGTGAATTATCTCAAATTATCTAAAAGATATTTCTCGATATTTATCGACTCGATAGATACCGAGAACTATTCCTCAGTAGCTTCCTAAATGACGTCAAGCTACGCCGCATTACGTCGCCTTGAAGGAACGATCAGCTGATCTTTGTTATTGTTTTAAAACGTACTCATTTCTCGTCGAATTGGGCTGAATATTGTGCAATAAAATGTCTCGTAGCAAATAATAACAAATAAACTCTACTCTATTTTATTTAGTATCTGGAATTATCTCATGAGTGCGGACCCGAATGTTTTATTTTTCACAAGCGTTTGCGCGAGTGAAAAATAATATTTTAAGGTCCACACGATGATTTGTTTCAGTAGCTTCCTAAATGACGTTACGCTTCGGTGCATGACGTCTCCTTGAACGTCGCGATGAAGGAACGATCAGCAGCTTTTTGTTGTTGTCTTAAAACTGTTTGCAGTCAAATTGGGCTGAATATTGCGCAGTAAAATGTCACGTATCATATAATAAAAAGAAAATCTACGCTGTTTTCGTTTGGACCTGAAACTACTATTTTTCACTCTTGCAAGCGCTCGTAAAAAATAAAACTTTCAGGTCCACACTCATGAGATAAATAGAAAGAACGCAATGTGTGTTTGAATCGGTGGGTGTTTTACATAACAAGTTGGAATGGCGTAGAAATTAATATGATTACGCCATTCCAACGAGTTATATAATACACCCACCGATTCAAACACACATCGCGTTCTGTGCTTATTACACAACCCATGCATTAAAATTCATTTAAATAAACAAATTTTAATTCCGATAAGAAATCCAAAGGTGAAGAGTTTGTTTTGACTGACGCTGCACTGATCATATGGATCGATAAAAAATCAAAACAACCTTTTCGGAAACAGTGTTTGTTGAAATTCGTATCGCCGTTAACTAACAGTAATAGCCACCAAATGGTTAGGCGTGAATGGGATGGTGCCCATTCACGCCTAACCATTTGGTGGCTATTACTGTTAGTAAAACTATAAGTACAAATATGTGCAGATTTGCAAAACAGCTGTGAGAAACGTTTTTAAAAGAAGTTCGAAGCATGGCAAGATGTACGAAGATTTACCGAAATAAAGTTGACCAATTTAGATATAATGGGATCCACAAAACGAGACGGCCATGGGACTGGGTTAATGTTCTGGTTGGAAATGATTGTTTTTTTTTAAATATTATCTCATTTTTGGATAATTTTTTGTGAACCGACTTTATTTTACTTTGGACGTTTTCATTTTCACAGAATGCGACAGACGGTCGGTGATTGTATAACGAAATTTGAAAACTTTTCGAAGCGTAACTGAACGGTCGGTAAAAAAGTTCCGGCTTGTATATCACCCGTTGAATACATAATCATTTATATCATAGCGGTTATTCCGTTGAATACAAGGGTTTAAAGTTTAATGGATGGGTAATAATTCCCGATATTCACTAAAACAGCGTAGATATCCTCTATATATTCAGTCATTGGTCCTTTGTTTTTCCAACAGTATTTACTTCCAATCGACGATTATTGAAAGTGACCTTACAGTCACAAGTGTGGTAACTTAATTAGCACAAATCAGAACAGTTATCACAAAGATCTGTCATTTTGAGGACTAGAATTTAAATTCAACTTTGCAAAACTGGTATTGCTCAAGTAAATAAAAACTTCAATCTTGCACTATTAATAAATAATGTAATGAATAGGTTAAATTCTCAACAGCATTGCGGGGAAAAGTTGATGATTTGTAATTCAATGCTACATCGTCCCTTGACTGAGTGAGAAAAGCTGATTTCTTTTTAATTCAACACTATATCGTCCATGCGGAGGAACAAGGTGCCCTCCGCAGTGCCAAGGCATTGCAAATGACGCCTTCTGGCACCCAAGGGGCAATATGTATAAATTATTATATATATTAATTTTCTTTGAGGTTTCTTGACGCTTTCCACAGCCAGGGTCACCTCATATAGGACAGTTTTGTGGGTGGAGTAAGCCGACGTACCCGGAGAGAACCACCAAGCAGCGGCGAGAAACACCCAGACTCCTAATAAATGTTCTAACGCCGCACAAGTTGGGTTAGCATTGGTCGAGGACAAGGACACCATAGACGTGCAGTGCGTCTTTGTACACAGCGCCACCGAGCTTCCATGTGGACAGCCAGGATTAAGTACCTTGCCCGAGGAGACAGCGCAGTTTCCCCGGTGGAGGTCGAACGGTGGACCTTTCGGTTTAAATCCCAGTGCTGTAACCACTGAGCCACCCGCACCCATATGTATTAATAAGAATTTGATACATAAGCGCAGAAAATGTATATACAAAAAAATTGTCATAAACACACATCATCAGTGTATAAAATGTATATAATTTAGCATATTTAATTTAACTGAAAATTGTCACAAACAATAATGATTAATAACACATATTTCAAAGTTGTGCTAGTAAATTTTTGTAATAATCAACCAAAATACCAAGTCATATTGTAAGACTATACTGCAAATCTCTATTCTCTAAGTTATTAACCCTTTAAACTCTAGTGGTATAGCCCATGCCAGTTCAATGGCAGCAATTAGAAGAGTCCATGCTCATTGTTTGGGGTAGGCCAATCAATATTTTCAACGTGCAGCCTCGGGCTGCACGTTGAAAATATTGATTGGTCTCCCCAACACATTTACTGAACAGCCACCCTATTTAATGACGTTATGTGGTATCATGTTCCGGTCCGGAAAAGCGGCCGCTCGGGTTCAATGGGTTAACATCTTTGCATCAGAACAACACCCGCTGGCAAAGTGAGAACAACACATCAAACTGCAATGCAACATACACAAAATGCCATTCCAACTCCATGGAAAAAAATCATTTATAACCCCACCCATTATGCATATAATGACACTATTTTGTTTGCAGTAGACTCTGACATTCACTATGCTGACATTTTTAACTACTAAAACTGCGTGTAAACTTCAAATTTTTTTAGAAATTTGTATTCCCAACATTAAACTTTAAATGGGCATGGCACAACATTAAACTCTTAAAATCTCAGACATGTGAAAATTATTAACTTCAAGGTACCACACAATAATATGTAGTTACTGAGGAAAAACAAAAAACTAATTGGATATTCAGATTCTGATATGCGTGAAATGCGTGTCTGGGACACAAACGCCGCGCAATTACATTTTTGTATATTTTTATTGACTGTCCACTTGTTCTTGACCAACCGCCCAAATGCCATTTCTTGATTGACAAACTCTTTGTCAGCACATTACCATTATCGCGTGAATTGTTTATCCAAAGTCTCCTGTTTGGTCTGGCTGGTCAAATGGAAAAGATCAATGTTTTGTTCAGATGGAAAATAAGTAAGGGAAGTTTGTGTTTACTTTGAAATCCCCACTTCTGTTATTCCACAATTTCATATTTAATATACACAAGTTACACATCAAAATGAAGGTTGTGATGAAGAAAATACGGAAATATAATTATGCAGTCAACTCACAGAGTTGACGACAGGCCCCTTTTGGGCTCCACCCAAAATTTGTATCTAGAGAACTGATGGGATGATTTAATCCAAATTTGGCATGTGATATAATTGGGTCATAGGCACTCGATTGATGCCCAAAAAATGTTTTTCGCAGTCCCGTGGGAACACTGGAAGCTGAAACTCGATATAATTCAAACGCCCATATTTCAAGAACTGCATGGGCCAGAATGTTGTTTTTCAATATGCCGCCTCCTTAGACACACAGAAAGCAGATGGATTAAAAAATGCCCATTGTAACACGGCTGGCAATGGGAAAATGCTCATCTTTCTTGTACTCCATCAACTAATTTGGAATTTGACTTTTTCTTTAAAACCAGTGGGCCAAAGTCATGCATAATATGGCACAGACTATCTTTGGAGTTTACCCTTTTCTACTTTGCTCAAATGAAGTTGCTGCCATCTTCGGGCTCGCGTTAATGCCCAAACAGCATGGAAATATCTTTAAAATATTCTTCTTACGAACCACCACAGAGAATGTTTTGATATTTGGTACGGAACTTCCTTTGGTGGTGAAGATTAAAGATAGTTCAAGGCAAGTTTGCAGGTCAATATTTGTGCTCTCAGTGGGAGCATTCGCACTTTGGGCTCCATCCAAAATTTCTATTTCAAGAACCGATGGGCTGATTCGAACGAAATTGTGAATGCTGTTTAACTGGGTCAGAAGTACTTGGTTATACGAGCCTTCTAAGTTCTTCCTAAACATGATTGTGACGTTCAAAAAACATACATAGAGCCCGCTACATTATATATAAATATCTTAATCGCGAAAAAACAACCAATGCAGAAACGGGTTTCCAACTACTACTACTGAGTCAGGGTGTTCGTTACACAATACGAGACCAGGGGCCAATACTATAAAACTTTTATAATTGTATTTTCTCGAATTCTATTTATAGTTATGACTTTAAATGGGTTGAAATGAACCATTAGCATTTTCAAAGATGTGGCAGTTTGTCAGTTGGCAAATTGTCATATCTTTTAAAAAAATAATGATTCATTTTAGTCCGTTATATTAATGGGTAGAAAATTCAATTATAGAAACTAGAATTGTAAAGGTGTTATAGTATTGTTCCAGCCTAATTTATTATACATCACTCGTGACTATTGATTGCTCTCATTTCAACATTTAACTATCCCGTGTGAGCCGATTTATCCGTAATGAACTCTATGCACCGCCGATTGCTTACACCAGGCTTGGCAATTTCAGGAGAGCGATTTTTTAGCACTCCTTACTGCCATCCTGAAAGAATTAAGGAGAGCGAAAAATTGCCCTCCTAAATATTTTGGTCTGGGATGATTGAGATTACATGTATTATGCTCACATTAAATTTTTGTTGTAAAGCAAAAATGTAATTTAACTTCGAAGTTACATAACATCACGTAATTTCATTGTGAAAGTCGTTTAGTTGTAAAAGGTAATGGCTGCAACCATACCCAAACACAGTTGCAATCATTTGAAGCAAAATGGGTCACAGCAATGTTTTTTTTTTCTGTCAGTTTCAAGTTCAACAACTGACATCACAGTTTGAGGGGTAATTATTCAAGGAATATTGACACTATAATATACTACTATTACTACTATCCTGTCACTTGAAGCACGTGCACCAGGATGTGACTGTAGATTCAAGCAGACCGGTTGTTCAAGAAAGTCATACGCCTACCACTAACACCTTCAACCCCCCTTGGTACACACACAGGTCTTGTCAAGTGTGTGTTCGGTTGTTGAGTGAGACATCTAGATGTCTAAGAGATTTCGCCTTACCTTAGTAAAGTTAATAAAATCACTGATGCAGTCGGTTGGTTTCAGTTTCAATGAGTTCGTTCAACTGGATACTTAAAATGCTGTGTAAAGCTAATTGCTCTCCTAAGCTGATTGAGGAGAGCGATTTTTTGCCCTCCTGCATTTTTCAGAATGCCAGGCCTGTTACACCAAATGAATGTTTTGTTGTTCTTTACATCACTTAACTGCTTACCAAACACGGCCAGAAGACCACACTTGAAAAAAAAAAACTATTGCATAATTACAAAAAACCCTGTTCACTTAAAAAAAACATCTATCCAAAATATAGCAAATGACCCTTCATGGGGACGAGATCGTTCCCAAAAGGGTCACAAACAAAGTTTTAGAGGGACAAATGGTGTGACAAAATAATAAATTTAATATATGTCGATTTTGGTGAATAGCGCTAGTCGGATAGGTTCAAAACTTTTGTTAAAAGGTTTAATTTGTCAGAGTTTTTAGTATTTGATATATGTCTTTATACAAGCAAAATTTAGTAGAGGCATAGCCATCAAACCTGTATTTACAAGCCACTTTTCTAACTGCCGTGTCACTATTGCTTAGAAAAACGCTGAGTGTTCCAAATAGTCTACAAGATAAGCCCTCGGCTTCAACATTCCCTTCCTTGTATGATCATGTGAATCGACATCGCATAATTAATGTCATGCTTGATGCCACGGAGCTCTTTGGGATGTTTTCGGGCACTCAGTTTTGTCCATGGAGATATTGTAATGAACGTTTCTCGCTTTACACCAACAAACTTTTGCTCATTTATCCTTTACACATCGCAGACGATATCACGATGTTCGATTTTAAGTATTAATTTTTCAAATTTTTCAAAACCGTTCGACAAAACATATCATGTTACCCCTCATTGAAACGAGCTCGATGTGCTCGTTCCCATGATGGGTCACATGATACGGATTTGTCAAAATATTTTGAAAAATATATTTTTTTCTACTGCTGAATTCTTATAATGATCAAGCGGATACATCCGATTCGTTAAGTAAAAGGTTAATACATTTCTCTAATAATGATGACTTTGCTATGGTGGGGTTCGGGTTAATCCTTTAGTTATCTGCGGCCACAAATTGAGCTGCACAAAAAGAGCTGGTGTGGCGGACCCTTGACGAAACCATTATGTGTTTCAAATGCGTCGAATATTAATTACTTACGTTATAGTCCAAGTCTAGTGCGTGACCTTTGTGCATGTGCACACGCGGTGCCTTTTTGAAAGGTAGAAGGAAGCTGTCATATTGAATCCGCAAAGTGATCTGCGATTTCCATACTTGCATGACTCAAATGCAGTTGAGGTGTGTTCCAAGGGTACATTTGATAATGTGGTGCTAGGTAGTGGTGGCCTATACTCGTTGTCGAATGTTAATAGCCCGAAAAAGCCAGTTTGCAATCTTCATGCTCATCCCTTAAAATAGACCTTAGTGGTCCCCTGACTGGCAATGTTAATGCACTTGTAGACCAGTACGTACTATCAAAGTGTGAATGGAAAACAAGAGGATCCTGGAAGAATTCGAGCCAAATAAAGTCGTTCTTAGTGATTTTAAGCCTTGTCGGGGTGTTTGAGGTAATTAGGTATGCTGCCATGTAATCGGAAAGAACCCCGAAACTCACCCATACCCCGGTATGGACGACGAAAAGACGTTTCTCCCTAACAACACACGCTGCACATGCGCACTGCCACCACATATACCCACGGTGATGACGCCACATCAAAGTCACTCTCACGGGCTATTGACAACAAACGTAACACTCACACTGTGCCCCAGCTCAACGTCACTTACATTGTCTGGGAAAGTTGATCGACAGAATTGGCTTGTATGGCCCGTTTCAAATGTTTAATAATAAATTAATCCTATTGATCGGTGCGGTGGCGTTGCGGTAACCGCTTCTCGTCAGCTCACGGAAGTTTAGCAACATCGAGCCCGGTTAGTCCTTGGATCTGTGACCGTCTGGGCGATCGATTCGAACTCCCGTGTTGCGTCCTTGGGCAAGGCACTTAACCCCGATTGTCCACACGGGGGCACGATGACGCCGTGTACTAAGGCGTACTGCACGTCGATGGTGCACATGTTTTCAACCAGTCTAACAGTGCCTGTGCTACAGAGCGGAGTTACGATGTTGGAGAGCTGGCGGCTGCGCGTCGTTGCTCGGTGGTTCTCTCCGGATACTCCAGCTTCCTCCACCTGTAAAACTGTCACCGACACAATATGACATTGACTGTTATTAATAAATAATTAAATTAATCCTATTGCGCTGTTGGGGAACGCGCTCAATGTTCAGAGTACTGGTTGAATCCTGACCAGCGGTAACTGCAATGAGCACTTGACCAAGATATTCAATCCCGATTGCTCATGTAGAGGGATCGGAGGCGCTGTGCCCCAAGACGTACTGTACGTCGATTGAGCACTTATCTTCTTCTCTTCTAACTCTGTGTAACCCTTTACCTAACGAATCGCCCGCATCCGCTCGCGTAATTTGGAAATTGAGCAGTTGAAAAACATACATTTTTCAAAATATTTAAATAAACCTATATCATGTGACCCCTCATCGGAATGAGCTCGATGAGCTTGTTCCAATGAGGGGTCACATGATATTGTTTTGTTGAAATGTTTTTGAAAATTTAAAAAAAATAGTTGTTAAAATAATAAATTTTGATATCCGTCGTGTTGCGTAAAGGGTTAATGCAGTATTAGTGTGCTGGGGAACCTCATAGTTGTTGGCCGCTGCTCGGTGGGTCTCTCCATGTATTCGTCTTCTTTCATATGTATAACTGAACGGCACGACGCGACACTATGTGTTGATAGTGTCGTGAAACCCCAATAAATAGGCTGGCGAGCCGGGAATTAGGACAAACAGTTCTTTAGACGGGCTATATAAAAGAGACGCGCCAGCGTTCAAGAAGTACCATAATGTATCGTTTGGGGGTGGGGGAGCATTGTTGTTCAAAGTGAGACCCAAGTCACTGGAGATATTCGACATTCAGCTCTGTATGGCACGAATAATCGTCGTTTTTCTTCACTGGTTATGCGGCAACTATTTCAGCTAATATTGTGATGAACAATATTGAAGCTTAACTCAAACCCTTTTCCAAACGTAACGGCCATACTACAAACATTTTATTCTAATTTCAGGAGTTTTCCATTTTTCTGCAACAAAAACATATCTTATGACACCCCATTGGAGGTCGTTCCAACGTTGGGGCATAAGCTATGTTTTGCAGGCAAAAATACATTTTTTAATTAATTTTGTATATGTCGTCTGTCTGTTGTGACAGGCAAAGATGAGCATATTTTATACACGTGGTCATCAATTATTTCAAAACGTTGTCTGATATGGAGCCCGGGATGAGACACAGTTATTCTTTTTTTGTAATCCGTGCGCACGGATTAGTAATCCGTGCTCACGGTTTACTGATCAGTGTGAACGGATAGTAGTAGGAGATGTATGCATCGTGCCTTATTGGGGGGCCCCCACAGGATACCCCGGAAGTGACGTCATGTCACGTGACCTGGTGGCGACATATTGTGTTGTCATGGTAACCCGCGTGAGCAGCCATCTTGTGACGTCATCTCCATAGTGATACATGAAGTGAGTGCGCATGCGCAGCGCGTGTTGGTACGTGTTTCCGTCGTCCATTTTGTATAGCCTGCCATCTTGGTTTCTATGGTAGCACGTGGTTGCTATGTGACCCAAAACCTTCTAACGAGACAGGGGTATGTTCGGAGGGTGTGTTCGATTTAATCGGAGTAAACCTAATTACCACAAACAACCCGCCAACTTGTATTATTTCGAATTCTTTCAGAATTATCTGCTTCTATCTATATATGCGATATATGCGATAGCTTTCGTCTACATAGGCATGTTCCTTTGTCCTGGAGTATACTCCAGTAGTGTAGAAGAGCCTATCAACTGGAACAGCTTCACTTATTATTACTATATTTAGCTTTTCTGGTCTATTCTTCTTAGTTTTGATCCCATTCCGAGTACTCTTGTAGTTTCCTTTATCTAGATCCTTTATATAGATTATAACTAACCAATCAGATTGCTTGATTTCCCGGAATCTGTATGCAGAGTTATCTCCCCTTATAACAACGAAGTCGTATCCGATTCTCATCACCTCTATATCCAATGGCCACGTCCCATGGAATCCCATTTTTGGGGAAACACCCGTGGCTATGGAATCCTTTTTTTGTCGTATTAGGCCATGAGGGCTATGGAAAAGCCCTCGATGAGGCATCATTTATTATCCCTCATAACCTCATTGATTTATGAGGTCATGAGGGCCATGAAAAATCCCCCAATGAGGTATAATTTACTACGACTCTTAGCCTCATTTCGGTATTTAACAGGTATATCCTATGGAATCCCATTTTGGAAAACGCCTGTGACTGTGGAATCCCTTTATTGTCGTATGAGGACACGAGGGCTATGTAAAACCCCTCAATGAGGCCTCATTTACTATCCCTCATAGCCTCATTGAATTCTGAGGTTATGAGGACCATGAAAAATCCCTGAATGAGGTATAATTTACTACGACTCTTAGCCTCATTTCAGTATTTGAGGACACCTATGGCCTGGTATTGTATTATTCGAGGATACCTATCGAGGGTACCTTTTGGAGAATCCCTTTTTTGTCGCATGAGTCCATGAGGACCATGAGTAATCCCTCATTGGGGTCCAATGTAGTCTTACCAACGGCTTCCATCTTGTCGCCAAAGCTCCATTGTGGCCTTGTACTAGTACTATTGACTAAGCTATCATCCATCAATATTGACTTGTATCACTACATCATAGCTTTACGCTTTCAAAATGTTCAATCAGATTTCCCCTGTATACATTATAAGGCATTCCGTAATTGAGATTCCTAGTCGAGTCCGTAAAATATGCTGCGGGTATTGCATGAGAGTGTGCCCACCAAGTACGCTCATCCCATCATCCACCAGTCCCACGTTTCGTGGAATCCCTTTGTAGCATCGAGCTGTGCCTATATAATCTCTTTCCGTCGCCCTCTGTGGGTGTTATTGACACAGTGTACACTAGCACATTTTGGCACACACAACGTGCGTTGTGATAATATGGTTCATTTGTACACAGGCATATGCCCTCAAACACCAGTCCCACGTTCATGGAATACCATTCTCGTATCCCACAATGCTTATAAAGTCCCCTTTTCACCGTATGTATCTAGTGCTTCGTATATTGTGCTCACATTGAGCATTAACAAACAAGCACATTAGATCAAATGTCAATCAAATATCGCTTTCTAGTGTCTGACTGTGGCCTTTTTTATTCTCGTACGAGCATATTGTTTTTAGATCATATAGCTCTCATTGTCCATCAGTTCTTTTTGATTCTGACTCGTAGTGATAGCGGAGCGCAATGTTGGTAGTAGCATAAATTAGGACCGTTAATGGTAGCGGCGGATAGTGACTGGCCATAAGACTGTGGATAGTAGAGACAGGAGGCAGCTGGTATCAACAGTAGGAAAGAGTCGATTGTCCGTACTATACTTCAAGATATAAGACTATAAATGAGCAGGAGCTTTTCACTGAAGTGATCAAAATCGATCATCGTTTCTGGTAGATAGACAAAAGTTATGATAGAGGCCAATCGGAATCGTAGTAACGTATAGCGTTGGCGAAGACAAGAGTGGTGCCTGTCATTGTACAAGCCAGAAGTGGTGGAAGACTACAGTATAAGAGGATGCAGAAAAACAGAACTGAAAGCCAATGCTACAGGGCTGATTTCAGTTGCCCGAGTAAACATTAGAAGTAGTGGTGGAATCGTATGGTACTGGGCGAAGACGGTAGTCGCTAAAACCGATCACGGGATACTTAGTGACAACCAATCGT
The DNA here is from genome assembly GCA_031216915.1 of Pictodentalium vernedei. Lineage (NCBI taxonomy): Eukaryota > Metazoa > Mollusca > Scaphopoda > Dentaliida > Dentaliidae > Pictodentalium > Pictodentalium vernedei. The sequence continues at coordinate 376,426,160 of CM062293.1, forward strand.
TGGGTTGATGGGCCATGCAACAAAGTGGTTTTGGTAATGGATTGTTGTCCCTAGTTGAAGATAGTAGACACGCTAGTGATTGTACTGGGCCGTAGAGTCACCGCGGAGCAAATAGTAATGACACGGGATAGTGAAAGCCAATAGATGGGTCAGTGTTCCTAAACCAGTAGTTTACCAACAATAGCATATCATTTACTGGTCACCAAACAGTGATTCTCACTCGTACCAAACGGTCCAAACACATGAACAACAGTGCGTTTAGTGCATATGATGCAACAGCACACAAGCACACACGGCATAACCGTATGAACCATACAAGTCCTCGAATCAGAAAGGGCGCCCTGTATGTACTGATGAATGCAGCATTAGAAATCTGTTGGGCCTACGAAGATTTGGTGATTCAGTATCTGAGCATTGCCTGGAGCCCAACTGCTAGAGTACCCAAAATTCAGTATTCAATCATTTCCTGGAGCTCTACTGCCAGAGTACCCAAAACAGGGTATGTTCTGGCAATTGGTTACAGTCTCATTCAGTGGAACATGCCCACTGTCGTAACACGCCTTCAAGTTGCATAGTACTCTAATGCCATCGAAGGTGGAGGCGACGAGGTGGAGTCCGTCTCCTGGTTGATTTGGATAATTGTAGGTGATATTAGACTATTTAGTTAAACTACTTAGGAATTTTTTTCAACTCTCAAGAAATAGAGCATGTACTCAAAGCATACACCCATACTGTCGTAGCTACGTGCCATAAAAGATGGTGGCCTCCACCTGTCCACCATACAAAACGGACATCGGAAATGCTCATTACCATAACACCTCGTTCTTCTTCAGCATGCTGACGCCACACATCACCATGATGATGATGCCACAACAAGGCCACTCTCGCAGCCTACCATGGCAACTAAGATGCCGTCACTGGTCATGTGACTTACGCCGTTAAGTATGAAATCCGGCACGAGATCAGGCAAAACGTGCAATTTACCGCAATTTATGTGCGATCCATGAATGACTGTCGGTGAAAATACTGTGACTAAAGAGTGGGAGCCCCCCAGTATTTTCCATGTAATTTCTTGAGAGCCACTTTGCCCATTGGGAATTGGTCACAAACAGCAAAATATCCCGTGAACAATAATTCAAGCATGGAAACCCCTGTGCATAACCACCGGATCCACTGCCTGAGGTACTGTTTTGTTTTCTTCGGAAACTTCACACCACAACGGCGGTAGAACTTAATGAAAGTATACACCTGGAACTTAATAAAGCACCCCCTGTTTTTCTCAGTGGTGTTGATAGAAACTGTTATTGCTTTCATGCTATCTTTCAGATGGCCAAAAGTGATTGTTTGCGGAAGGAATGATCTATTGACAAATGGAAGACAACACAGTGATGAAAATATGCAGTATTTTTATGGCACTAATTTCACATATCTGTCACTAATGTTTTGGATGGAAATATGTTATCTCGACAAGTATGGTGCTGGAACGGTCCTTGATGAAACAATGCCGGTAATTACTGACAAAACATGTAACTTGTGATCTCATAAACACAATAGCAGTGTCTGACGTCAGTAGCGAGTGTATCACACCACGTGACCGAATGACAGCTGAGCCCTCCTCCTAATTCTACAAGTGAGCCTTCTGATACGGTCCAGAGGCAATTGTTGCCACCCCTCATACAAAGCAGCTTCCAATCGACCACATTCTGTACAGGTGGATCCCTTTCTTACACACAACGTCAACAAACGTCCCAGATGAGTTCCAAGGGATTCAAATCGGGGCTCATTGCAGGCCAAGGTAGTGTTGGAATAGCGTTGTTCTGAAGGAATGCTCTCACATCATGTGAGCGATGTGGCCTTGCATTGTCGTCCATGAATACAGGGCGAGTAGACAACGGGTGGTTGTCAAAACGAGGCTCGATAATCGGATTGAGAATGACCCGGATGTACTGATGACCATTGGAATTCCCACGTACAGTCACCATATCAATTTTACAATCATGAGAGAGGCAGCATCCCCAGATCATTACTGATCCTACACCATAAGGAAGAGTAGATCTGATGTTCCTGGGCACGTAAGCAGTATTTTTATGCCTCCACACTCTCATGCGACTATCTGTGACGTGAAGCAGGAACCTACTCTCGCCTGACCATTGGAATCTCCTCCACGTCCTGAAATTCCAATGTTGTCGTGCCATACACCACTCCAAACCTCGTCTTTTTGCTGATCGAACAGAGCTGGACGCTTGATGCCCCTTCTGAACCTCATATCCAGTGCTTTGAGGCGGTTTCAGTCAGTTCTGTTGCACAAACTCTTGTTGGGGAGCCAAAGGCGTTTCAAAATCCCACTTGAAGCAAAGGGTTCACGCCTAACGAGCACTGCCAGACTCCGATCTTCCCGAGGAGAGGTCTTTTTGGGGTTATCCCGGTCTTGGTCGGTCCTTAACATCGTTTATTTTTATGTTTTCGGACAAGTCTGCTGATGACAGAATGACTATTGCCAAGTTGCCTTCCAATAGCTTTGAATGGCATTCCTGTTGCATGTATGCCAACGATTTGTCATCTTAGTGCCTCTGACAGTCTCCTCCTTTCCATGCCAACATTTATTGATAAAAAACTGACAATTTTTCTTGTTTTATACCCAGATATTGCATGTGGATGATAATGTTTTTCGTGACATTCGTGGGAAGCATGCTTCACGTGGACGAGGGGATGTGTTTAGGGTACACACTCAACCAGAAACCTCACGTTTCACTAGTTGAAATGTACTGCAAGACATAGCAATCATTAAAACATAATAATCAGTAACAGCAACTTCACTGACATAAAACATTTCAGGGGGTGCTTAATTTAGTTCCAGGTGTATATATATGTGTGTTTGTGTAGTATGGTGAGGTGAGGTGAGGTGTGAGGGGGAAGTTAATTATTATGTTTAATTATTGCCTCAAACAGAGCCCATGTCCTCTTATTGGAACAAAAGCAATAAACTCGTTCTTATGAAGGGTCATAAGCTATGTTTCAGGCAAAACAACCGGAAATGATGAGTTATCGCTGATTTTTGTCTTCTTGAAAGTATCGTCTGGTATTCTTGGAAACTTTCTTATTCCCCAAACGTGTGTGGGAGGGGAGTAAAATAGATTATCAGAAAAAGTGAACAGACCATACCCCGCTCCCACCTCCTCGAAACACTACGGGTCTTTCCGCCTTGGTGTGGAGTAGCCAACTGGTGGTTGTAGCCAACGGCGGTTGTCAAAATGAGACACGACCACCAGTTTGAGAATATCCCGGATGTACTGATAACCATTGAGATTCCCACGTACAACCACCATATCAAGTTTACAATCCTGATAGAGGCAGCATCCCTAGATCACTACCGATCTTCCACCATACGGAACAGTAGGTCTAATGTTCCTGGGCACGTAAGCGGTATTTCTATGCCTTCACACTTTCATGCGACCATCTGTGACGTGAAGCAGGAACCTACTCTGGTCTGACTAATGGAATCTCCTCCAAGTCCTGAGATTCCAATGTTGTCGTGCAATGCACCACTCCAAACGTCGTCTTTGATGCAAGTCGGATAGAGCTGGACTCTCGGTGATCCTTCCGGACCTCATACCCAGTACTTTGAGGAGGTTTCGGACAGTTCTGTTGCGCAAACTCCTGTTGGGGAGCCAAAGGCATTTCAAACCCCACTTGAATCAAAGGGTTCACGCCTAACGAGCCCTGCCAGACTCCGATCTTCCCGAGAAGAGGTCTTGTGGGGGTAGTCCCGGCCCTGGTCGGTCCTTAACATCGTAGTTGTCTTGATGTTTTCGGTCAAGTCTGCTGATGACAGAATGGCTATTGCCGAGTTGCCTTCCAATAGCTTTGAATGGCATGCCGGTTGCATGCATGCCAACGATTTGTCATCTTAGTGCCTCTGACAGTCTCCTCCTTGCCATGCCCAACATTTATTGATACAAAAGTGACAAATTTTCTTGTGTTATACCCAAATATTTCATGTGAGTGATAGTGTTTTTTTATGACATTCGTGGGAAGCATGCTTCACGTGGACGAAGGGATGTGTTTGGGGTACACAATCAACCAGAAACATCATGTCTCACTAGATGGAATGTATAGCAAAACATAGCAATCATTAAAACATAATCATCAGTAACAGCAATTCCACTGTCATAAAACATTTCAGGTGCTTAATTAAGTTCCAGTTGTATGTGTCTGTGTGTATGGTGAGGTGAGGTGAGGTGAGGTGTGAGGGAGAAGTTAATTATTATTTTTAATTATTGCCCCAAACAGAGCTCATGTCCTCTCATTGGAACAAACGCAACAAATTCGTTCTTATGAAAGGTCACAAGCTGTGTTTCAGGCAAAACAGCTGGAAATGGTGAGTTATTGCTGATTTTTGTCATCTTGCAAATATCGTCTGGTATTCTTGGAAACGTTCTTATTCCCCACACGTATGTGGGAGGGGAGCAAAATAGATTATCAGAAAAAGTGAACAGACCATGCCCCCATCCCCACCTCCTCGAAACCCTCCGGTTCTTTTCGCCTTGATGTGGAATCTCCACTATATGGTTGTTACCATGGCTCGTCATCAACGGCCCTCTGTAACATAAACTTCGCTGCATTGGGCTGCATTACAACAAAAAAACCCAACAACTTCGGTTTCCCAACACACCCCAGTTTATGCCGATGTGGCAAACGTTTTATACTATTATACTCCTAGCGCAGCCACTTGTATTGACTGAATAAGAAAGCAATATTAAATACGAGATGTTATACCCAAAAACTTAATTGAAATATTTCTCTAAATATCCAATTATCATCATATGCACGTTCACTCCCATATCGACACGTGCTTCATTAGAGCTTGAACAACATGAACTCCGAACCGCAAATCTCCGACCATGTTAATGTCAATTCATCACAATAACGTATATTATTCACATACACATTTTCACATGGGACATGGTTTTACACATGTAACTTGGAAATGTGAACTAAACGATATAGATACATATTAAATAAAGATTACTACAACAGTCAATTGATCTGTGTTGTTGTATTCCGTCGAGTTGAGGAAATAAGATCGGCCAGATCAAACGAGACGCCGCAGGCGTCTCGATTGGTCTGGCCGATCTCATCTCGTCAACGAGACGGAACACAACAACACAGATCAATTGTCTGTTGTAGTAATTTGTTTATTGTATGACAATTAGTATTTTAAACTGATTACAACACCTGGAAAATCAAACACAGCAAGAATTATATTAGCCACATAACCATTAACAATTTATGGAATTGGGGATTCCCAAACGCATAGTAATATCGAACGTTCGTGTCGAACATGAAACTTGAAAGTCAAAACAATGGAGGCAAGACTTGAAGTTCAATCGAAATCGCTTTCGACAAAACAGATTCTCCTACGTTTTGTTGGATTCGCATCTTGAAAATAGTTGTTAATTGTTATTTTGCAATTGTTCAGCACGGCATTTTCAAATAGGCCTCGACTGGAATTTTTGTCAACGGAGTTTAACGAGGAAACACTCGTGTTTATGTTTACCGATTTATTAATAGGTCACTGGTAGAAATAGTTCGTTCACGTGCGTTTCGTTTGATATAGTCAAGATTACGATCGGGAAAATTTGACACTCTTGTTTTCCGGAGAGCTCGAGTTGATGGGCAAACTACAGTGGTCGTGACGGGCTATTCGTGGAAGTCATATAATAAGATATTCTAACGGAATGACCATATTCATTTCCAGCATAAGGCAAGAAACACTATTTTTTTCAACTTAATTACACAGAACGTTTTACCATTGTTTTGATGTTTTTTCCGTATTTTGAGAATACGTTCCTTTTAGCTGGTCAAGACTCTTTTTCAGGTGTAATTCATGCTAATGGCGAAAAGTGGAAGCACAACAGAAGATTTACAATTCAAACTCTGAAAGACTTTGAAATGGGAAAACTTAAACTGCAGGAAAAAATACACGAAGAGATCCTTCCTTTCTTAGACGTTATAGAGAAATATCAAGGGCGACCCTTCAACATTAATGAATTATTGAAAAGCGCCATTCCGAATGTTATTTGTTCCATAGTTCTTGGGAAGCGTTTTGATTATGAGGACAGTGTTTTAAAAGAGTGCGTCCACCGAATTGATGAAATTGCCCAATCTAATTTCATTCTAAAACCTGATTGGTTCAAATATGTCCCTGGTGATCCGCTAGGTGTCGCTAGAATGTATGAGCACTTCGAATATTTAGCTAGGTTCTACAGCAGTATAATACGTGAGCACTAAAAAGATTTTGATGGAAGTAATATGCGAGATCTAATTGACGTCTATATAAAAAAAAATGAAAGACGTTGATACAGTGGAGGGAATGTCCAAAGTTAATGGTAAGTTAATTACGTACATGCAGGTGGCAGATATTTCTACCCAGAACAGAAAATCACTTCCCGCTAACAAAAACTATTATTTTACATTTTCCCCCTCTAAATTGAATCAGTTTTTTGTCGATTGCTTTCTTGAGTTGAATTTTCGTTAATTTTTCATCAAATTTAGTCATAGCTGTTGTGAAGCAGACATGAATAGATTTGATGGAAAAACAATACAATACGAGAGAGATTTCCACGAAATGTTTTTCCCTGCGGAAAGGTTGGAATGGGCGCTAAGCTATATTTATATTCACCTGTGGTGGAAATCCCTCGGCACGCATAGGCACGGCATTAAAATCTATGGTCATTTATGTGATAGGCTACGGGATCTCCCCTGTGCGAAAATAAAATAGTTTTCATTTTTACGGTCTTCAGTTGGCAGCATATCTAGTTCAGAAAGTGTCTTTTCTGGCAGATTCAGTGTATTTTATATTCACCCCCCCCCCCCTTACCTCCATGTTAAGTCGTATTTAAAAAGTATGTTACAAAAACATACATATTAACATTTCGACTTCAACAGCTGTTTTATTCTTTGTTGCTCTATATCCAGTAAGAGTAAAATCCTAGCCCTCTGATTGGATAAGAGCTGGCGTAGGTTTTTTTTATGTTTACGACTCTAGTAGCAAATGTTACCGTCTGACGTCAACACGCGAAATATTTGAAATTGCGTCGCCCGTTTCGTAATTGCTTCCTCAATGGAGTGACTTGCAAGCCGCTTCATTTTTCTGGAATTTTCACTCCGTGCAGCAGACGGTGATCCGGATAAAGTGTTATTTAAATTACAAATCGATTTACGATTTCAATTAAGATGAAATGTGTTAATTTGGTTTATTGATTATTTATCCAATGCCGTCATGGGTACACAGGAGGTTTTTTTACTAAACGGGTGATCGTTAATAGTTGCCTTGAACAAGTTTAGTAAATAAGCTTCTCGTGTTTTACGAGGTTTTGTAGGTTTTGGGATATGAGTAGTGTCTTACTGGAACATATGCGTTATTGTGATGGATTGACGGTAACATGGTAACATGTTCTGGGGTTTGCGGCTCGGAGCGTATGTTCAACCTCGACGCTTCGCGAACATTGAATATTGTATCACCAGGTTATGAGGCCATTAATCAAGGCCTGCGAGGAATTCGTCGCTTTTGTGGGCTATGTATTTACTCACCTTTCGAGGACTTTGTAACTAGGTAGAGGGTCAGGCGGGGGAAGTTACTAAAATAGATCAGTGGGTGTAAGAACCGCGAAAAATAAAGTTCACTGTAGTATTAAAATGTGGTGGGGGTTTAGTTGTTTAGGGTGTCAGTTAAGGATGTTGTTAAATATATATCATTAAGCGACGGAACCCATTAATTTATAGTCCCCCTGTAGTATTAAGCAGAAACTGAGGATGGAGGACTTTGTAGCTAATTAGGAGCCAGTTGAAGAAACTACTAAAAGTAGGCGGGTGGGCGTGAGAACGTTTATATGCAGGCCTGCCTCAAAATTACTAGGTCCGGTAATGGGAGAGAAAAATCAAGGTTTATGGAATAATTTGAGTCATCATACTCTCATTAAATCAAACACAACTTATAGGACTGCGTGGTACTCGAGAATCAGGTTTCCTTCTGTTCAATCGGGCGCACATTTGGAGGCCTTTCGGTCCTATTGGAGGGCTTTGTGTCCCAGAGTAACCAAGTGCAATCATATATGGCATCCTTTTCAAGTCCATTTCGGTGATGTTTGGTCGCCGCGTTGTTTGTGGTAATTGGATATTCTCCACTTCCGTCTAACGAATCTTCGGTTCTATTATAGGACTTTGAATCCTATAGTAACCAAGTGTCATCAACGAAGCCGGCCATGTTGAGTCTGTTTTTTGTCGTTTTTGGTCGGTTTTTATGAATTTCGGTAATTGTCAGATCGATTCAGGTATTGAGATATATCCCATGGAATCGAACCCCTACCCCAGGACAAACCCCGTCCCATTAGAAAACGTTCAGTCAAATAGCAATCACCTGTCAATGTTGAAACCAAGAAGGTGGTCCCCAGTAAACAAAATGGACGACAGGGGATCTCGTAACCGTAGCACGCGCTGTTCATAAGCACGGGCGCCTCGTATTGCCACGGTGATGACGTCATATCATGGTCGCTCAAGCGGGCTACGAGCACCCAACATGACATCAGTGAATCACGTGAGTAGTATGTAATGTGGTTTTCACCTCTTATTGGCAGGACCCCGGTGCAGGACCCCGGAAGTGACGTCATGTGACGTGACCTAGTGGCGCCATGTTGCGTTGTCATTGTACCCCGCGTGAGCGGCCATGTTGTGACGTCAAATTCATAGTGATAAATGGCGCATGCGCAGCGCGTGTTGTTAGGGTGATACGTGTTTCCGTCGTCCATTTTGTATACTGGAGGCCGCCATCTTGGTTTCTATGGTATCACGTGATTGCTATGTTACCTAATTTTCTGCAGTGGGACGGGGGTATATTCGGAGGGTATGTTCGAATGAATCGGAGTATCAGGAATTACCACAAACAACCCCGACAAGTTTTACTATTTCGAATTCTTTCAGAATTATCTGCTTCTATCAAAATGTGTAATAGATTGCGTCTACCTGACCATGTTCCTTTGTCCAGGTGTATACTCCAGTAGCATAGAAGAGCCTATCAGTTGGAACACTTTACCGTATTATTACTATATTTAGCTATTCTGGTCTATTCTTGTTAGTTCTGACCCTATTCCAGGTACTCTCGTTGTTTCCTTTATCTAGATAATTTATATAACTAACCAGTCAGATTGCTTGATTTCCCATAATCTGTATGCAGAGTTATCTCTCTTATTACAATGATTCTCGTCACTTCTATATCCAATGGCCATATCCCCAATTTCGGCACCCCTTTTTTTTAAAAACATATGACCTTCGGCACCCCTTTTTGTCATATGTGCTTATGTGAAAAAGCACAATGTGACACAATGTGCCCTGGCACATAAGCACATGCTTTATGTGCCGATATGTGCTTATGTGAAAAGGCACAATGTGACACAATGTGCCCTAGCACATAGGCACATACGGGTATTTGAGGATACCTATGGAATGGTATTGTATTATTTGAGGATACCTATCTAGGATACCTTCTGGAGAATTCATTTTTGTCATATGTGCTTATGTGAAAAAGCACAATGTGACACAATGTGCCCTAGCACATAAGCACATGCTTTATGTGCCGATATGTGCTTATGTGAAAAGGCACAATGTGACACAATGAGCCCTAGCACATAGGACCAAAACGGGATTCCATAGCCACAGGCGTTTTTGAAAAAGGGATTCTTAAAAAGGGATTCGGTAAAATAGGATTCTTGGGAAGCACGGCATTTTCAAATAGACCTACTGATATTGCAGAATGCCTTTTCAGATTCCCTTTTTTCGAAAACGCCTGTGGCTATGTAATCCCTTTTTGGTCGTATGGGCCTATGTGCTAGGGCATATTGTGTCACATTGTGCCTTTTCATATAAGCACATATCGGCACATAAAGCATGTGCTTATGTGCTAGGGCACATTGTGTCACATTGTGCTTTTTCACATAAGAACATATGACAAAAATGGAATTCTCCAGAAGGTATCCTAGATAGGTATCCGCAAATAAAACAATACCAGGCTATAGGTATCCTCAAATACCCATATGTGCCTATGTAATAGGGCACATTGTGTCACATTGTGCCTTTTCACATAAGCACATATCGGCACATAAAGCATGTGCCTATGTGCTAGGGCACATTGTGTCACATTGTGCTTTTTCACAAAAGCACATGACAAAAAAGGGGTGCCGAAGGTCATATGTTTTTAAAAAAAGGGGTGCCGAAATTGGGGTGCGTGGGGATATGGCCATTGGATATAAAAGTGACGAGACTCGTTGTAATAAGGGGAGATAACTCTGCATACAGATTATGGGAAATCAAGCAATCTGATTGGTTAGTTATATAAATGATCTAGACAAAGGAAACAACAAGAGTACCCGGAATAGGGTCAGAGTTAACGAGAATAGACCAGAATAGCTAAATTTAGTAATAATAGGGTAAACTCTTCCAACTGATAGGCTCTTCTACGCTACTGGAGTATACTCCAGTACAAAGTAACATGGTCAGGTAGACGTAAACTCGATGGAATTCGAAATAGTAAAACTTGTCGGGGTTGTTTGTGGTAATTCGTGAAACTCCGATTCAATCGAACATACCCTCCGAACATACGCCCGTCCCATTGCAGAAAATTAGGTAACATAGCAATCACGTCCTAGAATTGAAACCAAGATGGCGGCCTCCAGTATACAAAATGGACGAAGGAAACACGTATCACCCTAACAACACGCGTTGAGCATGCGCACTCACACTACGTATCACTATGGAGATGACGTCACAACATGGCCGCTCACACGGGTTACCATGACAACACAACATGGCGCCACTAGGTCACGTGACATGACGTCACTTCCGGGATCCTGCACCGGGGTCCTGCCAATAAGAGCTGAAAACCACATTACATACTATTCACGTGTTTATGACATCACGTATGAGATCCGGCCAATAAGACACGATCTCCACATCTACAACTAAAATTGACTTTGCCAGGGCAGATTCTGCAAATGAAACGCAGATTCACCGGACGCCGAGCCCGTCTCATGAATTTGTTGCTTCATATCTTTGTCTGGGGAACCAATGTATATCTGTTTAGATTTTGTTGACCCCATTCATCAACTCGCGCGGTAGAAAAGACTAGGAGCCATGCTCAAGTACCCAACCAAGAAATAAAAGTGTTGATCATTCTATAATCACATCGCGCACAACGCTATAGTCTAAATTTGTGTGAAACAGTCTCCAAAACGACGGAGAAACACGTAATAGAGAAACAATTGATGGGATTAGGGTCAAGCAAGCGTGTAATCCATCATTACTGTCTTGCAGTAAGAATGAGTTTGTGTAGGAACAGAAGTGGAATAGGAATCTGGTAGTCAGACAAGGTCAATGCAATTGTTTTTCCTGTCGCATATGTTCTGTACTTCATTGTCATATTTGTTGTATAATGCCCAGAACTAATTTGTTGTCTGTAATTCAACAAATGTGGTTATGTGTGCTCTCTTTTAACAGCCCTTATTGTTTTGTCACAACTCCATCTGGCTTCATGGCTGTTGTAAACAAATACTAAAAGAAATGGGGAGTATACTGCCGCGCCTTTATTTATTTATTAGTGTTTAAGGTCACATATTTCTGCACAATGGCTAATCATGACCACGACAGTTTTACGGGTGGAGGAAGCCGGAGTACCCAGAGAGAACCACCGAGCAACGGCGAGCAACTGTCAGCTCCCCAACATACGAACTCCACACAAGCAGGTTTAGCATTGGTTGAAGAGAGGTGTACCATCGAGGAGCAGTACGCCTTTGTACACAACGTCACCGTGCTCCCAATGGGCAATGGGTCTACCACGCCATTCATGCACCATTGACAACGTATGGAGTGTACAGAGGTCTTGGTTTTATTTTAGTATTTTATCTTCTGAAAACAGGGAAACCGAATTTTAGATATAAGGTTCGTTGTTACTTATTCGGGTAGCTGTATTTTTCAAGAGAATGAGTCAATTCGTCTGTTATATGGAGCTTTGTGGTTTTTCAGTTCGCTTTTTGTGGCAATCCGGAAAACCTAACCACGAGACCCAGAGAAAAAAGACCGAACGATTTTGCGTTGTTTGTGCATAAAGTTATCAACAAAGCTTACTCGGAGGGGACTGGTTTAGTAGCCCATACGTCACGTAGTTTATCCGGCAAAGGGGTGAATGCGTCGTGTTCTCGTTGTTACATTTTCTCCCTTATTGACTCGTCCACCGGACGAGTCAATAAGAGAGAAAATGTGACAACGAGAACACAACTTCGATTAGATTTTGATAAATTCTATTCATTTGTTACCCTGATTTATGTGTTTCTTTTCAGTCTCAATAAGCTTAGCAACTGATCCCCCAGGATCTCTAATAATTATCAAAGGGAAGTTATTCATTTATTTATTTATTGGTGTTTAAGTTCACATACTTATGCACAATGGCTAATCATGACCGTGACAGTTTTACGGGTGGAGGAAGACGGGGTGCCCAGAGAGAACCACTGAGCAACACGAGCATCTGTCAGCTCCCCAACATCGTAACCCCGTACTGTAGCACAGGCAGGGTTAGATTGGTTGAAGACATGCGCACCATCGACGTGCAGTACGCATTAGCACACGGCGTCATCGTGCCCCCATGTGGACAATCGGAGTTAAGTGCCTTGCCCAAGGACACAACGCGGGAGTCCGAATCGATCTCTCAGAACAAAGGGAATTTAGGCTGAACCCAATGGAGATATTTACAGACGTGACCTTTTTGTGGTGAATGGTGTCGTACAAACTATTACTGTTTTTTCCAAGTTACGGAGTCTCAAGTGTTGTTTACTCTACAATATGCTCATTTACTCTACTTTTTGATCATGCTATATTTATTTATTTATTTTATTAATTATCTATTGTTTATTTATTTATTTTTTATTTCGTTTTATTTATTATTTATTATTGGGGTTTAACGCCACATCAAGATCTAAAAATACGTCCTATCGAAAAAGCGCAAAATATCTCGTTGTCAGTTATGCAGAAAAATGATTGAGTAAAACAGGAAATAATTACAATAGAATGAAAATAAGCTGAATAGCTTGGTGAGTAATGAGTGATTATGCAAATTGTGGAGTGAATAATACTATAAAAATCAACATGTTCATTTAAGACTTAAAGAGCCTACTATAAGAGTATACAATTATTTTCATGTGGTTTGTATGATAGAAAAAGAACTATAAGCGAGCCCACACAAGAGAAGATTACAATCTGTACAATGCAAAACAAGGTGTTCCACCGAAACTAAATGCTGACATGGAAACATTTTGTTCGCACACTACCCTCTAACAAAAAGGAAAGTGTGAATCGTCAATGGTCAATATGACATCTTGTACGTCCATGGTCAATATGACATCGTGTAAGAATTACGTGATCTTCTCGAAAAGCCCATGGTTCGATCCCCGCCAGTAGTAACTCTGCTGTATCCTTGGGCAAGGCACTTATCCCGATTGCCCAGGTGGAAGGACGGTCGTTCTGTGTACTAAGGCGTACTGCACGTCGATGGTGCACCTGTCTTCAATCAATGCTAAACCTGCTTGTGTGGAGTTATTACGTTGGAGAGTCTGACAGTTGCTCGCCATTGCTCAGTGTTTTTGCTTGGAAAATGGAAAACAATAGTTATTCAAGACTTATCTTTGCAAGTGTCGTCTGCCGTTCGAATTCGGTAGAGGGTTAAGTAAATGCTTAATTTATAATTTATACCTTCCTTTAAATCTACACCTCATCTACTGTCATCTGTGCGCACATTAGCTAAAATATCCTGATAGCCCGCTAGTTTATAAGATATTTTTTTTCAGGAATTTTGCACACAACTGTCAGTCTGATTGATATCAAATGGTGTGCCTCATGCCACTGTAACAGATATAGATGCGGGTTCGGTGCCTCTCAGGAGAATTGTTTGGAAAATACAACACAAATAGCACTTTTGATGCTTTTGGGCACCTTTAGACTGCTTAAAGGAAGAAATTTCTTACACCTCTGGTCTGCACCAAGACGTTCGGGTTTGCCAAGTCTGGAGTCTGGAGCCAATACACGAGCAAAACAGTTTCAACGTAACAGTAAAAACCGGCCAGCGCTATTCACAAAAAGTGCCATTCAATTTTCATTTTTTTCCCTCAAAACCCTAGCCTGTATGAGCTCGTTCCAATGAGGGGTTGTAAGCTATATTTGTGACGGAAACAATAAAAGAAAATAGTTATTCAATATTTTGTTTGCAAGTTTCGTCTGCTTTTCATGTTAGGTTATGCTCTTCAACTTGATTATTGGGAATAGTTTTGCACATTGTAAAAACTAGCTGATATTTCGAATTGGACAGACATGCCTAACCGCTTCTTTGCAATTCATTTCTAATTACATGTCATTTCTTTTTTTCTTCAGAGGGACAGCTTGTCCGAATTATTCATGACTTGTCTATGGCCGGAAGTGAGACTACAACACGGGCTATTAATTTGGAATAATATACATGCTTCATGCTCCAGCCATCCAAGAAAACCTATATGAAGAAATCCGAGGTGTCGTTTCTGAACATCGATTAGTTGAAATGAATGACAAAAGTAATCTGCCTCTGTTAGAAGCAACTGTTCTCGAGATACTTCGACGAGCAAACATCTTGCCCTTAGGCGGTGTGCGTGTTGCAAAAACTGATACTCTTTACAAAGGATACACAGTACCAAGCAGTGCATTAATTTTCCCAAACTTAGAATCAGTGTTAATAGATGACGTAGCATGGAAAGATGGAAATAAATTTGACCCTTCAAGATTTCTTGACAGGAACATGTGCGTGACAAGGACAGACAAACTGATTCCATTTTCGATTGTATTTAAATAAAGCTCCCATTCGGACGCGCGGTGGCTCAGTGGTACAGCATCGGACTTCAAACCGAAAGGTGTACGTTTCGATCCTCGCCAGGGATAAATGCGTTGGGCAAGGTACTTCATCCCGATTACCCGCGTGTGGGAACAGTGACGCTGTGTGCTGAGGCGTACAACACGTCGATTGTGCACTTGTCTTCAACCAGTGTTACCCCTGCTTGTGCAGAGTTAGGTCCGTTGGTGAGTCTGATGGTGTTATCTCCGGGCACTCCGGGTTCCTCCACCCGTAAAACTGTCAGACTCGAGGTGACCCTGGTTGTCGAAAGTGTCGTTATACCCTAATAAATAAATAATAATAATACATAAAAAAATAAATAAATAAATTTTCTCATTCGGGTGATTACTACACGACGGCATGCCATGGACGGATGCTGGAACTTTGGGCAGAAGGGTGATGCATGGCAAAGTGTTCCACAACATTTTATATCCGTACAAATGAATAGTTTGATTTCATTTGAGTATTGATTATGTGCGACTCGAACATTTGACAGGAGAGAAACGGAAATAAACGCAGCGTTCATCATCGTTAGATGTTCTGTAGCTTTTTATCAGTTCATTATATCAGCAGTGACCTCATAGTGACATATAACACAGATACTCATTTCCATCCATATAAACGTCTAGCATGCGAGATTTTCAAAGCGTCAAAGCGGACAGTTACTTAGTTGCATCTAATTAGCTTGTCATAAGGAGCTGTCTGTTGTCTTCGTTTATTAAAAGTAACAACAGGAAACATTGTTCTATTTTCTACGGATGTCATAAATGTTTTCTTAGCAATCACAAGGTTCTTAATTGGACCTCCTGGAACGCGGTGACTCAGCGTTTACGGCATTTGAAGCTCAAAACGAAATCCGATTCGGTTCGATCCTAGCTAGGAGTAACTGCGTTGGGCAAGGCACAAAATCTCGATTGCCCACGCGGGTTGCGGTGTGTACTAATACGTACTGCTCGTTGGTGGTGCTCTTGTCTTCAACCAATGCTAACCCTGCTTATGAGGAGTTAGTACGTTGGGGTGCCTGACAGTTAATCGCCGTTACCCGGTGGTTCTTTCTGGGTACCTCGGCGTCCTCCATCCATAAAACTGTCCGGCACGAGGTGAACCTTGCTGTCGAAAGTGTCGTTACACCCAATAACTAATTTAATAAACTTGACAGTCCACCCGTCTCATAATTGCAGGGGAGACAACTTTATCGAAAGTCGATTTTCATAACGAGATTAGACACGGATTAGTGATTCAGAGCGTCAACGTTTTGTGTACTTGGTAGGTGGTGTCCATGCGGGCATGTATTCATATCAAACCACAAACTATAAAACTATGATCAAAACTATACCAATATACCAAAACATTCAGTGGAGTGTTTTCTTTGGTATTCAGTGTATTAGTCACACAAATAACCTGTGCCCGCAAACAAACTTGAGATAGATGCCTCCGCGTGCAATACATCGCCTGCAATACCATGTATAGCATTACAGACTTCTATGCTAGAGGTCCCGAGTTCGATCCCCGTGGGGCGACCCACGTTGTGCCATTGGGCAAGGCACTTTATCCCGGTTGCCTACATGGGGGCACGAAGACGCCGTGTACTAAGGCGTACTGCACGTCGATGGTGCACATGTCTTCAACCGCTGTAACCCTCCTTGAGCAGAGCTTGATCAGAGTTAGAATGTTGAGGAGCTGACAGCTCCTCGTCGATGCTCGGTGGTTTTGTCCGGGTACTCCGACTCCCTCCACCCGTAAAACTGTCACGGTCACAATTAGCAATTCTGCATAAGTATGCGACCTTAAACTCCAATAAATAAATAAATAAATACTGGGTGGCGGACGAATGATGACATACAGCAGATTTTTGACAGATTACATACCATTGAGGCATTATCGTAAAAACTAGAGTGACACAAACTTTTACCCCCCCCCCCCCCCCTTTACCAAATGTAAGAATGACTTGATTTGATTTGATTTGGTAATTTTGTGAAAAAATATTTTTCCGTAAACTTTATATATGTCGCACATCTCCAAGGCATGTGTGACCATGTCCTAAAGTCTCAACTCTCTACATTAGAAACTGAGAAAGATATTAATTACACCATAAAGGTACCCTCGATTAAAAACACAGGCAATGTTTTAATTCGATAACGGCCAATAATGTGGAGATTTTTTTTCGCAAACTTTATAGATGTTGTGCATCTTCATTGTGTGTGTAACCATATCCTGAAGTTTCAAATCTCTTCATTACAAACTGTGGAGTTGATTACACCATGAAGGTACATTCAATAAGGTACCCTCAATTAAAACACTGATATCGTCAAGGCATATGAAACCATATCCTAAAGTTTCAACCCTCTACATTAGAAACTGAGGGAGAACTTGATTACACCATGAACGTATCCTCAAATGAAAAATACGGGGATTTTTGAAGTCGATAACGGGAAATAATTGTGTGAAAATTTTTTTTTGGCAAACTTTATAGATGTTGCATACATGTTCAAGGCATGTGTAACCACATCCTAAAGTTTCAACTCTTTACATTAGCAACTCTGGGAGTTGTTGATTGCACCAAGAAGGTACCTCAAATAAAAAAATGCATGGAATTTTCTAAGTTGATAAAGGACAATAACTGTGACAAAACTATGACAGACCCTAAAAAGGGAATCCTAGTTAACCAAGGATATCTGACGCCATTACAGAAGACACAGAATACGCAATTTGTCAATTATTCGTCAGATAATTGCATCACTTAATCCTACAAACTGTACCTCATGGAAATCAGCGAAAACGTCTCTTTTTCAAATGTCCCGTGTGTCATAGGATCAAGAGAGAACGCTGGGTTTATTTTCAATGGCATAGCGGGGATTTCCTTCGGCACCAACCGCCTTGCAGAAACTAAACTTAAACACGCACGACACTCTGCCACCAACACTAAAGGGAATGCTAGTTAACCAAAGATTTCCGAGGCCAGGACAGAACACACGGAATACTCAATGTTTCAATTATTCATAAGATAACTGCCTCACTTAATCCTACAAACTGCACGTGATGGAAATCAGCGATTCAAATTTACACCTGCAATAGTGGTATGCTTGGTTTAGTTTTGTTTCGCTTGGCGGTTTGTGTCGAAGGAAACTCTCTCGGCGTCGATTCAATCTCCCGTTATGCCATTGTAAATAATTACAGTTTTTGTTTAACGGAGCTCATTTACATATGTCATATTGGGCTTAAAGTGAACACTTCTCGTGAAGAAAACGAAGATTAGCTGATATAATTGTTTTTAAGTATTTTTAATTATTTAATTTGTTTTTTTTCAGTCTGATTTTATTATATATTCAGTTTGTAGGTACCTTGGGATTAAAATAGGTAAACTGAGTAGGATCAGGTCATAGGTTTTTGTGGAATTTAATTATTTTAGATTTTGTTTACCTGCCTATTTTCGTGTCGTGCGGTTTGTTTTCGGTTTGGGAATTTTGTAAACATGGATGGTAAGTTGTCTGGCATTGCCAAGTTTGATGTGTCGACGGAAATTATGGTGAGGTTTTCGGTGCAATAGGTGGAGGTGATTGGTGCCAGTCAGGGGGTACCGGCGTAGTGGAGCTCGGACGCTTGTATAAAGTGAGGAATGATGTACCGGGATGACCCTTGTGTGGATTGGAAGGGGTTTGCGTTAATTTCCAGGAGGTCATGCGGTTGCTGGAGGTGGGCGATCGAGGGTTACTCCAATAACATTAGCATTTGATGGGTGTTGGAAAATGGTTGGCAGCTTGAGGTGGGGGGGCAGGAAGTAGGAAGACGCCTTTTGCTGCTGAGGATGAGAGTTATACTCAACTGGATTGACCGTAGAAGGGGACAGAGAGGCATGGGTGGGGATAAAGATAGGCAAGCTGCATTGGAGTCTGAGGATGAAGATGAGTGGTATCAGGTAGAGAAAAATTGAAGAGGGGTAGCTGATAAGAGAGAAGAGGGTGATGTGGTAAATGGCGGGAGAAACGTGAAAAATAGGTTCAACGTTCTAGGGACCAACGAGCTTGCTTGTAGATGCCAGCAATAGAGTATTTGTAGTGTGACTACAGTACCGTTCATTGAGTGCTGTTGATTACCACTGAAACACTCATGACATGACTTTCGCTAACTCTCAACAATGATTCTTATTATTCATTTGTGCTTAACGTTACTATCATTGACCCTATATAACTGTATTGCTGGAACGTCAGCGACGAACGTCGTCACTCAAACTGAGCCCACTAAGATGACAAGTCAATCAACGTTACATCTCCTCATAATCCACGTTTGATGGCGTGAAATAGTTTACGCTGTAGCGTGAGAGCTTTCGCTTTACGAAATGTTATGTCGATTACATTGCATAAAACTAATAACACTCTATCGAATTTCCAATCTGGACACTCGTTTGTATGTCTATAAAAACTACAGTGTGTTGCAAATATTCAGTTTGCATTGCCTCGAAAAATGTGCACGTTATCTGCAGATGCATTTCTAGCAGACATCAACATGCATTCTTTGAAAAACGATGTTGTGAGGTGTCGGAAAAGAGAGAATTTTCTGTTACTGATCATTGTTTATTAATATAATTATTTATAGCAACTGCCGTCCCCACTTTTTATGGCGACGATGGAAACACTTTTATATATGTGTCCAATGAGCGTTCCATTAATCCAGTTATGTGGAGATTGCTACATCATGACTGCAACACAAATACAGTATAATATGTTTGAACTGGTCGTAATCCACCCGTGGGCAGTGATGTCCACGCATGTGTTTACCAGGTAATAACAATCATCATCAGCAAACTGTAAATTAATGAAGCACCGCTTTGTACGCTGTGCTCAACTTTGGTGAATATTCCTATAATTAGTTTTTGAAATCCAATCTCATTGCGTTCGTGGAAATATTGCTCACCCGTGAAAAGTGACCAGTCCACTGCGGCCGTACTGTGTCAAGTCACATGTAGCTAATCGTTCGTACCCATGTAGCCTATTTGAGAGGACTCCCTCCCCAGAAGTTGTTCACTGGTTTCTATTTTACCAGAAAGGCATAAAAACATTGTATCACTTCACGATGTTGCCACGGGTGAGTTGCTAATGACAGGATATTTGTAGAGTGCCGAGACTATCATGCAGGCATTTGAGTAGATCATCACAGAAACACTAAAACGCCACTGAAAGATCTTCCCATATACAAAATGGCTGAAATTGTTCAAAAAGCCAAAGCAACGTTTTCAACGATGAGTCGCGGGTGTGCACACGGCGATTCCTGACCTGAAACATGTTAAAATTTAAAAAAAAAACAATTGGGGAGCTCTTGTCCCAGTGTTTTTTTTTTCACCCGAGGGTATTGTTTAATCCATTCTCCATTTCTGTAGACTGAGTAGGTGACACAAATGTTTGAGTATCAATGTCACGGGAGCCCCATGCACAACCTTTTAAACTCACTCATAATTTTACTTCAAGTGTGAAGTCAGAAGACAGCCAGTTTGGTCATGACTTCTAGCAGTATGCGGGCAGTCCACATGAATGTGTCGTACATATGTAGTTTCTTGGTCGTTCAGTTTATATTTATTGTCTTGTTGTCTTCAGTCATTGTATTGTATACTGCTGAATAAAGTCATCATCATCATATAATGTAACCCTTCCGTCTTATGGTAGGTGCCAGAAAATGTCCAGGCGAAGCTATGGCTAAAATGGAAATGTATTTGTTTTTGTCGGCAATTTTCCAACGCTTCGAGATTTTACCCCCAGAAGGTGAAGAGTTACCAAGCTTGGAAGCTATCTATGGTTCTGTCCTCGCTCCAAAGCCCTTCAAAGTAAGGGCCATCAAGCGAGTAACTTGACATTGCATATAACAAGTGTACGTCAAAGTTGATAAACAATACATCGAAAGTTATTTGCATTGACGAAAACATTATCATCATTGAGAACACAGCACCATTCTAAACAGGGTTCAGACCATCTGTCAGCAAATATATTTATTTTCATCTCACTGATAATATGAACTTCTACAGTGATTCATGAAAGCTTTCAAAAATTCAAGCTATGTTTCAACACAATAATACAAAATTCCAATTTGTTCGTTGCCTTGGGAAATCTTTCAATTTTGAGGCGATCTGACTCTCTTGCACGCCAACAGTGGCGAGTAGTCAATAGCGCGCCTCTGCTCAACCGAGCGAGCGAGCGATAGGCAGCATCCACCCGCGTAATATACAGATTGTATAGCAGAAAAAAAACTTTTTAAAACATTTTACCAAAACCATTTCACGTGACTCTTCTTTGGAACGAACTCGTCAAGCTAATTCCAATGAAGGTCACATGATATGGTTTTGTTGAAAAGTTTGAAGAAAATGGGGAAGAAATAAAATAACCAATTTTGATACCTTGTGCTTTGCGTAAAGGGTTAAACTCTGTTTGTGGGACATGGGTCAAATAATAGAATGCCTGCTCGGAAATTTCAACAATATACCATGAGTGGATGGAACAGAAATGTTTGTTTTTCAGACGTCGCGACTCAGCAATAGCGCTCGTCACTTCAAATGGAGACGGACAGCATACAACGCACCTCCCCCTTTCAAAATCGAAACACTGCTTCAGGCGGGGGTTATAATTAGCCTTGCCCTAGGTAAGGTTTAATCCTAGTTCTGAATCAAAAGTAAATAAACTAGAACAAAAAGTTAAAAACACATGTGTTGATGAAAATCTCCATAACACCTACCTTTTGCCAGTTGATGTCAGATACCCGCACACATAACTTTCGGACTCTGACAAAAAAACGTCGCATCAGAATTTATACTTTGACTTTATCAGTGCAAATTTTCCAAGCTGCAATATTTCAACGTATCTTGCCAGGTAGATGAATATTTTCCCAATCAGCAGTTTGTAATCGATTTTATTCATACTGACGCTTATATGGGATCTGTGATGGCTAAACCCTTTACTCAGCGTACAGGATATCAAAATTTATTATTTTAATTATAGTTTTTTAACATTTAAAAAAAAAGACCCAGCAAAACCATTCATGTGACCCACATTGGAACGAGTACGAGGAGATCCCATGACGAGATTCCCCGTCAGCGCTCGTTGATTCAAGTGAACCATCGACGTGTAGTACGCCCATGTGCACAGTGTCATCGGACCTCCATGTGGGCAATCGGGATTACGTGTCTTGCTCAAGGATACAACGCAGGGTCTTCTGGTCTAATCCCTTGCCTAACCCTTTACCTAACCTGAAAAGCAGACGACACTTGCAAAAATAATTCTTGAATAACTAATTTCTTTTCATTTTTTGTCTCAAAAACATAGCTTATGACCCCTCGTTGGATCGAGCTCGACGAGCTCGTTCCAACGAGGGGTCATAACCTATGTTTTTGAGACAAAAAATGAAAAAAATAATGAAAATTAATTGGCGATTTTTGAGAATAGCGCTGGCCGGTTTTGCCCGTTACGTTAGGTAAAGGGTTAACCCAAATAGAAGACAACTACACAGAAAAGTATTTTTTGAATGACAAAAACAATAGCATATTTGTCTCAAAAGTATTTCCCTTCACTCCTAATTGGAACGAGCTCATCGAGATCGTTCCAATCTGGGAATCTGGGTCATAAGGTATGCTTTTGAGACAAAAAAGGAAAACAATAAAATTTGAATGAACATTTTTGTGAATAGTATTGGCCAATTTTGTCGTTACGTTTGGTAGACGTTTACGAGATTTATGGTGTTCCCAGACTTGACTCTCCCTCTCACACTCTCCACAAATATGCCACCAAATGAACCAAACAATACATTACTAGACATAAAGCAATGGTTTGAATTAATTAGTGTACTTCATAAATTACGGTATAATGAAATATTGATTGTATTTATCCGACTGACGTCATCGTCGGGACAGTAGCTATATAATGGAATCAGATAACTGTACTGCTTTCTATACAGCTGTACTGGTACAGCGTCAGCGAAAAAAGTTGCAATTCAATCTGCCCCGCTCCGAAGATGGCGCTTAGTCAAGGAACGCGATAACTCATCTCAATGCATGATGTTGGGTGACGTGAAATCCGTTATGCTGTGAATGTAGTCACAGCGTAACAACTTTAACATAATAAAACGTCATAGTGTCCATATAGCACGAAACCTTGTTATACGATATCAATTTTCCAATCTTTTCATATTGTCTCGTAAATGTGCACATCATCAAGGTTAGGCAAGGGTTAATCCAAGTTCTATTTCAAAAGTAAAATCAACTTTGGCTCTAAGTTAAAAAAAAACTCCGTTGATGATCCTCTCCAAAACACATGCCTTAGGATGAGATATTTTGAGTCATGTTCGATGTAAGATACCCAAACAATCAGCTTCCGGATCCAGACAGACACAAAACTTCGCATCAAACTCTTTAAGTTTTATACTTTGACTTTATTGGTGCAAATTTACTAGCTGCAGTAGTTCAATATTTCGTGACAGTCATACGAATATTTTTTCCCCAATCAACAATTTGTAAACAATTCTATTCATTCTGACGCTTCATTTGGTCTGCGGGGTCATAATCCTTTACCCAAACACACACGATACCAATATTTATTATTTTAAATATTGTTCTTTTTTAAATTAAAAACAAATCAACAAAACTATATCACGTGACCCCTCATTGGAAAGAGCTCTACGAGATTCCCCAACGTAATTACACTGCACATGTGCGCTTAGCGCACAGTGTTACCGTACCACCATGTGATTAAGTGCTCAGCTCAAGGAACAACGCAATTTCCCATGGTCTTATGCTTTGCCTAACACGAACTGAAGACAACAGAAATAAATAGTTGTTTTTTGAATAACAAAAAAATAAAAAATGCATTTTTGTCTCAAAAGCATTCCTCTTGACTCCTTATTGGAACAAGCTCAACGAGATCGATCCAGTGTGGGAATGTGGGGTCATAAGGTATGCCGTTGGGACAGAGAAGGGAAAAATAAAATGGATGGAGAGTTTTGTGCCTGTACTGGCCGATTTTGTCGTTACGTTCGGTAAACGTTTTGGAGTTTTATGGTATGTTGCGATTTTAGGGATAAAACTTTCCAGACCATGAATCCACTCTCAGACCTTTCACAGATATGCCACCAAATGAATCGTACAGTATATCACCAGACATAAAACACAGATTTGTATTAATTTTATGTGTTTCTTCAATTACAAAACAATGGAATATTTTTTATTATACTCAGGTCGGACAACTGCACTGCTCTCTATATACGAGAGGATGTCAAAACGTTTTGAGCCTTACATAAATAAAGCTGGAATATCGGTACAGAACATACTTATTTTTCGTCATAGTCCTCTTGTAATTCAATACACTTGTTCCACCTGGTCTGCCAGTCCTTGATGCTGCGTCTGTATAAGTCCATATCTTGGTCCTGTAGCCAAGCCTCCGCGCAGCTGTAAGTTCCTCGTCATCTTGAAATCTTTGAACACGTAAGTGTTTCTTCAAATTTGGAAAGAGATGGCAGTCACCAAGTTACCATCATTTCTTTCCAAATATGTTAAAACACTTTCGTGGTCAAAGTGTCTACCAGGTATTTTCCCAGGTAATTGGAAACAACCCCGAAACTCACCAGTATCCCAGTATGGACGACGTAAAGACATTTCACCCTAACAACACACGCTGCATATACGCACTGCCACCACATATACCCATGGTGATGGCGTCATACTAATGCCACTCTCGCGGACTATTGACAACACACGTACGTAACACCCACACTTTACCACAGCACGACGTCACTTACGGTGTCTGGGAACGGTGATCGACAGAATTGGGTTGTGTAGACCCTGTCATATGTTTAGTAATAAATTAACCCTGTAATTCTTTTGTACGTCTTATGACGTACGAAATCAAACCACACGTTGATGCTTTGTGGTCATTTGGTTTGTTATTATTTTTCGATTTTTTAAAGTTTAAACTATTTTCTCCTGAATAGTTCTCAGTGACAACCGTTAAGGCAAATGTCATCGCAGATTAACCCTTTACCTAACATGAAAAGCAGACGACACTTGCAAAAAAAATTCTTGAATAACTAATTTTTTTCATTTTTTGTCTCAAAAACATAGGTTATGACCCCTCGTTGGAACGAGCTCGTCGAGCTCGTTCCAACGAGGGGTCATAACCTATGTTTTTGAGACAAAAAATGAAAATATTTTGAAAATTAATTGGCGATTTTTGAGAATAGCGCTGGCCGGTTTTGGCCGTTACGTTGGGTGAAGGGTTAAATACTATTATAATCCTGTTGTCAAGACTTCTTAACTGCTTGACTGCTAGAAGCCACTATCAGAGCTTTCAAAAAAATGAGGATACCACAGCAAAAGCCAACACTTTCCTTGCTTATATTTCATGTTCAATCAAACACAAGGGAGCGCGGTGGCTCAGTAGGTAGATGTGCAGGCTGCAATCCGAGAGATCCTCGGTTCGAATCCCACCTGCTGCAACCGAGTTGTGTCCTTGGGCAAGACACCTCATCTCCATTGCCCGCGTGGGGGCACAATGATGCCGTGTACTAAGGCGTACTGCACGTCGATGGTACGCCTGTCTGCAACCAATGTAACCCTGCCTGTACTGCAGTGCGGAGTTACGATGTTGGGGAGCTGGCAGCTGCTCGTCGCTGCTCGGTGGTTCTCTCCGGATACTCCGGCTTCCTCCACCCGTAAAACTGCCACGGTCATGATTAGCCATTGTGCATAAATATGTGACCTTAAACATCAATAAATAAATAATAAATAATCAAACACAAATAATATTTTGCTTATATAAATTATTTTTGTTACAAATTATTGGATAGTGCCTCTAATTTTGGAATAAAACAAGTTTTGAATAACAAATTTAGACCACCAAAAATAAACTAGCCCTCAACCACATAATCACTAATGTGAAAAATATGTTATTTTCACTCCGACGTTTCCCAGCAACGTTTGAACGTCAGGATAATTAAGATCCCAAAGGGTTAATCACCGTGTCTGAGAACGGTGATCGACAGAATTGGTTGTGTAGACCCTATCGTATGTTTAGTAATAAATTAATCCTATTGCGCTGTAGGGGCGCGCGCTCAATGCTTTGAGCATTGGTTTAATCCTGAACAGCTGTAACTGCAATGTGCACTTGACCAAGACATTCAATCCCGATTTCCCATGTGGAGGGATCGGAGGCGATGTGTCCTAAGACGTACTGTACGTCGATGGGCACTTGCCTTCCATCGCTTCTAACTCTGTGTAACCCTTTACCTAACGAATCGCCCGCATCCGCCCGCGAAATCTGGAAATTGATAAGTTGCAATTTTTTTTCAAAATATTTCAATAAAACTATATTATGTGACTCCTCATAGGAACGAGCTCGATGAGCTCGTTCCAATGAGGTGTCACATGATATGGTTTTGTTGAAATGTTTTTGAAAAATTAAAAAAAAACAGTAATTAAAATAATAAATTTTGATATTCTCTGTGTTGGGTAAAGGGTTAATACAGTGTTAGTATGCTGGGGAATCTCACAGTTGTTGGCCGCTGCTCGGTGGGTCTCTCCGGGCATTCGTTTCTTTCATCTGTAAAACTGAACGGCATGATGCGACACTAGGTGTTGGTAGTATCGTGAAACCCCGAAAAATAGGCTGGCGAGCTGGAATTAGGACAAACAGTTCTTTAGACGGGATATATAAAAGAGACGCACCAGCTTTCGGGAAGTACCTGGATGGATCGTTTGGGGAGGGGGTGGGTGGCATTATTGTTCAAAGTGAGGCCCAAATCACTGGAGATATTCGACATTCAGCTCTGTTTGGAATGAATAATCGTAGTTTTTCTTCACTGATTATGCGACAACTAGTTCAGCTAATATTGTGACTAACAATATTGAAGCTTAACTCAAACCCTTTTCCAAACGTACATGGCCAAGAAAATGTTTCCCTTGATGCGATTCACTATAACATTACCTCCCCTTAATTTGGCAAGCTGTCAGGGATTTAACACTGAGAGAGATGGGAACTTCATATAAAAACTTGTTTTTAATATTCGTGTATATTTATCATCGATGTGCGCATCATTTCACAAACTACAGTTCTTTTCTTGTGACGTAGTATAAGCAAATAAAAGCTATCTTGTTACACTTTTTTCCCAATCAATTTGAACATTGGACTATTGTTCCCTGTAGAAACCCATTTAAAAAAATAGAAAATTGCTTTTTCAGACCCTTTTGGTGATCTATAACATTTTTTATATTTATTGTATCAACAGTGTGTGCATCGTTGCATAAAATACAGACATTGTTCTTTTTAATAATCTAAAAGTCTGTCAGATGTGGTTTTCCAATTTTTTTCCTCTGATGAATTAAAACTTCCAAATTGCTTTGAAAACACTTTCTCGCACTGTACAATGACGCAGAGATGGATGAGAAATTACATAGTGATTGCTTTAATTGGTGTCGCTATTTCACACGTCATTGTCATTCATCCACGCACATCAGGTCTCAGATATTTCACACCTCACCACCCACTGCCTTCTCAATTGGATTTCGTCTCGCAAGTTCAGTAATCTCAAGGGAGATAATTTTCGCCTAAGATATTATTTTAATCAATATTGTTGGGTATGACTGCCATACTACAAACATTTTGTTCTAATTTCAGTATTTTTCCATTTTTGTGCAACAAAAACATAGCTTATGACACCCCCTTGGAGGTCGTTCCAGTGTTGGGGCATAAGCTATGTTTTGGAGGCAAAAATACAGTTTTTTAATTAATTTTTTATGTGTCGTCTGTCGTCGTGATAGGCAAAGATGGGCATATTTTATACACGTGGCCATTAATCATTACAAAACCTTGTTTGATACGCAGCTCGGGAAGTGTCATGGTCATTCTTTTTTATACTCCGTGCGCACGGATTAGTAATCCGTGCGCTCGGTTTAATAATCCGCGCGAAGGGATTACTAATCCGTGCGAACGGATTATAAATTAAATTAACCACGTTGCCTCTGTTCATATACTGGAGACCGAGAGATGACTTGGTCAGCTTATTTCCTAACCCAGGTGACGTGAAGTTGCATTTACCATGTGTAAACCGATTATATATCACTTCATTGTGCTCACCCTTGCATTTCTGGTTACAAGAGTTTTCAGGACCCGGAATGTGCTCCGTTGGATATCCTCTGCTTCCTCCCTCTATTATTTATTAATCTTTTTGTTTATTGGTGTTTAAGGTCACACATTTCTGCACAATGGCTAATCATGACCACGACATTTTTTTTTGCGGGTGGAGGAAGCCGGAGTACTCGGACCGAACCACCGAGCAAAGGCGAGCAACTGTCAGATCCCCAACATACTAACTCCACACAAGCAGGGTTAGCAATGATTGAAGAGGGGTGCACTATCGACGTGCAGTACGCTTTTGTACACAACACCGCCATGCCCCCCACGTGGGCAATTGGGGTGAAGTGTCTTGCCCAAGGACACAACGCGGTTGCCCCAGGTGGAATTCGAACTGGAGACCTCCCGGCTTTCAGCCTGCACCTCTACCTACTGAGCCACCGCGCTGCCACCGTCCCCTATATGCTGCCAATACGCGCTAGAATTTTGCCAAAATTCATAACAAAACTTTGTCGCCTATTGTCATGTTCGTGCATCGCACTGACACGTTCCGCGATCACTCAATTCGATTTGCGACAGAACTTACTCATCAGTTACGAATTTTTTGCTACCCCTTTCTGTATGTTATAGAATGTAGGGACAGAGTATGGAAGGATGGAGTGGGAATGTCCAGGTGAGCGCATTACGGGCCCCTATTGAAAAAACATGGAGTATGGTCAATTGTCATTATATGTCCAACCACAACTTTGAAACTTCAGAGCACGACCTTGTTTGGAAAAAAACACTTGTCGCCCTTTTCTTCCTTTTCTGAGTATGACATTTCTGTTCCTTCAGCAATAGAAATTTGTATCTCGGTGAATCAGAGTTGGAAAACCATACGACATATACTATTAAAAACGGGGATATCCAAACTGAAAATGGTATCTGGTACGTGTGATTGGACACATCCATATGTTACCAAGTTTAGTGTGGTTCATGGTTGTCACCGTCCAACAGAACTTCGTGCAGGTTTTCGCACGATTTTCATTTGTACAGGACGGGCTCTTACGGAGGTCTCGTCGTTCGTTTCTTGATATAAACTGGTTCATCAATAGTTTCTGGACGAAACGTAACTTTTGAGTTATGTGGAGACTGACAGGTGATGAACGTTTACGTGCCGATGGCATGTTGGAAGCTCGCAACGGACAGACTGCAGTGGCTCAAATTCTGAACGTTACTCAATCGGTGATTAGCCGGTTGTGGTCACTCTGCCGTCAGACAGGCAATGTTGATGAGAGACGTCGGTCAGGTCGTCCAAGGGCTACAACTGCTAACCAGGATAGTTTCACCCGAATCACAGCATTACGTAACCGCCATCAAAGTGCCTCAGAAATTGGACAGCAGCTGCACCGAGCAACAGATGTGCGAATCAGTGGTAAGACTATCCGCAGTCACCTGAACAGCTGACATTTGTACGCTCGGAGAACTCGAATAATTACACGTTTAACTGAACGTCACATCGCAGCAAGGCGTAATTGGTGTGGAGAACCACAGCGCTGGGACAATCTTTGGTGGAGTAGCGTCATGTTTTCCGATGAATCGAGGTTCACTCTCGAATTCCACGACAGGCGAAGCAGAGTGTGACTGCGGCGGAACAAACGATGTCATGATGTAACCGTTAGGCAGCACGATCGTTATGGTGGTGGATCGGTTTTAGTGTGGGGAGGCATAACCATGACAAGCAGAACAGCTTGCTATCCAAGGGTGTGTCGCAGGGCAGTACTACCGTGACAACATGTTAGCAGCTCATGTGGTGATATTTGCCCGACGTCACGGCTGTCGATTCATTTTCCAAGATGACAATGCAAGAGCACACAGGGCCCGTGTCTCTACAGAGTTCTCCGGGAGCAGAACATCACTGCACTGCCTTGGCCAGTACTAAGTTCAGACCTTTCACCAATAGGGCACGTCTGGAATATGCTTGGCAGGCACATACGACAACGCCAACAGCCCCCACCAATATCCAGGAACTGCACTGCAGGAAGAATGGAATAACACCAGTCAAGCTGATATTGGACGTTTGGTGAGGGGTATGGCGCTAGTCTCGCGATTCAAGGACGATTACAAGGTATTTAGGTCTTGGACTGAATGTGGTAAATTCTCTAACCTGTCTTCTACATATCAGTCCATGGAATGTGTGCTTGTCAGACACCCAACTATCACTGAAATCATTCACCAGATGTCACAATGCAATGCCTCAATTGTCTTTTTGATGAAAATATAAATATATTCCTTCATATATCTCACCTTTAATAAATATCCCCTACTTTTTTAATAGTATATTTTGGTTGCAGTTGTGGATCAGTTGGACACCATCTTACCCTGGGGGAATTTGGTCCGTCACTAGTTATCTTCCATGCCCTTATTGTGGCATACCCAAGCCGTCTGACCCTTCCTGGGAGACAAATAACCGATTTTTACTGAAAAGCCTGTAAAGGGAAGAGAGGAGGAACATAGGATGAAGAGGATTGGAGGAAAGAGGGAATGGAGGAATGAGAAGAGGGATAATCGGAGGAATGACTCAGATTCGGATAATCCCAATATCAGCATTGGATCCGGATGGGGGCGTTATTGATAATCCTTGTATCAGGATCACCTTAGGATCAGGATTCTCCTAGGATAAATGGCAGGAGCAGCAATCGCGGCTTTGAGATGTGACGATGGTAGTGTGCGTTGCGAGGGCTTATCATAACCAAGTGGCTATTTAACCAACCCCATATTCTTGATCGGCTGTCGTATGCTCCTTCCGGGACAGGGGGGGGGGGGGGGTGGGGGGCAACGTGTGTCAGTACAAAAACTAGATGGCGCTCCATTGCCCTGTACAGGGACCGCTTGTGGGATTCTGAACTCGCTAAATAAAAAAAATCCCAACAATTGTCGCCGGCTTGCGCACGTAACACCCGACACACGATAGCAGGTTACCAGTACTACAATGAGGTATAGTCACGTGGTGAGTTCCACCAAATGAGTTCCATCACGGGTAGGACTCCGGCCCAGGTCCCTCAATAAGGACTGATCGGCCTGTGCATAACTATCAATCAATCCTTTTCCAACACTTTCCAAGTTGAAAATGGCAGATAAATGTTACAAACTGCATACCAACACATTCCTATCCCCTGCAGGAGAGTGGTGTGGTGTCGTATACCAGGTTCTTATTGACTCTCAGTCATAGGGATATTCCTCTACAGTCATGCTGCTTGATTAGTGTTGGAACCATAAAATAAATTAACATGTCCCTTGTCGGGCGCAGAAATAAGTGGTGTCGCGTCGATTTCTGCTATGCAAAACTTGCAAAAAGCTACGCAAAGTTCAATTATGTATAGCATTTTGCGATACAAGATAATCAACTGCAGCCTATTAGGCTGCAGTTGATTATCTTGTATCGCAAAATGTAAATGAAAATTTGCCAACAAATTTGAAAACTAATTCACTGATGCTTTACTTCTGATTGTGTAACATTCCAGGCATAACTCAGATTAACTCTCCATCAAACATCATTAGCAACTTCATGTAAGATGGATTCTATTGGTTTAAATTCTTCCTGTTTTTACAACATTTTGCATAAAATGTCCATTAAAAATAACTTCAAGCCCATCAAATTAAAAACCCCAGCTTCCATTTTGAGAACTCTGTTAAACAACCAAATGTGTAGCATTTTGCTACGCAAAGAAAAAGAGTTATTGTGAGCACTGGCATGTAATGACTGGTTTCGATGAGATGCCAAGTGTGAAGATCATTGTATATTAATTCGTTCGCACGGATTAGTAATCCGGTCGCTGTCGAAAGCATCGTTAAACCTAATAAATAATGAATACGTAATATAATTCAGTAGGGGTATGTGATGGAAAAGTAATGGGATCAATTTGGGAGACAAAATTCAATAAAATTACAAATGCTTTGCAATGCACGATTGAACTGATTATCAAAATTTCAATAACAGTTGCAAGGTATCACTTTAAACATTTTGACTAAATCTATTCAATTTTCTGGTGGTTATAATTCCAGTCTCCACACACACACACGTAATGGAGACAAATTGAAGTTCCTTGAAAATCAGATTTTCCATTCTTTGTCACTGTAACAACTAAACCTGGAAAAGTTTGTTATCTTTGCATCGAAATGTTAACCAATATCGTAATGCTGTATGAATTCAATTTAATTATCTGACAATAACTCCTGGGATACTCTAGTTCCACACCATAGTAGAAAAAGACAGATGATACAAATCTTCCAGCAAGAGTCTGGTCTTACAGAAAACAGCAACACCGTCTCTAACGTCTCCACATCTTACAATATGTCGTCCTCACCGATAAAGGCTATAAGGTGAGGTGGTGTCTTCCCCTTGGTCTCACAGCATTCATCCATTTCATATTTTTAACATCCTGAAATAAATAGAAAGAAATAAATTATTGCGCATGAAAATTATGTCTGTTCCAGATAACGATTATAGTTGACACGATTTGTTTATTAACCATCAAAGTCCAGAAACTAGCAGATCGAGAAAACAAGTGAGTGAAAACTCACTCTTTTAATTTTTGTGGCGAGTCATAATTAAGGGCAGTAAGTCTCAGTTCATTGTCCTTCATTTTCGGCATGAAGAATGACAGGAGTGTGTGACCTGGTTATACAGATGGTGTGATGATTTGATCTTAAACCTTTACTTAACATAGTCACCAAAAATTGAAATTAACTAAAAACCTCCCTTCAGCCACAAATAACGTAGAAACTTCTCAATAAAACTATACTAATATGGACACCATTAAACAAGTTCCTGTAGCCATTCCACTGATAATAATACATTTTATATGGTTTCACTGAAACAATTGTGTGACACTTTTTTGAGAAATGATAAATTTAATTAATTTTTTGAAAAATCTGTGTTAGATAAAGAGTTACGAGTATTTAAATATTAAAACTAATTCGGTAACTTTTTTACTCTCAAGAGAGTTACCAGCTGAAGCATGCAAATGTGGATAGCGACGAAACCATCTGGCATGGCTTGTTCAAATGGTTCCATATTCGCATGGTTTCATTGAGAGACTGAGAGTACTGACAAACATTTTCAAGCAGTATAAGCGTATTCTTTAACTCTTTCCCTACCAGTGATGACTGCATGCGTCACGATTCAAAGTCTATCTATGTTACGTCATCAAAATAAAGCGGGAAAGCTTGTTTTTCGATACACGACAAAAACTGTACCTCTTCTTCCCCCACCTCATCCGTTACTTTTAAAATTCATGCCAAAACAATAATTAACTGGTAGAGTGCTACATTTTCCTTGACCACCGACTTCCTTTCACCATATATTGCTCTGTTACATTTGATTGGATAGTGCCAAGAGGCACTATCCAATCAAATGTAACTGAGCAAGGTGTCAACAACAAAAATAGTTTGAACAATATTTATTTCCAAAGTTTAAAAAAGTTACACAAATCGAGTACGGTAATGATATACGTATCAGCGAGCACAAAACATTAATGGAAATGGATTCAGCAACAAGCTAGTAGCTTTTACCAGGCTGTTTCCATAAAATTTGTTTCTTCCTAGGGTCAATATGAAACCACCATAAGTAGAATGTAGACGTTATAGTCACAGCCTGTGGTATTTAGTAAAGCCCAAATATGGGCTTCCAGCACTCTACCAGTTAAATAAATAAATGTAATGTTGCTAGGTCATATGCACAATGGACTGATAAAAATAAGGCTGGAAAAAAATTTGCATAACATAAATTCCAAACAATTCCCCCTCCCCTTCCCCTTCCCCACCCTCATTCCCCATCCCCACCATGAACATTCCATGAATTCATGTCAGAAAAATTAGTTCACACATCTGAATTATCACCAGGCAAATCCTGCCCACCACAGGGTCTCGTTCCAAACAATGATTCAGGAATAAAATAATATTATAAAATAAATATAATTGGATACCTCAAATATACTACTAGTACATAATATAATAAAACATTTTAATAGCATATTATTATGTTATGTACTAGTATATGGAGGTATACAGTTACACTTACTTTATAATATTATTTTATTCCTGAATCATTGTTTGTAACGAGCCTATGTGCTCCCCGGGTCCCACCCATGAAGTAGTCAGAATAAAAGCGCCATTTGGATTGGCCAAACAAAACACCAGTTACTTGATTGGTCGCAATGATCGCGGGTATTTTATGTAACATGGGGTATATCGTATATCGAATCTCGCATATCGAATGTCGATCCAGGATTTCCGTACAAATGGTTGCAATACACGAAAAGATTTGCATTGGCGACAGTGTTACCATTTCCTCCTCCTAAGCTCATCAAGATCATTTGGATGAAAATAGTCTTGAATCCACTTAGTATAACAGGAAAAAATGTATGTCAACGTGTGAGTTTTGTGTTCAAATTTGACGATTCCCCAACTACCGTCCAGTTTCACACTCAATTGAAAAGGCATATTTTACTTGTCCCCCGCACCTTATTTTTTAACTCTCACAAATTTGAAAGGACAGACAGTGCAAATATATTTCCAGTCTTTTCTAAAGACACTGTGACATTTTTATTGAGGGTTTCAAAATCAATAAATATTGCCCGAATCAGCTGATCTTCTTCATTGTATGCTCTATTAAATGCCTCCATTTAGTGTATTGTAACCTAATGCTGCACGCTTGAATTCCCGTTAGGTAACTGGGTCATCATACAATATCGAAGTCGGTGAACTTTAAAATAGCCTTATACACAATCACTAATCATTGAAATTGGAACACTGGCACCGTTTTGTGAAGCGTATCTTGTGTAACAACACGAAATGTCTGTCTTTACTGAAAATATTCTGCAAGCGTGCATCGTATTTATTTCGGCGTTAACTCTGATTTACCTGTTGTTGGGTCGTAGAAGACGTTGCAACAATCTTCCACCAGGACCGAAACCGTACCCACTGTTTGGCAACTTTTTTCAGCTTGTAGGGAAGGATTTACGGATTGTGTTCAAGAAATACAGAGAGATCTATGGGAATATATTTACAGTACACATATTCAGCAAAATAGTAATTGTGGTGAATGGCTTTGAAGATTTAAAGGACGCGTTCGTAAAAAATGGCGATTCATTTCCTGATAGACCCAAGGTTACCCAGATAGGACCAAAATCAGTATTTAAAGGCGATGGTGAGTTGTAGCGAATAAAACCTTGTAACATTTATTTATTTATTTATTTATTTATTTATTTATTTATTTATTTATTTATTTATTAGAACATGTGGAGTTGTGAGGAAATGACCTCTGTGAAATACCAAACAGAGTGAAATAACTCGTTTGGATAGCAATTTGTATGATTCTGAGGCGCCACAATGAGATTTACGACAGCATCCAGTGACACAAACGCGTTGCAGAGTGCTACGAGTGTCATACGGTGATACAGTGCATCGCTACTTTATATCGAAAATAACATCATCTCGAGCTCCGTATTAATACAGCATTTCTTCCCATAACACCTAACAAACGATATGAAAATGAATTGCTGAAGAACTCAACATCTTTGTCTTTAACACTTTGAACCCCCGGTGGTATCGTCCATATCAGTTCAATGGCAGCAATTAGAAAAGTCTATATTCATTATTAGGGGTAGACAATTAATACATTCAATATTGATTGGTCTACCTGACACATTTACCTAGCAGTTATCTACTTTATGGAGTGGAGCCGGTGGCTCAGTAGGTAGAGGTGCAGGCTGCAAGCCGAGAGGTCATCGGTTCGAATCCCACCTGTGGCAACCGCGTGGTGTCCTTGGGCAAGACACTTGCCCACATGGGAAACGCTGGCGTGGTGTACTAAGGCGTACCGCGCGTCTATGATGCAATTGCCGTTGCTCGGTGGTTCTCTCCGGGTACTCCGGCGTCCTCTACCCTTACATATTAGCATTGTGCACAAATGTGTGACCTTAAACAGCAATAAATAAATGTAAATAAATGTCTTTGTAACTCCAGTCGAGAACCTGGAACGTAAAGTGGTCTTGCGCGTTCAAATGGTTAACCAACAATATAAAATGATGTCTGCATGCACTTACAACACATAAGCACGCGGATACATGTTGGATTGGATATGCTGCCAAATGCTAGTGCTAGTATGCGTACAACACAAGGGCGCATGCTGGCTGTGCCGACAAATGCATGTGTGCTAGTGCACGCTGTGCACACATTGTGAACGAGCGCATTCTTCAAAACACTAGTCCCACTTTCCGTAAAATTTCTCTCTGGTATCTGACTTTGACCATAGTATCTCTCTTCCATTTTAATGCGCCTATGTGCTGCATGTATTTTGAGTACGATGTGCACTCTCAGAAAAACACAAAAAATGCATCCTCAGCATGTTCCCATATGCTGTGGGTGTTGCTTGAGAGTGTGCCAACCACGTACGTTCATTCAATCGTCCACCAGTCCCACGTTCTGTGGAATCCGTTTGTCGTGTAACAGGAGAGATAAGTGCGGGAACCGGGGTTCGAACCGTCGACCTCTAGCACACAAAGCGACCGATTTACCACGAGATTAAGAGGTCCGGACAAACGAGGCTGGTTGGCAAATAGCCTTTATACCTCGACCGATACACTACTCTCCCCTTGCTTCGAGATTCACCACATGTGAATCTCACCTAGGTTCCTCTCTCAGAGCGGTCGAAACACCCGCAGTGCCACCTACTGCTGAGGGTCGGACGAACCCCCAAATGTAACAGGAGGAGAGATACGTGTGGGAGCCGGGGTTCGAACCATCGATCTCTAGCACACAAGGCCACCGATTTACTACGAGACTAAGAGATCGGGACAAACCAGGCCGGTTGGTAAATGGCCTTTATACCTCGACCGCTACACTACCATCGTGCTATGCCTTTTTAATCTATTTCTATCGTACGCTGTACGTATTATTGACACAGTATACACTAGCACACTTTGCACACATGACGTGAGTTGTGCAAATATGGTTCATAAATATACGCACATTTGATCAAATACCAATCAAAAATCGCATTCTAGTATCTGACTGTGACTCTGGTCATATGTTTTGTCGTACGAGCATATTGCCTTTTGATCATATAGCTCTAGTTCTCCATTAGTCCTTCTGGAGGGAGTGGGGAAGGGGGGGGGGGGCGGTTGAGTTGCGGTAACCGGTTCTCGTCAGCTCATCGAAGTTAAGCAGCATCGGGTCCGGTTAGTCCTTGGATGGGTGACCGTCTGTCAAAGTGATAGCTAAAAGTTGCGATTTTGTTGTATAAAAGTGTATATATCTTTGATAGTTTTTCTCTTTCGGGCCAAGTTAACAGAATGTGCGTTTATATAACGGACCCCGAAAACCGATTTGTCGCTAAAACCGACCAGGAATAACTCAAACTCTGTTAATTAAGCATGAAATTTAATTTCCATTATTGAGCATTTGTTGAACGCCACATGGGCGGTCTGGATAAAACATTAAAAGGTCGTGAAAGCCAATATTCTCCTATAGTCATTATCTACATAATTTTGGCCAGTTAAGAGGTAATTACAGAGTAAAAGGTACATCGCGCATGTTCTGGACACACACCCATATTACATATTACGCATCTATCCTGTCTCCGAAATGTCAAAATATACCAAAATTATAGTCTTTCAAAGAACCTTAAAAGCGAGTATTAAATTAAGATAGGTCTAAGCGACCAAGTTCAATAGAGGCATTAAACTGAGAATTATTTTTCTAGCTATGGAAATAAATATCGAGGAGTTTCTCGACAAATTCATTCCAGCCAATCCAGTCTGAAGGTATGTAAGGCTGTGGGTCGTTGCGAGTAGATAGGGATGTCCCATGCTGTAGGTTAGAGGAGGTGCCGCATGGTGCGAAAGTATAGGCACGTTGGGATGAAGGGGGGCCACAGAGCTCATATTCAGACAACATTCATTCAGTTATGGCTGAATACGCGGCGTGAATCTATTTCCCCCCAGCAACGTCAAAGCTCGGTTCCCGACACAGTCTGAGCGATCGATTCGGACACCCGCGCTATGTCCTTGGGTAAGGCACTTATCCCCTATTGTCCAAATGGCGCCGTGTACTAAGCTGTACTGCAAGTCGATGGTGCACATGTCTTCAGCCAATCTAACCCTACCTGTACTGCTGTGCGGAGTTATGATGTTGGGGAGCTGAAGCTGCTCGTCGTTGCTCGGTGGTTCTCTCCGGGTACTCCGGTTTTCTCCACCCGTAAAACTTCTCACCGACACGACATGACCCTGGCTGTTAAAGTGTCGATAAACCTTAATAAATAATAAATAGTTATTCTCGATTCTAACTTGCAGTGATGTGGCCCACAGTGTTGGCAGTAGCACAAACCAGGGCCATTAACGGTAGCAGCTGATCGTAACTCTTCACAAGACTGGATAGTAGAGACAGGAGGCAAGTGGTATCAACAGTTGGAAAGAGTAGATTGTCCTGAACTGAAAGCCAATACTACAGGGCTGATGGCAGTTGCCTGAGTAAAACTTAGAAGTAGTGGTGAAATGCTATGGTACTGGGCGAAGACGGTAGTCGCTAAAGCCGATCACGGGATACATAGTGATAACACATCATTGGGTTGATGGGCCATGCAACATAGTAGTTTTGGTAATGGATTGTTGTCTATAGGTGAAGATAGTAGACACGCTAGTGATTGTACTAGACCATAGAGTGACGCGGAGCAAATAGTAATGACACAGGATTGTGAGAGCCAATAGATGGGGCAGTGTTCCTAAACCAGTAGTTTACAAACATTAGCATATCATTTACTGGTCACCAAACAGCGATTCTCACTCATGCCAAACGGTCCAAACACCTGAGCAACAGTGCGTTTAGCGCATATGGTGCACACGGGCACACTTTCCATAACCGTGAGCCATACAACTCTTCGAATCAAAAAAGGGCGCTCTGTATGTACTGATGGAGTGGAAAAGGTGAATACAGTATTAGAAATCTGTTGGGCCGACTAAGATTTGGTCGATTTGAGCATTGCCCGGAGCCCTAATGCTAGAGTACTCCAAAAGAGGGTATTTCCTGGTAATTGGTTACAGTCTCATTTCAATGGAACCTGCCCACTGTCTGAACAAGCCTTCAAGTTCCACAGTACTCTAACTCCATCGAAGGTGGCGGCGTGGTGGAGTCCGTCTCCTGGTCGATTTGGAAAATCGTAGGTAATGTTAGGCTATTTAAGAAATCCTTTCAATTCTCAATGAATGGTGCATTCACTCAAAACATACATCCATACTGTCGTAGCCACGTGCCATCAAAGATGGCGGCCTCCATCTGTCCATCATACAAAATGGACATCGGAAATACTCATTACCATAACACCTCGTTTTGCTTCAGCGTGCATGCTGACACCGCAAATCACTATGATGACGAGGGTCCCAACATGGCCACTCTCGCAGCCTTCCATGGCAATTAAGATGGCGCCTCTGGTCATGTGACTTACGCCGTTAAGTATGAGATCCGGCACGAGATCAGGAAAAAAGTGTAATTTATCGCAATTTATGTGCAATTCTTGGATGACTATCTGTGCAAACACCGTGATTGAAGAGTGGGGACCCGCCAGTATTTTCCAGGTTATTTCTTGGGAGCCACTTCGCCCATTGTAACTTCGTCACAAACAGCAAAATATCATATCCCGTGAACAATAATTCAAGCATTGAATCCACTGTGCGTGACCCCTAATTCACTGTCTGAGCTACTGTTTTTTCGGAAACTTCCCATCATGTTGTGCAGAACAACGGCGGCTGAACTTAATGAAAGTATATCTGTGTGTTTGTGTGTGTGGTGAGATGTGAGGGGGGGTGGGGGGGGGGGGAGTTAATTATTATTTTTAATTATTGCCTAAAAACAGAGTCCATGTCCTCCCATTGGAACGAATGCAACAAACTCGTTCTTATGAGGGGTCATAAGCTTTGAAAAAAACAATAACTGTATTGGGCTGCATTACCAAAAAAAAAGACAACTTCGGTTTCCCACCACACCCCAGTTTTTGCCGGTATGGCTAACGTTTTATTCTCAAGCGCAGCCACTTTTATTGGCTGAATAAGAAAGTAATATTAAATACGAGATGATTATACCCAAAAAGCGTAATTTTGAATATTTTTCTAAATATCCAATCATCATCATATGCACGGCCACTCCCATATCGCCACGTGCGCTTCATTTGACCTCCGCATCCGATTGGAGAATCTCTTGAACCACCAGGCTAATTCTGTTGTTACCAGTATATATGTGAATACTACTCACAAAGAGAAGTCAACACAGTTTACACAGAGTTGTTTATAAGTATTTCTTTTTTAATAGTTTTATTCCAGGATAGCGTATTATATATTTTGTTTGTATGTGTGTTAGGGGAAGATTATAAGGGTGAAATAAGGACCTTTAGGTGATAGGTTTTCCCGAGTTTACATTTATTTACTTTAGTTGTCTTTTTTCGTGTGTTTGGTATCTTTCTGATTTCGGTTATTAGGTCCTATAAATATTTGTAAACATGAATGGTGTGTGTTCGACGAGTGTCCAGACGGAGGTGAGTATGAGTACCAAAGTGGGGTCAGGGGGAGGTGAGTCGAGGGGTTCAGGTGTAGGTGGGCAGAGATTGAGGATACACGGGCGTGTAGGCAGTGTGATATGAGGTATGGTGAGGGTCGGCGAAAGGATAGTAGTGGGGTATGTGCCAACTGCAGCGATATTTTACTTTTGTTAGATCAGTGTGTTGGGTTCGAGCGGGAGCTAAAGGGGAAGTTGGGGGGGGGGGGGGGGGTTGGTGTATCTGGAGTATCTGGAGTCACACCAATGAAGGTTACCTATGACCGGGAGGTGGAAAGAGGATGGAAGGTCGTTGTGGACTCAAGCAGGAAACAGGGAGGCAGGAAACGTGGGGGAAGAATGCTTGATGTGGGGGGGGGGGGGGGGGGGGGGGGCAAGGAAGGTGGATGTAGTAGTAAAATTCGGAAGGTGGCGTCAGGGAAGGGGTTCGCAGAGTCAGGCTAGAATCGGCGTAAGGCTGCCAAGGTTGCTTGGCGGTGTTTAGAGCACAGGTTCAGTGTTAGATTCCGATACCACTGGGGATGAGAGTGAGGATGACATTGAAGGGGGGGGGGGGTGGCTGCTGATGTTGATAGGCCAGATGGAGTAAGGAGGGCGGTGAAGAGAAAGAGGGGGCTAGACGCATGTAAACCGAAGCGAGTTGCAGATGATATAGGGGTAAGAAGAAGAAAATTATTTGTAGCGGGGAGTAGCATTGTAAGTGGGATTGACAATGTGGTCTGTGGTCCTGATAGTTCTAATCGAACAGTCTTGTGCTTTCCGGGGGCGAAGGCGGAGGATCTGAGGGACCGGGGATATGGTATTGTATCAGGGTCAGCATCGGAACCTGTGGTGGTGGTCCATGTGGATCCATGTGGGGACCAACAATATCAGGCAGAGAAGGTCAGTAAGTTTGGTGGAGTCGTATAGAGGTTTAGCAAACTGCAAAGTAGGAATGCAAGAGTAGTTGTATCCGGTGTCTTTCCTGTCCTTGGGGGTGAGGACGAACGGAACTCAAGGATTTTGGCGCTGAATGAGGAGTTGTAGGACTACTGTGTTGACCTGGGGATACCCTTTATCGACCGTTGGGATACGTTTTGGGGCAACGCGAGCATGTACGGGCTTGACGGGCTGCATCTTAGCAGGATGGGGAAACGGGTATTGGGGGATACAATTCTACGGGTAGCGGAGCCTTTTTGGAGAGGAGCGGGGTGGGAGGCCAGAGACAAGTATAACAAGAGTGGACACAGGTGTGGCGAACAAGAGCGAGGGAGACAGAATAAGTTTACCAATACTAGCGCCAGAAAACAATGAGATCAGTAAGTAGAAGCCAATGAATCTCGGTACCCTGTGAGTTATAGCAACATCCAGGGTCTCCACCGTAAAGTAAGAGAAATTGCGACATTAATCGCGGAAAAGGACTTCGATGTCATGGGCTTAAGCGAGACGTGGGTAAGACACGAGGAACGGGTAGACCAAGTAAGGAGGTGCATATGGTTAGGCCAGAAAAGGGGGAGGGGTAGTCATGTACATTAAAGAGGATTTAAAACCGTCGCTGGTCGCAGACCTGGAAGATGTCAGCACCTCGGCTGAGGTATCCAAAGAAATTGGATGGGTAAAGATCAATCTAAGAAACAAAAGTATTGCCCTTGGGATTGTGTACTCTGTGGTGGAGGGAAGCAAACCCGAGTGAAATGACTCGATATACTCAACACTGAGGCCAAATATCACAAAACTAGAAAACATGGGGATCGGCAATTCTGATGGGTGACTTTAATGGACACACAGGTGATAAGGAATAAGGCATAGAGGACGGGGACAAGAAAGTCAACAGGAATGGAAGGAAGCTGTGGAACTTCACAAATGAGCTCGGTCTGAAGATTCTGAACAGGGACGCGAGGTGTAAGGGGAAATGGACCTGGGAGAGGAACGACAGAAACTCAATAATCGACTATATTCTCACAGATATTAATATATGGAGGGAGGTGATAGGGGTAGAAGTGGATGGTGGGGGTAAAATGGAGGTGGATTCTGATCACAACTTGATTACTGTAACGATCAGGGCCAAAAACCCAGTAAAAAGCAAAGGAAGCTTCAAGGAGATTTGGGAACTCAATAAGGATGCTGACTGGGCGAAGTTCGAAGAAAAAATGAAACCAAAGCTTGCAACGGTACACAGGGGGGGGGGGGGGGGGGGGCAGTGTCCAGAAGATGGCCGATGTCATAGTTGCGAGCCTAGTGGAGGCAGGGAAGGAGCGTGTAGGAAAGATTAGGGAGCCAACACGGGAACATGGGTTCAGAGTGAACGAAGAACTGAAAAAGGCCTTAAAGGGTAGAAAAGCTAAACGTG
Source organism: Pictodentalium vernedei (assembly GCA_031216915.1). Classification (NCBI taxonomy): domain Eukaryota; kingdom Metazoa; phylum Mollusca; class Scaphopoda; order Dentaliida; family Dentaliidae; genus Pictodentalium; species Pictodentalium vernedei. Next base: position 376,469,127 of record CM062293.1, read on the forward strand.
CTGCATACAGGAAAAGTAGAAAACTTAAGGGGCCGCGGTAGCAAAGGAAGAATACCAACAAGCACGAAATTAAGTAAATAAAATTAAAGACGATAATCGGAGAGTGCGAAATACCAGTCTTACCAGGACGATAAGAATGACAGGGGGTTCGAGTTCGAAAGTATTTTGGAAATGGGTGAATAAACGTAACAAAGGAAGTAACCCACAGAGTATGAAAGTAGATGGCGAAGTTACAGACGATCCAGATCCAATCGCATTTGAACTTGTCAAGCAATGAGAAAAGGTAAACGATAAGCGATGGGGTATGGGGAACCCACCGGAGTGTCCGAACAAGATCGAGGAAAATTTATCGAACTTCGTGTGCAGCGGAATTAAAACGGAGGAGGTGCGAAAGGTGATCTCAAAATTAAGGAATGGAAAAGCGGGAGGGGGTGGACGACATTCCTAACGAGTTTATCAAAAAGGGGGAGAGGAACTCTTGGAAAGCCTAACTGCCCTATTCAATTTAGCCATAGAAAAACAAGAGGTCCCAAATGAGTGGAGAGAAAGCAAAGTGACATTTATTCACAAAAAGGGGGAAAAAGACGTGTTGGATAATTATCGATGGATCTCTGTCAGTAGGTACATTGGAAAAGTTTTCTGTAAAGTCCTGTATGGGAGATTAGAGGAGGTGATTGAGGAGAAAGGTTTTTTGGGAGAAATCCAGAATGGCTTCAGGAAGGGAAGGAGAGTCACTGACCACCTTTCCACGTTATCCCAAATGATAGAATCTGCGAAAACAAAAAGGAAAAAAATATGTTTACTGCCTTTTTGGACGTTAAAAAAGCATACGATAGAGTATGGAGGGGGGGGGGGGGGGGTATGTGGCGCAAGAGACTCTGGGCTTGGGGCCTAAAACAGGGGTGTATCCTTTCGCCAATTCTTTTTGCATTGTACATCAAAGGTTTAGGTGATGAACTCCTGCATAGCGACGAGGGGGGTAGCAGTTGGGGACTGGAAGATCCCAGGGCTATTTTTTGCAGACGATATGGTGCTAGTGTCAGAAAGCGAAGAGGGGCTAGCGAAAATACTGGGAATTGTTGTGAAATATTGGTAGCAAATAGAGACTCGAACTTAATGAAAGCAGGAGCAAAGTTATACCCGTGGGCCGCAAAGTGGACCCACTCGAAGTTGGAGTGTGGGGGAGTTCTGTATTCCGGAAGGTAGCAGCAAACTTCTTAGTGTAAGCGAGAGGTGACTACGAGTATCTGGGGGTAATATATAAACATCACAGGAATAGGCATCTACCGAAACCGCACAAATAAATTGATTCTGAAGGGGAGGCGAATCCTTAACCGAATGAAACTTATAGGGAGAAACAGTTTCAATAAGGTTTTCGTGAGGAAAGCCATTTGGGAAATGGTGGGTCTGCCAAGTATAACATATGGTACAAAAGTGGTACCCCTAAACTAGTCGGCTGTAAAAAGCTTGGAAAACCTGCAGAACGATGCAGGCCGATGGATAACGGGGTCGAGTAATGCCGCAGTACCAGAAGCAATCAGGGATGAGCTTGGGTGGATGAGGATCAAGTACAGGATAGACTTATTGAAACTAGGTTATCTTAATTATTTGGTAAATCTCCCCGACAGCCGATGGTGTAAAATAATGTTCCTGAGATTTTTGAACTCAAATATCAAGGCAGGGTGGATGGTCCAAGTGAGGGAACTAATAGAGAACTACTCACTGGAGATCTCGGACCTAGACGTTGGGGCAAACCAGGGTAAAAAACAAATCGTCAGAGAAAGGGTCATGGAGAATGGTAATCTTAATTAGCGAGAGGGGGTCAAATCAAAGACGTGTTTGGGTGGTCTGTGCGATAAAGAGAAGTCTGTTTTGAAGAGTACCTTGATGGCACCTTTGGGGGGGGGGGGGGGGTCACTGTTGTTCAAGATGAGGTCGCGGTCTCTGGAGCTGAGGGGATAAATTGAGAAAAACAGTGAAAAGGAGTGCCAGACGTGTAATTTGAGCGTGGTGGAGACCCTTGAACACTTTCTTCTAGAATGCCCAAAATACCAGTCTAAAATAATAAGATTCAGTGGGAGTATAATGGAGAAGTGGGATGGGAGAATGAAGGACATGTGGTCAGTGGGAGACTCAAAGGAGAGGGTTAATATGCTAATCGGAGAGATTGGGAAGAATGGGGCTAGGGATGTCATCAAGCAGTTCGTCTCCGAGTGTTGGGAGAACCCCGACAAATCAGCGGCCGGTCGAAGTGTTATTATTATTATGACACTGTTATCAGCAATTTGTTCAACGACTTTTCGTGTAGTTTGCGATAATGAAATGTGATGTCCTTTTCCTCACACACGTACACTTATATTCTTTCTTGTTCCAGTTTTAGATATTCGTGTCAATAAATGTTTAATTCGCCTCGGAAACATCAAGATATTAAAACAATTAGTGGAACTAAGCTGCGTAATCATAAAACTCCTGCTTTGATGAGTCGCTATTCATAATTACTGAATATAAAAAAAACATCTGGTGGTTTCCGTAAAGTCATTAAATATTTCATCAAATCAAGTCGCGATTGGAAGCATTTCTTAATTTGTTTCAAAGAAAATGAATGTTTTTGGTACGCTTCGCTTTTTCCGACCAACTGAAATGTTCCAGACGAGTAAATCTAAATATATGATACAGTACAGTCGTCGTGGACTAGTCGTAATCCACGCGTGGGCAGTGTTGTGTCCTCACATGCTTTTACCAGCCAATAAAATTCATCATCAGCAAAATTTGAATTAATGAAGCATCAGCTTGTACTAGTCCACAGCGGCCGTACTGTATAGACTATTTAAAGGCATGAATGGTTCCAGGCCTAAACAACGTCGAATTCCTAACAGAATTTGACTGCTGGCTTAGGAGCTTGACGATTGGCCACTTGACCTGCAACTTGTTAGTTTTTGTATGTACCCTAAATACGCTCATTCATAAGCATTTAACCTTTGAATGCATCTCATGGAATGGCGACACGTGTCCTGACTTCTAGTATTAACAAACGTTTATGCAAGCACACTCCGAAGCAATAAAACCATGAACAATATATTTACATTTGCTCCACATATAAAGTTAAAACTAGAAGTCCTACCACGAACTGTGCGCTTATCTCGGCTTAAATGCGCGTAGGAATTTCGAGCAATTGCCATATCGGATGGCAACCAAAGCATGGCAGGTTCTCCTGTTTACTCATAGCAAACACAGGCAATGTTTCTGCCAATGGACCTCCGGGTTACCCGGAGGTCCATTGGCTGAAACGGTGCTTGTGCACATGCCATATGTACAAAATTCGATAGCCTTACTTTGGTCATAAGTTGGTAGATTAACACACAGACCGACGTGCTATTTGTGCGCATTTCATGACAGGACTTCTAGTTTTAACTGCATGATATTTCGTAGGGGAAACCAAAGTACCTTGGACGCAATATTCTGATGAGATCTCGATCTGACTGCAAAACACTTGTTGGTGAGTAAAACCTTGCAAACGCAGGACATTACGAAGAAAAAACAAAACAACATTTATTTCCCAATATTCCCCCATTGCATTTTAACCCTTTTTCCTGACGAATCGGCCCTATCCGCCCGCGTAATTTATCAACTGAGCAATTGAAAAAAAAAATATATTGCTCCCAAAATGTCAACAAAACCATACCATGCGACCTCTCATTGGAACGAGCTCATCGCGATCGTTCCAACGAGGGGTCGCGTGATATCGCTTTGTTGAAATTTTTGGAACAGTTTTAAAAAAGTATAATAGTTAAAATAATAAATGTTGATATCGTGTGGGTTGGGTAAAGGATTAACCCTTTACCTAACATGAAAAGCTGACTACACTTGCAATTAAAATTCTTGAATAACTATTTTTTTTTACTTTTTTGCGTCATAAACATAGCCTATGACACCTCATTGGAACGAGTTCGTTCCAGTGAGGGGTAATAAGCTATGTTTTCGAGACAAAAAATGAAAAAAATAATGAAAATTGAATGGTGATTTGAACAGAGCTGGCGGGTTTTGGCCGTTACGATGGGCAAAGGGTTAATGACTGGGATTCCACAGTGTTGTGTGGAGAACATCGGTCTGGAAATGTCGACCTCACTGCGTCTTGGTGTCAGAAGGTCGTCGGGTTAGAGTAGAACACTGTTAAAATACAGATTGTGTTGCCTTGTCATCACTGACCTTGGCTGACAATTTTCGCCATTGGAAGAGATTTACCGGAAAGTTGGTTCCCCTTAATTTCCGAAAGTTGTAAGTAAATTTAACACTAAGGGTATGGGAATTTCAATTGAAATTCGAGATGTTAGCGTATTTGTATAATCGATATGCGCGTTATCCCTTCACCCAACGTAACGGCCAAAACCGACCAGCGCTATTCATAACAATCGCCAATTCATTTTCATTATTTTTTTCATTTTTTGTCTCAAAAACATAGGTTATGACCCCTCTTTTGAACGAGCTCGGCGAGCTCGTTTGAAAGAGGAGTCATAACCTATGTTTTAGAGACAAAAAAATGGAAAAAAATAGTTATTCAAGAAGTTTGTTTGCAAGTGTTGTCTGCTTTTCATGTAAGGTAAAGGGTTATTTCACAAAAGTAATAGATATTTTTATGAAAAAAGTATAAAAATACAGAAGCTGAGTTTTTACAATCAGTATGAAAGGCGCTTTTCACAATATTTTGATGTTTTGTAACCCTTTTTCGTTAATTATATCAACAATGTACGCATCTTGACATATAACACAGACAAAGTCTTTTCCATTAATATATAGAGGATATTCACGAAAATTTGATGAATACCGAAAATATCTCGTGAGTGGCTACAAAGAAATATGAGGATCTTCACGAGCGACGCAAATTTTCGTGAATTTTCTTTTGATTTAATGCTCTACGACTACAAACTATCCAATTTGTGGCCTTTATTTGCCATTAAGGCGCAAAATTTATGTGCCGAACCGGCGTCCATACAAAAATTACAACAACCAAACTCCAACCATTGGAATGTGTGAATATCCGCACAAAAAGTAGTCCCGTCTTATTTCTCCCCTAACTTTACGATTTACCAAGGCTGGCGAATTGAAATAATCGCAATGTGTTTCGAAGAAATAGAACAATAACAAAAAACACCACTTTCTTATTTTCAATAACAAGACACGTCATTTTATTGTTTTTGAACTCAATGCACTGAAGACGTGCGAAGTTGAACTGAAGAAATTTGAAAGTGATTTCGGCTTTTCGCTAGAAGGTGAATGAGAAAGTCAAACTTCGAAACCGCTGATTTAATGAATTGATTTAGTCACTGTCACTATCAATTATTCGAATTCGTTTGTATTTGGGACTCTGGAATTCATTACTGATGTGCTGACTCGTTTAAAGTACATGTGATTCGTCATCCGAACCTACGATGAAATATCGATTTCTAAATATCATTTTGATATTTCGTTTTGCCGACCGACAGGGGAATATGACTTAATTTTTCAGCGTGAATTTTTTATCCAAATGGGACATGAGAGCTTTGTTTTGATTTTTCTTTAATTTTTTTTTTTTATTTTTAAACTGGTTGGTGCAACTGTTATATGGACCATTTGTTCTATTGTTAGTTGTGTCTTGATTCTTGACGTATGTTAAAAGTAATTTACATGTACTTAGAGTCTTTATTTCGTAAGAGCCATAAGAAACCTAAAAGACCTTTATTATCTGTGATTATAAAAAATGTTTAAATCTGTTTAAATACACAAATAGGTATTACAATTATAGAGATAATCGAGACACTCAAGGCGGAACAGACAGCTGGTTAAAAAATCATGGGCCCAGCACTGAGCCCAGATGAGCCAGATAGCTCAACGTACCCATTAATAGTGACAATACAACCCCCTAATAGGGCTATAATATGTGTTTATGTATATATTAGTCTAAATCATTTAAAATGTTTAGTTTGGCATAAAATGTCACTACGAAAAAAATGCAGGGGGGGGGTGGAACAAATGTGTTTTTGAGCCGTTTGACCACCCACCCACCCCGACATCGTGTACTGCAATTCTTTCCGCCCCACCCCCTGGGCCAGTGCTCATTCTATGAATGTATACCTTCCTCCACAATCCACTAATAAAAAGGCCGATGATACCCCATCTCAGTTGAAATCATGAACTTGTTCATGATTTGAACTGAGATGGAGTAACTTAGACCTTCATCTAAGTTATTGTTTTTGTTGTCCAGTGACGTCGTGGGATACACGAGAGGTTTATTTACTACATTTGTTTTCGTTAACCCTTTACCTGACGTAACGTTCAAAACCGGCCAGCGCTCTTCTCAAAAATGGCCAATTAATTTTCATTATTTTTTTCATTTTTTGTCTCAAAAACATAGGTTGAGCTCGTTCCAACGAGGGGTCATAGCCTATGTTTTTGAGACAAAAATGAAAAAAATAGTTATTCAAGAATTATTTTTGCAAGTGTCGTCTGCTTTTCAGGTTAGGTAAAGGGTTAAAGTTGCCTTATTCATTTCACGATGTGGGTTTTGAGCTATGGGTATGATCTTATTGGAACATATACGTTATTGTGGTGAACTGAAGGTAGCATTGTCTGAGGTTTGCGGCTCGAAGCGTATGTTCAACCTCGACGTTTCCAGGGCTCAAAATAAGTGGTTTCGCATCGCCATTTGCTATGCAACACATCCTAAAAGCTACACAATTTTCAATTATGTATAGCATTTTGCGATACAATATATTCAACTGCAGCCTAATAGGCTGCAGTTGAATATCTTGTATTGCAAAATGTAAAAATGAAAATTTGCAATGAACTTTGCAAGCTAGTTCGCTAACGCTTTATTCCTGATATAAAATTAACTCTCCGTCTCGCATTAGCAACTTCATATGTAAAATGAATGTTATTGTTTTAAATTCATCCTGCATTGTTTCTGTATTTTGCATAAAATACCCAGTCAAAATACCTTTAAGCCCATCAAATTAAGAGATGTTACGCATTTGGAAATATCTGAGTCCATGCAGTTGTTAAAGGCAGTTCAGTTGAAAAACGTAGCTAGTGCTTCATGTGTTGAAGCTCATTTGAAAAAAGCACAGAAATGGATGGACATTATTCTATCTGCTCAGAAGAGTTTAATACAAAACAGTATGGCATAACTCCGGTATTGAAGAACTGCTATGAAATTTAACCAAAATGCTATTCATTTTTCTGAAATGTGTCGCATTTTGCTACGCATAGAAAAAGGATATTTTGAGCCCTGAACGTTTCGCGTCTCGATTGAACATAAGCTTCGAACCGCAAATCTCAGACCATGTTACTGCCAATTCATCACATTAACGTATATTATTCACCTATGCATATTCACATACGACATGGTTTTACACATGTAATTTGGAAATGTCATCTAAACGATATAGACATGCACTAAGAAGATATTCTAACGGTATGACAAAATTTATTTCCAGCATTATCAGTGTGCCAAATTTGACGAGAAAGATCGTTTCGTTCGCGTGGTGGTCATGCAATTTTAAATCTACGCGAACGGATGACCGGTTAGCCAAAGGTTGCATCTTGAATGGTAAAGTCAGAGTAACTTAACTGGTAGAGTGCTAAATTCTTTCTAAGCCTCAAGATTTGTTCAAACATTTTTGTCTCGTCACAATTAATGGGAGAGTGCCTATAGGCACTCGCCAATCAAATGTAACAATGCAAATCGATGGAGATGAATTAAGTTTACTTCCAAGATAATATGAAGGACATCCACAGAATATGAAGCCTTTAACTTCAGGTACCTGCAATTCAGAATAAAGCCCAAATATGGGCTTTTAGCCCTCTACCAGTTAACCAGCCTTTCTTGTGACTTGATAGATTTTGAGACTTTTTCTTTGAGAGGCTATAGAAATTTCATTTCCAAGCAAGAAACATGTGTGAATACTTGTTAACGATAAAAAGCAGTTTCCCATGATTTTTTACATCGCCGAGTGTTCTGTTAACCATCTTCAAACCACGTGAACGGTCAGCTAGTTTGAGTCATTTTTGAAATTTTGCACACTGCATTAGGCAAGAAACACTATTTTTCAACTTGATTACACAGAACGTTTTACCATTGTTCAGAGGTTTCTTTTCTGTATTATTGAGCATACATTCCTTTTAGCTAGTCAATACTCTTTTTCAGGTCTAATATATGCTAATGGAGAAATATGGAAGCACAACAGAAGATTTACAATTCAAACTCTGAAAGACTTTGGAATGGGAAAACTAAAACTGCAGGAAAAAATACACGAAGAGATCCTTCCTTTCTTAGACGTTATAGAGAAATATCAAGGGCGACCGTTCAACATTAATGAATTATTGAAAAGCGCCATTCCGAATGTTATTTGTTCCATAGTTCTTGGGAAGCGTTTTGATTATGAAGACAGTCTTTTTAAAGAGTGCGTACGCCGAATTGAAGAAATTGCCGAATCTAATTTGTATCTAAAACCTGATTGGTTCAAATATGTCCCTGGTGACCCGCTAGGTGTCGCTAGAGTTCATAAGCACTTCGAATATCTTGTTAGGTTCTACACAAGTATGATACGTGAGCACTATGAAGATTTTGATGGAAGTAATATGCGAGATCTAATTGACGTCTATATACAAAAAATGAAAGACGCTGATACAGTGGAGGGAATGTCCAAAGTTAATGGTAAGTTAATTCCATACATGCAGGTGGCAGATATTCCTACCCAGAGCAGAAAATCACTTCCCACTAAAAAAACTATTATTGGACATTTTACCCCTGTAAATTGAATAAGTTTTTTTGGCGATTGCTGTCTTGAGTTGAATTTTCGTTAATAATGTGTCATCAAATTTAGTCATGTTGTGAAGCAGCCATGCGTAGATTAGATGGAAAAACCTTACAACATCGTTGTAGTGCAAGAGATTTTCCCAGGATGTTTCTTCTTGAGTAAAGGTTGGAATGGGCGCTAAGCTATAATTATATTCACCTGTGGTAGAAATCCCCCTGCAAGCATAGGCACTGCATTAAAATCGTATGCTTATCCATGTGATAGGCTCCAGGATCTCACGTGTGCGAAAATAAAGGGTTTTCATTTTTACGGTCTTCAGTTTGGGTTATTCTCATTTGTCCGGCAAGGAACATTTTATGAAGGTGTGAGACATGGCTATAGTCTGTTTCATACTAACAATCTATTCCCATTCGTCACTGGAGTTGCTGGCAAGTGTAATGTTGTTAGTGTTAACGCTCACTCCACCGGCAAATGTTAACCTCTTATTTCGTTTTAGTAACATAAACATATCAGTCATCAGTTTAATAAAGATAAAACATTATTATTACTAAGTATTAACAATTCTTGTTTGTTGTGGACAAGTGATTCGTGATCATACTGTGATATGTGGCGCATCTTTAACCTTTAATTTCCTTTCAGTAACATAAACATATAATATTTATATCATAAAGATGAAACCAAAATGTATGATTACTAATTATTAATAGTTTATGTATGTAACCTATAAATACAGAGGCATTGGGACAAAGTCACTAATTATCAACGCCAAAAAATACGAAACCGAAGGATATTGTGTTCTTTCGTAACCCGTTCAGTGTCACAAGAGTCAGAAATTTGTGCACTTATCACACGAATGCAACGGGGAGCAACGATGCATGAAATGAATGCGGCGACAAACACATCACGAAGGCATGCAGTGCCACAACTCTGGAATGCCCAAATTGCGGTGATCAACACTCGAACAACTACCTGGGGTGTAGCGACGTCAAAGACGTTAAAACAAACATCCAGCTTAAAGCTCTAAACGAAAGTAATGTCGAGAACTCATCCTCCCCTTATTCCTCGTGTACCCTGATGGCTGACTGTATTTTCAGCATAATGAAGACACACATGGACATCAGACTTTCGGACGTATGCAAAGAGATCAGTAAACAGCCTCTAAGTTATATTAAACTCAAATATCTCACACGCTAATAGAAGCGGCCGTCAGCAAAATACAATTAGGTAACAATATTACAAATAGTAAATAAATTTAAATAAACTTAGTACAGTTATACCTAAACCATTCATGGATACACTAAAAATAGATGAGTGGAACGCTCGAAGCGTTAATCAGAAAAACTTGCAAATGTCACATTATTTAAAAAATACGGGCATAATTGGAATTAGCGATACATGGCTTAAAGCAAACAACAAAGTTTATTATGTGGATTTTATATTATAAGAAGAGATCGCCCCGTCCAAAAAGGTGGCGGCGTCGCTCTGCTAATAAGGTAGGAGGTTAAATACAAAACAATACTATGCGACTACCTCAATGCTGAAGTCATTGCAGCTGAAATTGAACTTGACCACAAACACGTGGCCATCATATCATATTATAACAAGCCGCAAGCAACAATAGACAGTAAAGTATTTGAATTCTTTACCAAACAAATACATACAAGTACTGCATATTCTTGGGTGATTTCAATTCCAAGCACCAGGTATTCGGTTGTCATAAGATTGAGCCTAATGGTGACGCCCTTTTCAGCATCATTGAAGAACTTGATCTATTCGTGGTAAATAACGATCAAGACGTAAAATACATAAGCAACAACCCACTCCAGCAATCAGGTTTCCTAGTCTTAATTATCGCCAGCAAATCACTAACCAGCCAAATGCAAGACACGGACGATGATCCAGGCAGTGATCACCTGCCAGTTCACGCCACTTTGAAATGTAACATTGGCCCCACAAGGTATCCTCTCGTGAACAGGAGGAACCTATCAACAATTAACTGGGACCTCTTCAGAAATATTATCGAAGTAAAAATAAATGCAAATGACCTCTTAAATGCTCATGAACTTGAAAAAGCCTGCGCCCATCTTAACGGGGTTATCAATAGAAAGTACACTAGATGAAATCTGTCCCAAACAAACAGTAAAGCGGCGGATAAACAGAAAAACCAAAACAACTCTTCAAATAATTAAACAAAAAAGAAAAGCCTTCCGGACTTACCAATCTGAGAATGATCAAATCAAAAAATCGGAACTTAAAACCGCGTATAATCGCCTACACGGAAAAATAAAAAGTTCATAGCTAACAACAATCGCGTGAGATGGCAAAAAGCAACAGAAAAACTAAACGGGCTGAGAGAACCTAAGAGTTTCTGGGATATATTTAAAACTCTTACTGGCCAAAAGAGCAAAAGTGCCAATAATAATGTGCTGAAGACTAGCGACGGAACTATGGCCATGGACGACAAGGCAGACGCCAGCGCTTTTGCCGAATTTCTAAAGAAAGCACATCGTCCCCAAAAAGGGAACAGATATGACAACGATTTTAAGGTAAAGGTAAATAAATTTGTCCAAGATAACAACTCAATTTTCAATAAACCGAACTTCGACCAAAGTTTTGAAGACGGGGACGACCATGAATTAACCGAACCAATAAGCGTAGAAGAGGTCATGGTTATAATCAGAAAATGCAAGTAATCTTCGTCCCCAGGAAAAGACGAAGTCTCTTACAAAATTCTGAAACAGTGCCCCAGCATCTTCTACTGTAGACTTACCCAACTCCTAAACTGCTGTCTCTCCTGTGGGTACTTCCCAAAATGCTGGAAAGTGGCCACAGGAGTCTTGATACCTAAACCCGACAAAGACCTTAACAACCCTTCTAACCACTGCCCAATTAGCTTGCTTAGCTGTATTGGACAAATATTTGAGCGGATTCTCACCATGAGACTTCGCAGCTATCTCCAATCAATAAACTTTTATAACAAATGGCAAAGAGCGTATAGGAGCCAGAAAGAGGGAATTGAACACTGGTCGATTATATGAAAACAGCATTTAGTCAAAGCGAAATCGGAACAGCGCTTTTCTTGGATGTAGAAAAAGCGTTCGACTCGGTATGTCAACTGGCATGAGATATAAACTAGCGAAAATGGGAAGGATCGGTTCTTTGCCCACTTATTTTCATAATATATGTGAATGACAGAGAAAAAGTAGAGAGAAACTGTGTTGAACTATCACAGTTCTCAGACGATAAAGGCATGTGGACGGTCAGCAAGTCACGAAACATAATTAAATATCGTCTACAGGATACCATTCGCGATCTTGAGAGCTGGTGAGCCCTATTAGGAATTTCCCCAACTGTTTGAAGACACACTTCTCAAATATCTTACCAAATACAACTGATAAGTGATATCGGTCGATAGTTGGTGACAACATTTGACGGGGGTATTTTGAGTACTGGCGACACATTAGCATTCTTCCAAGGGGTCGGGAACTGGGAAGTACTCAGAAGAAGATTGAAAAGTGTGGAAAATGGTTCAGATACCGATGATTTACATTCTCTGAGTAGACATGGGCTTACTAGGTAAGGACCAGCAGCCTTGGAGACATTAAGAGATTTCAGTGCTTCGTATACTTGACAACAGTGAATTGTTATGCTATCGATTACACGAGGGGCACTCGAGAGAAGATTTGGAAGGGAGGCACCCGAGTCATCCACAGTTGAGATAGAGCTGAAGTATTCATTGAATACTTCTGTTTTCTCCTTATTTGTGGGATATGTTTTGTTTTGATGGGTAATTGGTGGGATCCCTGATGTATTGCTGTCAATATATGATTTGAGGGTTTTCCACCATTCCAATAGTGATGTTTCGCGACTATTCAGTGTGGACTGTACTTTGGAGATATATGTAGCCTTAGTCTAATAGCTGAGACTACTTCGTTTCTCTTTTGTTTATATTTCACCCACGCATGCGGAAGGTCAGTACGTTTGCCTATACGATATAGCATTTTTTCCTTTGTCGTAGGAGCAGCCGTATCTCGTTGTGCATCATTTTGGTTGGGTTAGTCTTGCAGTAATTATTATGTTGGGCATAAAACGAGAAGCAATATCAAGAAGCTTGCCAGTGAAATCTGGGATGATCGTATCCAAACACGAATCATTGAAAATAGTATCCCAGGTTTCAGAAGTTATAGCTGCATTTAAAGCTTCATAATTACCTTTTTGAATATGCATCTTTTGAAACAGAAGGACGTTGGCTTTGCAAATTCAACTTCAAGGAAAATTGGACAGTGGAAGCGGATCATGTCGGGTACAAACGGATCTAAGACCTCGCATGCCTTTACGCTGATTGTTTTACGTGCAGCAAATATGTCAATAACTGAAGCAGAGGATACGGTATAGCAGGTTGGCTCATTCACAAGCTGGCTTAAGTCATAATATTGCATAATGTCTATAAGTGGCCCCCTGGTACCACATCTTTTATTGTCATTGAAATCACCAGTAATGATCAGAGCAGAAGTAGACGTATCTGATGCTTTATCAATCGAAGAAGAGATGATATCCCATAACTCTGGAGGACTATTTGGGGGACTGTAGAAGACTCCCAATAGTAGCGATTTACTCCATTTAGTGAACACCTCTGTCCACAGACACTCGATACGTGGTAATGCTAGATCAGGTCTCCGTCGAAATCCGATGCCATCTTTGACATATATTGCAACACCACCTCCCCTTGATGAACGATTGAAGCGAAGTGGATCCTGAAATCCTGGGATTAAGATTCCAGCTGTTGGATTATCATCATACAGCCACGTCTCCGTGGAGGTCAGGTTGTCGAACGATGAGGATTCGCACTGGATTATGTCCAGTTTAGGTTTAAGGATATGTATGTTGAGATGGAGAATTTTAAGTGTGTTAAGGGAGTGTTCCGAATTATCAGTGATCGGACCCGGGTTGGGTTCTATGTCTCCTGAAATTAACAATAGTATACCCAGGATACGAACAAGCAAATACACAATGTTGACAGCAACACTTATACATTGTGACTTATTTATCGGCTGGTGAGCGGAGTCATTGGATGACGTGGGCTTGTTTTGATTGGTATCTGGTCGCCATGTATGTATGTCACAAACCCTCTGTGGGTGATACAAACCCGATCTTGAACGCACATAAGCACATCAGAGCCGTTATAGTTAAGCATTCAGAGTGCTTAGTGCCACGAAGGTTTATAAGTAAGCAGGTAAGTAAACCCAGTGATTCTGCTTTTAACAATCTGTGTTTGAGGTTACACATATAAACTGATATGGTGAATGTACCTAACGGAGCACGGTATAATTCAAGATGACGCGTTATGTAATACTTGGGTGGAAATACATGTATAATTCGAGTGCTTGGATTTGGGTACTCTTCATAATGATTTAGGAGTTGCATGTAGCATAAATTTGATTCGGGTTGGCTTCAGGTGAGACATTGGAGATGTTCGGGCAGTTAAGATTTGCTAGAGGGAGTTTTGAAAAGAGAATGTGAAAGAGAAGAATAATTTGTATAAGACACATATATTCATGATCTTGTACTTTTATTCACAAGATAGGTGCTACACGTTAAGTTGTTTATTAAAAACAAATCTTAATTGACGGTTAAACACATATTCCAACTTCTGCGAAATGGGTAGGACTGGATATGAGAAAGGTTGAAAAAGAATCCACAAAGTGGACTAGAACAGCCTTTAGCAATCTGGACAAGAATATGTCCATTAATATAAAGGATAGTCATCAGACTCTGCAGCTGCCAAAATTCAGTATTTTCAAAATCAGGAATCGCCAAAATGATTCATCGAGCCATAAATGGAGTATCAATTTGAGGAATCTTTTATGAACCAAAATAGGAGACGTTACCAAACATGAAGAGAGATGGGATTCTGATGTTCGTAGATCTTTATTATTATACATACATACAGCACAAGTAAAAAAAAAGTTGCAGGAGATTCACTACAAACCATTATCTTTCCTCTTCCACACTGACGAGACCAGAAGTCGACATCACCCACCGCAAAGTTCTCACCGATAGCCTTCCAGAAAATGATGTCAGACTCCAATACCATCAGTGCATGAGCAGCAGTATACTTAGTTTACTCCGGCTATGCTACAACATTCCTTGACTTGTACTGTATTATTCTTCTTCATATAAGCCTTTACTTAACAAGCCGTAAATAAAATAGATAAGACACGGCATTCATAATATGGTATTTCTTTATTCCATCTCTTAAATCAGAGCTCCAGACCCCACACCGGAACAAGCTCATAGAGCTCCGTCCAGGGTGTGATCAAGAGCACCGATCTGGAAGGAAAAATGATTTATTGCTTTCTTCGAAAGAGCGATTGGAACTTGCACCGGGGTGGGGGACGGGATGATGTCTCGTGTTTTTGTTGGCTCACCAACGATAGTTGTGTGAGCTTATGGCATAACCCCCATGTCTGCGTCGTCGGCGTCTGCGTCGGCGTCGGCGTCCCGATTCATTCATTTTGAACTTTTGTGTGCAATTTTTGATTTTTTTTTTTTATGTCACCATGCTTTTTAGGGATAGTAATATTTTATTCACCCCTTTCCATCTTTAGTTACTTGAATTTTGGACTTTTCTGTTCAGGTTTTTGACTTTTCTGTGCAGGTTTTTGACTTTTGTGTACAGTTTTTGAAATTTTGTCTTCAAGTGGAGTTTTACCTTACTGGCATATTACCATGGTGGTTACCTTAACATTTCAGGATATTTTTCTCAATTTTAACCCTTTGAAACAAATGTGATACTTTTTTGACTTTTATGTGCAGGTTTTGAAGTTTGTCTTTCTTTTCTTACAAGTGGATATTTTTCAAGTAGAGTATCACCTTACTGACATATTGCCATTGTGGTTACTGTGACATTTGCAGGGTATTTTTCTCAATTTTAACCCTTTCAAACAAATGTGATACTTTTTTGACTTTTATGTGCAGGTTTTGAGGTTTGTCTTTCCTTTCTTCCAAGTGGCGACTTACCTTGTAGCATATTGCCATGGTTCCTATTTTATTTTACGATGCTTCTTGGGGCCAGTATTATATTATTTAACCGTTAGCTGCTTATTTACTTTAATTTAGGACTTTTGTGTGCAGGTTTTTGACTTTTGTGTGCAGGTTTCTGACTTTTGTGTGCAGGTTTTGATATTTTTTTTTAAGTGGAGTTTCACCTCACTGGCATATTGCTGTAACATTTTCAGGGTATTTTTCTAAATTTCAACCCTTTGAAACAACTGTGATACTTTTTGGACTTTTATGTGCAGGTTTTGAGGTTTTTCTTTCTTTTCTTCCAAGTGGATATTTTTTAAGAAGAGTTTCACCTTACTGGCATATTGCCATGGTGGTTACTGTGACATTATCATTGTATTTTTCTCAATTTTAACCCATTGTAACAAATGTGATACGTTACAGGTTTTTGACTTTTCTAAACAATAAGGTGAGTATCACCTTACTGACATATTGCCATTGTGGTTACTGTGACATTTGCAGGGTATTTTTCTCAATTTTAACCCTTTCAAACAAATGTGATACTTTTTTGACTTTTATGTGCAGGTTTTGAGGTTTGTCTTTCTTTTCTTCCAAGTGGCGACTTACCTTGTAGCATATTGCCATGGTTCCTATTTTATGATATGATGCTTCTTGGGACTAGTATTATACTATTTAACCCTTTAGCTGCTTATTTACTTTAATTTTGGACTTTTGTGTGCAGGTTTGTTACTTTTGTGTACACGTTTTGATATTTGGTTTTTAAGTGGAGTTTTACCTCACTGGCATATTGCCATGGTGGTTACTGTAACATTTTCAGGGTATTTTTCTAAATTTCAATCCTTTGAAACAAATGTGATACTTTTTGGACTTTTATGTGCAGGTTTTGAGGTTTTTCTTTCTTTTCTTCCAAGTGGATATTTTTCTGGTAGAGTTTCACCTTACTGGCATATTGCCATGGTGGTTACTGTGGCATTATCAGGTTATTTTTCTTAATTTTAACCCATTGAAACAAATGTGATACTTTTTTTTGGCTTTTATGTGCAGGTTTTGAGGTTTGTCTTTCTTTTCTTCAAAGTGGAGACTTACCTTGTAGCATATTGCCATGGTTCCTATTTTATGTTAGCATGCTTCTTGGGGCTATTATTATATTATTTAACCCTTTATCTGCTTACTTACTTTAATTTTGGACTTTTGTGTGCAGGTTTTGGACTTTTGTTTTACTCCAGCCATCCCGTTACATTGGCCTCCTGCTGGTGAGCCACGGGGTACTGATACCCCGTCTAGTTATGAATTGCAAGGGTGAGAACCCCACCCAGCCCACCTACGTGTAAGTGCTGTAGTCAGATCACAGAGGAGTAGTTGTTGGTGGTGTTACGGGAGGCTCTTAAATGATTGTTGTCCCGCTAGGAACTCAACAACATGTTCAAATGTGCTGCAAAAACCTTTCCAGGGTGGCTCTGAATCTCTACAAGGTCAGAGGCAAACCGCTTCCGCTGCTGGACCAGGATCGTGAGGAGACTTCACATGGATTTGGATTTTGCGGCTATTCTCACCTACAAAGACCTACGTTGGGCTCATGTTTAAAAAAAAAACAAACGATTTTGGATTGTTTGTACATACACTGATCAATCTAACTTACTCGGACGGAACTGGACTAGACTACTAGCACCTATGGAATTTCCGTCACGTAATCTATCCGGCAAAGGGGTGAATACGTCGTGTTCTCGTTGTTACATTTTCTCCCTTATTGACTCGCCCACCGGACGAGTCAATAAGAGAGAAAATGTGACAACGAGAACCCAACTTCGATTAGATAAACTCTATTCATTTGTTACCCTGATTTATGTGTTTCTTTTCTGTCTCAATAGGCTTAGCAACTGATCCCCCACCCAGGATCTCTAAAAATGATCAAAGGGAAATTATTCTGAACCCAATGGAGGTATTTACAGACGTGACATTTTTGTTGTGAGTGGTGTCGTACAAACTATTGATGTTTTTTCCAAGTTACGGAGTCTCAAGTGTTGTTTACTCTACAATATGATCATTTACTCTACTTCTTGATCATGATTTATTTATTTATTTATTTGTTTATTTATTTATTGGAGTTTAACACAACATCAGCATCTAAAGCTATATCGTATCGAGAAAGCGTTATTAGAGCAAAACAGCTCGTATCATTTATGCAGAAAACATGATTCGGTCGAAAAAGGGAATAATTACAATAGAATGACAATGAGCTGAATAACTTGGTCAGTAATGAGTGATGGTACAAATAGTGGAGTGAATAATACTATATATAAAGCTCAACATGTTTATTTGAGATTTGACGAGTCTTCTTTAAGAGACTATAAAATTATTTCCACGTGGGCTTGTATGATAGAAAAAAGAACTGCAAGAGATCCCACAATATACACAGAACGACACACGCCTGTCGTTCTGTGTTTATTGCACGCCTTCGCGTCTATAACAGCAATTATTAGGACACTCAACAATTCATTTGACAACACGTCTACTGAGTTTCAATGTGTTCTATGTGCCGATGGGTGACCGTCTGAGCGATCGATTCGTACTCCCGCGTTGTGTCCTTGGGCAAGGCACTTAACCCTAGTGTCCACATGGAGGCACGACGACGCCGTGTACTAAAGCGTACTGCACGTCGATGGTGCGCATGTCTTCAACCAATCTAACCCTGCCTGGGCTGTAGTACGGAGTTACGATGTTGGGGAGCTGGCGGCTGCTCGTCGTTGCTCGGTGGTTTTCTCCAGGTACTCCGGCTTCCTCCACCCATAAAACTGTCACGGTTATGATTAGCCATTGTGCATAAGTATGTGACCTTAAACAGCAATAAATAAGAAAATAGATAAATAAATAAATAAATAAATAAATAAATAAATAAATAAATAAATATCGCTTCTATTTAAAAATGGCTTTTCATTTTCCGCCCGGTTTAGTGTCGCTTTTGATGAGGATTCCATAGAACAGGCGTGTAATAAAAATTATTAGCCCCAGGCCAGATTAAAATCTGTACAGTGTAAAATAATATGTTCCACCGTCACCATATGCTGGCATGAAAACATTTTGTTCGCATACTACCCTCTAACAAAATGGAAGGTGCAAATCGTCCATGGTCAATTACAAAAATTCCCGAAAAGCCCACGGTTCGATCCCCTCCAGTAGTAATTGCATTGTATCCTTGGGCAAGGCACTTATCTCGATTGCCCAGGTGGGGGACTCGGTCGTGCTGTGTACTAAGGCGTACTGCGTGTTAATGGTGCACCTGTCTTCAACCAATGCTACTAAACCTGCTTGTGTGGAGTTATTACGTTGGGGAGTCCGACAGTTGATCGCCGTTGCTAAGTGTTTTTTGCTTGGAAAATAAAAAACAAATAGTTATTCAAGACTTATCTTTGCAAGTGTCGTCTGCGAATCGTGTTCGGTAAAGGGTTAAGTAAGTGCTTAATTTATAGTTTATGCCTTCCGTGAAATCTACACCCCACCTACGGTCATCTGTGCGCGATTTAGTTAAAATATCCTGATAGCCTGCTAGTTTATAAGATATATTTTCTGGAATTGTGAAGACAACTGTCGGTCTGGTTGATATCAAATGGCGTGCCTCATGCCTCTGTCGTAGAAATAGATGCGGTTTCGGGTGCCTCTCAAGAGAATTGTTTGGAAAATACGACACAAATAGCACCTTTGATTCTTTGGGGGCACGTTGAGACTGCTTAAAGGAAGAAATTGCTTACACTCCTGATCTGCACCAAGACGTTCGGGTTTGCCCGAGCCTAGAGCCAATACACGAGCAAAACAGTTTTAACCTTTTACCCAACGTAACGGCCAAACCCGGCCAGTGCTATTCACAGAAAAGTGCCATTCCCCTTTCTTTCTTTTTCATTTTTTTCTCAAAACCATAGCTTATAACCCCTCATGGGAACGAGCTCAACGAGCTCGTTTCAGTGGGAGGTCATAAGCTATACTTTTCACGCAAACAATGAAAGAAGATAGTTATTCAGTATTCTTTTTTGCAAGGCTCCTCTGCTTTCCGTGTTAGGCAAAGGGTTAAGCTCCTCAACTTGATTATTGGGAATAGTTTTGCACATGGTAAAAGCTAGCTGATATTTCGAATTGGGCAGACATGCCTAACGGCTTCTTTGCAGTTCATTTCTAATTACATGGTATCTATTTTTTTCAGAGGGACAGCTAGTCCGAATTGTCCATGACTTGTTTATGGCCGGAAGTGAGACTACAACAAGGGCTATTACATTTGGAATAATATACATACTTCATGCCCCAACCATCCAAGAAAACCTATATAAAGAAATCCGAGATGTCGTCCCTGAACATCGATTAGTAGAAATGAATGACAAACGTAATCTGCCTCTCTTAGAAGCAACTGTTCTCGAGATTCTTCGACGAGCAAACATCTTGCCTTTAAGTGGTGTGCGTGTTGCAAAAACTGATACTCTATACAAAGGATACACAATACCAAGCAGTGCATTAATTTTACCAAACTTAGAATCAGTGTTACTAGATGACGTAGAATGGAAGGATGGAAATAAATTTGACCCTTCAAGATTTCTTGACGAGAACATGTGCGTGACAAGGACAGACAAACTGATTCCATTTTCTATAGGTGAGTTCATATTGTTCTTAAATAAAGCTCCCACTCGGAAGCGCGGTGGCTCAGTGGTACAGCATTGGACTTCAAAAAGAACGATCTACGGTTCGATCCTCGCCAGGGGTAAATGAGTTGGGCAAAGTACTTCATCCCGATTACCCGCGTGGGGGCAAGGTGGCGCTGTGTGCTAAGGCGTATAGCACGTCGATTGTGCACTTGTCTTCAAGCAGTGTTACCCTTGCTTGTGCAGAGTTAGTCCGTTGGTGAATCTGACAGTTGCTCACCGTTGCGCGGTGGTTCTCTCCGGTACTCCGGCTTCCTCCACCCGTAAAACTGTCCGACACGAGGTGACCCTGATTGTCGAAAGTGTCATTAAACCCTAATAAATAATAATTGGAAAGGACCTTTATAAGCTTCCAGCTTACTGTCGAATCCACACACATTTCATTGTTCTATGTCTTTTCTCTGATAATTGGAATAAATATTGTTTAAACTAATAAATAATAATAATAATAATAATAATAATAATAATAATAATAATAATAATAATAATAATAATAATAATAAAATAAATAAATAAATGTTCCCATTCGGGTGATTACCACACAACAAGATGCCATGGACGAATGTTGGAACTTTGGGCAGAAGGGTGATGCGTGACCAAGTGTTTCACAACATTTTATATCCGTACAAATGAATCATTTGATCACATTTGTGTATTGACAACTGAACGATCTGTGCGACACGAACATTTGACAGGAGAGAAAAGGAAATAAAAAAAAACAGCGTTCACCATCTTTTGATGTTCTCTAGCTTTTTATCGGTTCATTATAGCAATAGTGAACGCATAGTGACATATAATACAGACACTGCCATTTCCATCCATATAAACGTCTAGCATGTGAGGTTTTCAAAGAGTCAAAGCGGACAGTTACTTAGTTTAGTTTGTCATAAGGAGCTGTCTGTTGTTTTCGTTTATTAAAAGTAACAAAAGGAAACTTTACGCTATTTTCTAAGGATGTCATAGGTGTTTTCTCAACAATTACAAGGTTCTTAATTGGACCGTCTGTAGCGCGGTGACTCAGTGTTTACGGCATTTGAACCTCATGACGAAATTCGATTCGGTTCGATCCCCGCCAGAGGTAACTGCGTTGGGCAGGCACACAAACCCGATTTCCCACGAGGGGCACCGTGGCGCTGTGTACCAATGCATACTGCTCGTTGATGGTGCACTTGTCTTCAACCAGTGCTAACCCTGCTTTTGAGGAGTTAGTACGCTGGGGTGTCTGACAGTTAATCGCCATTGCTCGGTGGTTCTTTCTGGGTACGTCGGTGCCCTCCATCCGTAAAACTGTCCGGCACGAGGTGACTCTAGCTGTCGAAAGTGTCGTTAAGCCCAATAAATAATTAAATTAACTTGACCGTCCCCACCCGTCTCATAATTGCAGAGAAGGCAATTTTTGCGAGGGTCGATTTTCATGACGAGATTAGTCAAGGATGAGTGATTTAGAGCGTCAAAGTTTTGTGTACCAAAGTTTGGTAGGTGGTGTCCATGCGGGCATGCATTCATGTCAAACCACAAACTATAAAACTATGATGATAACTATACCAATATACCAAAACATTCAGTGGAGTGTTTTCTTTTGTGTTCAGTGTATTAGTCACACAAAGCCAACCTGTGCTCGCAAACAAACTTGACCAACGGTGAGGGTGGCATGTACCCCGCGTGCAATACATCGCCTGCAATACCATGTATAGCATCACAGAAAATAATCATTTGTTACTGGGTGACGGACGAATGATGACGTACAGCAGATTTTTGACAGATCACATACCATTGAGGCATTTATCACCTGACCGAGTGCAGACCATGATAAACCTTCAAAACAAAAAGACAAATTTACTGTTGTTATATTGCATTCACAATCTACTATTCGCATTTTGTCCAATGTAATTTAAATTATTTCAAATTTGGCATATTTTTCATTCGTCGTGTTGCAACAAGCTTCTCTGATAGAAGTTGTTAACAAGTTGCCTCTATTCATTGTTTCCCTCCATTGTTTATTTAAACTCTATTCACTAAGTTAATAAGGCATCTCCTTAAGACCCAGTGAAAGATAACCTTAATCTTCATATTAAGAAAACTTATTATAATTTAATCATTTGCCCCGCCTCTGTGTTTGATTGGTTGAAACCATACAGCGTGAAAGTCGTCAAAATCGTATAAACCAAATCACGTAATGATTTGGAATGTCTACACTCTGGAAGCCCCGCCCACTCAATCCAATTGTCACCGTGAGGGCGTGACGGCAGACTGATAGATGGATAACAAGCTTGTAAACAAAGATCAATGATCGATGTTTCGTCGCCTCCAGTCAGCGAGAATATAATGATAATTTCTCGGGAACAATTGAATTTAATAAAATATACCGAAGTGGGAGGCGAATAAAAGATCATACGTCCAAACATGATTTTGGGGGAACTTAAAAAAAATGTTTTTAATGATATTGTTACGTGACTTGCTAAATATCTGTCGTCTGCGATCGAAAATCAAAACAACAAACAATTTGACAATGATTGACGTGACCTGTTTGTGACACACTTTCCTGAGTTTGACTGTTGTCTTTTGCGAAAATTAAAAGTCTTTCGTTCACGTACACATAGTGTTTATATTTTAATATTACAGCCGGATTAAATTATAAGAAATAACGGTTGTTTTCCTTCGGTTTATGCGATATAAACCGAAAATTTTCAGCACAAGCTTAATCATAACTCGCTACGCGAGTTATGAAGCTTGTGCTGAAAATTTTCGGTTTATATCGCATAAACCGAAGGAAAACAACAGTTATTTCTTAAATAACATGACGTATTTATAGCATTGTATTATAAGCCTTGATCTCAAGTAAGAATTCAGTTATAGTTTGGATTTCCGAACGTTACTCTGCTTCATTTTACTGGGAAATCCCACGAGCTATTATTACGGTGATATTGTTGTAATTTAATTATTTTAGATTTTATTTACGCTGCCTATCTTCGTGTCTTAGGGTTTGTTTTCGGTTTGGGAATTTTGTAAATATGGATGGTAAGTTTTCTGGTATACTGTCAAGTTTCATGTATCGACGGAAAGTACGGTGAGGTTTTGGAAGCAAACGGAGGAGGTGGTTGGTGCCAGTCAGGGGGGTACTGGCGTATTGGAGCTCGGAGGCCAGTGTGCAATGCCGAATGATGTACCGGGGTGGCCGTTGTGTGGATTGGTAGGGGGTTTGCATTAAGTTCCAGGGGGTTATGCGGTTGCTGGAGTGAACTATCTAGGTGTACTCCAATAACAGTAGCATTTGATGGATGTTGGAAAGTGGTTGGCAGCTTGAGGAGAGGGACAGGAAGTAGGAAGAGGTATTTTGCTGTTGAGGATGATGGGTATCCTCAACTGGATGACCCGTAGAAGGGGACAGAGAGGCATGGATGGGGATAAAGGCACGCTGCATTGCAGTGTGCGGATGAAGATGAGTGGTATCAGGTAGGGAGAAGGCGAAGAGGGGTAGCTGATAGGAGAGAAGAGGGTGATGTGGAAAATGACGGGTGTAACGTGAAAAATAGGTTCAACGTTTTAGGGACTATAGGTGGTTCACATGTGATGTCTTATCGGGTGGTGGGGGCACAAGTCAGCTCAGTAGAAATTAGAGTGCTAAGGAGGGCAGTAGCCCACTTCTGCCAAACCTGGTAGCAGTATCGTACCTGGTCTAGATAGGATGGTTTGTTGAACGGATAGTCGGAACAGAAATAGCTTTGTTTCCCGGGACCAAGGTGTGATATTTTAGTGATTGAGTGGATGGTATTGTTAGAGTTTCAGGACCCGATCCAGTTGTGGTGGTGCACGTGGGTACTAACAGTATCGGAGATAGAAGGTCAGTTCGGCTGATGGATACATACAATGATTTTAATTGCCAAATAAAAGGCCGCCCGGCCACACGTCCCCCGAAAAAAGTGTGTAATTCAAGGTATGTGAAAAAAATGAATTTTTCGAGGTCAAAAAAGGGACATTTCTCTGGTAAAAAATGTCCGACCAAACCCCGATTTGAACATGACCTGTAGTTCATGTAAATGCACTTACAATCAAATTGTATTTGATTTGGCCAACTATAACTGAAGTTATCATCTGAAAACCTGAACAATGAATTTTTGATGTTGAAAAAGGTGCATAACTTTGAGAAAAGTTGTCGGATCACACCTCGAATCGAACTTGACCTCTATGTTATGCTGATACACGTACATGCCAAATTTCCTTTGATCTGGCCAACTATTACTAAAGTTATCATCCTTCCAGTGATTAGTGTAATGCAATGCAATGCAACGTTAACGTCTAGAATCCACCGCAGTGCTCTCTGACTTACATTATTACCCCATATCACAGGTGTTCACACCCATTGTTAATTCTATGACATTCTCAGCTCAACTCAACGGAGCATACTGCCGTTGCTCCACAGACCGGCACATAAGGCAAGCACCTCCACAGGTCCCTATTTTACACCTAGGTACGGTGAGGATTGCGTAATACTGGTGAACATTCCCAACGTCCAGAGCTGGCGTGTGATGCAACGTCGCAGAATCACACACTCAAACTTCGCCGATCGCACACCAGCCACTACTACGGAAGCATCCGAATCAATCGCCGATTGGTCACCCATCCAAGGATTAACCGAGCTCGACGTTGCTTAACTTCGGTGATCTAACTATAACCGGTCTCGCTTCGCTATTGCTCCCCGAGAACCGGTCTCGCTTCGCCAGTGTAGGGGATAAATACAAATCAGTGATCGTTTGTCTTAAAGAAAACTCAGAAGAGTACTCCAAGGACCGAGGAATACAGTTTATTGATAATTGGGGGTCCGTTGGAAGTAGGGGTGGTAGCGATGGTCTTCACCTGAGCCTGAGGGGTATGTAGGTCTTGGGAAGGAGTATGCTCCAGACAGCGAAACCTTTTTGGCATAAGGCAGTTGTAGCGTGGATTATACCTCATCGAGGGATATCCTCACACCCTCATCGGACGAGGATATGATGAATGACAGATTATACCCCATTGTTCCTTATTTAGAGATTTCCCACGTGACATCAATGCTGATGTAGCACTAGTAGAATATACCAGAATGTCCAATTGTCCAATAGCCGTTAAATACCCAGATGAGTTGTAATCGTGATAAAATAAATATGAATTACTCTGCTAGGGAACGAAAAACAAGAGTATCGGGGATAAAGGTAGAACAAGTCTGAAAGAACATTTGAGCTAAAAATATTAACAGTAAGCTAAAACGTGTCAACACGAAAGGTTCTTCTACGCTACAGGGGTAATTTCAGGAACAATCGGACAGAAAGAATAACATATTTGATAGATAACTGGATAGAAGCAGTGGATTCTGAAGGAATCCAAACTACTAAAATAGTTGTCAAGTTGTTTGTTCTAAGTATGTGAAGTAACCTAGAATTTTTTTGGAAAATACGAACCAGCAAAAGAACACATATACAATCGTAATACCCTCTGAATACATCCCCACTATATCAGAAGCCTTTCGGCCAATAGCAATACGCGCTACTCGAATAAATAGATCTATGAGAATCCTAGCGGAAATAAACAATTGTCTGGTCTATTTGGGAAATTAGATTTACTCCATTTCAGTCTAACACACCCTCTGAATATACCCGCGTCCTGTCTCTCACCAGAAAGATTTTTGGTCACCTGGCCACCACGTGCCACCATACAAACTAAGATAGCGGTCTCCACTGTACAAAATTAACGACGGACACACCTGTCGCTCTAACAACACACGTTGCATATCACGATGATAATGCAGTCACAAAGTGGCCGCTCACGCGGACTGCCATGACAACCATATATGACGTAACTAGGTCACACGACATAGAGTCACTCCCGAGTCCCCCCCCCCCCCCCTCCCGAAGAATGCCTTATCAATCTCTTTCCTACTACTAACGCAATAAATGATGGGCAATCTAGACTTATAATGACCGAACTTTGAATGATTTTTTCATTAGGAATGAAGACTCATCACAGCCGCAGTTTTATAATCACACCGCGTAGTTCTACTAATTGTGTTAATATATTGATGGTTTAAATGTGAATTAAACACTTATAGATCGGAATATTTATTTATTTATTTTTTATTTATTGGGGTTTAACGGCACTTTCGATAGCCAGGATCACCTCATGTTGGACAATTTTAAGGATGGAGGAATCCGGAGTTCCCGGAGAGAACCACCGAATAACGACGAGTAACTGTCAAACTCCCCAAAGGTACTAACTCCACACAAGCAGCGTTAGCATTGGCTGAAGACATGTGCACCGTCCATGTGCCATACGCCTTAGTACACAGTGCCACCGAGTCCCTTGCTCAAGGACACAAGGCAGTTACCGCTTGCTGGGACCGAACCGTGTACCTTTCTGTTTGAAGTCCAATGCAGTAACCACTGAACCACGAAACATATTTAACTGGAGCTCGAAAGAATATCTATATATTTGTGAGAGAAAGGTTATGTTACCCTAATGGTAGTCTGGGCGCTAGTTTCATGAACAGTGGGTAAACAAATAGCCCGCAGTTGCAGCGAATTCCCCGTAGAATTTTATTGTTGGCCCGAGAGCTCGGTGCAAACAGTCAAGCACTCATGCCACCAGTCAAATTCTGAAAGGAATTCGACGCTCGTATGGCCTAGAACCAGTATAACCCTTCGTCCACTAATTGCAGTATCTCTAACTGGAGCACAAATTAATATCTGTATAATTAACTCTGTGAGTGAAAGAACATCATTCCCGATGGATCACCGGAAAGAGAAGCAGCGATTGTTTACTGCGGTAAAATAAGCCCCTGTAACCAATGTTTGGGTTGGATGTCTTCTAAAATGTGAACATGGATACAAACGATTTGCTGCTTTTGAGTTTATATCCACGTTGTGGCCATGCTTAGTCATTAAGAAATGTGTGACCTTAAACGCAAATCAATGAAATAAATAGAAGGAACATCAATGGTCGTCAGTGCGGAAACTCCACGAAAAATCGGAACACAAACAGTTCATATAGCGTAGAATTATTTCCAGAATTGAACTGTTTGCCCATGAGCTTGCTTGTAGATGCTAACAATAGAGTATTTGTAGTGTGACTACAGTACCGTTCATTGAGTGCTGTTGATTACCACTGAAACACTCATGACATGACTTTCTGTAACTCTCAATAATGATTCTTATTATTCATTTGTGCTTAACGTCACTATCACTGACCCCTATATAACTGTATTGCTGGAACATCAGCGATAAACGTCGTTACTCAAACTGAGCCCACTAAGATGACAAGTCAATCAACCCTACATCTCCTGCCAGTCCACGACGTTTGATGAGTGAAAGATTTTAAGTTGTAGTGTGAGGGCTTTCACTTTACGAAATGTTATATCGTTTACCTTGCACAAAACTAATAACACTATACATGTATCAGCTTTCCAATTTGAACACTCTTTTTTATGTCCATAAAAACTAAAGTGTGTGGCAAATATTCAATTGGCATCGCCTCGAAAAATGTGTACATTATCAGCAGATGCATTTCTTGCAGACATCAAAATGTTTTCTTTGAAAAGCGATCGGGGGTTGTGAGGTGTTGGGAAAGTGGGAATTGTTTGTTACTGACCATTGTTTATTAATATAATAATTTATAGCAACTTCCGTCCCCACTTATTATGGCGGCGATGGAGACACGTTTATGTATCGTCCCCTGAGTTCCAATGTGTTCTATGTGCCTACTGGCACATAGAACATATTGGATCTAAGGGGACGATGTGTAACCAAAGAGCGTCCCAGTAATCCAGTTATGTAGAGGTTGCATCATCATGACCGCAACACAGGTACAGTATATTCGCTTGAACTCGTCGTAATCCACCCGTCGGCAGTGATGTCCACGCATGCGTTTACCAGGTAATAACAATCATAATCAGCAATATGTTAATTAATGAAGCACCGGTCTGTACCCGGTGCATCATTAATTAAACCTTTGATGATTATTCCTATAATTAGTTTTTGAAATACAATCTTATTGCGTCCGAGAAAAATATTACCCTCCCGTGAAAAGTGGGGGCGGGCGTTCTGAATCAAGTCAAATGTAGCTAGTCGTTCACATCCATGTTGCCCATTTAAGAGGACTCCCTCTCCAGAAGTTGCTCACCGGCTTCTATTTTACAAGAAAGTCTTATAAACACTATCACTTCACGATGTTGCCACGGATAAGTTGTCAATAACAGAGTATTTGTAGAGTGCCGAGAGTATCATGCAGGCATTTGAGTAGATCAACACTGAAACACTAAAACGCCACTGAAAGATCTTTCCAAATAGAAAATGGCTCAAATTGTTTAAAAAGCGAAAGTAATGTTTTAAACGACGAGTCGCAGATGTGCACACAGAGATCCCTGACCTGAAACATGTTAATATTTAAAAACAATTGGAGTGCGCTTGTCTCTGTGTTTTTCTCTTCATCCGTGGGTATTGTTTGATACATTCTCCTTTTCTGTAGACTGTGTAGCTTACATACATGTTTGAGTATCGTTGTCACGAGAGCCCCGCGTGAAGCGTCATATGCCTGTACTGAAAAGGCAAGTGGAGGTTTCACGAAAATGACTTGTATTGTACAGGCGTATCCTCCTCCAAAACAGAGCCATAGCCGGAAAGTGGGGCGTCTCTCTCTCTCTCTCTCTCTCTCTCTCTCTCTCTCTCTCTCTCTCTCTCAATATGATAACACAAAACCTTCCATGAGTTATCATATATTGCACCCCAAATTAGCCCTGTCTGAACTCAACAGTCTATGACACCGTAACAGTTCGTGCTCACCAATCAACATGAAGAACCTTTTAAGACAAACAACTTGGCTATGACTTCTCCTAGCAGTATGCGGGCAATCCATTTGAATGTTTTGTACATGTGTAGTTTCTTGTTCGTTCAGTTTATATTCATTGTCTTGTCTTCAGTCATTGTATTGTATACTGCTGAATAAAGTCATCATCAATCGTCATATAATGTAATACTTCCGTCTTATTGCAGGTGCCAGAATATGTCCAGGCGAAGCTATGGCTAAAATGGAGATGTATTTGTTTTTGTCAGCAATTTTCCAACGCTTCGAGATTTTACCCCCAGAAGGAGAAGAGCCACCAAGCCTGGAAGCTGTCTATGGTTCTGTCCTGGCTCCAAAGCCCTTCAAAGTAAGGGCCATCAAGCGTGTAACTTGACATTGTATTTAACAAGTGAACGCCATAGTTGATAAACAAAACATCGAAAGTTATTTGCATTGACGAAAACATTATCATCATTGAGAACACAGCACCCGTCCAAACAGGGTTCAGACCATCTGTCAGCAAATATATTTATTTTCATCTCACTGATAATATGAACTTCTACTGTGATTCATGAAAGCTTTCAAAGAGATATTTTAACGCATTTTTTAGACAATCTTTCAATTTTGTGGCAAGCTATCGCTCTTGCACGCCATCGCGAGTTGACAACAGCGCGCCTCGGCTTCACCGAGCGAGCGATAGGCTGAATTCACCCGCGTAATATACGAATTGTGTAGCAGAAAAACAAACTTTTAAAATTTGTTTACCAAAACCATATCACTTGACTCTTCATTGGAACGAGCTCGTCGAGCTAGTTCCAATGATGGTCACATTATATGATTTTTGTTGAAAGTGTTGAAGAAAATGGGGAAAAAATAAAATAACCAATTTTGATATCTTGTGCTTTGTGTAAAGGGTTAAAATCTGTTTGTGGGACATGAGTCAAAGAATAGAATGGCTGCTCAGAAATTTGAACAATATACCATGAGTGGATGGAGCGAAAATGTTCGTTGATGTTTGTCTTGAAAACATTTTTTCAGATGTCGGGACTCAGCAATAGCGCCCTTCACTTCAAATGGAGAAGGGCAGCATACAGCGCATTTCGCCCTTTCAAAATCGAAAAACTGCTTTAGGCAAGGGTTAAAATTAGCATTGCCCTAGGTAAAGGTTTTTTTTTTTTTTAAAATTAGCCTTGCCCTAGGTAAAGGTTAATCCTAGTTCTGAATCAAAAGTAAATAAACTAGGACAAAAAGATAAAAACATCTGTGTTGATGATAATCTCCATAACACCAACCTTGAACTAGTTGATGTCGGATACCCGCACACACGGCTTTCGGGCCCTGACAAACACAAAACGTCGCAGCAAAATTTATGCTTTGACTTCATCAGTGTAATCAGTGTAACTTTTCCAAGCTGCAGTATCTCAGTGTATTTTGCCAGGCAGATGAATATTTTTTCCCAATCAGCAGTTTGTAAACAATTCTATTCATACTGTCGCTTATATAGGGTCTGTGATGGCTAAACCCTTTACTCAACGCACATGATATCAACATTTATTTTAATTATTGTTTTTAACACTTAAAAAAACCCAAAAAACAAAACCATTCATATGACCCTCATTGGAACGAGTTCGATGAGATTTCCCGACAAATTAACTCTGCACATGCAGCGTCAGCGCTCGTTGAAGCAAGTGAACCATCGACGTGTAGTACGCCCAAGTGCACAGTGTCATCGTGCCTCCATGTGGGCAATCGCGATTAAGTGGCTTGCCCAAGGACACAAAGCAGAGCCTTCTGGTCTAATCCTTTGCCGCACACAAGTAGAAGACAGCCACACTGAAAGTTACTTTTTGAATGACAAAAACAATAGCATATTTGTCTCAAAAATTTTCTCATCACTCCTTATTGGAATAAGTCCATCGAGATCGCTCCAGTGTGGGAATGTGGGTCATAAGGTATGCTTTTGAGACAAAAAAAAATTTGAATGAACATTTTTGCGAATAGCATTGGCCAATTTTGTCGTTACGTTCGGTAAACGTTTAAGAGTTTTATTTTGTTCCCAGACCTGACTGTCCCTCTCATACCACACACTTCACAAATATGCCACCAAGTGAACCAAACAATATATCACTAGACATAAGGCAATGGTTCTAACTAATTAGTGTGCTTCATAAATTACAGTATAAGGACATATTTTGTATTTATACGACTGACGTCATCGTCGGAACATTAGCTCAGATAACCGTACTGCTCTCTTTTCAGCTGTACTGCTACAGCATCAGCGAAAAACGTTGCAATTCAATCTGTCCCAACTCCAAAGATGACGCTCAGTCAAGGACGATAACTCCTCTCAATGCATGATGTTTGATGATGCTCAATGCATGATGTTTGATAACGTGATGTTTAATACAGCAAATGTAGTCACAGCGTAACAAATTTCACATAATAAAACGCCATGGTGTTTATATAAAACTAGTTATGCGATATCAACTTTCCAATCTTGGTATATGTTTTCTGTCAATAATCTCTAAAATATGTTGTAAATTTTACAAATTATTGTGATGAGCTGACGGTAACATGGTCTTAGGTTTGCGGCTCGGAGTTTATGTTCAACCGAGCCGCAAACCCCAGACAATGTTACCGTCAAATCACTACAACAACGTATATGTTCCAATGAGACACTACCCGTAGCCCAAAGCCTACATCGTGAAACACAAGAGGCTTATTTACTAAACTTGTGTTCTTTAAAAGTTGCCTTGTTCAAGGCAACTTTTAACGATCACAGGTTAAGAAACTACACCTCCCTTGTACCCACGACGGCACTGGATAAATAATGAATACACCAAATAAACTCATTCCATCTTAGTTCAAAGCGTAGATCGGTTTGTAATTTAAACGATACTTCATCCGAAACACGTCTGCTGCACGTGTGAAACATCAAAAAAAAAAAATGAAGCGGCTTGCTAATCATTCCGTTGATGAAGAAATTACGAAACAGGCGACGTCAATTCAAATATTTTGCATGGTGATGTCAGACGGTAACATTTGCTACTGGAGCCGTAAACATAAAAGAAACTATGCCAGCTCTCATCCAATCAGAGGGTGAGGATTTTACTCTTATTGGAACATTATTTCATATTGCATCTTAAATGTGCACAACATCATGTTTAGGTAAGTGTTTGACCAAATTCTATTTCAAAAGTAAAATCAACTTGGGCACAAAGTTAAAAATCTCCCTTGGTGATACTCTCCAAAACATATGCCTTAGGAGGAGATATTTTGAGTCCTGTTCGATGCCTGATACCCACACGATCATCTTCCGGATCCCGACAGTCACAAAACGTCGCATCCAACTCTTTACGTTTTATACTTTGACTTTATTGGTGCAAATTTCCCAGCTGCAGTAGTTCAATATATCGTGACAGTCAGACGAATATTTTCCCAATCAACGATTTGTAAACAATTCTGCTCATTCTGACGCTTCATTGCTTCTGCGGGGGTATAACCCTTTACGCAAACACACACGATACCAATATTTATTATTTTAATTATTGTTTTTTTTTTGGAAAGAGCGCGACGAGATTCCCCAACGTTCTTACTCAGCACATGCAGTGTTAACAGTGGTTGAAGGCAAGTGAGCCATCGCCATGCAGTAGTACGCTTAGCACACAGTGTTACCGTGCCCCCATGTGGTCAGTCAGGGTTAAGTGCCTTTCTCAACGACACAACGCAATTCACCTTGCTCTAATACTTTGCCTAACACGAAATGAAGACAACAGTAACAAAGAGTAGTTTTTTGAATAACAAATTTTTGTCTCAAAAGCATTTCTCTTGACTCCTTGTCGGAGCGAGCTCAGCGAGACTGATCCAGTGTGGGAATGTGGGGTCACAAGGTATGCTTTTGGGACAGAGAAGTGGAAAAAATAAAATGGATGCAGAGTGTTGTGACTAATACTGGCCGATTTTGTCGTTACGTTCGGTAAACGTTTAAGAGCTTTATGGTGTGTCGCGGTTTTAGGGATAAAATTATCCAGACCA
This sequence comes from Pictodentalium vernedei, assembly GCA_031216915.1. Lineage (NCBI taxonomy): Eukaryota > Metazoa > Mollusca > Scaphopoda > Dentaliida > Dentaliidae > Pictodentalium > Pictodentalium vernedei. The sequence goes on from CM062293.1 coordinate 376,502,467, forward strand.
TGACTCCACTCTTTGACCTTTCAAAATATGCCACTAAATGAACCATACAATATATCCCTAGACATAAAACACAGATTTGTATTAATTTTATGTGCTTCATCAATTACAAACATAGAGGATATTCACGAAAATTTGATGAATACCGAAAATATCTCGTGAGTGGCTACAAAGAAATATGAGGATCTTCACGAGCGACGCAGTCGCGAGTGAAGATCCTCATATTTCTTGTAGCCACGAACGAGATATTTTCGGTATTCATCAAATTTTCGTGAATTTTCTTTTTATTTAATGCTCTACGACTACAAACTCTCCAATTTGTGGCCTTTATTTGCCATTAAGGCGCAAAATTTATGTGCCGAACCGGCGTCCATACAAAAATTACAACAACCAAACTCCAACCATTGGAATGTGTGAATATCCGCACAAAAAGTAGTCCCGTCTTATTTCTCCCCTAACTTTACGATTTACCAAGGCTGGCGAATTGAAATAATCGCAATGTGTTTCGAAGAAATAGAACAATAACAAAAAACACCACTTTCTTATTTTCAATAACAAGACACGTCATTTTATTTTTTTTGAACTCAATGCACTGAAGACGTGTGAAGTTGAACTGAAGAAATTTGAAAGTGATTTCGGCTTTTCGCTGGAAGGTGAATGAGAAAGTCAAACTTTGAAACCGCTGATTTAATGAATTGATTTAGTCACTGTCACTATCAATTATTCGAATTCGTTTGTATTTGGGACTCTGGAATTCATTACTGATGTGCTGACTCGTTTAAAGTACATGTGATTCGTCATCCGAACCTACGATGAAATATCGATTTCTAAATATCATTTTGATATTTCGTTTTGCCTACCGACAGGGGAATATGACTTAATTTTTCAGCGTGAATTGATGCCTGAGCATTAAATAAAATGGAATATTTTTTAGTTATACTCAGGTAGGACAACTGCACTGCTCTCTATACAACAACACTCTGGAGCGTCATGGTCACTCAACGTAATAATTACTCTCAATGCATGATGTTTGATAACGTGATAGTTGTTACGCTGACTGTAGTCACAACGTAACAGCTTTAACGTCTTCAAACGTCATGGTATTTAACTAGCACGAAAACTAGTTACATGTAACTGAAATGTGTATTTTGTATTTTGGAAAAAATGTGCACATCAACAATGTTTTATTTTCTCACAGAGATCAAAGTAAATTGTTTAAAAAACGGCGATTGCGAATAGTCAGAAAAATGAAAGCCTCCCAGAATTTTTTGGTTGCATAGTTTATTTATAGCAATATCCGTCCCCGACCACGGCTGACATGAGGACATTTTTCTGTATGTAACCAATAAGAGTTCCAGCAATTCATTTGTATGGATGTAACTAAATGGAAAGTAGCCAACCTAACATAGGTGTAGTGGCATTCACCAGTGATTTTATTTTTTTTCAATCAAAATGATTCTTAAAAATGTCAAACCTCCTATTTTGACAGCTGCGTAGATGTGCGAGGGTGGAGGACTAAATATTAAATTTTTGATAACCAACCATCTTTTTTTGGTGCCGCGGGTTTTATGCAACTCCCACCCCCACTCCATACAGTTCCCGAAAAGCTACCTATGCCACAGATTTGTGTTGACAGTTGCGAAGTTCAAGACAGACGAGACAAGAAAAAAAACTTACTGTTAACCCTTTATCCAACGAATCGGCCGCAACCGCCCACGTAATATGCAAATTCAGCAGTTGAAAAAATATCATTTTTCAAAATATTTCAACAAACCATATCATGTGACCCCTCGTTGGAACGAGCTCGTTCCAACGAGGGGTCACATGATATGGTTCTGTTGAAATTTTTTGAAAAAATTTAAAAAATGATATTTAAAATAATAAATTTTGATATCGTCTGCGTTGGGTAAAGGGTTAAATCTTGGGAAACCTCACACTAGGAACCAATACTATAAGCTTTTACAACTTTTATTTTCTTGAACTGTATTTTCTAGTTATGACTTTAAATGACATTACGAGTTTTAAAGATTGCCATGTCTTTTAAAATGCTAATGATTCATTTTAGTCAGTTATATCAACAGGTAGACAGTACAATTCTTAAAAATACAATTGTAAAAGTTTTACAGTATTGGCCCCAGGAAAGGAACTAGTTCCTAAACACTGGCATAAAAATCATTTCTATATGTGACCAATAAGTATTCCAACAATCCAGCAGAAAATATATCAGTGGACAGTGGCCAGTTCCCAACTACGGATTTAGCGACAATTTACATTTCTCTGGAGCATTTTGACTTGCTGTTCTGCAATCTCAAATGATAATCGTCGACTGTCATTTTGTCACGATTATTAAATTCTGAAGGCATTAATTTGTACACTTCCCAAATGCTCTGCAGTGCTTGATTACTTGACAAACAAGTTCTCCGCAGTGCTTGATTACTTAACAAACAAGTTCTCGTTCATGGTATAGCAGGTTACGCCTGGCTGAGATTTCTGTGAAGTGGATTTGTCATAAATAATTCCGCAGCCGTGAAACCTTTATATCTTAAGGACTGTGTTGCCCATTTTTAAAAAAAAATGTCCAGTCCCCAAAAAACCCTCAGATGTGTGTTATATGTTCAAATATCAATTTATGCATATTCTATAAATAATATAGAAGGTCAAAACAAATGTCTCTTCCCTTAAAACATGTATTGGAAGTTACGTTTTGAAGAATCAAAAACTGAAAAAACAGCTTTCAGTCTCCAATATTATCAAATCTGAAAAACAATGAACACAATAATGTGGGTACGGATGCATCTTAGTGAACACTACCAAGACATAACAAACTAACTACTTATATACTTCAAAGATCAATCTTTTAAATTACATTGAAAGTGTTAATTTTCTGTTCAAATGGAACTATTTATGTTGAAAAAGTACGGAAGGCCCCTTTATTCCTGATACATTTTCTCAGGAAACTGCAGAAGCTCATTAAAACAAATTTTATTTTCACAATACATATTCATGTTGTTTATTCACTTGTTGAAGTTTAGGGTATCTTTATCCAGGCCTATATCATGATCACAGCACAAGAATAATATGGAGTTTAGCCAGTCGCTTATACCTAAGTTGGTCCTTTGTAGGACGTCTACTGCAGCGATCAAGTTCTATTTGATCAGTAAAACAGAACGTGTTCACTACAGTACCAAAGAACTTCTCCACTTACTGTGGTTCGCGTAGGAATGTACCTGAAACCTTATGGAAGACCTCTTTGGGTCAGTTGTTACATTCATGGAAGTGCTGAATGTCTATTCATGATTTCAACAACACAATATTCTTTCTGCAGCATAGTATGAGCCTGCAAACACAGTTCAGGAACATATCCGTGCCTGATACCTGGTAACACCTTTCGATGCATTTATCAATCGTAGGCATATCCCAAGTGGTATGCCAGATTTTGATTCCCCTAATTAAAAATCGACCTGGACATATCTCTGATGAAGATAGCCATTGGCGCATTACAGCATTAGCAACAGTCCCATCAAAGCCGTTAGAGAAAATAATCCTCAACAGATACATGGCCAATCTGGCTACCACTGACTGTCAATTTTTTTAAAACAATATGTATTAGAAAAGTAACTTTAACATACATACGACTTAATATACTACAAAATGAAAGCATAAAGTTAAATAACTGTCAATAACATATCGTATGTCATGCAGAGAAAGTTTGATAGGGACGGGATTCGACAGGGAGCATAATGCTTATTAAGGCCGTCCCCAGTATTTTCCTGGAGTTACAAAATTGAATGGCGGGATCTAGTTGACATTTGGAAAGGTATGAACTTCTAAACAGACAGAACATAAGAGAGGAGTGGAAGATAGAAGAAAAAGAGATAAAGAAAGAGGGGAGCCTACCTGGGTACAAATCAATCCAATGACGCTTCTGTTAACAAAAGTCACACACTTGGGTTATAGGTGTCACAGCAAGTATACCGGTTATTTAGACGGTTGTCTAAATTGCCACCAAAAGCGCGTATATATATACCATCCACATGCATACATACATGCGTGCTACTGTCAATTTAGTTGTAACACTAATAGCTGAATATTGGCACTGATAGAGGTCCTTTGCTTTTATTTTAAATATGAATCTTCAGTTTTTGTAATCTTTCTCGATGCCAGTTGAGCATTCGACTTCGAGTTGAGCACTCTACTTCATGACTTAAAATCTAGAAAAGTGCCACTAGCAATTTTACGCCTGCTTTTGGTTTCAAACTCAACTTTTCCGCGTCCAGTGGGAGCACTCCATGTCCAGTAAGTTGACCCTAGTAACGGGATAAGGCAGGTGAGATCCTGTCCCTGTACCCTATTTAATATTTTCATCGAACTTCTGCAATGCCAGTAATACGAATGTATCGGACAGTGTTGCATCTCTTCTGACTCTAAAAATGATATTCATGTTTAGTTTCAGAGAACAGCTGTTTTCTTTCGAAAATGAAATCGCGCAATCCGTGTTACACTCAAACCTTACGAATGCATCAACTTTAGTCAATGCTTGGATCTTCTTACTGTAATATACTACTCAAATTTTGATAAGCACCAAATACTTGACACATCATTGTGAAATTTGCTTGTGACATATTTGTGATATTTTGGGTGGATATGATTGAGGAATGTATTGAGATGGTCCCCAGTGTTTACATAAGCTCTCTTGGAAGGGAGACTTTTCGTGACAGTCATGGAAAGCATGTACACCTTTATTTTCATGATACTTTCGTGTACTGTCTACATGTATATGGCATGTGTAGGGTATTCAATCTTCATTTCAACACAAACCCTTGTGATTTAATGACTGAATATGGCAAATGAAAATGTAAGAAGACATTTGTCTGAAGCAGAAATGTGGTTGGCTGTAAGGATGGTGGAGCAAGGGGCTACCCTTCGTCAGGTTGGTGAAGCCCTTGGTGTGCACCATACGTGATCACCAGAGCCTGGGCAAGATTTCAACAGCGTGGTACACCAGTAAGACGGCATGGTGGTAGCAGAGACAAGGCAACATCTACAGCTGAAGATCGGTTTTGGGGTTTTTGATCATTCAGGACCGTAGGAACCGCTTTGCCATAGCAACCAAGCTTCGCAGTGACCTTCAGAATGCATCCTGGATAAATGTTGCGACGAAAACTATCCGGACAAGGTTGCACGAAGGTGGTCTCCGATTGAGAAGACCATGTATTCGCATTCCGCTGTCCCTGAACCACGCCAGACACGATATGAATGGACCATGTACCACGTTGGATGGACCAGAGAAGATTGGCGACCTGTCCTTTGTACATATAATTTAAGGTACTGCCTAGACCACACAGATAGGCGTCCCAGGGCATGGAGAAGACCAGGAGAGCGATTCCATGCAACCAACATTTTTGAGCATGACCCCTATGACTTACTGTACTTAACTATCAGGCGGAACAAAGCATACCAGCAGTCACAGAAATGGAGTGATCCTGAAGTCAACATTTTGCGGAGGAAGCAAGCAACTGATGATCACCTTGCAGCTTTCCGCCACTTTTTTCCGGAGAGCCAACTTTCTACTCGTCAACTGCGACTGACCTGTCGATAGTAACCGCCCTGTGTCCTATGATCAGCTTCCTTTGTCATCACCCAACACTGTTGTCTTCTATTACCCTTGATAATACCAAATTAGTAATCGCAGTTTCTCAACCGAGAAGTGGAGGCAACCACTCCTTCCCTTTCCCGTTGAAGAAGACTGCGTAGTTTGTAATGCGAGGACTATTGATAATGAATATTTTATTATGTAATATTTTAATCATGAACAAGTGCGATAAAATCTGTTTGACACAAAAAAGAGAATCAACAGGTTCACGGTATGTATACCGGTGTAAAAGGAATGGAAGTCCGTAGGAACGTTAGTCCCCCTGGACTATTATTCCGCGGAATTATAGTCCTTGGTCTAACATTTCTAGGAATAGTAGTCCGGCGGACTACTATTCCTAGAAATGTTAGTCCTAGGACTATAATTCCGCGGAATAATAGTCCAGAGGGATTAATTTTCCTACGGACTTCCATTCCTGTCACACCGGCACAGATTTCAATATATACTCTGTACTTTTATGTACATGTAACATCAGCCGACGCTTCTTCCTTCCTAGAAAAGCTTAGCTCACAAATCAATTATTTCCGAGTATAATATTCGTTGCGTCTGTTCGTGTACATTTATTCATTTTTGATTGAATGCCTCATATTTCCGGTCGCCATGGCACTGAATCACAAAGTGGCATCCAAAGTTTTTTTTCTCTGTGGAAGGTGCATGAGTAACGTCTCCTGACTATGAAAACGTTTACTGGACGTCTTGCAGCCTTGTCCAATTTGAAATATCCATGTTTAAGATGTCCTTGTCATTTCGCGGACTGTAATGTTTCACTGCGGCTCATTCAACATTTCGGTCGCGTACCATAAGTTGCATCCGATCCTATCTACATTTTTAAGGGATGATTTGGGAATTTTTGACTCTGTTCGTCAGTTCTATTCATAGCTGACGTATCTGCTAATCTTATTTGTTCACTGCAACCCTCTAATGTGGCGTAGCAAGAGCACAATGTGACAAATAAGTTGGAGCGACGGGATGCATCTTTTTGCGTGAGAAATGTGTATATCCGGGCGTTTCGCTCCGTGATAACGAGCAGCATTCAACTGACAGTCAATAGTCTCTCACAATGCAGACTTTTTAAGTCACGGGGGCCGACTGTGTTGCGACTGGGCCGTATTATTTGCTCGAGTTAACAAAACAGCTGAATACTGTTGAACCGTCAATTCAAAACTACCCCAGATCACTATTCAGAAAAACCCTAACTGATAAATTCCTAAATTCGTATCAACAACATATCGACTGTAACAGTCCAGTTTGTCCTGACTGTAGGTCATAGTTTTGTTATTTGTGTTATTTAAACATTATTGTGAAAGAAGCTCTGTTATCTCATCATCATCATACCCTTGCACGTAAAGGCTATACGCTCTCTAAAAGACTTAGAATGTATCTGCTTCTAATGGAAGCCCCCCCCCCCCCCTTTTTTAACAATACATCGTATTGAATTAAGCTTTAACCATTTCACCACTGAAAACACGCTGCCATCAGGATTGATCTCTTTATGTTTTTATTAGTGTTTTTATATTGGCAATGGCAGGAAGACAGCCCTGGTGGCTATGCCATCTCCCTGTAATGTAATCATGTACTTAAGAACTAAGAATATTACATTCTCTATTAATTGTATTTTATTTGTTCATGCAGGTACAAGTTATGTTACAAAATAAAAGTATTCTATTCTATTCTATTCTAAACAGCCAGAGAATGGGTACTAAATTTTCTATGCTGAGAGACAATGTCAGCATCGTAATTATCTATCACTATCTGTATTAGACCATCGTCAGAACTAGATGTTGGTGTGAAGTCAACATTCTAAGTTATTGTGACGAATTGACGGTAACATGGTCTGAGGTTTGTGGCTCTAAGCCTATGTTCAACCGAGACGACGAACATAAGCTCCGAGCCGCAAACCTCAGACCATCTTACCGTCAATTCGTCACAATAACGTATATGTTCCAATAAGACACTACCCATAGCCCAAAACCTACATTGTGCAACACGAGAGGTTTATTTACTAAACCTGATCGGTAAAAGTTGCCTTCTGCAAGGCAACCTTTAACGATCACAGGTCAATAAATAAACCTCTCGAGTATCAAACGACGGCACTGGACAAATTATCAATAAACCAGATATACTCCTTCCATCTCAGTTCAAATCGTAAATTGGTTTGTAATTTAAACAACATTTCAGCCGGTTCCAAGCGGTTTGCTATTCATTCAGTTGGTGAAGCAATTACGAAACGGCGACGTCATTTCAAATAATTCGCGTGGTGACGTCAGACAGTAACATTTGCCACTTGAGCGAAAAAAAACCCAGAATATACTAAGCGAGCTCTCGTCCAATCACAGGAGGAGGATTTTAGCCTTATTGGAACATTGCGAACTGTTGTGTTTGCTGTCAAGTTCTTGAAACGCAACAATTCATCATAGGAGCATGTTACTCAAAGGCCATGCATCGTTTTTATCTGGTCTTAGACCTCCCCCACCCCCCCCCCACCCCCACCCACACACACACACACCACATCAGCAAGACCAATTTGCTGTGTTGTTGGTATCCCACGTACGAGTGATGTTACAAGCTTGCTGGTTATCACCCCGGGTAGAGTGTGGTCTAATTTCGGTGACAAGCTACCCAGAAATTTCAACAGTGTCCCTCTTGAAAACTCTGATATTATGTCAAAGTTGAGCATAAGTGTTTCGATCTATATCCATATCCTTTATTTCGGCGCAAAAATGTTTCTTCAAAACTTTCATTGCGCTTTCGGCAGAAAAGTCATCTGGATCCTGTGTAATACGTACATCCGATCCAACTCCCGGTCAATCCGCTAAAATCGTGGTTGTCCCTGGCGAGGAAAAAACTAAAATGTCATTGCCGTACTTTTCCGTTAGCTTAGCAACAAAGACTTGACTGGAACTACCACACTCACCATACAATTTGAACAAGTCGACCGAATTCCAAGTAAGGGATTGGCCATCTCTCATGAAAGCAACCACCGATTTCAAAGCATCGGCACCGGATTTAAGGGTTCACTTTTCCTCATTGCCCGTTCCATTGTGATCTCACAAGATTTTTTTTCTGATGCTGGTTTTGTATATTACGCGGGCGGATGCATCCTATTCGTTAGGTAAAGGGATAAATGGTGACAACTCGGTTTTCGTGAGGACAATTCACCATACAAAATTCCTTCATTCGGCTCTCCACAAGGAATTACCCCGGTTATAGTGCACACCCACACAGTGGCGTGTGCGCACATAGGTAATAGGTACGTGTCCATGATTTTATAATTTTTCTATATACCATGCAACAGAGTTTGGGGTGCCATCTGGCGGCGTGGCTCTCCCACTAGTAAAAAATCTAGAATCATTGTAACGGATATTTAATTGTTTGGGGCTTTTCAAAGGACATTATGTAAAATATATTGTTGCAGAATGCTGGAAACTATGATAAATAATCAAGTAATGAAGTGACTTTCGAAGTTAGGTAGTTGTTGGCGAGTTAGGTACAGTTTGAAAGTTCGAAGTGCCAATGCCGTCCGTTGCCGGTTTCGTCAGATTCAAAGCCCAATTTCAATTTTAATTGAGAACATACACTTCACAAATTGTTGACAGCGAATACAAAAATAAAACAAGTGATTTATTGACACTTTTACTGGGCCTTCATTTGTGGGGAACGTGGCCCGATTTCCTTAGAAACAGCTGGAGTTTGGATGAATTCAAGTTATGGTGACGTACGGTCCGGGGAAATCTTTGTTCTCAAAACACGGGCATGCAGTCTTGCTGTAGTAAAATTTTACAGAAACAGACATGCATGCGAACAGCGATACCTATTCATTTATTTCCTAGATTTTTCATCACAAGTTCACTGGATCCAGTCTATGAACTATTTGTACCAGTGATGCAATACAATGTCAGTTTAAGACTGTCAGAATTACAGTGTAGGGGCCAGCCAATTTTGTGATCCGACGTGTTTTCCCGAAGACTAGTAAATACCAGAATCACTCAGAACTCCCATTTAAATTACATGTACACTTCCTCTGTGTTTTGGTAAACAATGCTTCAATTCCTGGATGCTTTAGGCATTGCAACCAGAATAGAACTGAATTCATCTTCAAACTAGTCAATGTCGCCGTCCTCGACTGACCAACATCTGGAGGTGTGGATTCTGACTTTTAGACTCAAGTATGTTTCTTCAAAAATGGCAAAAAAACTTTTAAAAAGCCTAAATACCAACCTCCCCAGAACCGACCTCTAAATAATATTTGCACACTGATTCCAGGGAAAATATTTCATTTCTACAAATTCTAGTTTGTTTTAGCATTCAAAAGGAAACTGAAATTGAATTTATTTCAAAATGTATGACTACATTTCTGTCTGTCCATCCATCCATCCTTCAGTGTGTTGGACAACTTATAGTCTGGACGATTCGTACCTCTGGCAATTGGTACTTTTGCTGGACAATTCGTACCCCGATGTCGGGTCAATTCATACCTTTTCCCAGGGCAATTTGTACCTTCTGCCTGGACGATTCGTACCTCTCCTCTGGGCAGTATCCGATAGTTCGTTCCCCCTCTGGCCAATTTGTATCCTCTTCTGCAAATCCATACCCTGCTTAATTAACCCCCTCTGAAAAAATATACATGGAGATGGGGTTGGGAGAGGATTATAAACTTGGAGAAAGAATTAAAAAAAGGCGATGTCATTTTTATTATTTTAAAAAGACACAGAATATCAAATTTCATGACTTAAAGTAAAAAGCAAGTAGACACTTAAAAGATTCATTGTCACGACGGCAAAAAGAAAATAAATGCTCTATTGAGGGAGCTCAGAATTAAATTAATTAAATTATTAAGGCAGCACGCTCTTTAACTTATTATTTGGGGCGTCAGAAAATTATTTATTGATAGATCTTCATCAATTTAAACAATCAACTATCAATTTTCTTTTACCATTTCGGACCCAAAGTTGATAATACTAGAGGTCGTTTTTTCACTTATGCTGTTAAGCGATGGTTCACCCATTGAAGTTTCATTTCTATTCATATTTCATAAATCTTGTTTTGATTGGTTGTTTCATGTATATGTTTATGTTTGTATTACTATCACTCCGTCGACTTTTCATTTTCATTTCACTCAGCCAAAACATGAGTCAAAAACATTTAAATTGTTAATACATGAGACAGTTTAGTACACTTACTTGAGACAACTTGTACCAAAAAGGAGACAATTCATACCTTTTACTGGGACAATTTGTAACTTTTTCTCTAGACAATTTGTACCTTATTGTCCAGGGTGCAAGTTGTCCAAGAACCGCCCATCACAGACAGCGATTATTTTCTTTTTATTTGCTCGGTTGTACATGTACATTTTCAGTAACTGGCTTCTGGCTATTTTTCACATTGAAATCCCCTCCACCTTACACACACACACATACACAAATATATTAAACATTTACGAGCACTATCTTTTTGAAGCAAGTATCTGATTCATTCTCTCTGGAAAACTGTATGTACATTGTATTTTCCTAAATTTTACTCTTTTTATCAAAATGGGTCGTGGGTGTCTGTAGGGATTAAATCCAAGGTTGTGAAAGTGCCTTTATGGGTACTTGCAGCATAAGCACTGCACTACATAATCAATATTTGATGGTTTCAGGCATTTTAATGGTGCTATGATATACCACATGACCTGCACTGTCATGCTGTTGGAAAAAATCAAAGTGTAATATTTTGTCAGAGACATACCATACCAATGCCTGAAGGTGTCTTAATTAAGAAATGTGAGGGATTTTAATTTTTTTTTTTTTTACAAATATTGCAAAATATTCATCAAACACAATGTGAAATATCTTAAGAAGCCAGAATGTGATTTAAAAACTATCAGAAATGTGAAATTTAATATCATAAGAGGTTTGTTTTCTGTCAACATGAATTAATTTATGAATTATATCATAGTTTTGGATAAAAGTGGGCATGCTGGGGGTCTAGGGGACACATTCAGGGCTATATTTTACCACATCAATATGTAGAAGAAAATTTGACATAATTTGTTAGGATAAAATGGCACTGTCTATTGATATTGGTGATTTATATAGCTGCAACACCAGTTTTTAAAACAAAATTGACATTCATTTTGTTTTGTGTGGAGTGGAAAGGATGGGGGGGGGGGGGGGGGGGGGGGTGAACACCACTCTTTCTCCTGCAGTATGGTTAAATTCAAATGAGACAGATTTTTTCCCAAACTATTGTCTGCTGATGCAGATTTTAGTTTTATTTTGGGATTGGGGTAGTTTTTAAAGAAAGCAGTGAATTCTCATGCAGACATGACTCTTTTATCAAATAAAAGAGATAAAATGTGTCTTTGGAAGGATTAGAATGTAGGTTAAAATCCCCCCCCAATCATTTTTACACACTTAGCAAAATTCCTCCCGCCCCCCACAGTTTTTGAGTAGTACCACATTCTCCCACATTATTTTAAGAGCAGTGCAAAAATCCCCCTCCCGGCCTTTTACACCAAAAGGTTAAAAGGCAGTCCAAAAGGATTTAAAAACTTATGTATTTAATTTGTAAATTACATAAACACTCATCACTATTTACAAGAAAACATGCCTCAATAACTATTTATCAAGGCAGTTATTTATTTATTGGAGTTTAAGGACACTTTCAACAGCCAGTTTCATCTCGTGTCGGACAGTTTTATGGGTGGAGGAAGCTAAAGTGCACTGAGAGAACCACTTGGCAACAGTGAGCAACTATCCAACGTGCTAACTCCACGCAAGCAAAGTTAGCATTGATTGAAGCGACAAGTGCTCGGCCTCGAGTGGTAAAAAGCTTTGGACATTTTTTGTATGGCTTTAAATATACTTCTAACAATCTAGGGGTGGGGGGATTTTTGTTCACCAGAAATTTTGGAGGGAGGAATTTCTGTTCACCTGAAAAAAACATGGGGCGGAGGATTTTTGCGCATTGTTTGAAAATGATTGTGAGGGGGTGGGGCATTTTTGTCGGGGAAAAGTTTTGTAGCTTACCCTTCGGAAGGTTTGCGTTTTATTATAGGAAATAAGTACATGTAAATGTACATGTACTTTGGCTTCCAACACTGATTTAATTATATTTTTTTTGATATTACACATATTTTACTTTTAAATGTTCATTCTAGAACCACAGACTGAATAATACTGTTTTATTTTTGGAAAAGTTATATTTTTGTCACAGCCAGCAATAAAGGCCATATATTGCCAAAAATAATGCAGTTAAATGCATCTTGACTAAGTGTGCCATCCAGAACTGAGAAGCACACTATAACCTCAGGCAAATGCCAAATACACATGTAACCACCTATTTTACCCTATTAACACATCTAATTAAACCATGGTTTCCCCTCATTGTACTTGTGATAGAGGGGATTCCAATTATATTCCAATCCTCTCCCAAATCACCATCCAAACATTTAGCCAGAAAATCCATACTTCACTTGTATTCGCTGAACAAGCTCATTCCAATGAGGGGGCATAAGCTATGTTTTTGGTGAAAAAATAATGAACATTAAATGGCGATTTCGGTGAATGGTGGCTAGCCAGTTTTGGACATTACATTGAGCGAGTGATTAAAAATGTTAAAAAACAATTTCTTCATTCACAGAGTATTTTGGAACATAAATTTGGGGAAGGGGGTGGGGTGGGGATACAGTGGGAAAAGTAACAAAGTAGCATATGTGAATGAATGGCTTTTGTGCACAGCTACCAATATAGTAGTGCTATCAGTGTCCCCATGTTATAGCACAAAACTGCATTAACAACTGTCCCTCTACCACCCATACTGAACCCCTCAGCTGATCAGAAAGTTAACAGCATGCACTCTCAGTTTCCTATGATTTGCTTTAGTACTGCAGCACTCAGGGTCCACTGAATTTTTTTTGGTTGGGCAACCTTGTCCTGGCTCTTCTGGCTATATTTTTCATTGTATGTCAGTCAGTACTCCTATGTAGAATGTCACTTTCAAAATATGTGATTGCATGTCTGTCTGTCCATCATACCATTCCTATGTACATGCAGACTGTCACTTTCAAGATATGTGATTGCATGTCTGTCTGTCCATCATGCAAAGTGTTGGTTTGTTTTCATTTGCACAGTTCTACATTTTCAATAACTGGCAATTGACCACCCCCCATACACACACATACACAAATATATTAAACATTAAAGAGCACTACATTCCTGAAGCAAATATCTGAGTCATCCTCGCTGGATACTAGGCATGCATGTATTTTCCCTAATTTCACTCTTTTTATCAGAATGGGTGTCTGCAGATTAAATCCAAGGTTGTAAACAAGCTCTTGTGGGTACGTGTACTTGTGGGACATGCACATCACCACATAATCAATATTTGGTGGTTTTAGGCATTTTAACAGTGCTATGCTATAACATAGGAGCAGTGCTCAGCTTGTCATGCTGTTTGAAAAAAAATCAGTGTTTAATGTTGTGTCAATGACTCTAGGTGTCTTAACTGAGAATGTGAGGGTTTTTCACAAGATGGCAAAACATTCATCAAACGCAATGTGAAATATCTTCAGAAGCCAGAATGTGATTTAGAAATTACCACAAATAGGAAATTTAATATCACAAGAGGTTTGTTATGTGTCAACATCAATTAATTTATGAATTTTATCATAGCTTTTGATAAAAAGGGGCATACTAGGGGGACACCTTCAGGGCTATATTTTGCCACATCAGTATGTAGAAACAAATTTGACATCGGTTGTTTGGACAAAATGGTACTGTCTATGGATATTGGTGAATTATATAGCTGCAACCCCAATTTTTGAATCAAAATTGACATTTATATTGTTTCGTGGGATTGGAACACCACTCTTTGCCTTGCTGTATGGTTAAAAGAGACATTTTTTTCCTCGAAGTATTGCATGCTGATGCAGATTTTAGTTTTATTTGGGGATTGGGTTTGTTTTCAAGAAAATCTACACGAATTCCTTACCTCTCAGCTTACTCATTAGGTAACAGAGCAGAACAGAGTAGAAAAATGTAATGGAGGCAACAGCAGTTTTTAAGCCATTTGACACAGTTTGGACAGTTTTCTTCAAAAGAACAAATTTTCCATGTTTTTTAACTCAGTGGAAGCCAAAAGTTGAATTCTCATGCAGAAATGACTCTTTTGTGACACGAAAGAGGTCAAATGTATCTTTGATAGGACTGGGGTTGATTAAGGAAATACATAATTTGGCTTAATAACCTGATTTAATTATTATTTTGAGAAATTATTCCACATTTAAAAACTCATTGGGGTACCACACACCTTACAATACTTTTTTATTGTTTTGAAAAGAATGTTTTTGTCATCATCAGCAATAAGGGGTATATATTGCAAGCAAATTCACACCTTGAGTAAGTGTAGCCTCCAGTGACACACTACAGCCTCCATCAAATGCCAAATAACAGCCTATTTTACCCTACATGTTCACATGTTTTAATAAATGTAATTAAACCATGGTTCCGCATCATAGTCTGTGGCGTAGATAGCTTTTCGCTGGCGGAGAATTTACCCAAAATGGCATGTTTTTATCCCCAAAGCCAGCATTTTAATGTTATTAGGCATAAATTCGCCTAAAAATGGTACCAAAAAATTTCCGACAAAGCTTCTGGTGGGGGGTGGCCCGCCCCTCCCCCTTTATCTACGCCACTGATGATAGTACTAGGGGCAGAGGGGGGTTCAAATCGTCCAACGCCCTTCCAAATCACCATTCAAACCCACAGCCAGAAAACCCATATTGCACTTTTATTTACTGGTATTTAGATGTTTGCCTGAATTATGCTGTTAACCCTTTACTTACATGTAACATGAAAGCTGATTACCCTTGCCCACAAACTTATTGACTTACTAATTTTTTGTGTCAAAAACATGACTTTGTACACCATTGGAATGCCCTCATTCCAATGAGGGGTCATAAGCTATGTTTTTGACACAAAAAAAACGAGAAAATAATGAACATGGAATGGCAATACTTGTGAATAGCACCAGCAGCTTTTGACCGTTATATTTGGTAAAGGGTTAACAAATGTTAGAAAATAATTTTTTCATTGAAGGAGTATTTTGGAACACAAATTTGGGGGTGGGGTACAGTGGAAAAAATAACACAATAAAGTTTCAAATGTGAGTGAATGGCATTTGTGCACAGCTACCAATAAAGTAGTCTAGTACTAATAAAGTAGTCTAGTACTAAATTTTCCCTCTTATTTGATGCATGACCCCCTGTCTTGGGGTCGGAAAAAAGTTCTCTGAAGGGTTATACTTGACAAAGATATTTGAATCCCAAAATTAAAGAGATACGATCAAATTTTGTTCAGATCGAGCGTTGTTGTCACGGTTCCCATGTTACAGCACAACACTACAGTAACAACTGTGAAATATTGTTCTCTCCTTGAATCAAGCCCCATACCCACCCACCCATACTGAAGCCTCAGTTGATGAGAAACAATTGGAAAGACTGTACAGTATGTTTTTGGAAACTAAAGTCAATCTCATACACTCTCAGTTTCCTATGATTTGCTTTGGTACTGCAGCACTCAGGGTCCATTGAGGTTTTTTTTCTGTTTGACAATCTTGTCCAGGCTCTTCTAACAAAACTTTCCATTGTATGTCAGTTTCTTATTTCTGTGTAGACTTTCAAACCACTAAAAAAAAAAGAAGATTTTTTAAGCAAATATCTCATTCATCCTCCTTGGAGAAATATTTTCCACAATTTCACACTTTTTATCAGAATGGGTGTTTGTGGGGATTAAATCTAAGGTTGTGAAAGTGCCCTAATGGATACTTGCCCTCAAGCACAGTACCAAAAAGTCAATATTGGATGCTTTTAGGCATTTTAACAGTGCTAAGAGATACCACATGAGCAGTGCTGGTCATACTGTTGAAAAAAGCAGTGTTTTATGTTTTTGTCAGTACCATACCAGTGACTCTAGGTGCCTTAACTGAGAAAACTGGCTTTTTTAGCACATCTTGACAAAGTCAAGCTGAGCTAATCTCATCGCTCTGTCGTCCGTCAACACCATATATTGGTCTTCTCCTCCAAAGCCACTGGGCCAATTCAAGTGATAGTTTGTGTGAGTGATGGTCCCAAAGGGGCATTTCATTTTAGCTCAACTTTGGCTCGGGCCAGAGGCCGTATTTATGAACCGATCTTTACGAAACTTCTTGGGTACCTTTGGTATCACCGTGGGACGAGAACGAGTGATTTTGAGTCCGGTCCAAAATACAAGATGGCCGATAGCAGCCATTTTGTACAAAATTAGGTGCAATCAGATTTTTGCACAGAACTTCCATATTAAAACGCTGATTTGAATATTTTTTTGTTTGAATGTTTAGTACCATGGGATACATCTCATATATTACGGGTTTTTTTCTCGTGCAAAAATTATGCAAATTAGATGAACTTTGATTTTTTCAGTGCTACTTACACACAGTAAGTACACATGTCAATACGGCTCGGGCTAGAGGCTGTATTTATGAACCGATCTTCACGAAACTTCTTGGGTACCTTTGTTATCACCTTGGGACGAGAACGAGTGTTTCTGGGTGCGGTCCAAAATTCAAGATGGCTGCCAGTGGCCATTATGGACCGAAATTAGGTCCAATCAGTTTTTTGTCACAACGTCTATACAGCTCGTATCTATGAACCGATCTTCACAAAACTTCTTAGGTACTTTTGTTTTCACCTTGGGACAGGAACGAGTGAGTTTTGGGGTGCCTTTGTTATCACTGTGCTATGAGAACAAATATTTTGGGGTTCAGTCAGGCCCACTCTGAGACTCAAAGATTTCTTTTCTAGTTTAGCATCTGACTGTCACCCACAATTATAATACTTTACCTATACATTTGTTACAGGCTACAGTCAGTATTTATGTACAGACTGTTACAATACTTTATATGTACCTTTGTTATCAGGTCATTACCTAGATGTTTGTCATTATTGTGTCACATACTATACATGGACATGGCTTGACAAGTTGAGCTACAGTGTCATTGACACTTTCCTTGTTCAACTCATACACTCTCAGTTTCCCATAGGGAGGGAGTGGGGGAAAATGCTCCAAAATATTTTTAACATCTTCTTCTCAAGAACCAGTGTGTACAATGACTTGATATTTGCTATGGAGCTTCCATATGAGGTGTATAATCAGTTTGTTCAAACGAAGTTCGTGAAGTAATATTTGGCTTTGTAATAGGACGGGTAAGATTTTTGGCCCGCCCAGAATTTCTATATTTTTATACTGTACCAATGACCCAGACTTAGCTGGTGCTAAACTCTTCAATTCAGGGCCAAACACAAATTTTGTCCCCCCAATACCCAAAATTTGCATCAAAAACCGAAAATTACATGTCCTATATGGACCTCCATACATTTACTCATCTGCGCATGCGCAGTGTCAAGGAGGTCCCGAAATTGGCGCCAATTATTATTCTTTGTTTGGCCCCCAAAACAGTGTCATTTCACTGTTATTTGTACTTCCAAATCTCAGTTTTCATGATGACAGACACATTTTGATGAGAGAAATGGTGGAAATATAGAGGAAATATAAGGAGGAGTAGAGCAAAAAAAAAATAGTGCAAGAAAATGTTCAGGGCTGTAACTTATAATTGTTTTACGAAATTTTTTCATGTTGCCTATTTTCAAGGCATGACCCTGTTGTTGTCATTCTTGCTATGAATGTACCGTTGTTTGATCAGTGTTTCCTCTCTCCCTTTCCTTATTCCCCCTAGCTATTCTCCCATGTTTTGGCTTATATTTTGTAATGTTTATTACTAAAATTTCTTGGGAGTTTTGGCTTGGTAACAGAATTTTTTCTGTTTTTTTCCCATTTTTGCATCCTCACCCTAGGGGTGTTTAGGCGTTTTGGTCTGCATATACCATCTGATGTTCTACAGTTTCTTCTCTGGAAGCCTCTGTTTTGCAACAGATAGTGTTTTAAATTGGTAACTGATTTCGGGCCAGGTTTTTTCAGTGCCTGGAGTCATGTTTCCGGTTTGTTGACACTTTTGTTTAGATTGACAACAGTTACTTCTGTTAGTGATTATTTGTCTTCTGCATCACTTATTTCATAGCAAGATACATTAATATTGTCCGTAAGTGTTACATTAATTTTTCAAAATGATTTAACAAATTTTGTCCACACTTAGGCTTTTTTGGGATCCATTTGGGCTCAGGGTTCCCATTGGGAACTTGGGCTCTTGTGAAAAAAATTTTCAAAACATTTTTTCTTTTCGAATCATTTTTTTCGTAAAGATTATAATGGATTGTTTTATTATGTATCTTTATTTTCAAGGATTAGTGCGAGTACTATGATTGTTTATCCCTTTCACAATGAATGATTATTGTTCAAATTGTAATAGGAGGAAATCTTCCTCTGATTCTCATGATCTCTGTATTAATTGTACTCAATGTACTCGCACTAATCTTTGTCATGTGTGTTTCAATTGGGATGACCAACGTTGGAAACGTGTGTCACGGTATGTTGTTACTGGAGAGAGGGCCATGCCGGTCCTCTCTCCGCAGAGTCACTCTAGTCTCTCACTCTCTTTTTTCAGAGGAACAAGAACAGTGTGATGTTTCCGTGATGTCGTCCAGAAGTGTGCCTCCGTCGTCACAAACTAGCGAAGAGCTAGCGGCAAAAGTGCTCATGGAGATCCGTCAATTACCCGGGAGTTCGCAAATTCGATCGAGGGGGTTGACGTCCGCTAGCTCGCCCGGTGTTGCGTCCATTCACCGAATGGGTCAGCACCCGGGTTCGTCCGTTGCGGTGCAGGAGAAAGAGTCGGGTGTTGCGAGCATTATAAAACTACCACGTGCACACCCAGTGACGAAGGAAAAGAGGATGGATCGAAGGCAGCCTGATAGTCCGGTATTTAGCTTGTCCAGCTCCCCTCTCATGTAGCAACATCGGGGACCTGATGTTGTAGCCCGTAGCGTTACGCAGTCGGAGCATACGTCCGCCGCTCGGTACGCTCCTGTATATAGGCAATCCGGCGAGGCTACCTATAAGGCTTCCTCATCCAGCATCCACGGCAGCACACACGACCGCACCTTGGCTACGTGACCAGTGAGATACAGTCAGCTTCGCCGACCAGTGATTCCACGGCGACCAGGTCACGCCATCCGGTAGCCAGGGATACGAGGCCTCCTACATCCAGACGTTCGCACAAAAGATGTATGCAGAATGCAACGTCCAGGGAGCTTCCGGCGGCTAAATCCGGTAAGACCGCGGCTCCCCAGGCCTCCGTAATGGACGTGCTATCACAGATAGCAAAGATCATCGCAGCATCCCAGCAACCGACAGAGCCCCTGTCGGAACATGAAGTTTCAGACGATGCTGGGTCGGTACGTTCCGCCGCATGGATCAGGTGCGGACGACCGAGAATTCCAAGAGGTCAGGCAGAATGGCGAAAGGGATTCAGATGAGTTACATTTTTCCCTTTCGGAACAACATAAAATTGCTGTAGAGTTTATCCGGCATTACCTTCCAGAAGTTGTTCCGCCGGACCAAAATGCTGCGCAGCCGGATAGGAGGGTGATAGCGCCACTGGACACCGACTTTTTTAATCGCTTTAGGGACATTGTCCCGGAATTTCCGCCACAGTCCAGGAACGTCTCACGGATATTTGAATTATATGATGACGCTATCGACAAACTTGCCAACAAGACGGGCAGATCAGCCTTCCTATCGGCGTCTGCTCTACAGCTGCCTTTCATCAATCCAAGGAATAAATTTGAAACGGCGGGTCAGGGCATCTAGAGAGTTCCTCTGTGTTTAGACGACCAGGCTGAAGACCTTGAATTATCCATGCCGTCGTCTATGTCACTTCCTTCGTCTGCGTTGAAAACGACAATATCGTCTAACAGGGCTAGTTTAGGCGCTCTTTCATACGCAGATCACCTTACCAGGGCGTTGTCATTACGCTTAGAAGGACCAGAATTCCAAGATGTACAGACGTCCTTAAGAGTTCTGTCCAGGGCCATAACTTTCTCCACGTATAACTCCGCCCTTTCAGTGGCAAATCTGGAGTTAGTTAGACGTGACGCGGCCCTAGCTACTTCCACATGCGTGGACAGTAAGGTGAAAAACTTTCTTAGAGTCGCTCCGGTCTCCGGAGAGTTTCTCTTCAACGGCAAGCTTTTTGCAATATATGATAAATTAACAAAGAAAGCTTCAAACTCTCTGCTATTTAAATCTGCTTCCAAAAAATCGGAACAAGCAGAGAAGAGTAGGCCAGGCACTTCTGGGACGAGTTCGTCCAGGGGAAGTTCCTATAGAGGTTCCTATGCGTCCTGTAGGTCTTACTCAAGAGACCGTCAGAGTTGCGACTCGAGTAGGGGCCGTAACGCTCAGACGGCCCCAGGCCGACGGGCCGAGGTGCGGGTCGCGGAGGACATAGTTTCTCCTCCCGCAAGCCTCGCAGATCCAGGAGGTGATGGTTCAGACCTCTGTCGCGTTCCGGTGGGCGGAAGACTGTCGAGTTTCTCAAACAACTGGGATTCAATTACGGAGGACCCTTGGGTTCGAGGGGTTATTTCTGAAGGACTAAAACTGTCCGTTAACCTCCGTTAACTCGATGTCCAAGATGGACTCAGCTTTCGTCAAATTTTCAGAAAAGAACGATTCTTCTATCAGAAGTCCAGTCTCTTTTAAAGAAGAACGAAGAACGCGATAGAGGTTGTAGAAAACCAGGAATCTCCAGGTTTCTACAGCCATCTCTTTCTGGTTCCGAAACCAGACGGCTCGTTCCGTCCAGTGATCGATTTGAGCTGGATAAACAAGTTGATCGTGGCTCCAAAGTTCTATATGGAGACCGTTCGATCGGTCAGAGCGAGCATTCGAGTGAACGACTATGCTGCGAGCATAGACCTCACAGATGCGTACTTTCACGTCATGGTACATCCGGCATTCAGAAAGTATCTTCGCTTCGCTGTCCTAGGTGTTGTTTATCAGTTCCGAGCGATGTGTTTTGGTCTGAATCTATCGCCCTGGGCTTTCACTCGAGTAATGAACTCGGTAATGACTTATTTCCGAGCTCATTCGTCTGCGGTAACGTCGGCCTACCCGGACGATATTCTTCAGAGGTACGGCAACGAGTTAACACTTCAGAACGATATGCAGAATCTGCTTCTATTGCTCCGACGTCCCGGTTTCATAGTAAACGAAGAGAAGTCGGATCTGGTGCCGTCCAAGTCATTCAGCCACCTGAGGATGAGCTTCGAGACGCACAACAATCTCGTTCGTCTGCCGTTAACCAGAGCGAAACTAGTCAGTTGTTACGTTCGCTATTGTCTTCACTCAGACAAAGTTACAGCGAGAGAATTCATGAGACTGATTGGTCCCTGCGGAGCTGCCGCGGACCTCATTCCATTGGGGCGGCTACGCACTCGTCCTCTCCAGGTCTATCTGACTCAGAATTGGAGAGTGAAGATTCATTCGCTCGAGACGGACATCCTCTTGTCAAGCCAAGTGAAACAAGAGATTCAGACTTCCGCAGAAATTCAGTGGTTAACTCAGGGAGTTCCACTACACTTGCCAGATCCGAGTTTTACGATTATGACGGATGCCAGTCAAACAGGTTGGGGCGTGTTGACACTGAGCCCATCGGATTTGAAGTGCCAGGGTCTTTGGGATCCGCCGTTTTAAAACAAGCACATCAACATCAAAGAAATGATGTCGATTTGGCTTGCTCTACGTCATTGGATAGACGTTGTTCAGAATGCACACGTGCAAATTCTGTCCGACAATACGACGGTAGTTGCGTATATTCGGAAACAGGGTGACACTCATTCCATTCCGTTGATCAATCTAACGGAAAGAATTCTTCTGTTTGTTCTAGAACATCAGATTCTCCTATTGGTCCGTCATATTCCGGGTCGTCTGAACGTCTTAGCAGACTCCCTTTCACGGAGGGGTCACCTGTTGCCGTCAGAATGGACTCTCAACAAGCAAGTATTCAATCAGATTTGCTACCAATTGGAACGGCCAATGATAGATTTATTTGCGACACATCTCAACAATCAGTTGCAGACGTATGTGTCACCTTGTCCGGATCCTCCAGCGTTTGCAGTAGACGCTCTCTCGATCTCTTGGAACGGAATGATAGGATATGCGTATCCTCCAGCGCCGTTGATTCAGCAGATATTGCTCAAGATAAAACAATCGCAATGCAAGATTCTGTTGGTAGCATCTCTGTCGCCACAGAGACCGTGGCTTCCTCAACGGGAAGATCTTCTTTCGCAGGGGAAATCGCGCATCCACCATCACAATCCGCAAGGTCTAAACCTTCTCGTATTTCCGTTGTGCGGTCCTTCTTGCACGGAAAACATTTTACAGGACGAGCAGTGGACGCGATTTCTAACTCGCTAAACTATACTGCTAAGTGGAAGGTCTTTTGTCAGTGGTGTGGGGATCATTCCGTAGATATTTATGATCCTTCCATTCCAGACATTGCAAACTTTCTAGTATACTTGTTTGATGAGATTAAACTGCAGCCTATCACCATTAAGGGTTATAGGTCTATGCTGTCTGATACCAATGCACATCATGATAGCTTAATGATTGGAACTAATGTCTCTTTACCTAAATTAGTTAGAAATGTTTCGATAAATAGACCTAGAACCCTTTGATTAATTCCCACGTGGAATTTGGCCTGGGTTCTTCTTAAGCTAAAAGAAGCGCCTTTTGAGCCTCTTGACACAGTGGACTTCAGATTCTTAACATATAAGACAGCTTTTCTCTTAGCCTTTTCTTCTGCTAGAAGAGTTAGTGAGCTTCATGCACTATCTGTGGATGATTCTCACTACCGTAGTGTTGGTAATGCTATTACCTTTACCACCAATGTTGGATTTTTGGCTAAGAATCAGGCTCCTAATAAGTATCCTGAACCTTTTGTTATTAAGGCCCTTCCATCTTCTGATTGCCGTAGGCCTTTACTTTGTCCTGTTAGAGCAATACGTATTTACAAACGTAGATCTGAGTTCATAAGAAAAAGACGTAAGCGTTTCTTTCTGTCTTTGATGCCTAATAGAAAGGATAGTATGGTCCATTCTGTTGCTAGATGGTTTCAATTGACTATTCGTACTGCTTATGAAAAATTATCTACTTCTCAGCAGTCGGCACTCAAGATCTCAGCTCATGAAGTAAGAGCTCTTTCTACTTCTTTGGCCTATGCTAATTGTATTGCTATTACTGATTTAATGAAGGCTGCATATTGGTCTCAACCTTCCACATTCACTAATTTTTATCTCAGAAATATTGAGTCCATTTCTAGAGACCTCCATTGTTTAGGTCCGTTATCAGTTGCTCAGAATATCGTCTACTAAACAGTTGCATCTATAGTTATGTAGGCTTTCTGTTCCGGCAGTGACTCTGTCCTGCTGCCCCTTCGCTCTGGGGTATTTGACCCAGGTCACCTGCTTTATAGTGAAAAGCAAGGGAATAACTCCCCTAGAGTCAGTAATTCCGAGTCGGTACCGGGATGGTTTCAAAGTATAAAGCTAATGTTTACTCATGTCATGTAATATTTTTTAAAGTGTAGCTCGGTGTGAAGCATTTGTATATGTCACGTGTCAAACGCGCGTTAATATACAATCCTCGGACACTTTTAATGAGTATAACGAGTCTCATTTCTCTGGACTTCCTTTATTTATTGGCTTACCTTTAAAAATATTAGTATAAAGGGTTATGCTGGATGTTAATAGAGATCATTGATGATTATTATGCTCAATTACTGATTGGTGTTGTGTCTTTCTTCTTTCTATAAATAAGAAAGATACATGTAAAGCCTATCTCTCCTTTTCTCCTTGAGGGGATATTCTGTTATAGATAATTGAGCTTATTGCATTTTCCTTTATGTCCTAGGCCCTCCAGCCTATTTACTATTTACCTAAGTCTGGGTCATTGGTACAGTATAAAAATGTTAACAAATTTATAGTAATTGATATATTTTTTATACTTTCCAATGACCCAGACGGGGGTGGCCCTCCCATGAGTGGGGAACTCATACCTCCCCGCTGAGTACATAACGCTTACCAGGCACTGGTTGTAAGATTGATAATTGGCGCCAATTTTGGGACCCCCTTGCCACTGCGCATGCGCAGAGGAGTAAATGTATGGAAGACCATACATGACATGTAATTTTCGGGTTTTGATGCAAATTGTGGGGACTGGGGGGACAAAATTTGTGTTTGGCCCTGAATTAAAGAGTTTAGCACCAGCTAAGTCTGGGTCATTGGTAAGTATAAAAAATATATAAATTACTATAATTTTTTTTAACTTTCTGAACCAATAGTCTGGTATGAACCAAATTTGGTGAGTGGTATTATTGGGTCATAAGTACTTGACCCAAGCAAAAAAAAAAAAAAAAATTCCCGCATCCCCATGAGAACCCTGGGAGCTAAAGATAGAAATATTTTCAAACGCCCATATTTCCCAAAGAACACGGAACAGAGAGCTGTTATTTGGTATGAAGTATCCTTAGGACCAGTAGAATTGAATGGTAAAAAAAAATTGCCATCGGTTGTGTTAGGGTGTTCTGTAATGGGCATCGAAATAATGCTGAGTCAGCATATTTGCAAAAATTTAAAAAAATCTTTTCTCCAGAACCAGTCATCAGAATCTTTTGATATTTGGTATACAGCATTCATAGGGTGTGTGTGTGTGTGTGTGTGGGGGGGGGGAACAAATGAAAATTTGTTGAAATAAAGCTCATTGGTTCATATTTGGGCTCTCTCCATGAGCCCAAAGTTTTAAAATAGGATAATATGGGGAATATTCTTTAAAAATCTTCTTCTTCAGAACCACCAGTCAGAATCTTTTAATGTTTGGTATACATCACATCAGTGTTATGAGGGACAGATTGAAACAAAGTCCCTAGGTTAATATTTGGGCTTCCTACGGAAGCCCAAAATTTATCTTTGTTCAATATGGAGGGTAATTTTTAAAAAATCTTCTTCTTCAGATCCACCAGTCAGAATGCTTTGATATTTGGTATGCAGCCTCTCTAAGGGGGTCAGATTCAAGTTTGTTCAAATCAGATCCCTAGGTATATATTTGGGCTCACTATGATAGCCCAAATTTTTACTTAACGCAATATGAGTAAATTTCTTTAAAAATCTTCTTCTTCGGATCCACCAGTCGGAATGCTTTTATATTTGATATACAACATCTCTAAGGGGGTGGGGGGGGGGGGGGTCAGATTCCAGGTTGTTCAATTCGAGTGCCTAGGTTAATATTTGGGCTCCACATGGGGACATGAAATTTAACTTGGTACAATATGAGGGAATTTCTTCAGAAATCTTCTTCTTCAGATCCACTCGTCAGAATGCTTTCACATTTGGTATACAACATCTCTGTGGGGGTGGGGGGGGGTGGGGGGGGGGTGTCAGATTCGAGTTTGTTCAAGGATCCATAGGTTAATATTTGGGCTCGCTATGGTAGCCCAAATTTGAACTTAGTACAATTCGAAGAAATTTCTTTACAATTTCTCTTCTTCAGATCCAACAATCAGAATGCTTTCATATTCGGTACACAGCATCTCTAGGGAAGTCAGATTCCACTGTGTTCAAATCAAGAGCCTGTGTTAATATTTGGGCTCTCTGTGGGAGCCGGAATTGGCCATTTTGCTGAAGAATGAAAAATTTTGTATTCAGTACCCTCTAGAGGTGTGTAACTAAGATTAATCCACATAGGTTGTATCAAGGGGCTTCATCGGTCAGCTCTACATTTTACTTTATGATCAACCGAAGAAAAGGCATGATGCCCAGATTATTTTTATCACTCATGAGGGACTCAAGGGTTGACAGCGTAGCTTATGGAGATGGCTTGCTTAATGTAGACTCATTCTTGGACTCTGTTTAAATTGTGTTCTGTTCAAGATGAGCGCTTCGGGCCCCGTGGGGCCTCTTGTTTCTTTTCTTTTTGACAAAAACTTGCAAATGATTCACCAAACACATGATGTGAAATGTCTTCAGAAGCCTGAATGTGATTTAAAAACGATCACAAGTAGGATATTTAATGTTACAAGTTGTTTGTTTTGTGTCAACATTAATTAATTTATGAATTACGTCACGTTTTTTATGAAGAGGGGTATACTGGGGGGAGGGGGGCACATTCATTGAGGGCTATTTTTTTTAACAATGTTACCATATCAGTATAAATTTCCCATTTGTGATAGTTTTTCGCAAGATGTTTGTTTTGTGTCAACGTCAATTAATTTATGAATTATATCATAGTGTTTTTATGAAAAGGGCTGTGGGGGTGGGGGGAGGGGGTGGTCACATTCATTGAGGGCTATTTTTTACCACATCACTATGTGGAAGAAAATTTGACATCAATTGTTTGGATAAATGGCAGTTAAAATGCCAGTGTCTGTATTGTTGAAAAATATATATTTTAGAAACAAAATTGACGTTCAGGTTTGTTTCGTGGGGTGGGGAGGGGGAGTGGGACACAATTCCTCTAATCGATTGGAGCAATGGACGCAAAATCAGTTTATTTAAGGACATGTGGACATGTGAAAGGCATCAATAATTAGGCCATATTGAAACTCTTTTTTTCAAATTTAATTCCCCTTCGCCTTGTGTGAGGACAATAATAATCTATGTGAATCATTGAATTATGATCAATTACGAATCGAGACGACTTACATAAGCTTTAAGCTAGGGAGACGACTTACATAAGCTTTAAGCAGGGAGACGACTTACATAAGCTTTAAACAGGGAGACGACTTACATAAGCTTTAAGCTTCCTGTCGAATCCCTCCTTTACACAGTAATCTACTTTCATTGATTTGTGTATACTGTTGTATTTGGTTTTGTTCAGAACTTTTGTTACCTTACTGTTATTGTGAAATGTGTACACACGTCATTTAATGAATAAATACTGTTTAAACCAAACTAATCACGAAACGAACGTCAACTCAACAACTCTATTTATAGAAATGATCCGCATCGCCGATGCGAGGTCGTGTTTTCGTGGCTATCACAACGGTGGGTAACTATGAACCAAAAAAGCATGAGAGGACCTTTTTCTAAATAACTAATTTGAACAAAATAACTACGTCAACTCAATAATTCTGCGGTCATATATCCGACCGAACATTTTCGAACTTGATCGAGACAATTATCCTGGAAACCCATACAATAAAAAAGAGAATCAAATCGGTTAACAGTTGTTCAAGTTATGGTGCTATCAATAGTATCAATAGTCTCATTAGTATCAAGCATAAAATTTGCAAAAAATGACAGTCAGCCCAATAATTCTTCAGCCGTACATCGGACCGAGCTCGTTTTCGAACTCGACCAAGACATTGTTCCTTGAAACCCACGTGCCAAATATCTCAAATCGGTTGACGTTTGTTGAAGTATCGCGCTATCAAGCTCAAAATTAGTAGATTTTAACAAAGGGACATAACTCTTGCGAAAAAAGGCATGGACACGCCCTGTTTTGCGTCATCGGGTGTTGCACATGAATATTAAGCCACACATCAAATATCAAAATCCGTTCAGAAATAACTAAGTTTTTTAGCAAAAAGAGCCGTCTGCCCGGCGACCGGCCCTCATATTTGGTATGAATGCTTTCATATTTGGTGTACGACATCTCTACGGGGTGGTGGGGGGGGGGGGGGGGCAGATTCAGGTTTGTACAAATCGGGTCCCTCAGTTAGTATTTGGGCTCTCTATTGGAGCCCAAAGTTTAACTTTGTGAAATTTGAGGAAATTTCTTTAACAATCTTCTTCTTCAGATCCACCAGTCAGAATCCTTTCATGTTTAGTATACAACATTTATAAGGGGGGGGGGGGGGGGGGGGGGGGCAGATTCAAGTTTCTTCAAATCGAGTTCCTGGGGTTATATTTGGGCTGCCTATGGCAGCCTGAATTTTAACTTAGTGCAATATGAGGGAATTTCTTCAAAAATCGTTTTCTTCAGATTCACCAGTCAGATTTCATTTATATTTGGTATGCTACATCTTCCGGTGGGTCAGTTTCAGTTTTGTTCAAATTGGTTACCTGGGTAAATATTTTGGCCCCCTGTTTTAGCACAAAGTTTAACTTAATACAATGTGAGGACATTTCTTTTAAAACCCCCTTCTTCAGATCCACCGGTCAGAATTCTTTCATATTTGGTATATAACATCTCATGGGGGATCAGGTTCAAGTTTGTTCAATTCGAGTCCCTGGCTTATTGTTTGGGCTCTCCATGGGCGGGGTGGGGTGGTATGGGGAGCACGTTAGGTTTGTTCAAATCGATTCCTTAGTTTTTTTTTCCATAAAATGTGCCGTTCATGACTTCATTCCTTTGTAGTGTTGATGAACCATGTATAACTGAATGTGACCCCAAATACTTCTTTGAACCACTTTGGTAGGTGAGCGATTACAGCCCCTTGGGGCCTCTTGTTTAGTCAAGTTGGGACGAAGTCAAAGCTCGACTTATTGTTTGGTGAATGGCGGGCGGGCGGGCGTAAACAGTTGGTTTCCGGATGATAACTTGATAATGGTTCGATCCTCGTTCATGAAACTCCATAGGTAGGTTGGCATTGGTGGGTGGAAAAACCCTATTTATTTTGGACTTGCTTGGCCAAAGGTCAAGGTCACAGTGACCATGAACATAGTAAATTGTAAACAATTGGTTTCCGGATGATAACTTGTCTATGGTTAAACTCACGTTCACGAAACTTCATACGTAGGTAATAGTTGGCTTTCATGAGAGGAAAAACCCTATTATTTTGGACTCACTAGGTCAAGGTCACAGTGACCCTGAACATAGTAAATCAAAACAATTGGTTTCCGGATGATAACTTGATAATGGTTCGAACCACGTTCATGACACTTCATAGGTAGGATGACATCAGTGAAATGAAGAACCCTATTCATTTTGGACTTGCTAAGTGAAAGGTCAAGGTCGCAGTGACCTTCAACATAGTAAATTGTAAATAGTTGGTTTCCGGATGCTAACTTGACTACGGTTGAAGCCACATTCATGAAACTTCATAGGTAGGTTGGCCTAGGTGAGTGGAAGACACCTGTTTATCTTGGGCTCGCTAGGTCGAGGGTCAAGGTCGCAGTGACCTTGAACGTAATACATCGTAAACAATTGGTTTCCAGATGATAATTTGACAATGGTCCGACCCATGCTCATAAAACTTCATAAGTAGGTTGGCATTATTGCAAAGAAAGAGCCCTATTTATTTTGGAATCAGTAGGTCAAGGTCACAGTGACCCTTCAGATAGTAAATTATAAGCAATTGGTTTCCGGACGATAAGATGATAATGATTAAACCCACTTTTGTGTTGTCACAACTCGACATTGGATCGGTGATCCTATCGAAAAATTATTTTGTGTGTGTGGGGTAGGGGGGTGCCTCCAGAACGCCCCCATGGCTGCGCCACCGTGCCCCCACTTCAGCAATCGTGATTAAGTGCCTTGCCCAATGACACAACGCAGTTACCCCTGCTGGGGATCGAATCGTGGATCTCTCGGCTTGATGTTAGTAGTAGATCATGTATTCGATCGACCCACATTGGCCAGATCTCATGTGACGTCATAAGCACATGGTCCAGTTACTTCATTTTTGGTTGTCATGGTAATGTGCGTGCGCGCCATCTTGTGGCACAATCCCCATAGTGATACGTGGTCCTAGTGTGCATGCGCAGAGCGTTTTGTTGAGGTGGGGCGAGTGTACGTCGTCCATTTTGTTTATCTGAGGCCGCCATCTTGGTTTCTATGGTAGCACATGGTTGATATGTGACCCAAAACCTTCTAGCAGGGAAGGGGGTGTGTTCGGAGGGTGTGTTCGATTGAATAGGAGTAATTTTAATTACAGCAAACAACCCGACAATCACTCTTAATAATCCAAAACTACCGAGACGGACTTAGCAAACCCCCACCTAGGGCTTATAATAGTAGCACGTAGTGCTAAATGAATGATAAGAGGTCTCGTGTGGATAAATTCAAGTGAACTAGAATACATCGAATTACCACAAACCTCCAGCCAATCTCTTTAAACCATTGAGCAGATGAGTATCAAAAGAGCGATTTCTTTTACGACTCTTAATGCTCATCGGGGTATAGGAGGAAACCTATGACATGTTGAAGTAGTACTATATATACTTGATGATAATTTGGCTCCTAGCATCTGCCCAGTTCTAGACCTCTCCATGATCTTCATATCTCCAACACCACTATTACTGATTTTCCCAATATAGCCATCGTCTGCCCTATGATTAGCTTTTACAGTAGTCACCAAATCCCGTAGTATTCTTCCACTCGTGCAGCCTTGTACCATTACTAGTACTAGTACAGGCTTGCCAGCCATCTCATATTGCTCGAACGGCCAGAATCCATCGAACAAATGAGCCATAGAGTAATTGCCTGAACGAGTGACTCCACGTACGACTATTTTGCTAGTCTAGGTATTGAAAGGTGGGAAGGATCTTGGGAACTAACAACGTGATATAATAACCTCAGTTATTGAAATTGACGTACAATCCCGCTTATAATATAGCCTTGGTTTTTGAAAGTGTTGTTAAACCCTAATGAACCTATTTGCCATTGAATTATGATATTTTGTCAGTTTAAAAAATGAAGGTTTGTTTTACTATAGCTTATCTTGAAATTTGATCCTTGCGCAATCTTTCAAAATTTCTCGATTACCATATTTGTCGCCACATTAACATATGAACATAAATGTGTGGTTCTGTCTTTATTGCATGTCGCTGTACAACACGTTTTGGCAAATTGTTATATTTCACATAACCGCTGCTATTCCTGCGATATATACCATCTCTTTCCTGAACAATTTTGCTTGGGGCCTGAAATATTTACCGAAATTAACAATATTGGGTGTGCACCATTACGTGTCACGTATTTTCATATTATGTTTACACTACTGCATGCATATTGTTCAGATCGCGGCTGAGTTTCTAGTACATCTGTCTCCTGTCACTGCACTACTAGTTATTCTACAATTCGTCTCTACCGTGTCTTCAGATAATATTCGACATGCTCTCGTCCATACGAAAGTACACCCAGAACACATCATAGCCATATTATAGACTATTCGGCCCCTTAGCAACTACGTACCACCATAGCAACCAAGGTGAAGGTTTAGAGTATAAGAATTTGTCGACGGAAACACATGCTACCCTGACATGATAACCAACATGACACCACAGTTCACTGGATTGATGACGTCACTTCCCCTCCACCAAATATGGCATGAAAACCCCAGATTCGACAACTAACCTTCGTCCGTTACCGATAACGATACACATACGCAAACTGTACAAATAAGGAATGGCATGCAATTCATGAAAAGGCATTTTTGTATTATTTTGGTTTCACACTGTTTATCGGCATCCCTCAGTATTTAAGTACCGTCACTTATATTCAACTTCAAATGCAGTGTATCCCTAATTCATGCATCATGGCTTCTGGTATCTTATAACAGCAGTGATTACGTGAATGAATATATTTTGTCCCTAGAAACCAGACATGCACCAACTGCGATTTATCGCCTTTATGTTTTCAAAGGCAGATTTAATATTTAATAATTTGTAAAATCAGCTTCGCTGACTCCAGAGTTGATATATCTGATAAATTGCATATCATCGAGGTGCTCTAAGAAGAGACGAAGTTGTCGTTTATTGGTCATATTCCTGCCGACATAGATATTATGCTGATATTAGATTTATGGGTGGAAACCCATATTCATAACGCATAACCGATCTATAACTGAAATGTGAGGATTGGGCAAACATGCCCAATATTTGTTCTAAGCATGAAGAAAATTGATCAGTATCATATTGTTGTACTGAGAGGTTCTCCTCGTTTATGTACATGGGCTTCTGTTGGGTTAATGCATTGTTATACATATTATCTCCCTTGATACGCTCACTGGCGGACAATCTCCCTTTATTGTCATTCATTGATAAGAACTGGTACTGACAAGACGACTGTTATGGATTAGCAAAATGCTCCACGTAGTGTCAAAATGCCTCAATGAATCATTTGGATATGCATTTTAACCACATTTTACAACACTGGCGTCGCCGCGACTAATTGGATGTGAGGAATCACGTTTGTGTTTTTTATCAATTTTCTCTCGGTTTATTGTTGATTTTTTCGGTTTTTTCTCAACATGACTTCCCAAGGAACGATACGAGCGCATACCTGTATCGGGCGGTATCTCATGGCTACTTGATTCACAAATTTTGCCATCGTTCACTTGATAATTTGTATATTGTAATTTTGGAGAATCTGAGAACTGTTTTGTAAATTATTTTTCAACGCCGATGGAGAGAAAGCCGGTTTGTTTAGCCGTCTCGATTTGTTTGTAGAATAATTTACGTTTTGAAAACATTTGTCATTTGGGTTTTCTGTTTATAAGCAGAGTTGTATGATTTACTCCTAATGTAGAGAAAAGAATGATGGTTTCAAAATCTTCTGTTTGTGTATTATATTCCCAAATATTAGATTCAAGTTTGTAATATTGTCTATGTACAGCAAGCCATTGTTTCTGTTGCCCCTGTTTTGTCAGTGATTGTTTGTGCACACAATAAAAACTAAAGTGTTAAAACTGACACTTTCAAGGTGTTAAACCTATTCTAACTCTTAGGGTTTGATTTTAACACTCAAAGTGCAATGCTTTAAGTACTTAGACATTACAATCGTCAGACACCTGAAACTTGAATGGATGGCACTTCCCATGTATCTAGCATTTGTGGTTCTTCCAGAATCGTCCATAATTTGATTTGCGCATGGTGGGTACATAAGTAAAAGGACACAACGCAGACGACGCGTATCAGGCTCGAGAGTTCGAGCCTGCCTGATCCGCGTCATCTGCGTTGTTTCCTTTTAAGTGTCGCGACATTACACTTGTCAAGTGGCATTATTGTCAACACCTGTCAAGTTCTGGGATATCTACACTTGAACAAAGTGCTAGTTCAGCACTTAGTAAGGAGGAAACTGGGAAGCAGGAAACGTGGGGGAATAATGCTTGATGTGGGGGGTGTAACTGAGGAGGGGGGTTCTAGTAGGAAAATTCGGAAGGTGGCGTCAGGTCAGGGCTGCGTCGAGTCCGGAATCATCCAGAGTCGGCGAAAGGCTGCCAAGGTTGCTAGGCGGTGTTTAGAAAACAGGTTTAGTGGTTTAGACTCTGACACCCCTGGGGACGAGAGTGAGGGGGAAAGTGTGGGGGGTGAGATGGTTGTTGATGATGATAGGCCAGTCAGGGTAAGGAGGGCGATCAAGAGAACGAGGGGGCCAGGAGCTTGCAAAACGAGAGGAGGTGCAGATGATATAGGAACTGGGGCCAGAAGAAGAAAATTAGTTGTAGCGGGGAGCAGCATTGTACGTGGGATTGACAATGTAGTTTGTGGTCCTGATAGTTCCAATCGAACAATCTTGTGCTTTCCGGGTGCGAAGGTGGAGGATCTCAGGGACCGGGTAGATGGCATTGTGGCAGGGTCAGGACCGGAACCGGTAGTGGTGGTCCATGTGGGGACCAACAATATCAGGGAGAGAAGGTCAGTAAGTTTGGTGGAGTCGTATAGAGGCTTAGTCGGCAAACTGCTAAGTAGGAATGCAAGGGTAGTCGTATCCGGGGTCCTTCCTGTCCTTGGAGGTGGGGACGAACGGAACTCAGGGATTTTGGCGCTAAATGAAGAGTTAGAGGACTACTGTGTTGATCTGGGAATTCCCTTTATCGACCATTGGGACACGTTTTGGGGCAATGGTAGCATGTACGGGCGTGACGGGCTGCATCTTAGCAGGGCGGGTAAACGGGTATTAGGGGATAAAATTCTACGGGTAGCAAAGCCTTTTTTGGAGAGGAGCGGGGTGGGAGGTCAGAAGCAAGTATAACGAGAGTGGACATAGGTGGGGTGAACAAGAGTGAGGGGCACAGAATAAGTTTACCAAGACTAGCACCAGAAAACAATGGGCCCAGTAGGCGGAAGCCAATGAACCTCGGTACCCTGAAAGTGGGTTATAGCAACATCCAGGGTCTCCACCGGAAAGTAAGTGAAATTGCTACATTGATCGAGGCAGAGGAGTTTGATGTCATGGGCTTAAGCGAGACGTGGGTGAGACACGAGGAACGGGTAGACCAAGTAAGCGGGTGTGTGTGGATAGGTGTAGGGCGAACGGAAGGCCAGAAAAAGGGGGGAGGGTAGGCATGTACTTTAAAGAGGATTTAAAACCGTCGCTGATTACAGATCTGGAAGATATCATCACCCCGGCTGATGTATCAAAAGAAATTGGATGGGTAAAGATCAGTCTGAGAAACAAAAGTATTGCCCTTGGGATTGTGTACTGTGCGGTGGAGGGAAGTAAACCCGAGTGGAATGACTCGATATACTCAACACTAAGGTCCAATATCACTGAACTAGTAAACAGGGGGCTCGGTATATTTCTGATGGGCGACTTTAATGGACACATAGGTGACAAGGAAGAAGGCATAGAGGGTGGGGACAAGAAAGTCAACAGGAATGGAAGGAAGCTGTTGAACTTCACAAATGAGCTCGGTCTGAAGATTCTGAACAGGGACGCTAGGTGTAAGGGGAAATGGACCTGGGAGAGAAACGACAGAAAATCAATAATTGACTACATTCTCGCAGATATGAATTTATGGAGGGAGGTGATAAGGGTAGAAGTGGATGATGAGGGCAAAATGGAGTTGGATAGTGATCACAACTTGATTATAGTGACGTTGAGGGCCCAAAACCTAGAGAAATGGAAAGGAAGCTTCAAGGAGATTTGGGAACTCAAAAAGGATGCCGACTGGGCGAAGTTCGAAGAAAAACTGAAACCAAAGCTTGCAGCCGTACACAAGTGAGGTAGTGTCCAGACAATGGCCGACGCCATAGTTGCGAGCCTAGTGGAGGCAGGGAAGGAAAGTGTAGGAAAGATTAGGGTGCCAACACGGGAACTTGGGTACAGAGTGAACGAAGAACTGAAAAGGGCCATAAAGGTTAGAAAAGCTAAATGTGCTGCATACAGGAGAAGTAGAAAACTTAAGGGGGTGGAAAGCAATGAGGCCATGGTAGCAAAGGAAGAATACCAACAAGCACGAAATAAAGTAAACAAGATTAAAGACGACAACCGGAGAGTGCGAAATAGCAGTCTTATTAGGACGATAAGAACGACAGGGGGGTCGAGTTCGAGCGTATTTTGGAAATGGGTGAACAAACGTAACAAAGTGAATAACCAACAGATCATTAAAGTAGATGGCAGAGTTACAGAAGAGCGAGATCAAATCGCATTAGAACTAGTCAAGCACTGGGAAAAGGTAAACGATAAGCGATGGGGCATGGAGAACCCACCGGAGAGTCTGAACCAGGTCGAGGAAAATCTCTCGGACTTCGTGTGCAGCGAAATCAAAACTGAGGAGGTGCGAAGGGTGATCTCAAAATTGAGGAATGGAAAAGCGGGAGGGGTGGACGAAATTCCTAACGAGTTTATCAAAAAAGGGGGAGAGGAACTCTTGGAAAGCCTAACTGCCCTATTCAATTTAGCGATAGAAAAACAAGAGGTCCCAAAGGAGTGGAGGGAAAGCAAAGTAACATTTATTCACAAAAAGGGGAAAAAAGACGTTTTGGATAACTATCGAGGGATCTCTGTCAGTAGCAACATTGGGAAGGTTTTCTGTAAAGTCCTTTATGGGAGACTAGAGGAGGTGATTGAGGAGAAGGGTTTTTTTGGGGAGAAATACAGAATGGCTTCAGGAAGGGAAGGAGAGTAACCGACCATCTTTTCACGCTATCCCAAATGATAGAATCCGCGAAAGCAAAAAAGAAAAAGATGTTTATGGCCTTTTTGGATGTCAAAAAGGCATACGATAGAGTATGGAGGGAGGGTATGTGGCGCAAGCTGGAGGCTCTGGGCTTAGGAGGCGAGTTTGTTGGAATTATGAAAGCATTATATAAAGATGTACAGAGTGAACTAAGCCTGGGAAACATTACAACAAAACGTGTGCCTATGGAGATAGGCCTAAAACAGGGGTGTATCCTTTCGCCAATCCTGTTTGCATTGTGCATCAAAGGTTTAGGAGATGAACTCCTGCGTAGCGACGAGGGGTAGCAGTTGGGGACTTGAAGATCCCAGGGCTATTTTTTGCAGACGATATGGTTCTAGTGTCAGAAAGCGAAGAGGGGCTAACGAAAATGCTGGGAATTGTTGGAAAATATGGGAGCAAATGGAGACTCGAACTTAATGAAAGCAAGAGCAAAGTTATACCTGTGGGCCGCAAAGTGGACCCCACTCGAAGGTGGAGAGTGGGTGAGTTCTGCATTCCGGAAGGGAGCAGCAAACTTCTCAGTGTAGGAGAGACAGGTGATTACGAGTATTTGGGGGTAAATATAAACATTACAGGAAGAGGCATCTACCGAAACCACACAAATAAATTGATTCTGAAGGGGAAGCGAATCCTTAACCAAATGAAACTTGTAGGGAGAAACAGATTCAATAAGGTTTTCGTGGGGAAAACCATTTGGGAAATGGTGGGGCTGGCAAGTATAACATACGGTACGGAAGTGATACCCCTAAACCAGACGGCCGTAAAGAGCTTGGAAATCTTACAGAACGATGCAGGCCGATGGATAACGGGGTCGAGTAATTCCGCAGCGCTAGAAGCAATCAGGGGTGAGCTTGGGTGGATGAGGATCAAGGACAGGATAGACCTGTTGAAACTCGGTTATCTTAATTATTTGGTGAATCTCCCCGACAGCCGATGGTGTAAAGTAATGTTCCTGCGAATTTTCAACTCAAATATCAAAACGGGGTGGATGGTTCAAGTGAGGGAGCTAGTAGAGAACTACTCATTGGAGATCTCGGACCTGGACGTTGGGGCAAACCAGGGTAAAAAAATCGTCAGAGAAAGGGTCATGGAGGATTGTAACCGTAATTGGCGAGAGGGGGTCAAATCAAAGAGGTCTTTGGGTGGCCTGCGTGATAAAGAGAGGCCAGGTTTTGAAGAGTACCTTGATGGCACCTTTGGGGGGTCACTCCTGTTCAAGCTGAGGTCGCGATCCCTGGAGCTGAGGGGAAAAATTGGGAAAGACGGTGAAAGGGAGTGCCTGATGTGTAACTTGGGCATGGTGGAGACCCTGGGACACTTCCTTCTAGAATGCCCAAAGTATCAGTCTAAAAGAATGAGATTCACTGGGAGTATAATGGGGAAGTGGGATGGGAGAATGAAGGACATGTGGTTAGGGGGGACTCAAAGGAGAGGGTTAATGTGCTAATCGGAGAGATTGGGAAGAATGGGGCAAGGGATGTCATCAAGCAGTTCGTCTCCGAATGTTGGGAGGAGAGGAGAAGCGTGGGAACAGGGAGG
This sequence comes from Pictodentalium vernedei, assembly GCA_031216915.1. Lineage (NCBI taxonomy): Eukaryota > Metazoa > Mollusca > Scaphopoda > Dentaliida > Dentaliidae > Pictodentalium > Pictodentalium vernedei. The sequence continues at coordinate 376,540,478 of CM062293.1, forward strand.
CAGTTGGGAGTTCAGGGGTAACCAAGTCTTCTCGTCAGAGAACCGCGACAAATCAGCGGCTGGCCAAAGTGTTATTATATTATTATTATAGTAAGTGTTAAGTACAGCACTTCATGTGTAGTTTTTAACACTTTAGTTTTTAGCGTGTATATTATCATTGTGACTCATTGTGTCCTTGGGCAAGACACTTCATCTCCATTGCCCGCGTGGGGGCACGATGACGCCGTGTACTGAGGCGTACTGCACGTCGATGGTACCCATGTCTTTAACCAATCTCACCCTGCCTGTGCTGCAGTGCGGAGTTACGATGTTGGGGAGCTGGCAGCTGCTCGTCGTTGCTCGGTGGTTCTCTCCGGGTACTCCGGCTTCCTCCACCGTAAAACTGTCACGGTCATGATTAGCCATTGTGCATGAATATGTGACCTTGAACATCAATAAATAAATAAATAAATAAATGTCATTGTGACTGATTAATCATGAGTACAGCTCACTGGAAGCTCAACTCTTCAATAATTGGGCACTCGTGTGTAAATATTCATTCAAGTTGCTGACTGTCCAGCATTATTGTATTATACAGTTCAAGTCGGAAATAGTTGTAAACTGTATTCATTTTGCAACATTCTTTTTCAATTAATTGTAATTGTTTACCCCTGTATTTAAAGAGATTTTTTCTTTGTACCTTGTCGGTTCAATAAAGGTGAATATTTTAAAACACAATTTTATAGTCGTTCTGAGAAAGTCAACCGATTCATAAAAAAATCTCGATTTTTATTTATTGTTGGTGTAAAAGGCTTTGTTTGCAACATGGGCCGTATAAATATTCAGACTGCAACATAGGAGGAACTCCGGAAATTGACGCGTATCGACGAAAATAAAGCCCACAAATTACTTAAACGCAGAGCGCGAAAAGGTTTTCTGGAACTGGATGACTTACTGTCGAAGACGAATTTATCCATCGATTTTTGGTCTGATTTGCTTCTGGATGGCACAATAACCTTGCATCTACCAAATGTTCAGTCATCTCATAAACAACGAATATCAAGCACAGACCGAGGTACTCAAACTCCTAACACAGTTGGAAAACGAAAGTCAAAAGTAGAAAACGATTACTGGTACAATGTCGTTCTCCTTCGCGTAAGTTATTTACTGAGTTCCTAAATGATCCACACCACGATACCCTATTCGTCACACCAACGTCGTCCTTTGAAATCACAAGGATAGTAAATGCCATGAGGCCAAAGTTAAGTCAAGACTGTGAAAATCTTACGTCCACCATCCTTAAACACTGGATCTCTCTAAAGCTTTCGACACCATAAGTCATGAAATATTAATTAAAAAACTGGACTACTATGGGATAAGAGGTCATGCAAACAACTGGTTTAAGAGCTATCTCCATAGTAGGACCCAATATGTCTCTCTTGGGGACAGTAAATCTGGTCCAGCTGAACTAACATGTGGAATTCCTCAAGGTTCTATTCTCGGCCCTATACTCTTTCTCATTATATAAACTATATACATAAGTCAACAAAGTTAAACCTACAATCTTTTGCAGATGACACTTCGGTATACAAATCCGGTGCGGATATAAACCCTCTAGTCTTGGACTTTAATGAAGAACTTCAAAAAAATATTTGATTGGTGTGCTGCTAACCACTTATTACTAAACGCTAAGAAAACTAAATACATTATACTTAATCCTTGTAACAGGGACAAGAACGTCACATCCCATCAAATACGGATAAACAATCAAGTTATTGATAGAGTTGGTTATTATGAGACTGAAAAATATCTCAAATTCCTTGGTATAAATCTTGATGAAAATCTTTCCTATAAGGCCCATATATCGCATATTTGCTCGAAAGTCGCTCTCGCAAACTACACCCTCAATAAGGTAAAAAAAGTTCTCCCACATAAAGTCATGAAAACTCTATATTTCGCACTTATACAAAGCCATTTGATTTATGGAATTCCATTATGGGGGGGGGGGGGGGGGATCAAAAGCCTGTAATCGTCTTTGTAAATTACAGAAGCGATCAATAAGAATTATAAACAACCAAAAATATAATGCCCATACTGACCCTTTATTTATCAAAGATAATATCCTGAAGATTAAAGATTTTTATAAATTACATGCCTCCCTGTTCTTGTTTGCCTGGCACAATGGAAACCTGCCAGGATCATTTGATGATTTTTTCTCAACCGTGCATAACGAAACCCTTATGAATACTCGACAAACGGGTCAGATTCGTACTCATAGAACGAGAACCAAAACGCTTGATGCCTTCCCAATCTTTGCATTCACCAAATTATGGAACGAATTAGACATTCACCTCCGGAAACTTAACAGCAGGAGAGAAGTCAAAAGTAAGTTAACAGCTAAACTTATTTCTTCTTACGAGAATAGCATCTCCTGCTCAAATCCGTATTGTCCCGACTGTGCTGTCTAGCCATATCTTTATTTTTAGGTGTAGCCTCAGCGATCCTGTCCAGTGTCTGTTATTTCCTAGTGGATAACTAGGATGTAATATACAGTGGACGTTTGTTGTTAAACTGTCCTTTGTGAATTATCGTCCTCAACCTAACTTGGCCTGGAGCTCGTCCAAGGCAGCCTCATGACTTGGTCCCCTGTCAAACATATATACGATTATATCAGCCTTTGTGTTTGTGTTTGAATGAGGCCACTTCAGCGGCGCCTGGGTGTCATTGAAGTACGACCATCACGTCCACACACTCAGATGTTATAATAGACGTCGGTACATTAGACACGGTGAAAAATTAATTTAAACAATACTGAGAAAGCACAATGTTGTACATGCCTTGTTTCTCCCCGCTTTTATCTTCTTTGATCTCTCTTACTCTTCTATGTTTTTTTTTCCTATAGGGAAAGGCAGGAAGACAGCCAATCTGGCTATGCTTTTCCCTGGCAGTATACACCTTAAAAATTAATATTATCTCTTATTGTGTATGTGCCTTATTATTGTAAATTGGATATTGTAGATTTGTACACATTTGTCAGTTCTGTATTTGCTTAGTATACTGGTGAATAAAATATCTATCTATCTATCCTTCGCAGGGAGGAGGTAAAAGACCTTGAAGGTGAACTACGAAAAAGAGAAATCTCTTGTGAGACGAATTACTGGATGGCAGTAGAAGAGACCAACAAGCAGTGGGAAATCTATAGAAATGAACATTGTGTTTTACTAGAAAAATACAACGAAGAGATTGATGAAATCAGTAAACAGTGGGAGGAAAATCTCGACATTTTCCAAAGAAAATACTCCATGCTGTAAGATAAGCACTTGCATGAAATTCAACAAATGCAAGAAAAATGGGAGCATAAATGGTGAATTAAAAACAGAGTACTTAACATATAAACGTTTTCTTCAAGAGTTCTCAATTCTGAATAGTAAATTTACGAAGACACTTGGTGATCAAATCCAAGAAACATGTGAAAATGAGATTTCGCATAGTGAGACTACCCCTCTCAAACAAAATTGTGTTGGCACACCGAGTGGAAAGGCTGTGTGCGCTGACGAATTGCAGCCAATCGATAACGAACTTCTGACGACCGGGATGGAAGTATCTTTTTCGACAGTTTGCGTTGAAGAATCCACCAATGTGGAATTTAGAAAGCTATGTTGTTTGTTCGAAACAACAGACGTTTTCGTCGAAGACTGCGTAAATGAAAACTCCGAACACAAGAAGAGTATGGAATCAGTGAACAGGAGCACAGTGCAACTCGGGGTTGACAGACATGCCCCGTTTACATCATCTGGAACTGAAAACGATGGCGATGAAACTCACATTATTCGGAACGTAGATAACAATTCGTACAACGTGACAGAGAAAATCTCGACGGGCGAGCTATGTATAATATCAGAAATGCCCTCATTCCAACAGAACACAATGCCAAGTGAATATGATACTCTTGTATTCAACCATGATAACGCTAAAAGAGAAAACGAACACGTACTGCAAACTAAACCATTTGTGAATAACATTTTAAAGAATTGCACTCATATCAACGAAAACATTTTCGCAACTGCCGAACAGTTTCAGCCCACCGTCCATGAAGTAATCATCGATGAAACTAGTCAATCGCGAAGTGTAAAGATATCTGGAGTCAATTCCTGCCAGCCTGGAGACTGGTCTCCAATCTTTACTGACTCGACTAGAAAGGCGAACAAGCAAAAAAGAAAAAAAAAACGCCACAAACGAAGTTGTGCTCAAGTCAGGATTGGCCCATCAAGGCCTAGGCCATTAATGCAATGGAATAACACGTATAACAGCAACGTCACTGTTCCACCCATAAACACTGGACATCGGCTTTCAAAAGCCAACCAAGTACTGTATCAGAACAAACATAACTACAGGCAGGAAAACACGCCATCCACTCTATTCGTCTCAAATCAGGCTGTGGAAAACCCAATGGTTCCACACCATTTACAACAAAGGGTCAATAGTGATCTGATCAAAGGAACCTCAGCTATTTACCATATTAGTTTCCTGGTAGGCCATACACGTACGGACAGGTGCCATCTAGCTGCGGTGCAGGCAACGTTCAACAATTAAATAACCAATTTCTGCTATCTACACAATATTGGCATCAGGCCACGAACGGAGGATACATGCATTCGTCACTATACGGACGAGTCTACAGTGGCGTAACCCCAATATCTCTGCCAGCAGCACCAATATATCTTGTGTGCGTTTGAGACAGAGAATGGAAATAAATGCTACATTATTAATGGCGTGAGAATACACAGAAAAACAACCTCAACATTTTACATTAATTAAATTACTGCCACACTCACACAACTACACTCACCTACCTGTCAGTGCAGGAAGGTCCTAACTGCTTTCTTGCCTGACTAGCTTTAACACATTTTATAACATTCACAAAACGTACAACAGTTTTGACACATCACCTAAACACACCCACATGTTTTCCGAGGGGAGGTCTTAATCGCTTCCTCACGGGAACATTTACGCATGAATTTTTAACACAAGTACACACGCCGTTATTTTTACCGTTCTTCAATTTTAATAATTCACATAACTCTTTAACTCAGTTCTTTTAACAAACTATTTTCAAGATTTTAATTCATTCTCTCAGTTTATTTTAAACTGAGTGTATTCGGTGTCAGTTTGACCATTCAGTGGAAGCTCCTCTCACGTCGGTCAAGAATTTTGATGGGTGGTGCCATTTTAGGGAAGGCCTTTGTTGCTTTCTATAGTGAATCTACTCACCAGATTCGTTGGCATTCGAACGTTTTTTTCCGTTTGAGAAGTGAGAGAAGTTTTCAATTGGAAATCTGTTTTATTTGCATTCTGGTGTTAGGGGATGAATGTTCTCCGTCTGAAAAACACTGTAACAAACGTGAAACATTTTTCTCACAAATGGTTATTCATGGCTGAACATTGATTATAATCGTCGACAGTATTAGTAACTGGACAGGTCTGACAGGGAGATGATTTCTGCTACCTTGTTATGCTCCAGTTGGTAAATCTGCCGATGATTACTCACGTGCTTAGTTGCACATCCTTTTGGAGTATGGGCATTCTCGAATATCCATTTCTGACTGTACGATTTGTACACAGACGTGTTAAGGTGTGATTGTTGCCATTTCCCAACAGTTTTATGAATAGATTAGCAGTACAACACTGACTGTTTGTACATAATCTATTGTTTGTAGATAGTTTGCATGCCCTTCTGATTGGACATCATGACCTCCCGTCTGTTTGATTCAAAATGTAAATAGCTCTAAATAGGCAGGGGAGGAGTGTTGTACTGAGAGGTTCTCCTCATTTATGTACATAGGCTTCTGTTGGGTTAATGCATTGTTATAACATATTATCTCCCTTGATACGCTCACTGGCGGACAATATCACTGTATTGTCATTCATTGATAAGAACTGGTACTGACAAGACGTCTGTTATGGATTAGCAAAATTCTCCACGTAGTGTCAAAATACCTCAATGAATTATTTGGATATACATTTTAACCGCATTTTACAACAATATATTCAATTCTATTTATTTGGAGGCACCTCGTTTGCTCCATCCCACAATAGAAGGAGAAAAGGCAAATAGGTAGCTAGTTTCAGAAATACGACCGTGAATTGCACGGTAATGTTACAAAGGTCATATTTGTCATGTATCACAGCCACGTAAATCGTCAAAACTGTGTCTGTGTGTATGATCGAATTGATAAACGTATTACATCACGTAGAAACTTCACATACTGTTAACAAAACGAAATAAGAAACAAGCAGCTGCTTTAAAAAAACTAAAACGACCTATTATCTGACGCGAAAGGGGCGTATGACACATTGAACACAGAAAGAGCTGAAGGTACTGGACTTTCATAACATCGTAATCCTACCTTTACACAATGTTTGAAATCAACTTCGCGGGATGTGTTATCTTTTGTTTCGTGTTAGTTCTGACTTGTTTATTTGTTTGGTATACAAGACAATACAGCAATCTTCCACCGGGACCAATGTCTTACCCTTTGGTGGGGAATCTTCCCCAGTTGGCAGGAAAAGATTTGCGACAGGTGATCACCGAGTACCGCAAGAAATATGGAGATATTTTCGCAATGAGAATTTTTGAAAAAATTTTAATCGTCATCAGTGGCAACGAAAATATAAAAGATGCCTTTGTTAAAAATGCCAAAGACTTTTCTGAAAGACCAACTTCAAATTATTCGTTCAAAGGGAAAGGTAAGTTTGTTTGCTTGTTTGTTTCGTGGGATTTAAAGACATTTTCATCATCCGGGGTTAAACCGTGTTGGACATTCTTTAGGCGCAGTACCGAAGAGAACCACGGATAGCGGCGATCAATTGTCAGACTCTCCAACTTGCTAACTCCGACCAAACAGAGTTAGCAGCAGTTGAAGGCAAGTGCACCCTCGGCCTACAGTACACTTCAGTACACAGGGTGGGTGCCTTGCCCAAGGACACAACTTAGTTACCACCGTTCTATTGTTTACGTGACAGCCTGTTTAACTGGCAGAGTGCTGGAAGCCCATATTTGGGCTTTACTCCGAGGTGAAGGTACTGCAACTTGAAGGCTTCATACTTGGCGGATGTGCTTCGTAGTATCTTTGAAGTAATATTATTTAGTCTGTAGGGACATGTCTTGTTACAAATTATGGGAGAGTGCCTGTAGGCACTCTCCCATAAATTGTAACAAGGCAGAGATATGTGAACAAATTTTGATGGCCAAAAATAATTTAGCACTCTACCAGTTAATATTGAGAATGTGCGAGGAATGAAAATCTCAAATATCGAGTATTGTTGAAACTCAAATCGAATCAGTCAGATGATTTCGAATCGAGTCTCACCGTGTTGCATGTTGGATATAATGCACCTACTTACAACCGTGCTATGTACAGTACATAGAAAGTGGATTGTAATTGAATCACCCGGGGAGTGGTGTTATCACCCAAGGTATCACTTTCAAATTCTGTGCATGTGGACAAAAACCCAAGCAATGTTTCAGCCAATGGACCTCCGGGTGGCTGGAACTTTGCTTGTGCTTGTTATGTTTTGCAACAAATTTGCAATTATTGCATGGGTGGAATCTCCACTCTTCGGATGATTTAGTAATAATACACTCTCTACTTACTGTAGTTAATGCTGTAAATCTCCACTCAGGTAGAGCTTTCAGCGGGGACTCGGCTGTTGGGTAAGTAAAGCAAAAAGTGGAATATTCCAGAAACGGGATTTAGGTAGCTTCAGTAGCGGAACCTCCTCAACTCTTCTTCTATCAACAGGTCCCCTACATAGAATACAGGATGATAGAAGGAGAGTTCAAAAGGAAAACTCGTTAGGATTTTGAGAACACATTTACAATTCTAAAATTCTCCAATCAGCTCGAATTGAGTAAAATCGATTCGAACTATCGGGCTGATTTCGAACCGAATTGAACTTCGAAGTTTCCAAGGGAGCTAATATAAATGCATATCGCGTGCATCAAACAAATATTACTCCTCGTGCGTACTTGTGCCGAAACTGACCTAAAATTGTGCAAGTTTTCCAAAACCAGCATCTCTGAGGTGGGATCCTGGGATGACACCACCCTTCACTTGTCGCTGAGTGTGTCTGTCATATCGAAAGACCCCACCCACCAAAATAGTTGTATTTGATATCTCCCGAAACAGAAAGCAGCATACCATGTTCAATAATAATCAAGGGATGGTGTTGAACATGCTCATGGAACAAAATATACAATTCGTGTGTTTATATTACAAACCAAACAATTCAGGGGCTACTGTTTGGCTGATCTGAGACTTTCCTTTGTGCATACTCATTTCATGTGCAATAACAATATAAGGGCAGATTAGCAGTCGTAGCCAGCTGCACAACTTTCCCCAGTCCATATTAAAAACATAAAAAACACTATCTTTAACTGGTAGAGTGCTAAATTATGCTTGCACACCAAACTCTGTTCACATGTCTTTGCATATGTACAAGTGGCGTAGAAAGCATTTCAGTCGTGGGGGGGGGGGGGGGGGCACAAACCAGCAGATGCCTAAGGCGTCTGCCGCGAGCGCCAATGGCGCGAGCTAATTGAGTGGGAGGGAGCATCAGGGGTGTCCCACCCAGAAATCTTTTTTTTTTAAAACAGAGACGTCAACTGGTGCATTCTGGTGGCTTTTGGACAGGAAATCCAATTGTTTTCTTTAACAGAAAAAAGTTGATTTTCAGCAGCATGTTTCAATTTTTAACTGGTAAAGTGCTTAGTTTTTTCTGACAACAAATCAAAGCTCATCATATACTGCTCTATTGCATTTAATTGGATAGTGCCTTTTAGGCACTATCCACTTAAATGTCAAGAGAGCAAGGTATTGTATAAAAAATCTGATTCATATCAGAGACAATAAAGGCTTCCTCAGGCAGAATGTAGCTACAGACAGTTATTGCCTGCCACTTTTAGTAAAGCCCAATCTAGGGCTTCTAGCACTCTACCAGTTAAATGCTGCTCGAATGTCCTCCCGTGAATTATGCAATAAATCGCCAATAATGCAAATGCTACATTTATAGTCAAGCAGAATTTGCGTATTTACGTATGATTGATGTCTATGACGCTAACATCTGAAGAGCCTCCCTTAATTAAACAAAATAATCCATTCTGACTTGCTATGCCTTTTCAGAAAGATGGGGAACTTCTCTTTTTGGTCATGTTCAAATTTACTCTACGAGATAGGCCTAACTGTCAGTCCCGATTATATCATCAAATGGAACTTTCATCACGTATTTGTCGAGCATTGTCCCAGAAGTTTTTGTATGTTTGAAAATGATTGTTTCATTAGAATCGATCATGCAAATATGGATGTCGTGAGAACTTATCACGTAGATATTTGTATAGTTTTCTAAAACCATTTAATGAAGTTGGAAAATATACATGACAAAATTAGGATGGACTTGTTTTGCTTTCATATAACCGTTTAGGCAAAAAAAGTTAATTTATTCACTACTGAAACTGTTGAATGTTTTGATCCATACATGTGGAGACATTTTGCTAGGGGAAAATTCATTTGAAAAAAAGAGGGACGAACACTCTAAAATTTGAAGTTTACTGCCACCTGACGGCAGACTTCAAATTTTAGAGTGCTCTCCCATTCACATTTACAGTTGGACCTCTGATCCCATAGAATAACATTGTCTTTGTGTACGGTCATAGTGAGATGGTATAGACCAATATAAATATACAGGATGAATAAAAATATAACAGCAAACTGCAGCCATTTGGCCGTAGCCTGCTGTTATTATTTTATCCTGTGCGGTCTGAGGCATGGCGACTATAGTCGTTACTGGTAGGGAAGTAGTTAATGGGTTTGCTGTGGTCTTGCTATGGATTACTTGGAGAAGGGAGAATGAATTTGATCTGACAGTCTGATATTGGACAAACTTGCATACACGAGAAAATGGCTGTCTGGGTTATTTTTAGTATATCGGTGGATAGAATTTATTAAAGCAAATTCCTTTCGATGTGCGTGAGTGCCATTCATCAACAAATACCACATGACATAATATTTTTACAATGTCAAGTCCTCGGCACACCTATATATCCCCCAATGTGTTCAGCCTGGAAAATACTGCAATTAACTGAATTGACGGCTGATTTTTTTTTTACCTGCATACTCTGCAGGAGAATTCATCTGCGAAGCCTATTATGTTAATCTATACACGGAAAACGTTGGAGGGGACACGTTCCCCCTGTGCCCCCCCCTCCTTCCAGCGCCCCTGTTGTTTACAATCTACTCTCCTATACATTACAACAAGGCAAATTCATACATGCTGATTAATGTCACCTCAAAGATAATGTGAAGCATATCCACTGGGTATGAAGCCTTTGAGTTGTTGTACTTGCACTTTAGAGTAAAGCCCAAATATGGGCTTCCAGCACTCTACCAGTTAAACTTATCATACTGTCTGACTTTTCCAAAGAAAAATAAATAAATGAAAGTCAAATGTCAGTTTTCCGTTAAATGTCACTTCCTATCAATTTTGATGAGGTCTATAGACCTCAGATGTGATTTACTTGACGCGTTTTAGAATTTCACTCTAAGTTTTGAAATAGTTGTAAAATACAGTTACAACTCGATCCCGAAACAGTACTTAGTATGTTAGTTTCATATCGGCCAAGATAACATCCCGAGGTAACTTTATGTCATCTTGAGATCAAAAGCTTATGTGACGTTACTGTGGCATTTCTGGGGTTATCACCTGGTGTTCGTTTGGTGAGTATTTGTTAAAGGAATCGGAACTTCAATTTCCTTAGACGTTTTGGCTTTCTGCATACACTTTTATTGAAGGCCTCGACACCACCAATACTGTTGTTTGGAGTGATGGCATTACAAATTTGAAGCAGTTAGCTATCTGCTTTCCTGATATTTCTAATGTTGTGTCTAAATGGATGACTGCAACCCCTTTTGCCTTGCTGGCAGTTGTAATATACACCTTGGTACGTGACTGACCTTTCACAATTCAGCTGACTACGAATAATAAGTCGTCAGAAGTTAGGTAAATCGGTCAGGGGTCTGAGTGACCTTCTTCCGAAGGGGTACCCCTACCGATCCGTCCTTATACTCTAATACTAATCCTAGGGCTTCATTTATGTCTGGTCTGGTGGGTGTCGATACCAGAGTGAACTTAACTGGTCTGCATAACGCGGCCACCAAGTTGGATAATATAGTATGTCCTCTCTCGACAACTTGATGAGAACTTAACTCTTTGAACTCTGGTGGTATCTTCCTTGCCAGTTCAATGGCAGCAATTAGAAGAGTCCATATTTATTATATGGGGTAGACAAGTCAATATTGTCAACGTGCAGACTCGGGGCTACAGGTTGAAAATATTGATTGGCTTACCCCACACATTTACTGAACAGCCATCCCATTTAATGACGTTATGACGATTCATGTTCCTGAATGGAAAAATGGCCGCTCGGGTTCAAAGGGTTAAAATTCTTGCCAGTCTACAAAGATATGTGAAATAAATAAACAGAATGTGTGTCAAACATTCATCGTAATAGTAATTGTCTCCCTTAATCCATTGTATGGTTTGTACAATTTCCGACAATGACATTAACCTACCGGGTGAATGTGTTTGCTTGCAGTTGCAAGCAACAATAGTTAGATTTAATTTGACAATTATTGACAATTACCCAGTAATAAATACTTCCCTGTCACCTCTTAATGCAGAAAATAATGCAACAATACAGTGCAGTCGCCGTGGACTGGTCGTAATCCACGCTTGGGCAGTGATGACCAGGCATGCGTTTACAGGTAATAAAATCATCATCAGAAAAATTTTAATTAATGAAGCACCGGGTTTCACTTCTTAATTAATTTTTTGATGATTACCCCGTACTGTAGTAAGTGTTATAAAACAATTACCGACAATTAATTGCACAGTAATTAATATTTCTCTATTACCACTTAACTGGGAAGATAATGAAACCGATTAGACTGTTTATTATACGATAGCCTGGGGATTATCGGAAATTATCGAAAAGATATTTATCGATATCTGTCGACTTGATGGATAACGAGGAATATCCTTCTGTTGCATCCTAAATGACGTCAAGCTTCGGCACATGACGTCGCCATAAAGGAACGATCAGCTGATCATTGTAATTGTTTTGAAGTGTGCGTGTTTGTAGTCGAATTGGGCTGAATATTGTACAATAAAATATCATGTAGGATATAATAAAAAGAAAACCTACGCTATTTTAGTGAATAGTGGGAATTATCTCATAAGTGCCTGAAAGTTTTATTTTTCACGAGCGCTTGCGTGAGTGGAAAATAATATTTTCAGGTCCACACAAATGAGATAATTAAGGAATAGTGCATGGCTTGGAGTTGACTACGTCCATACAGTGCCCAGTGAGGTGGTGTAGTTCCCGCCGCGAAGCGGGGGAACTACACCACCTCACTGGGCACTATATGCGCGTAGTCAACGACAATACGTGCTCTAATCCTTATATTATATCGAACACCCATCAAGAAAATCATCTGTTCAATTTTTTAATCTATTACCAAGGCAGCAGCCCTACCAACCAGCGTTTTATGAAAAAAAAAGCTTATTGATATGAGCAGAAGACAAATTTTGAATAGGTCTTCAAGGATAAACAAAACATTTCCCCCAAACGGAACTGTGTATTCTACAATCGCGCAACTCGCGAATGAAAGCTATAATTTTCGAAATTTGACAGCGCAGTTTTTATAATTTCCACACATTTGTCACACAAATACATTACCGAATGGGTCAGTACGGGATACAAACCTCCGAAGATTCAAATGAATTCCATTATTTATTCGTTTACTGCCCAAAACATACAATTAAATAGCGAAATAATATGAGCAGCGAAACAAACGATTTTTCATATCCGGTCGCGTTCTCATGAATGTTGTACCCAGGTATGGATCATTCTCTTCGAAACGAGATACGGATCATCTTCTCAAGGAATAAAATGAACGCCTCGGAAAATGTGACTTCAACAACGGAAAAGCGATACATTTTTCCACAATGATTTCTTTCTGGGTCGTGTTGTGGATGTTGTGCCTCTGTGAGTCGATATTTAAATTTAGCCTGATTAGTTTTATTCGCCCAGTATGAAAAGAAAACTGATATAATAGTGTGCTAAAATAGAAAACGTGTAGTGCCTGGGTGTAGTGCCTGGTCAGTTCTGTGGATGCAAACTACACGAAATAGGGATTCAGCATTCGTCCAATCAGGAGCCCAAATAGTCACGTGAGATATAATATTTCCCGATATTCACTAAAATAGAGTAGATACCCTCTATATATCTTCATTTAACAGTAGTATAGATATGCAAGTACACGAGCTGTTAACTCCTTGCAGGCTGCATTTCGTAATAGTTATCGAGATTTAATATCTCAGCCGATATGGTACTAACCATGTAATAACCTCCTCATTTATTAAATCAAAGCAAATAACTACAAATTGTTTTCAGATTTGTTACAGTTTTCTGACAGTGGTATTGTTTCTCAATCTTTTCACTAAGTCCGACGTTTCCTCTTCTGCTAGTTCAGCTATCCGAATGTCTCGGCCTCCTCACAGAGATATTCGGATAGCTGAACCAACTCTTCTCACACTTCGATGAATCGCCATTTACGACTCGAACCGTATTTTATAATGTCTTTTTTTACAACTCTTTTCTTTCTTCTATTTCCCAACCGAATCTTTACTTATTGCCATTATCAATTCCTCACCATACAAACATTTAGCTTCAAACTACTTCATTGCTTTTGGCAATGCCAATTTTCGTGGTTGTGATATCTTGGTTTATATCGACCGATATCGAGGTCATAGCAGGTAAGTTTAACCCTTTACCCAACGTAACGGCAAAAACCGGCCAGCACTATTCTCAAAAATCGCCAATTAATTTTCATTATTTTTTTTCATTTTTATCTCAAAAACATAGGTTATGACCCCTCATTGGAACGAGCTCGTTGAGCTCGTTCCAATGAGGGGTCATAACCTATGTTTTTGAGACAAAAAATGAAAAAAATTAGTTATTCGAGAATTTTTTTTGCATGTGTCGTCTGCTTTTCATGTTAGGTAAAGGGTTAAAGTCCTATCTGCCGAGGGTGATAATGGGTAATTTAGGGAAAGAAAATCATATCATAATAAAAGAAGCCTCAATGGGTCGAGAATAGCCAGTGCTCCCTATAATTCCTCGAATTACCTCGTTAAAATCTGCATTGTGCAACAGAGCTCCAACAAAGAGTCACCAATAAGGTCAACAATTTGCAGCATTATATCAAGAGCTCAGGCTATCAGTCTAATTTCGTCAGGAATCCGACACTGTTATTTACCGAATTTTCTTGGAGTATGCGCGTAGCCAACAGTTCATCTAATGCGATGTCCCTTTATTCACAATAATAAGCATATATTCCTTCATGCTTCAGTTATAGATATCCCTGTCAATAAATATTTATCTCATCATGAAGACACAGAGACATTAAAATAATTGGCGGAACTGCGCAGCTTAAACTTAAAAAAACTACACCTGGATCACATGCATTCATAGGTTTTAATTTACAAACAGTATTGCAATGTCATTAATGTTTCGATCAACTAAATTCTAAACATTTCTTGCATTGATTCAAAGAAAATGAATTGTTTATGTTACTTTTAGATTCATTCGTCGGGAATGTTACAGTTGACCCTGGCTGTCGAAAGTGTCCTTAAACCCCATTAAATAAATAGATGAACATCTTATTATGAAAATAATCATTATTACAGGTATTATATTGGCGAATGGAGAAAAGTGGAAGAATAACAGACGTTTTGCTGTCCAAACACTGAGAGACTTTGGAATGGGAAAAAATAAACTTCAAAGCAGGATACACGATGAGCTCGCACATTTTCTGGACGAAATAGAGGAACGCCGTGACCAGTCATTTGACATCAAAGACCTTATAAGCATTGCCGTATCTAATATTATTTGTTCCATAGTGTTTGGTAAACGATTCGACTATCACGACCGAGGGTTCCTGAAATATGTACAGGCATTGGATGTCGTCATAAAGTCAAATTCATTCATAAAACCCCAATGGGTGAAATACATTCCCGGCGATCCGTTCCTCGTTGGTAAGGCTCACAGTAGTGTAGAATACCTTCAGATGTTTTACAAGACAAAAGTACAGGAACACATGGATAGTTTTGATGAGGATAACATGCGTGATCTTATCGATGTCTATATTAAACAAATGAAAGAAAGTGCCGCGGAGGGCGAAGCTTCCTCGATGAACGGTGAGCATCACATACACTGCACGGATAGTGGATTGCATTAATCCCTTACGAACGAATCGGCCACATCCGTGCACATAATTTACAAAATTAACAGTTCATGTAGAAATATTTTTAAAACATTTTACCCAAACCATATCATTCGACTCCTTATGGGAACGTGCTCGTTGAGCTCGTACCCATGAGGGATCACGTGGCATGGTTTTGTTGATTTTTTAAAAATATGACACTAAAACAATTAAAATAACAAACTTTGATATTGTATACGGTGGGTACTAAACTGAAGTAACAGCCATATCACACAGCGCTCATTCTAAAATTCACTTTTCAAATTCTGTTCTGTTGTCTGTGTTTTGCCTCCAAGGCGGTAGCTTGTAGTTACTCTCTGGAACGAGCATGTCGAGTTCATTCTTATAAAGGAGCCGATTGCTAATGGCGGTTATGTCAAAAAAGCAATTTTAGTTATCCAATAAATATTTTTGCACGGTTCGTCCTCTAGTTGTGTTTGGTAAACCGAAAATATAATCACAGAGTGGAGTCATTTCTGTGAAAACAAAAGTTAGAAGCAATGATCTAGGCATGGGCTTTAATCTGGAAGTTCATTGGCTTAAATTTTGCTTGTGCTTCTCTACTAATTTCCACTCTGCATGGCAGCTTTGTCATATGAACTTTTCGTTCAAAGTAGATTATTTCGTTTCTAACTTTCTGCATGGAGGTACTACCAAACGCATGCCAGAGGGATATAGATTTTTGAGTCGTTACCACGGGATTGGACGCTGTATATTTTGGCCCAGATAAGAGGCGAAATGAAATTAACCATCTTCTTTATGTATCAGTAGAATTCTTGAGGCGCTACCCCCTGAAGCCTTCACCTTTTGTTATCTATGTTTTACTTCAGTGTTTGCTTCTTAAACATAGCTGGTTGAGAGCCAGCTTGACGAGCTTCTTGCAATGAGGTGTATTAAGCTTTTTGGTTTGAAGCGCAGAAAAACAGAAATTCTATTATTATCATACAGTGCTGTACCGTCTAATTGTCTACCGTATCCAAGTTCCCTAGCTAAGACTACAAATATGTATAATCTGAAACACATTGCAGCCACTGCTCGTTACCATCAAGTATTGGTCGTCTGTTTGGAGGCGTGACGTGTCAGCATGGTGGCATGGCGTGCTAAAGTGTACAGCAGGTCGATGCTATAATTGCGCTCAGTCATTGCTTACCGTACTTGCACAGTTTTTCTGCAGAAACACCTGCTTCCTCCCCTGTAAAACTACCCAACACGATATGGCTTTGACTGTTGGAAAACCACCATTAGCAATCAAATGAGGAAACAAAAATAGAAAGGCCTGTTCAAATTAATTTCCGGTATTTTCTCTGCATGTATGCAACTAAATTATTTCCATTATGCCCCACAGAATAAAAAAATAATATTTTGTCAGTTTGTATCTTGCAAATAAACGGCTTGCATTGAAGGGGAAAAGGGTTCTACACTGAACATTGAAGAACACAGTCTGCACAAATTACCAACCTCATCCTCCAGACGACAAACCGTTTCAAACAGCATATTTTTCACATAATTTAACTACACTCTAAAATCAATAAGGTTAAAAATTAACCCAAATCAACTGTGTTGAGTGAATATGTGCAAAATAATATTATAATATTAGAACGTTTCTTTTCATGTCCCATTAGTCGATAGTGAAGCTACTTCAGGTTTTATTTCAGAAAGCACACAAACTCATAGACTGATAGAACATGAAAAGAAACTTTCTAATTATTTTATTATGCCGAACAAAAAATAACTGTCATTGTTACGCATAAACTGCAACATGCCATCAATGTTGTAACAATTTAGTCGAATCCAGAAACATACATTTAGTGACGATATTTCGAACGAATGACGTCTTTTTAGGAGTTTCCAGATCACCAAAGTCGAAAATTACTTGTTACAAGTGCCGTCGCTTTGGAAGTTTCTGTATCACCAAACGTCAGTGTTTACAACTGCATCATGCTGTTCATGTTAAAATTCAATAATAATGCTTGTGTGAGAAGTGGTATAAAGGAATATAATTTCATGTTTCTTGGACGATGACAGTTGTCATAATTAATCGGAGTGAATAAAGTTATTATGAACTTGAGGCGGAGACTCAGTGAGGTCGAGGAGAAATACTAGACTTGTGGAAATATAATTGATTGCAGTCACATTGATGATTCACTAAAGTGGTGAACAACACGTGAGTTTTTAATATTTCTGATTCTTTTGAATTCATTGTTTGCAGTTAAAAACTGAAAACACACCCACTGAAAATGACATTTTTGTTGGTAAGTTTGTGTCTATCGGTGACGACAAAAACAGACACGGCGCCCGCGTTTGTTGTTGAGAAATTCCAATCAGGGCGTGTGTGATCGACGCTGATCAATGGAAGTGGAGCTTACATTTTCTTTATTATCATGACTCCAGGGAGGAACATTCCGATAGTACCCGTGTTTTGTCCCAAAACTCCAGTGCCATGACTTTTAGAAGGTGTCAACTTAACCAATCACGGCTGATGTCACAGACTTGAGGCATAATATTGATATTTAGTAGATACGTGCTACTCTAATTTCGGTATTTTAACACCCGTGTAATGGGGTTAAAATAGGAACCCGAGAAGGTTTGAGATTCCATTTGATTCGAGTCGCACGGATGATTTGATTCCATTTGAGTTGATTCGCCCTGGCATTATTAGAATGATATCGCCACAAAGTGTGGTCACTCATGTCTGAGTTCCTGCTTTTTCAAAGTTTTCATGTGGATATGTCTGGATTTATTTGTTGAAATTTGTTCCAGTTTTTCTGTGCCTGATGTAGACTCTTTTGATATGACTTTTAAAGGAATGTGTTAACAACTTCTGTACTTTTATGAGAAAAAAATCTTGAAACATGTTGAAGTGTTTTCCAATCTTGTTTCAAAATTCAAATGCACTTGCTATCCAGGATTATCTAACCCATTGTTCCAATTTAGCTTGGACTGTTAGCTCCAGTTCACACCTAATTCGCTGCTAATTGGAAATAATTATTTCATACCTGATGTTACACGGACTGGTTTTCTAAATTGTGGAAATCAAAATGTGTTTGATCAGTTACACCTCGGATGTTCTCAATTCCATCAACAAAACAATGAACCATGTTAGGCGCAGACCCAAAGCTAGTGTTTTCAAAACCTTGAAAAAAGAAAGGATATTGAAACCGGAGTTTTGTCATCCGATCAACAGATCACACAAAGTATAACAAATAAAAACTGTCAAATTACAACACAGACAGGCTGTCAAAAGACACACTAATTCTGGTGTGAATTTCAGTAACATTAGTTTAATCCACAAAGATACAGCTAACTACAAGACTACCTCCAATATAATATCTTCAACGGTCAATGCCAGATCTGTGAGGAACAAAGTACCTGATTTGAACTTTGGATTACATAATACAAGATCTGCTTCTGGGAAGGGACATGATCTAAAGGACTTCATACTAGATAACAATCTCAGTGTTTTTGCTCTAACTGATACGTGGTTGAAAGAAAATGATAGTGACAGTTTTTCCACGGGACAACTATTACCACTGGTTTCTCCATCTTACACAACTCACTGGGGAGTCGAGGTGGCGGTGTAGCATTTATCCACAGTGATGTCTTAAACAAAAAACAGCATCCTGATTTATACAAATCTCCGCTATCTTTTGAAATGAAAGACTGCCTCATGTCGAGCAACCATTCACTTCCATTACTCGTAGTTTACCGACCGCCAACACCAAAAAGGAACAAACTTTCATCAGCACAGTTTCTAAATGAAGTTTCAGAATGTCTGTCCTTCGATGCATTGTATGGATGTGATATAGCAATTGCTGGTGATTTTAACATCCATGTTGAAAATTTAAATGACACTTTTGCCAAGAAATTTACAAATTTGTTTGAATCGTTTGGCTATTCACAACTGGTCTCTAAACCTACCCATAAGAGGAGAGGACACACCTTGGATCTAATTCTTGTTCGTCAAAGTAACAGCACGTCAGTAAAAAATGTCCATGTCACAGATCCAGCATTGTCTGATCACTATGCACTCTTTACCGAATTGACACTAGCAACTTCAAAGATTCCTCCCAAGAAAATTACTCATCAAAAATATAAATCCATAAATATTGATGCCTTGAAAATGGATATCAGTTCATCAATTCTGTGTTCGAATTTTTTTTCGTAGTCATGAATCATCTGAGCAATTGCTATCTTTATTTGAAGAAACTCTTAAGGGCGTCATGGCTGAACATGCACCACCCAAGTCAAAAAATTATAACTCATAGGGAAAAAATGGAGTGCTTTACAGAAGATGTTGGAGTTGCTAAACAACAGCGTCGCAGACTTGAGCGTCTTTACAGTAAAACGAAGCTTGGGGGTTCACTGGCAGATGTTTTGCCACCAAAGAAATACAACTAATATGATCATCAAAAAGGAGAAGAGGGATTACTACAATTCTATGATAGAGGGGTCATCTAATACAAGGGAGCTGTTCTCGGTAACCAATAGTCAGTCTCCTTGCTAAAGAACAAAAAGTTATTCTCCCAGATCATCTGAATACTGGAGAAATTCTGGAAAAATTCAGCTATAATTTCATAACTAAAACTCAAGTAATCCTGCATAGTATACCATCACGTGAACCACCAGAGTTGATCATATTTACATAAAAAGAGATTTTTCTAATTTTCAATCTGTCTCAGAACATATTCGAAAAATAATTTTGTCATCGCCCAATAAATCCAATGATCTAGATCAAATTCCAGCTTTCATTTGGAAAGAGACAATTGATTATCTTCTGTCAGCCATAACATCTATTATAACTGCATCCCTACATGAGGGGTTTGTTCCAAACCCATAGAAAAATCACTTGTTACTCCACTCATTAATAAACCATCTCTTGATCCTGAGAACCTGAAGAATTATCGCCCAGTATCGAACTTCTTTTTCAGTCTGCATACAAAGCCAACCACAGGACAGAAGCAGCCCTAATGCGAGTCAACAATGACATTTTTAAATTAGTGTCTGGGGGTAAGGCTGTACTGCTTGTTCTCTTAGATTTGTCAGCAGCATTCGACACAGTCGTCCATGGTATTCTCTCATGCAGACATTGACACAGCATGGCATATGTGGAACTGTCTTATCGTGGTTTGCATCATATGTAGAAGGTTGCAGTCAACAGATATATATCATAAAATTGGTTCAGAAAGCAGGATGTTAAAGTGTGGTGTTCCTCAGGGCTCAGTGCATGGACCACTCTTGTTTACTCTGTATACTTCTTCTCTGGGTTGCCTTCTTAAAAAGCATGGCATATCATATCATCTGTACGTAGACGACACCCAAATGTACATCACATTCAACCCATCTGTTCCAAGTGACTCATTCATCGCAGTCAATAACATGGAAACTTGCATAAAACTTGTGCGGGAATGGATGATAGACTTTAAACTGAAAATGAATGACTCTAAAACTGAATTCTTAGTGATATCCGCAGTTTGCATGCCTTCACCCTCTGTTACATCAATTCTGGTTGGAAATAACATCACTATGAAAAGTGAATCCGCCAGGAATATTGGACGGAATATGGACTCAAATTTAAAACCAGACATCCATATTAATAAAATTTGTCAAAAATGCTACTAGCAGCTTCGTAATGTTGGAAGACTCCGACCTTACCTTAACCAGTCAGCATTTGAAAAAACTTGTGCACTCCTTCATCAACTCACAACTAGACTATTGTAATTCAGTGTTAGTGGGGCTGCCCCAGTGCCTGATTCAGAAGCTTCAGAAAGTTCAGAATACTGCTGCTAGGATAATTACTGGTACCAAGCGCTCTGAACACATAACACCTGTTTTAAGACAACTACATTGGCATCCAGTTAAACAGAGAATTGTTTTTAAAATATTGATGTCAGTATTCAAAGGTATCCACAAAATGGCTCCAGTTTACCTGCAAGAGCTCCTCACTGTATATACACCACCTCGCAGTCTCAGATCTAAAAAACAAATTCAAATGGTTGTACCTTTTAGCAGATCTAATCTGGCTAATGGTCGTGTGTTCTCCATCGTGGGTCCCAGATTGTGGAATTCCCTGCCAATTAGTGTCCGAATTTCAGAAACTCTGGATGTCTTCAAAACAATTAAAACTTTCCTATTTACTGAAGCATTCTCCTGAACCTCTCTACAAGGCAACCGAAACGGATGTGACTCTTTATTTCAGAAAAGTGTATTTATTTCTGTCAAACACTTTAGAGCACTGTTTGTGGTTTTACGCTCTAAAAAATCAATTATTATTATTGGAAAAGTTTCAAATCATCAAAGGGTTCTGTACAGTCTTAACCTATTCTTCTATCGCGAGGTCTCTTTTACAGTAGCCCTGATGATAGAAGAAGAGGTTAAGGATTATTCGCGTTCGACACCACTTTGATTCCCTTCTGGATTAATTTTTATTGATTTACCCAAATGGAGAAGTCGTCCTTGCATACAACACTTCAGTGGAGAGTGGCAATATTTACGGTTGTAATAAGGTTCGAGATTCGATTGAAATCGAAATCTTCTGCCTGCTTCGATTCGATCGAGAAATTTGAAATTCGAAAGGCGTAATAAAAACATATTTTTTTCCTCGGGGAAAATTAAATAAAGCACTGGCATTCGAAAAGAATGAAAATTGATATCACATCACACTTGATAAGCAGTTTTAGCTATGCCTTTTTACACAGTTTGTCCTTTGTTTTATGTTTGGGTTCATAACTCAAGAAATAGACAGAAACAAACTATCATTCCTTGTAATCAAACTTGAGGGGCAATAAATTTAAACACTCTCTACTTTACGGAGTTAAAATAAAAACCAGGTCGCGTCATGCTTCCTAGTGATAATTGAATAAAAAGGCAAAGTTTTCTAAAATTATTTTTTGAAATAACGATACATTTCACTGAAACATGTTCTTTTGTCATTAAAACATTTCTTTACCAATAAATTGCGTAAGTTAAAAGGGACGTCACAGGCCAAGCCTGCACAAAACGTCAATCTCCTTTTCCACATGACGGGTGGGTGCTGTTATTCAAAGCAGCACTGAATTAAATTTAATTATGATTTTGACCATTCCTGAGAAACTGAAAACACAGCTTGTAAATGTGGAGTTCGATATAAACCCAGATGACATGAAGTTGGTTGAACTTTGTCTCAGAAAGAATTCGTTCAGGCTATTTCTAAAATGGATAGTTTTGTTGGCGTGAGTTTCGTTTGTGGATTATTATGACCTGCCATTGGTTATGTTTGATTCGGGTAATCCCATTTTCTTTGAGTTTCGGTGATGATAAAAACGTCCGTGACCTCTCAAAGATGATCATTCAGAATCAAAATATTTCCTCTTTATTCTACAAAAAAAGTCACCAATCTTTTAATACACCTATTTCACTGACGCAACAGTTAAGGAATTCCCACTCTGTGGAAATATTTCTTACAATAACTCTACAAGATGAGCCAACAGAGTGTTGACGTCTTGGCCATAATAAACATTTCCAATGAGTTTTTAACGCCTTTTTAAGACGACTTCCTCGGGAGAATTATATCTCAGAATGAGGAAGTGACCTGACTTCCTTCATTAAATATGAGTCGTCTTTGTTTCAAATTGCAAGGCAAGTACATATTATTACCACGGCGGAAACTATTTTTTTATTGAGAGTCGAGTCCTCATTACTAGGGATTGGCAACAACGAACCCAAATGAGGTGTGTGTGTGTGGGTGGGGTGGGGGGGGGGGTCGTAGGCTATATGATTGATGCAAACGTTGGGATAATAATTTGATCCAGGGTGCAACCGGGAAAGCAAGCAGTGGAAGCACCATGGTTAACCCCCATCCAAGAAATTCGGGATGATTGTACCACTTGGCAAGGTGATAGCTTCGGCATTCTGGGACTACAAACATATATTATTGATTAGCTGTCTGAATAAACATCACATCGTAAATGGGCAACATTTTGCCCCCGAATTATGACAGTTGAGAGAAAGTACTAAAGAAAAACGGCGTTGAACACTTCGAACAGGGGTCCCTCAGCTTACAGGGCTATGTCAGACCTTACAAATGACAGTTGACTTTCACTTTGAAATACGTCCTCATCCCTTTCACTCCCCTGATCCTGAACACCCCCCCCCCCCCCTAACATTTATATCTCCCTAAAACTCAGTCCTGTTCTTGTCTGTGATAAAGAGGTCAGTAGTAGGAGATGTATGTTTGGGGGCCTTATTTGGGGAAGTGAAGTAGTAGGAGATGTATGGATCGGGCCCTATTTCCCGGACCTAGTGAGGACCCCGCAGGGGACCGATGAAGGCAACCAATAAGCTATCGAGAAGTTACTGATAAGTCATTGCTCGAGCGACTCGAATCCCATCGAGCAAATAAGCTATCGAGCAATTACTCGATCGAGTGACTCGCACATACTGCTCGATCGACTCGAAGGCCGTCGAGCAAATGAGCTATCGAGTAATTGCTCGTTCGGGTGACTCATCGAACGACTCTTCGACTCATTTCAGAAAAAGGGATTCCATAAATGGGATTCCAAAAAAGCGATTCCGTAAGTAGGGCTTTTCCCAAATAAGCCAAAGAGCCAAGAGAGTAATTGCTCCATGAGTGAGCAATTGCTCGAACGACTCGAGTTCCATTGAGCAAATAAGCTATCGAGCAATTGCTCGACCGAGTGACTCGGCATACTGCTCGAACGACTCGAATTCCATCGAGCAGATGAGCTATCGAGTAATTGCTCGTTCAAGTGACTCCTCTAACGACTCTTGCCCTCGTTTTACAAAAAAGGGATTCCAAAAAGGGATTCTTAGAAAGGGATTCCGTAAGTGGGGCTTTTTCCAAAATAAACCAAAGAGCCAAGAGAGTAACTGCTTCATGAGCAATTGCTCGAACGACTCGAAGCTCATCGAGCAAATGAGCCTTAGAGCAATTGCTCGATCGAGTGACTCGAACATACTGCTCTAACGACTCGAAGTTCATCGAGTAAATGAGCTAATGAGTAATTGCTCGTTCGAGTGACTCGCACATACGACTCTTAGCCTCATTTCAGAAAAAGGGATTCCATAGCCACAGGCGTTTTCAGAAAGGGATTCCACAAATGGGATTCCACAAAAGGGATTCCATAAGTGGGATTCCGTCTTACCTCGAGTGACTCGCACATACTGCTCGAATGACTCGAATCCCAACGAGCAAATGAGCTAACAAGCAATTGCTCGTTCGAGTGACTCGCACATTCAACTCCTAGCCTCATTTCAGAAAAAAGGGATTCCACAAATGTGATTCCACAAATGGGATTCCACAAATGGGATTCCACAAAAGGGATTCCATAAGTGGGATTCCGTCTTACCCCGAGTGACTCGCACATACTGCTCGAATGACTCTAATTCCATCGAGAAAATGAGCTATCGAGCAATTGGTCGTTCGAGTGACTCGCACATACGACACTTAGCCTCATTTCGGTATTTGAGGATACCTTTGACCGGGTATTGTATTATTTGAGGATATCTATCGAGGATATTTTCTGGAGAATCCCTTTTTTGTCATATGAGGCCATGAGGGCCATAAAAAAATTCCTCCAATAAGGTCTAATTTACTGTCCCCCTTAACCTCATTTCTTTTGAGTGCGTGAGGTCCACGAAAAACTCCCTCAGTGAGGCCTAATTTACTATCCCTCTTGGGCCTCATCTCGGTATTCAACACCCATAGCCCCTGGAACCCCAAATTCAGCATCCCGCACTACGTGCTGCAAAATATTCTTGAAGAATCCATATCACATATAGTTGGGGTTTTTTGGTGATTTGAGGACTGGTGGGAAGTAGTGGGGTCTGGTGGGGACTGTTTGGGACTGGTGGGGACTAGCAGGCTAATTGTCGTAAAAAACTGTGGTTTCTACAACTGGATCTCCACATCTCCTACTACTTCACTTCCCCTGCGGGGTCCCCAAAATGAGGCCCCAAACATGCATCTCCTACTACTGAGGTCATTATAGCTGAGGATGCTTTTTGTGGGGACGAAAGGAAGACATTCTGAAGACAGAGAGTTTATGTGCTTGAGCATCCACAGAGTAAATGTATTGAAGTTCTGGGTGATTATAAAATTATATTTCCCATCAGGGCATATAGAAGGCTTTTTTTCTCTTCTCCTATTTTCCTTTCTTCTACTCATATTTTAACTCATGCTGTTCTCCGCTGTGATCTGTTTTGTGTAGGTTTTGGGGACTGCGACTACTAACCACTTGGGAAACACAACCTGAATATCTAATGTATTTTTCTGTATCATCAACGCACTATTAACAAGTGTAACTATTATATTTGGTGACTGGAAACCCCAACTTGTGCACAGTTAGCACTGGAACTCACAAAACTTGATCAATAGGTTTTCATTGAAACCTCGTCGGAGACATGCTTCGAACCAAATATACAAATCTAGCCCATTAGGCCCACAAGTAGATCTTCTATTTCTTATGCCATTTTTTGTAAAATAACATGTAGGCGAGCGACCGGCTTTTTATTTTTTTTATATTTGCAATTTTTTCCTTGGCATCAAAAGCTCATGTTCTTGGTTGGCTTCATGTTTTAGGTCTCATGATCTACAGAATAGCATTGCAAAGCCCCGAGGGACAAATTGATCAATTTTCACATAAAGGAAAATTTCAAAATATCTGAATATCGATTTTGTGAATAGCGCCTAGCGGTTTTTCTCCGAACCGGCCTCATCTACTCCATTGAATAAAAGGTCACGGTATGGTTTTGTCGAACTTTTCTAGGAAACGTGAAGAAAATAATAATTAAAATAACAAATTGTGATACCCTCTCCGAACCTCGGTTCCACTTACAAGAAGTTGGACCAGAAACACTCCCGAATCACAATTCGACAAAATTCGGGGAGTGAGTTCGGAACGCATAGGGCCTGGTCCAACCTGAGCTCTTTTACCTCCCGAAAATGTTAGAGTAGTTAGGTCGATTCGCGTCGAATTCTGGTACCGCTCCCGACAGTTTTGAAACTTTCAAAACTGTCGGGAGCAAAACCGAGTTGCTTCGAATTTTGAAAATTTGGGAGTGATTCGGGAGTGGTTCGGTATCAATTCGGGAGTAGTCTGCAGTATTCGATAATATTCGGGAAGACATTCGGGAATACACGGTAGTATTCGGTAGCAATGCGGTAGGTCAGTCCCGAATTCGCTTCCGAATTGTTACCGAATACCGTCCCGAATGGCCTCGAATACCTAGAATAAATTGCGGCACGAATTGGGGGCCGAATCAGTTGTCTCCAGACTTTCAACGGTGCAACATCTTGCGTCTCCAGCAAAACCAACTTGACACTAACATCACGAACGATGGTAAGACTCAAGACCTGCAGAAGGAATCAGACTCCTCCTTCTCCTCTACCTACTCCGGTGTCTGATGTTGAAGACACTCAAGATACTAAACAGCCGGGGAAAAAAGACGATGAAGAAACAGGTTCTTTCCAGCCCAAAACGTCTCACGAGAAGATGCAGTTGCCACGAGAACAAGAAGATAAACTTGTAGAATGGGCCTGCGAGTACGAGTACATTTACGACAAATCTTCACCGTAGTACAAAGAAGTTGAGTTGAAAACGAAGCACTGATGGGTCAGGGCAGCTGCGCTGGGCATTGACGAAAAAGATCTCGACACCTGGTACAACAGCTTGTGCACAAGATACGGGAAGCTCACCAAGAAAGGACTCCCAGAGATACCTGTATACTGGAAAAAGTTCGCATTTCTACATCATCACATCAAACGACAAGAAGGAAGAACCATAGTTGTTCTCAAGCGAAGAAAAGCCTCCGTGTGCCAGCTGCTACACCAGCGACTTTAACCGCTGCAGCAACAGAAGAGCCAGAGGAAGAAGACGCCGGGGTTGAGCAAATCGAACAACCAGAAACGGGTACTTCAGCTCGTCCATCCCCTGCCAAGAAACGGAGGACAGAGCCATCCTTTAGAGAAGAGCTGGAAGTGAGGATCGACGCTTCCAGGAGACTACAACAAGTTGAGCGCACTATGCGCTCACCCACACCTACCGCCAACCACAGGACTGCCTGGGGCCAGCGGCTCACACGTATGATGGAGACGATTGATGATGGGTTATGGATGCAGTATCTCTACACCTCCTTCCAGAGCATCACCAATATCGTCCACAAAACTCTAGTCTCCTCAAACTCCGCATCCTTTTCAGACTCAGCAGCCTCCTCAGACTTAGCAGCCTCCTCCAACTCTACACGACCTTCAGTCCGTCTGTCCTCATCAGCGGCAGTCCTTTCTGTCTCTGCAGCCGCAGTCCTTCCAGTCTCTGCAGCCGCAGTCGCCCCATCAGACTCCGTAGCTCAGTCTCAACCTACTCCGGTGAGCCAGGTGGCCTGGGCCACTTCCACTCCTACTCACGGTCAGGCTGAGGTTGTACCATCGTCTTTTTCATCTCTCAACACTCCATAGCCTCTCCGGAGCAGCCTCTCAATCCTAATACCAGCTTCGAACTTGGCAGCATTGGCAACGAGTCCCTCCAACAGATCTTCGGAAACATGAGAGCGAAGTTGGAAGAGGCTTACCCCCAGGAAGGCTAAATTCCATACCAACAATGTTTCGGTGATAAAACACTTTAAATAGTACCAACTAAACTTTAATTGCCCCTTGTATTGTATAGTAGCAACAACGATCTTGTAAATATTGTAATTGTTTGAAATAAAACTTTATTTTTGTATAAAAATTGATAAATGAAAAATAAAAAATAAAAACAATGAAAACATATGAAAAGTTGCTTGCAACTTTTCAAACTTACCTTAATAAAATAATTTCCTCTTACTCAGATGGGAAACCATTATAATGAGTTGAGACTGAGTGTTAGGATTGAAATTAGATTGAAATCTTATTCAGGTCTTAACACTCAATTCTAACTCAGTTTGATATTTTTTCAATATTAGAAGGGGGACTTCATGTTGCGTTAAGACTGAACAGATGCAATGCCCTTTTCATTTAAAGAAAACATCGTAGTTTCATTATTTTCTGTTTGCTTTTAAGTTCATCCTTCTTTTATTTCTTCTTTCAAGTTTTATTTTTATTCATTTCAGTTGCAAGTGGCCATCGTCACTAGAAAAGTGAAAAGAAAATGCATAGTTGTTTTTAAAAATGAATGCATGAGTGCATCATTTAATCATTTATTAAAAACATCCCCCACCCATCCCCCCACCAAAAAAAAAAAATACATATAAAAATAAACAAAATGACTAAAAAAAAAAATAGTTAAAAAAAACAGCAATTAATAAGAACAATTGTTTTTTTCAGCTGTTTTTTTTTTTTTTTGTTTCCTTTTTTTTCCATATCTCCATCTCTACTTCCTTCACATCCGTCACATCCAAACCTTGTCACACTGCCACTCAACACCTCCCACTCTGAGTGGTATTAGTACTTTGTGCTGACATTGCCTGTGACGTTTTGCAACTCTTGCAACTCATGCATGGCTAATTTATACAACCACGCCCCTGGTATCAGGTTGTGCTGCTGATCTGCAGACGGGGACACCGCGTACGCATGAGGTTGTGCAGACAAATACAGGTCATGATGATCTTCATCGCCGTTTCTGGTTTCTGGCGCAGTCGGTATGTGAAGATCAGCTCCTCTGGGCAGTCGGTAGGTGCAGATCAGCTCCTCGCCTGTCAAGTTTGTTCTTGAGAAGGGCTTCATCAACCATGTGCGTAGAGAGAAGGCATCGTCACCAGCCATGAAGTAGTGCATGTAACCATCACCACCAGGCATAGGTTCAGGATCAGGGTTTCATCCTCGATGGCTTCTCTCAAGTCTGATGAGTTGAAAATCTGGGCATCTGTAGCTGCACCATTTGTACCAACATCCACCCAAGTATACTTGCACTCCGCCTCTACCAAGGCAAACATCACAACTGAGACAAAACATTTGTAGTTGAAGAAGACTGAACCTGATGTTCCAGGCGCCTCATTGCGACATGCTTGCCACCAAGAGCTCCAATGCAGGGGTGCAGCTACCACCGGTCTTTAAATTGCTGAGCGATTTGACGCCATCCTTCAAGTGTTGTCGGGCAGTTCATGACTTATTCTCCATACTCTTCTATGATGGCATCACAAACTTCTGGGATGAAATGGACAATGGATGGTTTACCTTCACGGTACCCAAACAACAACATAGAGTTATAGCCAACTTCAGTCCAACATCCAATCCCCCCTGTACCACGTGGCTTTCTTGGCCAGTCTAGATCCAGGACGAAACTGCAACTCCCTGAAAATTTCAATGTCGACTCGAACAAAGCTGACAAATGATGCCATGTCGTGAGCTTTAAGTTCTGTCATAAGTTGTTTATACTGGCCGAAAAGAGATCTGTTGGCAATCCAAGGCCGGACCCACCATCTTTGATGTCTTCTTAGAGGTCTTCTTTCAAGGAAGTCAATTGCCACTTCGTTCCGAAGGATGTCATCTAAGCGTAAGGCTGCCAGCAATAACTGACGACGTGGATCTGCCATCTGTTGAAGTCTGGATAAGGATAGGTAGGTTGTTTCACCCAATTCTGAGATGTGCGCAGCCTGAATGTCAGCTAGGAAATGATGGAGATACTAAAATTTGGCTTTTTTTATACCCAAATTCCTCTCAATTCAGCTCTATTTGCGAAATTCGGCCTCCAAATCGGGAGTATTCTGGAAGGTATTTGGTAGCGATTCGGGGTATTCGGGAGTAATTCGGTACCTATTCGGTAGAATTCGGTAGAAATCTGTTCAATTCTGGCTAAATTCGGATGAAAATTCGGTACCAATTCTGTAGCATTCGGGCGTATTCTGGAGTGTTCTGGAGCTTTCGGCAAGATGGCAGCTTTTAAAAATTCAGCACCAATTCGTCATCTTTTTGGGTACCGAACCCACCCGAATTTTACCGGAATACTGCAGAATGGGAGCGGTCCCGAATTGGTTCTGAAATTCCCAATCTGGGGCTAAAAATCGTGTATTTGGAATCGAGGTATCATAAAGGGTTAACAATTGACCAATTACTGAGAAGATCAACAAAATAATCTCTAACAAACATGTTTATTGCACATTTATTTTTCAGAGGATGATTTGATAGTAATTGTGCACGACCTGTTCATGGCTGGAACGGAGACCACAATGGGTTCTCTGAGGTTCGGGCTGCTATTTCTATTACGTCACCCAGACATTCAGA
This sequence comes from Pictodentalium vernedei, assembly GCA_031216915.1. Classification (NCBI taxonomy): domain Eukaryota; kingdom Metazoa; phylum Mollusca; class Scaphopoda; order Dentaliida; family Dentaliidae; genus Pictodentalium; species Pictodentalium vernedei. Next base: position 376,571,030 of record CM062293.1, read on the forward strand.
TCAGACTTTCCGGTGATCTTCATAAAGCAGTTCCTGGTGATAGGTTACCTGATTTATCTGATAAACCAAATTTGCCATTTCTGGAGGCAACTATCTTTGAGATCTTAAGACTGGGATGCCTTACTCCATTAGGAGGTCCCCATGCTGTTAAAAAAGACATGGAATACAAAGGATATAAAATACCGAAATCTGCCGTCGTATTGCCAAATTTGCAATCTGTTCTGCTTGATGACGATTTATGGGACGAACCACTAACATTCAAGCCAGCACGATTTTTGGACGAAGACATGTCACTGGTGAGGACAGAAGATATGATTCCGTTTTCTGTAGGTGAGTAGCATAACGTTCGTTCTGATCTTTTAAGATTTTACCCAACGTAACGACCAAAACCGGCCAGCGTTATTCACAAACATCGCATATCGACGCACCTGTCAAAATAGGACATTTGACGTTTTTAGGAATCATTTTTAACTTTTAATCTTCCTGATATGGATTCTGAGGCCTCCTTCAACTTAAATATAGTCGTTTGTTCAACAAGAAAAAGGCATTTTCCCAGATAGGCCAGGTACACAAACACTGTAGACTGACAGCTCGTCCCCTGAGTTCCAATGTGTTCTATGTGCCAGTAGGCATATAGGACACATTGGAACTCAAGGGATGAGCTATTCAGCCAATACCTACTTCTTCAAAATGACAGATATTCAGTAGGAAGGAGTAGGTGATGGCTGAATAACTGTCAGTCTATAGTTCTTTTGTTGCCTGGCCCTTGGTAGGGAAACGTAACGACGAATCCCCTCCCCCCCCCTCCCAAAAAAGAAAGACAGGTCAGAGACTCGAGTCTGAATTTCAGAAGATTTGTCACCAGATCGGAAAAGTCGGAGAATTTCAACGAAATCTGTGCGCACGGGTTGAAAATTAAAACCTACTGGTCAGAAAAATCTGAAAAGTTGAAAACAACGAAGGAAATTGTTTCCATTCAATTTCCAGCTTTTGTAATTTATACCTTCGAATTTCCAACTACTGAAAATTATGATGGATATTGGTAGGGGGACCATACTGCCCCCCCCCCCCCCCCCCCCCCCCCGTCGCATCGTGCCTGGGAAATATCGGTATTGCCCGTATCAATCTGAGTTCAACACACACATGAGGTGATAACTTCGGTTTATTCCATTCTCTATGTAGTCGCCTGTAAATATTTCACACCTGGTTGCTCTCTGCAATAGGTCTGCATGATTGCAATAAAAGACAGAAATCACCCAGAACTACCGGCAGAAATTAGAAATGCTTAGTTGAAGTACCTGCATGTTTTCGGACACAAGAGACCCCCAGATTCACTCTCTCTATGTGAGTGTTGTTGTCGCTTGTGTCCCATTTTCAAACTCACATCACAGGCACTGCATCTGAACAGGCAGAGGAACATCCGTTATTGATATATATATATATACCAGGATATCCTCAAAATCCTTCAAAACGGATCTCATTGGCCCTCCTCTGATTTGAATCAAGATTGAATAAAAATACCTCCTTTGATTAATTCAATGGGAAACATTATCGCTCCTCCGCAGTTTTGAAAAAGCCAAACCTGCATGGCAACCCTAGCGCCCAAGACGGTATTCTCTCATATAATATTACGTACTTCGAAATGGGCGAATCCATTCTCAATTAAATTATTTGGGGAGGATTATTTATTATTATTATTATTTATTGGTGTTTAAGGTCACATACTTCTGCACAATGGCTAATCATGACCACGACAGTTTTACGGGTGGAGGAAGCCGGAGCACCCGGAGAGAACCACCGAGCAACACCGAGCAACTGTCAGCTCCCCAAAATACTAACTCCACACAAGCAGGGTTAGCATTGGTTGAAGACAGGTGCACCATCGACGTGCAGTACGCCTTAGTGCACAGCGTCACCTTGCCCCCACATGGACAACGGGGATGTGGGGAGGATCATTAGCAATTTAATTTTAATTCTCTACAGATTCTCACTGCCGATTTTGGCTATTGTTCTTTCATTCTAACATCTACTCGTCCACTGCCAATATTTCTTCACGATGAAACTTATGCATACTCTTTCGAAAGAGTTGAAAGTGCTTGTAATTTAAATCTTTAATTCAAGGTCCATGGCAGTGCTTTGGAATTGGACTTTCTTCAACGAAAGGTTATGGACAGTCGTTCAAAAATATCGTAAAGTGGATCCATGCACATTTGTTTAAACATATGTCCTTATTCGCTGCATCATTTGCTTGGACGTCGCTAAGGGGGTTTAGGGAGAGGGTGATGCCCCGCTCTAATATTTTATTCCACTCGGTAATTTTCTGCTGGAAATGAGACGTGGATAACGAGCCGCTCTTGCTTGTAATAATGCACTTTCTCAGAAGACAGGAATTGGTACGTCACGCACACAATCGTCATAAAAAAATTAGGGCTGTGGTACCCGATTCAGGCTGTTGGGTAGATAACCCGAATGGCCAATTTGGAGTCTGGCTTGATGTGTTTAGATGCGTCCGACCTAAATTGCCACTAAGTGCCAAATTCAACATCCCTCTAAAAATGTAGGTGTGCATCCAGGTGTTGCTGTTGTTGATGGGTTAATGGCTGAAAGGTTAGCACGAACTCGCACGAATGTTTGACCCCGCTCGTCCGTATTGCTCTTGATAAAAAAATAATATCTACATGACAGTCTGCAGTTCATAACTCGGAAAGCACAGGTAAGGTGTACATCCCGTATTGCTCTGATTGAAGTCAAGTCTTAACGTGATGTTGCGCGTAAAATTCGTCCAGCTCAGGGCACTCAAGATGAAAACGTACCCATAGATGTTAAATTTCTGCTCTATATGTTTGAAAAAGTTGCGTTGTTCTGGTCGAAGGGTTATCGCAGCATCCCCACGACCAGTCTGGTTGAAGTGGGAACATAACGTTGCACGTAAAATGTTCGCAACCCATGTTAATCCTAATAAAAATTGTCCCCACGTACCATACTTTATGTTGAAAATGTAGAAGTGCATTTCGTCTTTGTTCTGGTTGAAAGGTTAATGGTTGAAGGGTTAAAGGGACGTCTCATGACCTAACCTTATTACTTCTGATAAATCAATTGCCTCTTTGTGTCCATTTTACCTCGATATGTCAGAAAATGTAGTAGAGCATCTGTGCTTAAAGGGTTAATGCGACATTGGTTGCGATAGATACTCACCCCATGTCCTTTTTCTGCTACAATTACCCATAGGTGCCAAATATCAGGCTGATATTTCTGAATATGTAGAACAAGAACTGAATACCAGCGTTGCTCCAAAGATTGATGGTTGACGGGTTACACAACGCTGGACATACCCCTCGCCCACCCTTGTTTCTCTAGATAGCAAACTACCATATTTCAACACCTTATCTCTAAATATGCAGTTGTGCATACCATTGTCGCTCTGCAGAAAGTGTTAACAAATCATTGCACTTAAATTCAACCTGTACTTGTCACTCCTGACTCAAATATTATCCCCAGATGCCAAATTCCAGCTTGATCTATCGAACATTGTAAGAACACATCCAGTGCTGGTCGATGGGTTAACGCGGCATAATGAGCGTTACTCTCATCGAAATGAGAATGCAACGTGGCGCGTAAAATTCTCACTATCACTATTACACCTCATCTCCTGATAAATAGTATCCCCAAGGAGTTGAAATCAACTTTGCGTTGCACGAACCGAATGACTAATGCGACATCGAACCTGTCCTAAAATACAGCCGTTCATGTCAGCGTTGCTCTGGTTAATGGTTGAAGGGTTAAGCCGACATCACGTTAACATTCACACAGTTCATGTTACTCCCGATGCCAAAATCACAACTGGGTGCCAATTCTAGCACGATATCTGAAAATGCAGTAGTTCATCTCGTGTCTGCTGCGGTTGATGGATTAATGCACGTCCCATGAGATTGGCACTCACCCCATGCCCCTTTCCTGGTTGAATTATCCACAGGCGTTCACTATTAGCCCGATATCTTCGAAAATATAGGAGTGTACAAACCAATATTGCTCCAATAGTTGAGGGGTTAATTCAACACTCCACATAAAGTTTCCCCTGCCCATGCTCGTATGGATAAATAAAGATTCCCCCAGTTGCTAAATTTCAGCACCTGATCTCTAAACATGTGGGAAAGCATATCCTTGTTACTCTGGTTGATGTATTAATGCGATGCTGCACATAACATTCGCCCTGCGCATGTTTCTTCTTGACAAAAACATTATCCCTAAGCTGCCCCACGTGCAAATTTCAGCTTGATATTCCTACAAATGTAGGAATGCATCGTAAAACATGGATGTCAAAGCCATTTTTAGCGGACAGTTTTATTATTTTCGTTTTTTTATGGGTGTGTGTCTTAAAATTACAAGACGTGTAGCGCTATCATGCGTAAGAAAACAATTCACTCAAAGGTTGATCGGAAGACTATTTAATGCATCGCCTGATTATCGAGACGGCATTCCTTCTTTAACCCTTTTACTGCCACGCCCACTTCAGCCATATATGGAGGACCTCTATGTACGCCTGCATGCAAGGGTGTTTAATAAAATATTTGACATACTTGAAACGCCTCTCTGAGCCCTTTCCAACAATTAAGCTGATGGTAGGTTTGATCTGCGCATACCAGAACGTACAGATAACTACCATAACATTGGTGACAATAGTTGCTTTCGGCAGCAAAAGTGTTAAGGACATGAGAGTCCAGTTGATTAGGTGATTTCAGTTTACTGTCACCAAAATATTAAAATTTTCTTTTCTTTTAGATCATTTCCCAACATAGAAATAAATTATTTATTTTTTCTTTTATTTATTTATTTATTTATTTATTTATTTATTTATTTATTTATTTATTTATTGGGGTTTGACGACTGTTTCGACAGCCAGTGTCGCCTCGTTTCGGACAGTTTTACTGAAGGGGGAAGCGGAAATACCCGAAGAGGCCCACCGAGCAACGGCGGACAACTGTCAGACTCCCCAGGGTTCTAACTCCACACTAGCAGGATTAGCATTGGTTGAAGACGAGTGCACTGTCGACGTACAGACCGCCTTTGTATACAACGCCAGCACACCCCCAAGTGGGTAATCGGGATAACGTGCTTTGCCCAAGGAAACAACGCAGTTAGCCCTGGTGGGGATCGAACCGTGGACCTTTCGGTTTGAAGAACAATGCAGTAACAACTAATCGGGGTCCGATCCAACGAACTTCCGAAATAAAACACAAATCAATCAATGCTGCTTTTAGATATCCATTTATGTTTGTTGAAATATGATTTATACATGAAAATATATAGAGGATATCTATGCTATTTTTCTGAATATCGGGTATTATCTCATGAGTGTGGACCTGAAAGTTTTATTTTTCACGAGCGCTTGCGCGAGTGAAAAATAATACTTTCAGGTCCACACGAATGAGATAATTCCAGATATTCACTAAAATAGTGTAGATTTTCTTTTTATTATATGCTAATTGACATTTTACTGTGCAATATTCAGCCCAATTTCACTGCAAACAGTTATGTCTGAAAAAAAATAACAAAGATCAGCTGATCGTTCATTCAGGGCGACGTGAAGGCGACGTCATGCGCCGAAGCGTAACGTAATTTAGGAAGGTACTGAAAAAAAATCACCGTGTGGACCTAAAAGTATTATTTTTCATTCGCGCAAGCGCGCGTGAAAAATAAAACTTTCTGGTCCACACTCATGAGATAATTGCAGATACTGACTAAAATAGAACAGATTTTCTTTTTATTATAAGCTATTATGAGACATTTTATTGCACAATATTCAGCCCAATTCGATCCCAAATGCGTACCTTTCAAAACAATAACAAAGATTACCTGATCGTTCCTTCAAGGCGACGTGATGTGGCGTAGCGTGACGTCATTTAGGAAGCTACTGAGAAATATTTCTCGATATCTATTGAACCGATAGATATCGAGAAATATCTTTTAGATAATATGCGGTAATTCACAAGCTAGCATATAATAAAAGAATTGTTTAGTTTTCTTGGATGAGTCACGCTCTTCTGGATGATTCTCTGAGTCGGAGCGGCAGGCAAGATGCACACAAAAATAGGGGGATAGAATATGATTTTTATCTATGTACATTACAAAAAAGAATGTCATACAGTTCGAAGAGAAAATAGATCAGATTTCTTCAGATTTCGTAGGTGTTGCAGTTCCATACGTAAAACAACGACTGACATGTCTCAGGATTGTCAATGGAGATAATTCTGTATTTATGGGAGGGGCGGGTGGGAACACGTTGAGCAGATGAATTGTTTATTGATTGTGTGATCATAATGGAGCTTGATTAATCTATCCAGTCAGTGGTTGGGAGAAGAGTGTTTGCAATTGTGCAAAAGTTAGTTAGGGAAATCCGAGTAACTAGAGGTAGCCCGGAAGAGAGATGCAAAAAACGTTTCGCGGGTAGGATGATGCGCCAAATATCGAATCAAGTTGTTCAAAAGGTTTGAAACCGTGTCGAATCTCGTATCAAATCCACTTAGCTGTTGTTACGATATTATGGCCAATTGTACCCGATATTGGTCCAGTTATCGATATGCATTCCAGACTATTTCGTACCATCAAACACCAAATGTTTATCAGATGGGCCCATCATTTGTTTCGGAAAGGTTGAGGAATTTATTCACATGACAACCAAAGATATTCCGTGTAGAAATATGGGCATGAACCAGTGCATATAACCGGCGCGTATATTAGAATCGTGTATGACGGGATTCCGAAGCATTGACAATTCAAATTACTAATAAAAATTGCATTGAATGTACCGCAACTCATCTTGCAGTTATCAAGCAACGGGACTAGATTAACCCTCCGCACACTGATGTCGAAGTATCAAAATTTCAACATGCAAAATTTTCCCATAATGCCACAAGGAAGTTAACCAATTTAATCTTGTTTGACAGAGCTCACAGAGCTCTGTCAAACAAGGTTGAATTGGTTAAATTCCTAGTTGCATCACAGGAAAATTTTGCTGCTAGAAATGTTTGTTTTTTGACGAGAATTGACTAGGTGTCACCAAGGTGAACAAAGAGAAAGCCATATATCCCACCCCCTTCTTTAGTGGAACAAGACGCAATCTGCACTGCTAAAACGCATTGTTCCACTTAAGGGGCGATATATGTGGGCGAACTAGACTAACGCGATCTCCTCTATTGCCTCAAATGATATTTTTATGAACTTTCTGATTAAATTTGTGTTATCTAGACAAGACACGGTCTCGTTCCTCAGAAAACCGCAGGGCAATAACTCTCCGGAATTCGATTTTTTTCAAATAGCCTAAATGGGTTTGAATCTATTCGAATCGAATCGTGGTAAAGATTCAAAATCGAATCGAATGTCGAACATTCGACAGCCCCTACGCGAATGCCGACAATTATTAACCCTTTATCCAACGCAGACGATATCAAAATTTATTATTTTAAATATCGTTTTTTCAAATTTTTCAAAAAAATTCAACAAAACCATATCATGTGACCTCTCGTTGGAACGAGCTCAATCAGCTCGTTCCAACGAGGGGTGATATGATATGGTTTTGTTGAAAGTTTTTGAAAAATATTTTTTCAACTGCTGAATTTGCATATTACGCGGGCGGATGCGGGCGATTCGTTAGGTAAAGGGTTAAATGAATACTATTTCTGTTCCAAATTGAAAACTTGATCAACTCTCGAGAGGAACACTCCCGAGCAATCCAACACAGCGCAAGACACTTTACTACAACATAATATCAGCAGTGTGGTATTGTATGATTTTATTACAGTTTTATGTGCGCCTGCTTGTTGCTGAGAGACCCGAAAGTGTTTGCAAGTTGAGATTCAAAACGCCCAACTCTTTAATTGAGTTTCTATTATTTTTTCATCATTTATTTCCTTTCCTTTGCGAAAACACATTCAACAAACATTAATGTATATGTGAACATATGTATAACTTTGGAGGACTGTTTCAGACGTTTTTTCGAAGGTTTTCATTAAACGTTATCAAAAGGGATTGACATGTCAAGTATCGAAGGATACTCGAGAAAATCCTTTAAACAAAACAATTCATTTTGAAAAGTAAAAGAGGCGGTTTCAAATACTTAGAATTTATAAAAAAAAAATTGATTTATCAAAAAGGAAAATTTATTTTAGAAGCCAAAGTGAGAGGAGAATTGGAATGGTTCGTGGCAAGACTTATTATTTGGGCAAATTATTCACTCAGTTAAATCTTTCCAGATGAACGAGGACACTAAGCGAAATAGAGTTTAGATTGATAGTAACGATACTTGGATTACCCCGATTGGCCACATTAGGTCTCCCATCACATATCCAGCCAACCCTTCATCGCAGTCTCGGCCTGCGACAAACTGCCCGGAGAAGACGAGGAACATTTGATCAATCAGAGTGTTCCTTGTATCAAAACTAGGCACAGGTACCAAAATATCGAGAACTAAACATTTTAGTTCGAATGCACGACAGATGGAGAATATAAATTGTTTATCGGCTGACATAAAGCATCTTGCAGAAATATATGCATTCGATTAAAGTAAGTAATTTTGCAGAAACTGTGTACCAGTAATTTCGATAAGGAATACGCGAAATATATATTATTAAAAAAAGTAGGGGATATTTGATAAGAGTGAGATATATGAAGAAATATATTTATATTTTCATCAAAAATATATTGCGGCATTGCACTGTGACATCTGGTGAATGATCTCGGCGATAGTAGAGTATCTGACAGGCACTCATCCCACGCACTGTGCTGTAGAAGACATGGGCGATTAGTCAGAGAATTTACGACATTTAGTCCAAGACCCCAATACCACGTGAACCCTCCTCAGTTCGTGAGAGAAGCGCGGATCCGAAATGGCATACTCTTCATCAAAATTCCCAGCTTGACTGATGTTATTCCATTCTTCTCGCAGTGCAGCGCGACTTCCTGGACGTAGGGGGGGGGGGGGGGGTGTTGGCGTTGCCGTAGGCGCCTGCCAGGTATATCACAGACGTGCTCGATTGGTGAAAGGTCTGAACTTAGTGCTGCCCAAGGCTGTATAGTGATGTTCTTGCCCCTGGGGGAACTCTGTTGGGTTGGAACATGGGCCCTGTGGGCTCTTGCATTGCCATCTTGAAAAGAAGAATCAACGGCCGTGACGTCGCGAAATGGCACAGATGAGCTGCTAACATGTTCTCTGCCCTGTGACACGCCCTTGGGTGGCAAGTAATGCTGTTCTGCTTGTCATGATTATGCTTCCCCACGCCACAACCGATCCCCCACCAAAAAGATCGTGCTGCCTAGCGGTTACGTCATGGTATTGTTCGTTCCGCCGCCGCCACATACTGTTTCGCCTGTCTTGGAGGTCGGGAGTGAACCTCGATTCATCGAAAAACATGACATTGCTACACCGACGATTGTCCCAGCACTGTCGTGCTCCACACCAATTACGCTTTGCTGCGATGTGACGTTCAGTCAAACGTGAAATTATTCGCGGTCGTCGAGCGTACAAATTCCAACTGTGTAGGCGATTTCGGATAGTCTGACCACCGACTCGCACATCTGTCGCTCGGTGCAGCTGCTGTCCAATTTCTGAGGCACTTTGATGGCGGCTACGCTATGCTGTGGTTCGGATGAAACGATCCAGATTAGCAGTTGTCGCCCTTGGACGACCTTACTGTCGTCTGTTATCAACATTATCTGTCTGACGGTAGCGTGACAACCTACTAATCACCGATTGAATTTGAGCCACTGCAATCTAACTGTTGTCCGCGTCCAGCATGCCAAAGGCACTTAAACATTCGTTACGTGTCAGTCTTCGCATACTTCAAAGGTACGTTTCGATCAGAAACTATTGATGAACGAGTTTATATCAAGAAAAGAACGATAAGACCTCCGAAAAAGCCCGTCCAGTACAAATGGAAATTTCAAAACGTACCCCACATACATTAACGCGGCGCTCGTGCGAAAGTTTTCGTGGGCCGGTGACATTCATGTTTCACACTAAACTTGGTATCATATTGATCTGTCCAATCACGCGTATCCAATACCATTTTCCGAAAATATCAACATCAGTTTGGATATCCCCTACTTTCTTGAATAGTATATAACACTTAATTCCTGAAAATCCTTAAACTTTGAAACACTGAAAATCCTAATACTTATTTATCTTAAAGCCAAAATACACCCAAATGAATCTGGTTACTGTACGAATAGAGGCCGAATTTAAGTAAATAATTTCAGAAAGCTGAATGGTTTCAAAGTTGTAAACAACAGGCATAAAGTGGCATGAATATGCTAGGGGATTTTTTTAAAGTATGGCTTGTAACAATTCAAAGAAACTAGCGGGTGTTATCTTACATAGAAATATAACAAACTGTGAACGCCGTCATTGTTGTGCTACCGGGGCGATCTTACCGCGGCGAATGGACTCTTCATATCTCCACAGCGAACGTGAAAACCGTTGTTTATTCCTAGCTCCTTATTTAACATTCTTTATCAACCGGTTTCATCAACTGAAAACGAATATCAGATAAGGAAATGGGAAGAAGCAACGGTTGTCACGACCTCATCTCGACAGACAAAATAATGTCCTGTACCGTAATACGCATTAAGGGACAGGAAATGACACTCGTGTCACATAATACAATGTCACATAAGACATCACTCTCGTGCTCTGCTACACCCTTCTCGGTCTGTTATATTCATCCCTGAAGCAACCACGTGCCAGAGAGATCAGATCGTAATTCGATCGCGACATACGTGCACAAAAAGATCGAGTTTCGTGCATAAAATACTGTGACACGAAGATCGTCTATAAAATAAATAAATAAATAAATAAATAAATAAATAAATAAATAAATAAATAAATAAATAAATATCGTCTCAAATTCACTGTTTGTCGAATCTACGTATCGACAAGTGAGATTCTGTGCCTTTGCCTAACATGAAAAGCAGACGACACAAACAAAATCCTTGAGTAACTAATTTTTTCCATTTTTTGTCTCAAAACATAGGTTATGACCCTTCATTGGAACGAGGGGTCATAACCTATGTTATTGAGACAAAAAAAATTAAAATATATTGAAAAGTAATTGGCGATTTTTGTGAATAGCGCTGGCTGGTTTTGGTTTTGCTTTTGGTTTTACGTTGGGTAGAGGGTTAAATAGACAAATAATTTCGACCCGATCGCAACCTAGTTGTGATCAGATCCAAATCCCTTGTCTTTTATGATCACATAACTGCATGTGACACCCATTACATGTTGTGGTATAAACCTTCTTCCAGAGACCGCCCATCTCAGGGGGCACCATAAAGAGAAGATTCATATACGAAATACTACTCAGTACAGCCAGACCGTTAAATATGTGACAAAATTTAGCGATGCGACTTTCTGTAAAGAAGTTGACGATCTCTACACCGACCAGTGAAAGATATCGTTCTGCAATCATATTTCGCGGTAGGGAAGTGTAAGTTTTGCGATATGGCATCACGTCTGCTATCCATCGCTAGGTTCAAGAACGGCGGTCATACATCATTACGAGGCTCCCATATTAACAGCCAATGTCCATCTTTAAACTCTACAACCTTTTGTAGAATTAGCTGTCTATGCGACGTAATTTCTTTAAATAGCAACTAGGAGTTTATTCTGGCTCGATTTGGCCATGAAATGTGTTACACGATCCGGCCTAACTCAAAAGTCTGACAAACAATTTGGTTGGAGAGTAGTCAACCAGTTGGTGCCAGCTTTTTAACCCTCCGCTATCGAGTTTAGACACATCGATGAGATAGCATAAACAGAGTTTTTCGTGTCATGTTAGATACGAATATGTGTTTCATTCTCTCTTCGACAAGCTATATATGGACGAATTTACGTTTTACTTTATTTATCAACATTGTCCCCAACATGGGTAATTGACCATTGTATAAAACTATGTTTGTGTTTTCTACATTTTCTGACTCAAAAATTAGTTTAGATCTGGGCGTGGCTGAACCCCCACACCTCCTCCTGCCTCTCCGTTATCCCATCTCTCGCTCGTGCTTGGAAATATCACGGATCCTTCTCTAATTGCAGGTCCAAGAGTATGTCCGGGCGCAGCTCTGGCAAAAATGGAGATGTACCTTTTTCTTTCGGCAATGTTGCATCGTTTCACCTTCGTTCCTCCAGAAGGAGAAGAACCACCACCTTTAGATACCGTTTATGGATCAGCATGTTCACCAAAGCCTTTTAAATTAAGGGCCATTAGCTCTACAGCTGCACTCTGATGACTAGATGAAGATATCGAATAGTTCATATAGCAGTATTGTTTTGGTATATACAGAACATACACAGAACAAAACACGCGTGTGGGTCGGTTAATCGATGTGGCACGAGTGCCAGCACGGGAGGATAAAACGAGAGGCCACAGGCCTCGCGTTTTATTCTTCCGTGATTGACTAAGTGCCACATCGATTAACCCATTCATACGTGTGTGTCGTTCTGTGTTTATTACATTCCTTTACGTCTTTAAAAGCGATGTTATTATAAGGACACTCAGCAATTAATTTTACAACTCGTCCCCGAGTGACAACGTGTTCTATCAAACCGAAGGCAAATAGAACACATTGGAACTCAGCGGATGAACTATCAACAAAAGAACACATTTTAACGTAGATCAAATTTTCGAGGGGAACACGTGGTACTACTTTTAGCTATCGCTAGCAATTTAAACTGTAATTCTGGCGCACGATTTGTAGAAAATTCCAGCGAAATTTCGCTTCTATTTAAAAATCGTTTGTCAACGATTTCCGTTCCGCACATAAGGGCGGAGCAGATTTTCATTTTCCGCATGGTTCAGTGTTGCTGTAGATAGGAATTTCATAGAACAGGCGTGTGATGTACCTATTTATTTATTCATTAGGACTTTAGCAACACTTTAACAGCCAAGGTCATATCGTTTCGGTGACAGGTTTACGGGTGGAGGAAGCCAGACTACCTGGAGAGAACCACCGAGAAACGACGAGCATCTGCCAGCTCCCCCAGCATCCTAACTCCGCACTGCAGCACAGGCACAGTTAGATTGGTTGAATACATGTGCGCCATCGACGTGCAGAGCACCTTAGTACACTGCGTCATCGCCACCCCCCCCCCCACCCACCCACCCACCACGTGGACAATCGGGGTTAAGTGCCTTGCCAAAGGACACAACGCGAGGACCCGAATCGATCGCTCAGACGGTCACTCATGAACAAGAGTGTAATAAAACTTTTTTGTGTATAATTTTTTTTGGCACGAATAGCTATCCAGACATTCTACCAAGTTACAGAATAATTCTTTTTCTGTTTGACTCTTATCCGCTGAATATTTTCAAGAAAGTTTTCGTAAAATCTAGTCATGGCTGCTGTGAAGACTGGATATGATAAAGATTCATTTAAATGCTACTCAAGAAATAATTGATGAAAAAAAACTCATTCAATATACATAGGGTAGGGGAATTTGATAAAATGTGCCCGAATTATACATATTCATTCGAAGGTGGAATCTTGTTCTGGGCAGGAATATCTGCCAGCAGAAAGCAAGGAGTTAAATCTTTGTTCTCAGATAATTATCATCAAATAGCTCATTACAGAAAAATAGTCCGCGACACGTCAACCGAATAATATAAATAAATAGTTTAGTTAATTATCCCTGTCAATTGCAGTCGTTAACTGTTTACCAAATACAAGTTATGCAGTTTGCAAAACATATTTCCTGACTGACTAAAAAGTTTCATTCTCTCTCTAAAATATATATATATATATATATATAAAGTATATACCTGGACTGATGAAACGTCAGCGAAAAACCTCGCAACTCAATATTTCTCCGTGCCCCATGGTGGCGTCAAGTCCTAGATGACATTAAACTTTGTTGATGTGGAGTCTGTTACACTGTTTCTATTTTCACTTAATTAAACGCCATGCTGTTCACCTAGTCGGCAACTACTAATCACGCAACAACCTTACAATCTCTGAACTTTTTTTTGTCAATAACAAATATTTCGTAAATATTCAATTCGTATTTACAAAAATGTGTAACACCTTGAACCCGAGCGATTTTTTCCGGCCCAGGTTCGTGAGACGACCTGAAACTTATAAAGAAGATGGTTGTTCCGTGCATTTGTATGGCAGGCCACTCTATATTTTCAACGTGCAGCCCCGATGCTGCATCTGGAAAATACTAATTGGTCTGCCCCCAAATAACGAATATGGACTCTTCCAATTGATGCCATTGGACCTCAATGGATTATACAATCAGGGTTCAAAAGGTTAACAGGCAATCGGCGATTGCCGGACATACCCAACAATGTTGATTAAAATAATATCTTACGCGAAAATTATCTCCCTTGAGATTACTGAACTTGCGAGACGAAATCCAATTAAGAAGGCAGTGAATGTGGGTGCTGAGATGTGAAATTTCTGAGACTTGATATGGGTGGATGAATGACAATGAGATGCGAAATAGCGACACCAATTAAACTAATTACTATGTAATTTCTCCTCCATCTCTGCGTTCTTGTACAGTCCGAGAATGTGTTTTCATAATAATTTTGAAGTTTTAATTCATCAGAGGAAAAGAATGGGGAAACCACATCTGACAGACTTTTAGATTATTAAAAAGACCAATGTCTGCATTTTATGCAACGATGCGCACACTATTGATACGTTGAACATAAAAAAGTTATAGATCACCAAAAAGGTCTGAAAAGGCAGTTTTCTATTTTTTTTAATAGGTTTCTACGGGGAACAATAGTCCAATGTTTAAATTGATTGGGAAAAAAGTGTACTAAGATAGCTTTTATTTGCTTATACTACGCCACAGGACAAGAACTGTAGTTTGTGAAATGATGCGCACATCGGTGATTAAAATACACGAATATTGAAACAATAAGTTTTTATATGAAGTTCCCACATCTCTCAGTGTTAAATGCCTGAACAGCTTTACCAAATTAAGGGGAGGTAATGTTATAGAGATTCGCATCAAGGGAAACATTTTCTTGGCAATGCGTCGCTAAAGAACGTGATTTTTTTTTTGAGCATTGTTCGTTTATAGCAACCCCCACCCCCTCCCCTCCTCCCCAATCCAGGTGTCAGTCGGTGGGATACTTTAATGTATGTGACCAATGATCGCTCCAGCAATCCAGTTGTATGGGGATCAGTGGGTATGACCCAGTTAATCGATCGAAAGAAACTAGAATATAGCGTGACTGATTTCATTTGACGTACTGTAATAATAGAGAGGGTTATTAGTTTTCATGTAAGGTTAACCTCAAGACTTTTGATGATGTGAAAGCTGCCACGCAATAACGTAACTATTTTCACCTCATCAAACGGTATAGATTAAAAGGCGTTCCAGCAATGCAGTTGTATGGAGATGAGTGCTCACTCTTCATACAGACAAAAGCTGCCGGCAATGCGGGTATGGCTCCAGTCTCTACAATTATAATGTTCCCGAAGAGTAGACTACCAAGACGCATAATGATCATTCTAGTTGATAAGGTACAAGACACCGTAAAACCTGAATAGAAGGCATAAAGTCCAAGCTGGACTATATAATAATTACTTTAATCCTTTACCTAACCTGAAAATCCGACGACACTTGCAAACAAAATTCTTGAATAACTGACCTTTTTCATTTTTGGTCTTAAAAACTTAGGTTATGATCCCTCATTGGAACGAGCTCGTTTATATTTTAAAAAATATGTTCTTCAAGAATATGTTTGCGAATTTCTGTCTTGGTTAGGTAGATGGTTGGTAGTGGATGGGACGAATATCTCTTGTGCAGCTGTAATTCTTCATTTTGCCATAAGAGGCTATGATCTCATTGGCGGAACTACATTGCGGAGAAATTCCCCTTAGACCCAACTTGCTCAACTGTGTATTTGTGGACCACAACATTGCCAAACACCACAGTTTTGAGACTATCGTTTCAGTCGATTGGACATAAATACTGCGCAAGCTGTACGACTTCCACTTTCACCGTTACGTATGACAACGATGCAATAGGAAATGTGGAAATGAAGTCAGCGCAGTTTAGACAAACTCTTTTTAGAATTGTTGACTCGCATCTAATGATGAATTGAAGTAAATTACAAAATGAGGAGGCGAGGTGTGATTGTCGTCATATTCACGTGATTATCTTAACTTTGGGGAAACTCGGCAGCAGATTCATGCAGGTTATTACCTGGTTAATTTCTCTAACTTCACATCAGCCTTCGACTTTCTGTCTCAAGCTGATACAAAGTTACCTCGGGCTGATATTTCGGCCGATATGAAACTAACAACGTCACAACCTGTTTATTTATTACACCAAAACCAATAAGTTCACAATATTCTCAGATCCATCAGTTTTCTGACAGTGTTAGTGTTTCTCATTCTTTTCACATTGTTGGAAATGTCCTCTTCTCCTAATTCAGCAATCTGAAGCTGAAACTGAGGAAGCCGCGATGATCGGATAGTTGAGCTATACAGTTAAAACTAGAAGTCCTGTCATGAAATGCGCACAAATAGCACGTCGATCTGCGCGTCAATCTACGCGTTATGACTATAGTAAGGTTATCAAATTATGTTATTGCAAAAGCAATGTTTCATCCAATGGACCTCCGGGTAACCCGGAGGTCCATTGGCAGAAATATTGCCTGTGTTTGCTATGAGTAACCAAGAGAACTTGCCGTGCTTTGGGATGCCATTCGATATGGTAATTGTGCGCAATTCCTACGCGCAATTCAGCCTAGATAAGCGCACAGTTCGTGACAGGACTTCTAGTCTTAACTGTATCTTTTATCAACTTCCACAAATCTCTGCTTACGAATATGAATCTTAGTTTACATTGTATTTTGTGTAAAACTCTCTACCTTCTTTTCTTCATCAACCTAATCCGTACTTATTGAAATCTTTAATTCCTCATCATACAAAAACTCACCTTCATGTCATTCCATAATGCCTGGTCACAGCAATTTATCTGATTATGTTCAGCAAAGACTGTGAGAGTTCGACGCAAAGAGACTGGTTACGCCTAGTAACGAATCGGGGAGGAGGGAGGCAGCCATAGCCTTAATCGGGTTCCGGACATTTTCCCCTAGGACATTTTTCCCTATGACATTTTTCCCTAAAAAACGTGTCACCTAGGTCATTTTCCCCTAATTTCAAATGAAAGGGTGGACATTTTCCCCTAGTTAGGACGAAAAGAGTGGACATTTTCCCAAAACTAAAAAAAATTGAATTTCAAGATTTTATTACAAGAAAAAGAAAGAATTTGTTCCATTTAATGTCACACTTTTTTCAAAGTACTAAATAAAAATAAAATAGGCATAGATAATTCATACAATATCAAGTTGAAATACTTTATAAACAGAAAGCTAGTCGATCTGTCACACACAGTGTGCTGCATGGCAAAACAATATCAAGTTGTATTGCTGTATAAACAGTAAGCTGGATGATATTGTGAGATGAAGACTTTAATGGTAACTTTTGCATGATTTATCATAGTTTTATTTGTGCTACTTGGGTTTAGTGCTAATTGGTTGGGCAACAAATACTTGCACCAAGGTGAAGAAACACAGAGGGGTGGGAGAAACAGAGAGGGGTGGGGCACAATGATAATATATGGATGCAACTCGTAATATAATTTTATGGATTTGTACATAAAATTATATTACGGACTTGCACCAAGGGTGTTCTCATCTAAGTCGTCTTGTAAATTTATTCTTAGCTGTATTATCGTTGTTTGATTTATCATAGTTTTATTTGTGCTACTTGCTACATGTATATTATTATCTTGTGCCAGCTATTTTAAAAAGAATAAACTATTACATGAAACCTTAATTACATTTTTATTTTACTTCTTCCATTTTTTTTTCTATTTTATTCCATGAGAAATTAAAAAAAAGAATCTATGGGAACATGTCCTGGGTGAAAAATCTAGGAGTAAGCAGTCTAGGGGAAAATGTCCGGGGATGAATAATTAGGGAAAAATATCCTAGGGGAAAATGCCCTAGGGGATAATGTCCCAGTCGGAAAGGTCCTAGGGGAAAATGTCCTAGGGAAAAATGTCCTGGACCCGCCTTAATCATGTCTGCCGTGGTCGACGTCATATCAGCCGAGTTTGGCGCCATATCTTTCGAGCTTCATAATGGAAAATTTTAGGAAAGAAAATTATATCTAGAAAATAAAATGTGCTTGGAAGAGGGGTGTATGTCAGATTATAATTTTATTAACAAGTCAAGCCATGATCGTTCTTTTTCACAAGTGTCATTTACGGTGTTGATACTATGGAAGAAAGTAAGTACTCTCGTTGAAATTTTGGCAAGTTATTGTGAGATTTGAAGCATTTCATTTCTATTTTGCAACAGCGGATATAATCTTATTAAAAAACATTTAGTTTTGTAATTTTTATAGTGCCGCTGTGGTTGGATGGTAGTTTCCAACAGAACGCAGTTAGAAATGGGTTCCTTCGGGTAAAGTAGCTCGGAGTCCAGTTTTAACTGGCATTTACACAGGTTAACTATTCGCAAAATATTACATTGCCCTATATTGTTCCTGCTCTGAGCTCCCCATGAATCTTACTTATTAAATCGGGCGGTAATTTCATTCCGCTTCAGAACAAGTGTGTTGCGCTAAAACGTGTTTTCACTATTCTATTCGTATGCATGTTTTTCAATGTTAAAACTGACCTACTGTTGATATTCCTTGATTCTAATCGACCTTCTGAAGATAAGGTCATCACCCAATGTTATCCAATTCCATATTTCTCTGCCATTGAGGGCACATTAAATCGTAACTTCGATGAACGGGGATATTTTACAAAAGGGGTGTTATTAATCATACAAAATGGTGGAAGAGATCTAATCACCCGTGCTGTTACTGACATATAATTTGTTCCTCTCTGTAACATTTGCATACTTTGTTTGTCTCTAAATATTCTTTGGTTTGTTTGTGACGATTTCTTCTCACAAATAATCTGCTGACTTGAGGAATGGTGTGCGTGGATTTGATCTCTACGCGATATTGTTCTATTCACATGTTTGTTTTAATTTGCATATTGGATATGCATATTGGATATGCATAAGTATAAATGACTTATTGTGTACCAGAAATAAAAAAAAGGTCTCGGACAACACATTAATAACGCTCATGTGTACTTCTTTCCTCTCTTGTTTTAGTGCATGGGGAGAATTTTTAAAACAATCAAAAATTTATCCGCATTCAATCATTCTCCGAATTACAAATAAGGTATGTTGTTCTTCGACGTTAATAGGAATACACTCCTCAACTTGAAATATAAGTAGATTTCTTGGAAGCGTCGTCACATTCCTTTAGTGACTATGGGGACGTTGTTTGTTTTTTAATTCGTGTGTTCTGGGTGAAACATTGATGTTTTAATTCACTCTATTATCAGACAACTAGTACTTGCACAAAAAAGTTTATTGAACAACTAAAAATGTCCTTTCTCCCTTATTATTCGAGGATCAAAATTGAAAACGTGACAGTTCGTTTCTTGAATGGAACAAGCCGCCATCTGCAGTGTTTTAGCAGATGAGGCCTTGTTCCACCCAAGATACGATATTTGGATGGCGTTTTTTGTGCATGCCGCTGACCACATATACCAGTAGGTGATATTTGCCGAACTACGACCACTTGTACATGTACGTGTACAACATACGCACACGATGCGTTCACCAACGTGGAATTCAGTGTTAAATCACACGCTTGTTCACAAAAACTGTACATGGCGTTGAATCCCCCCATGTACAGTTGTGACTCCTAGATCGCACTTTTTAACGTTCAAATACTCGTGGTGAACGCGCGTTTTTAAAAAAAGGGTGAAATTGTACAGTTCACTTTTATCTTGTACGTAATTTTTCGTCGACGTTCCCATCGCAGATCAGACCCATCGATCCATCGTTGGCGAACGCGAGCAAAAGCAAAAAATTCTGGGTCATCATCAAAAAACAGTTTTGGGGACTCTAAACCAGCGGTCCAGAACCTGCAATTGTGTTGAGACAGATGGTCTAGAACCTGCAATTGTTTTGAGGCGGTGGGTTTTTTCCCATTTATGACATTATTAGGAGAATTCCTCCACTATGAGAAATTCTCCAAAACTCAGCTGATCGAGCGATCGGATCACTCGATTCTCGTAAAAACTCGATCTGAACGAAGAGTGTCGTTGTCGTCGGTGTGGTTGGAAATTTGCAAACCTAGTCACGTCTTCCTGAAGTAAAAAAACTAACACATGTTATCGTAATGAGTGAATGAGGTTTTTTGTTCAAAAAGAGTCGATTATGAATATAGTCTGTATTATAGACATTGATGTTTTCTGTTGATGAGACGGATAGAAATTGAGTTTTGAGGGTTTTTTTGTTCGAAGGGAGTTGATCTGTAATAGATATTCGTGTTTTGTCTTGATCAGAAAGATTGACTGTTAAGCGTTCGTTCGAAAAAGTCAAAAACACTTATCGGAATGTTCAAAACGCATTTTCCGCTCAATTAGGTTTTGAGTGGTAAAATTTTTAATATATTCATGATAGCAATCACAGTCATCAAAAGGATTCTCTCTTAATTCGAAACTCAGTGAATTGATGTGTGAATGAAAAATCTTTTGACGAATGTAAAAAACTACTGTCAAAATGCGTTAAATCACAAACCGGTTTGTCATGTACTGTTTAAACGTATTTTTTTAAACTTCAATTAACACAGTCAGTTGAGATGTGAATATTTTCAGATTATTATATTAAGACGGAAAGAGTTTTTTTTATTACTTAAAACATAAAAAATATAATTAAACATTTAATTTTGAAAATAAATAAAAACAATTAAAACGAAAGATGTTTTTACAGATGGATTCTAGACACCGAGATCGAATTTTAGAACAGTATGAACGTGCTAAGAAGGGGATTCAGTCAGCTGATAGGAGCAGACGTCTTGGTGAGATGGAACTCAGACGCGAAGCCACAAAAATATTTAAACCCGTGACGGAGGGTCAAGAGCGAAGCAGGAAGGAGATAGTCAAAGAATTGAGACCCATAAAGGAGAGTTCTTTGAGAATGGGTTCGTTGCCTCCTAGTTTTGGAAATCGGTATTCCGTTCAATCTACACCGGATTACGTTCCCACGGGAATTCAAACAGATATGAGCGAGTCTGATGATACGGCTTCGACTATCACCACTAGTAGCATCGGATCGTCCGATGATGATGGCGGTAAGAGAGATCAGTCGTATGGAATTTATAAGGATTCTGAGAGTAGAACTTTTGTAGGTGATACGGAGGTGGAAATGAATGATGATGAATTGATTGTGGGTTCGAATAAATATAAAGTAACTGATGGTCTGCGGAGATTGCTCCTTTACGACAAGCCTGGAGATTACACGGAACAGGATTTCGACAATTACGGCGACATTCTAGTTCAAACTCACGCCATGAAGAGAAATAACGGTGCCAGAGAGACGAGACCCAAAGCCAACAGAGGTTACAAGTGGACGAAAGTGATGAAACCCATATGGGACATGAACAAGAAGTTCCTCGAATTGGTGACTGGCAAAGGGATGAAAACCACTTTTCTTCCGAGCGATTCCGACGCTCTGTCTCAGAGATTGAGTTTGTTGATGGCGAGCAGACTGGCTGGTAACACGGGATTAGATAATCAGGTAGTTGCTATATCTGACGAATTGTTAAGACAGAAGGTTTTGAATAAAAACCAGTATAAAAGGCTGATGAACGAATTGAAGGATTGATGTGTATATAATAAGTAGAGAGAAACAAAACAAACAAACAAACAAAAATAAAACAGTAAATTCTTACACTAGAATAATAAAAGTATTTAAAAACGACAAAACGATTTACCAGTGAAAAAAACAAAAATATATCATAAAAAATAAAATATGTTGGTGATAAAGAACAGGGGATACGTCAGAACTTACGTTCAAGGCGGTTCTGGCATCGTCGATTCTATAATGCGAGCGTCCACGAGCAAATGCGGGTAGAAAACTCGCATCGACCGCGTTTGAGGTCGGTAAAAAGACGGCTTTGGATGCTGGTAAGAAAGCCGCTTCCGAAGCCAGTGGTAGGATAGCTTCTGTGGCTGGCAAGAGGGCAGCCGACGCGTTGATCGACAAGTTGATCAGTCCGCCGGCAAAGCGAGCTGCGTTAGAGCGAACGCCGAAAAGTTGGAAAGATTTTAAGGATGCCGTGGTGCCCATACAAGATTTAGCCAAAATGACGAGTGGATCCGGATTGAAGAGAACTCGCGACGGTGTGATATAAATAAATAATAATAACATTAAAAAAACAGAGTTTGAAAAACATAAAAAAAATTGTGTTTGAAAAGAATCTAAAATAACAAAGAAAATAAAAACAAAGATGAACATTAAAGATATGTCTTGGAACGACGCCGCGACCAAGAGGTCGAATAACGAGTTTTTTTCCCAAGAGCATAAGAGGCTTGATAGTGGGAAAATCGAATTGTGGAAAGACCAATCTGTTGATGAATCTGTTGTCCCGACCCGACTGGTTGCATTATGACAGATTGTTCGTGTTTGGCAAGAGCTTGTTTCAACCCGAATACAGATTGCTTTGAGAGTGCATGGATCGCAGATTGCCCAAGGACGTCATAGCCAGAATCTTTGACAATAGGGAGGAATTCAACAAGAGTGGAGCTCCACTCTCGACCATTTTGGACGGCGCGGCGACGGAGCTGATGAAGAGAAATGCATCTTCGGACGTCGAGTGTCGATTTTATGAGAACGCTAGCGACGTTCCGGATCCTAGAGAACTGAAATCGGAAGATAAGAATCTCATGATTTTCGACGATCTGCTTTTGGAGAGACAGAACCGATGCGAATCGTATTACGTTAGGGGTCGACACAGCAACGTGGACTGTTTCTACCTGTCGCAGAATTATTTTCGATTGCCCAGACAGACGATAAGGGAGAACGCTAATTTTCCATGTCTCTTTCGCCAAGATCTCAAGAATCTCAATCTCATCTACGGCGATCACGTCGCAAACGACATGAGCGCTGTGGAATTCAGGAGATTCTGCAAGAGGGTTTGGGATGGTGGACTTTACAATTTCGTCGTGATCGATTTGACAAGCGAATTTAATCGCGGAAAATATCGGTGCGGATTCGACAAGTTTTATTTTTCCGATGGTAATAATAATAAGATAGAGCGTGAAAATAAAATTTAGAAAAATAATAAATCTTCAAATAATTAGTTTTGAATAAAAAAATAAACTTAAAATATAATGTTCGAACATGGAGAATTGCTAGAACGGATAGCCGAGAATACGGCTGCGAAACAATCCATTCAAATCGTGGTGAGTGGCGATTCGGCTCGATTCGCTACGAAATTCGAACCTTCCATCGAATTGAATAGAGAGAAAACTTACGAGATGGCTTTGGTGAATCTGGAGACTTATTATTCCTTTCCCAACGTCACCAAAATGAATAACTCGTTCAAGTATTCCGACGGAACGGATTGGTTGGAGATTCGAATTCCCAAAGGGAGTTACGACATAGACGATTTGAACCATTACATTCAGACGCGAATGAAGACGGATGGAAAGGGAAGCAACAAGATCAGACTCGCTCCCAATCCTAATACCTTACAGACGATGTTGGATTTGGAAGATAATTTTCGTGTGGATTTCAACACGGACGATTCTATAGGCAAGATGTTGGGATTCGATCGAAAGATGTGTCGAGGCCACGCGGCATCTGAAAATACGGTCGACATTCTCGCTGTCAATAGCATTCTGGTGAACGTAATTGCTGGAAGCTACGTGAATGGTAGCGCTCAACCGACGATCTATTCCTTCTTTCCAAACGTGTCGCCGGGTTATAAGATCGTGGAGCGACCTCAAAATTTAGTTTATCTACCAGTGATTTTAGACATGTTGTATAGTCTCAAAACCACGTTGACGGATCAAAATGGTGAACTGTTAGATCTTCGCGGAGAGAGAGTGATGATACGATTTCACATAAGAGAAATATAAAAGCAAAAAAAAAAAAAAAAAAATATTATATATATAGATTACAAAAATAAAATAAACGCAATATTAATTTTGCAAAATTATTTTAATATAATTATTAAACAAGAAACAATTGAAGTAAATATATTTAAAAAAAAAAAAAAACAGAATTATGACAGAATACGTGGTTAAAAACGTGAACATATCCGCAGGACAGAGGAAGAAACTTAAGAGAGCGTTAACAACTCGAGGCGAGGCGGTGAGATTCAAATTCACTCACGAAGATCTGACGAGAGGTGGTCAGGATTCGATCACCTGGACCAGAAGTCAAATCAAAAGGATGGAGAAAGCGATTCGCGATGGAAGAGGGTTGATGGTGAGAATGAGTCCCGCTCAATTGAGATACAATTTGAGAATGAAAGGTGGTTTCCTACCGCTATTGGCAGGAATAGCCGCAAAAGCATTACACTTCACCGCAAAGGCGCTACCCTTTCTCGGAAAGACTCTTGGCGTGGGAGCTCTCACGGGACTCGCTAGTTTGGCAGTTGAGAAATTAATGGGTGGCAGCTGACTGTTTTTGAAGAAGGGAGGAGCCGTGTGTCGCTTTCACATAGACGACAGCAGTAAAGGATTGTATCTAGAACCCGTTAGAGGTGGCAACTCTCTGAGAGGAAACGGTCTCTATCTGAAGAGTGGACGGAAGGTCGAGCGACTCGGCAAGGGTTTGTTGCTCGGTGAGAATTCGCCATTTAAGAACATACCGATTTTGAATATGTTATTATAAATATAAAATTATATAAAATATAAAATCATAGAAAGTATAAAATAATATATTTAAAATGGGTAAAAAGGTGGAGAAACAAATTTATCACCTAGATGAAAAGGTGGAGAAACAATTTGACGATAATGATGAACATCGCAAGCCAGAGAGCGAAAAAATACAAAAATGGTTAGACGCTAATGACGGATATCTAAGGAAAGAACTAATGAAAGAGATAGATGAAGCACGGGATAGACGGTTGAGAATGAGACGATGCTTTCCACGGTCACCACTACCTTCTGAAGAGAATGGTAATGATGCGAGTGTTACCAAGAGATGCACAACATTCGTTCATAAGTTCATAATTATGATTCGGATAAACAAAAATGTTGCCATAAACGTATCACATCACAAAGAAAAAGAAAAAAAGAAAAAGAAGAATCAACGCTGAAATTTGAGAGAAAAGGAAACGTTATTATAATATATTATGATGATAGTGAAGAAGAAGGAAAACAAAAAAAAAAAAAAAAGTAAATGAGATCTAAAGATGATCTTATTACTTTTTTTTTTTCATTTTTCTTCGCTAAAAATCAATCACTCTATTGTTTATATTTCCAAGTCCGTTATTAGCATGTTGACACTCGTGTCTTCTCCTTTTTTGAAAAAGTGTTGAATGTTTATCTTTACTCTTTTGAGTTTTTTTTACATCGGTCAACTCGCTCTCACCACCCAATTTCTTCACGAGTTCGAATGAGATGTTTGGAAATATGTAATTTCCCTAGGGCAACGACAAATCGGCCTTGTCGAATTCTCTATCTTCGGCGATGATGATGTTCTGCAGATCGCTTTGGTACTCGTAAATCAAATCGAGCGTGGCTTCATCCAATTTCAAAGGCATCTTATATTTCTCGTATTTGTGCTCTAAGTCCTTCGTCTCGACCTCGTTCAATTCGATGGGATCGTGTCGTTGTAATCTATAGATTTTATGACCGAATTTCTTATACGTTTCGACTCGTTTCAATTTCAATTCGCATCTTTTAGGTGTTGTTGTCTTCATGATCGATTATTTAGTATTTAAATAATAATTTGTTTAAAAAGTTTTTTTTTTTACTCTTTATATATATATATAAAAAAGTTGTTTTTTTTAATTTTTAATTTTCTTTAATGTAAAATTTTTTTAGTAAAAGTTTTTTTTTCTCTTTATATATAGATAAAAAGTTAAATTTTAATTTCAATCTCTCTATTGTTTATATTTCCAAGTCCGTTATTAGCAAGTTGACATTCGTCATTTTTCCACATACGAAAATGGTGTGAATGTTTATCTTTACTCTTTTGAGTTTTTTTCATAGGCAAATGCGCTCTCACCACCCGATTTCTTCACGAGTTTGGGTGAGATTATTGGATATATTTAATCTCCATAGGACAACAATAAATCACCCCTGTCGAATTCTCTGTCTTCGGCAATGATGATATTATTCAGCAATTCGTTTTGGTACTCGTAAAACAAATCGAGCGCGGCTTCATCCACTTTCAAACACATTCGATATTTGTGGTAGTAGCGCTCTAAGTCCACCATCTCGACCTCATTCAATTCGATGGGATCGTGTGGTTGTAATGTATAGATATTAAAACTGGATTTCTCATACCCTTCGTCTCGTTTCAATTTCAATTCGCATCTTTTAGGTGTTGTTGTCATGATCGATTATTTGGTTTTTATGAATCCTTGCAAATAATGTATATTTTTAAATTTTGTATTAAAAAAATTGAATTTAAAAATTTAACTTTTTTTTTTTTTTTTTTTTTTTTTTTTTTTATTATATATATTTATAAAGAGTAAAAAAGCAAAACTTTTTTAACAAATTATTTAATACAAAATTCCAAAAAAATATTCTTACAAATGAAGCAAACAGATAAAACAATGGTAAATTTAAATGAGAAAACCATACCTCAGTTAAACGAGATTTGTAAACTATTACAAATTTCAGATTTCAGAAATCATAGAACTAAATCAAAAAAAATTGAAGTCATACAAGAATATTTCCGAAATGCAAACGAAATGGCTATAGCAACAACGTCAAAAGATGGACCGGTTGTGAAAAATGAGAAGATAGTAAAAGGAATCGAAATGCCGACGTCGAAAAAAAACGAAAACGTTTTGATTGTGAAAAATAAGAAGACGACTAAACGAAAAGCCGTTGAAGAACATCAAGTTTCCAAAGAAAAGAAAAGAAAAACTAAAACGAAAACGAGTGATGCACTTCAGATTCAAGACAAACGAGATATATCGAGCGAAATTCAACGAGCAATCGACGAAGAGAAAGGAGAAGAATATGTAACACGACTCGTTGCGGAACTATTCCAATCGAAACCCTTAGAACGTGAGAGGGTGATCAAAGACATTTTTAAAACTTTCGACGTGATTCCCTCGTTGAAGAAAGTCGATCCGAAATTGTTCATGGAACGGGTGAAGAAAGAAGTATTGGATTTGTTTCGCGAATACATGAATGTGGGATTAAAAATTAAGATGATACTCCATTGCATAATGAATAAAATCGACGTGAAGTCCGGCGAGAGCATCGTGAAAAATGCATATTTCAGATCTAACGTCGAACTCGTATTTCGAGGTTCAGATCTATCGGACGTTTTCGAAAAGATGAAAGATGAGATGTTGACGTCTCTCGCGAATTATCAACATGAAGGTAGTAATTGGACATTCGGTGAGGTGTTGAAACTCGAAATTCACATGACTAAAAACGAACCGTTGAAAGGATCTTCCTACTTGGAATTACTGTATTTCTTGACTAAGAAACACGCCGTGGTCAACGTGAGAAATAAAGATGATCAGTGTTTTAAATGGGCAGTCACCTCCGCTTGATACCCTGTCGAAATACGCACCGATAGAGTTTCTCGTTACGAGGAAACTTCTAAAAATCTCGATTGGACCGGAGTGACTTTTCCAACAGAGTTAAAACACATCGAACGTTTCGAGGTTCAAAATCCCACAGTAGCGGTGAACGTCTTGGGATACGACGACGAAAATCAAAAGATCTATCCTCTCAGACAGACTTCGTATCGCAGAAGAGAAAAGACGATTATTTTATTATTGATTTTGAATGGTGACAATCGTCATTATTGTTGGGTTAAACATCCGAGCCAATTACTGTCGAGACAAAATAATAAACATGGACATAAGATATGTTTATGTTGCAACTGCATGAACGTGTTTCCCAGCGAAGACTCGTTGGCAAAACATCAGGAATATTGCAATGAAAATCAAGGTGTCGCCAGCGAAATGCCCAAACCCAACACCATCGTGAAGTTTGAAAATCACAATAGAAGGTTAAAAGTACCATTCGTCGTGTACGCCGATTTCGAATGTTTCACCGCGAAAATGAGTTCCTGTCAACCCAACGCTCTTCAAAGTTACGTCGAAAGATATCAAAAACACATACCTTCGGACTATTGCATTTACGTGAAATGCGCTTTTGACTCGCAACACGACATGGGTCCCTTCACCTACACGAAACAGTGCGAAGACGACGACGTGGCACAAAGGTTCGTGGAAGAGTTAGAATCGAAAATTCAAATGTTATACGACAAATTCAAAACTCCGGCGAAAATGATCATCACGCGAGAGCAGCAGGACGAAAATAACAGAGCCACCGAATGTCACATATGCAGACAATTGTTCGACTAGAATTCGGAGGAAAATAAGAAGGTCAGAGACCACGATCATTACACGGGTCTGTATCGCGGTCTGGCTCACAGCAACTGTAATTTAAAATACTGAGACACCACTTTCTATCCGGTGATGTTTCACAATCTCTTGGGTTACGACAGTCATCTGTTTGTGAAAAATCTCGGCACCTCACACGAAGAATTAAATTGCATTGCGAACAGCAAAGAAAGATACATTTCCTTCACGAAATGGAAGCTCATGGAGAGGAAAAGAGTAATCAATGGAAATACGTTGAAAGAAAAAACGAAATCCATTCGTAGAGGCATACGTTTCATCGACAGTTTCAAATTCATGTCGACCGCTCTGGAAAAATTAGTCGATAACATGAGCAAGGATAAATTTAAAATCACGAGCGAACATTTTGGAGAACGAGTAGACATCATGTTGAGGAAAGGAGTCTATTCTTACAATTACATGAACGATCTAAAGAGATTCGAAGACACCGCACTACCTTCAAACGAAGATTTTTATTCGAAATTATACAAATCCGACATTTCCAACAAGAATTACGAACACGCCAAAAACGTGTGGAAATCATTCGATATGAAAACCATGAGAGATTATCACGATCTCTATCTGAAGACCGACGTTCTGCTCTTGGCAGACGTGTTCAAAAATTTTCGAGACGTCTGTCGTCGAAATTATGATCTGGATCCCGCTTGGTATTTCACCGCACCCGGTCTGGCGTGGGACGCTCTGTTGAAGACCACCGAAGTCCAATTGGAATTATTATCCGACGTGGACATGTTGCTCATGTTCGAAAGGGCTGCGAGAGGTGGCGTCTCGATGATCTCCCACAGACATTCTGAAGCTAACAATCCCTACATGAAAGAAGGTTTCGATTCGAAACGGTCAACTAAATACATACAGTATTGGGACGCCAATAATCTGTTCGGTTGGGCTATGAGTCATCCTTTACCGATTGGAAATTTCGAATGGGTGAAGGAACTGGAAGAGATGCAAAAATGGAGAGACTATCCTTGCATTTTAGAAGTCGATTTGAACTATCCGGAAGAATTACACGGTCCACACAACGATTATCCGCTAGCTCCCAAACAAATGGAACTGAATGAAGGAGACGAGGAAAAACTCATTCCCAATTTATTTAACAAACGTAACTACGTCGTCTACAGCAAGAATTTAAAACAGTACGTCAATTATGGGATGAAATTAGTCGACATACATCGCATCATTCGATTCGACGAAAGAGCCTTGGATGAAAAAATACATCGATCTCAACACGAATCTCAGAACTCGAGCCGAGAATGATTTCGGAAAAGATTTCAAATTCATGAACAACTGCTTGTACGGCAAATTGATGGAAAACATCAGAAAGAGAACCGACGTTCGACTCGTCACGTCTGAGAAAAAAGCTAAAAAATTACTGGCGAAACCCAATTACAAACACCGAACCATATTCAACGAAAATCTAGTGGCCGTTCACATGCAAAAGACACATCTGAAGTTTGACAAACCGTATTATCTCAGACCGATCATCTTAGATATCAGCAAGCGATTGATGTACGAGTTTCACTACGATTACGTCAAACAAAAATTTGGTGACAAAGCCAAACTACTGTTCACCGACATGGACAGTTTAGTTTACGAGATAGAGACGAAAGACGTCTACCGAGATATATCTCCGGACGTGGCCGATTGGTTCCACACGAGCAATTATCCCGTCGATCACCCGTCCAACATTCAATCGAATGACAACAAGAAGGTGTTGGGTAAATTTAAGGACGAGAGCGGCGGTAAACAGATCGTGGAATTCGTGGGCTTGAGACCCAAACTGTATGCTTATCGTCTAGAAGATGATGAAGAGATCAAGAACTGCAAAGGAGTTAAAGCGTGCGTGGTGAAGAAAAACATCTCTTTCCAAGAGTATAAAGATTGTCTGTTAGGAAGTGGTCTGGTATATAAGACTATGAAATCAATTCGAAGCAAAAATCACGACATGTATACTGAAATAGTCAACAAGATTTCGCTGACAGCCGACGACGACAAGAGATTCGTGTTAGACGATAAAATAAGCATTTTGGCACTCGGACATTGGACTTTGGATTTAATTTTAGACGATATGAATGGAGATGATTGGATTCTAGATGCGATTGTGGATGATAAGATTTCAGATACGATTGTGGATGATAGGATTCCAGAAAATCAAGAAGAATTAGATGAACACAAAATTATGGAAATCGATAGTGACATCGAGAAAGTTAGTTTAAAAAGAAAAAGAAAAAAATAGAAAAAAAAAAAAATAACGTCACTTTCAGTAAATTATAATAAAATAAATAAAAAAAATATATACTTATTTATGAATAAGAAAATAATGATATCCGTAGAATGTGTCGTCTTACCCAACGAACCCCTATCCAACATCGATCTGTTGAATGCGGCAAAAGATTTGAAAATCGAAGATTTTCTAGGAGTGTTTTCCAGAGATGCCTTGCCGAAGAGAAGACCTCGACAATCGGAATTCGGGTGAAGGCACTCACTGGGTGGCATGGATGAAGAACGGGAAGAAGAAAAATTATTATTTTGACAGCTACGGAATCTCGCCGCCAAAAGAAATAAAGAACTATTTCAACAAATCGATGGTTCACGGAACAAGTGCAATCACCAGATCAAGTGTTTTGCGGTCACCTGTGTCTCTACGTTCTCAAGAGATGGTTTGAAGGAGATCAATTTCAAGACATTCTCAATGATTTACATTAGAGAGAGATTTTTTTTTTTTTTTTTTATAGTATATATAAAGATAAAAAATAATTTTTAAAAAATTTTAATCGAATAAAAACGAAAAATAAAATAACATAGTTCATTTTTAATAAACTGCGTTTGAACATATTTTTTCTAAACAACAAAAAAAATCCCACAACAACATGCCAGTCGATAAATTTGGTAGAAGTGACGACGAAAAAGTCAACCCGAGAAAGAAGAGGAAGACGTTCGAAGTCGACGATGGTTATGATGTTGCCAACTTGGACGAGCATTACATTCGGAGATACGAACCTCGAGAAGAACCTTTGAACATGAACGATAAGAAGCTCTACAATCTTCCCGAGCCTATAGATCTCGCAGATGCTGCGACTAAAAAATACGTCGACAGGGGGAACGCCGATTTCGAACGAATCCTGCTAGATAATTACGTGGATAAAACCATGATCGATGATCTGGATCTGAAATCCAAACGTTTGGTGAACGTCGCAAATCCCGTAGATCCCACCGATGCCACAACCAAGAAATATGCGGACGACTCTCACGCGAGATTCAGCGAACACCTGAGAAAAAAATGCGTTACGAAAACGATGCACTCGGAATTGAACGCCAATTATAACAAGATAACGAACGTGGCCACTCCCACGAATCCCAAGGACGTGGCGACCAAACACTACGTAGATCTGGAACAGAGAGAGTCTGACAGACGTGAAATGAAATCGGATCTGAATGCGGGATTCTACAAGATATTGAATCTGTCGAAGATCGACGATGCAGATGCAGACTCAACCGCGGTCAACAAGGGCTACGTGGATTCTGCCATGATACAATCACAAGAATATCTAGAATCGCAAGTGGACGATCTCTACCTGAACAAACAATCTGGCGGAACCATGGAGGGTGGCATCAACATGAACTGTCACAATTTATTCGGTCTCGATCACGATCCCGAATTCGATTCCAGCACTGTCAGCAGAAAGTATGTGGACGACAACTTGGTCTGGAGAAAAGGCGACATCATGGAAGGTAAACTAGACATGGGTGGACACGCGCTCATGAATCTACCGGAACCCGTGCACATGACGGATGCCTGCACCCTGATTTCGGTGGTGGAGAAAGTCAAATATGCTAGACAATTGATCACCGTGTGGGCCGAAGAGGCCGGCACCTTAGATGAAGGAAAAGCTGAGTGGTCTTTCGGAAATGGAAGTAGCGGATCGAAACACGGTCAGGTGGGATATCCCATGCCATTGGGAGGTGAAATCCTACGAATGAGTCTGGCTTCCTCGGATTTGAATAACAGAACGGTCGTCAATCTCATGGTGAATGGTGTGGAGAGCGATAAGAGATACAGCGTCGAAAAGACTGAGAATCAACATGCGAATGTTAGCACGTTCGGCACGCCTCTCAAAGTGAACGCCGGTGACAGGATTGATTTTGTTACGAAAACCAATAATCCCGAAGCCGCCACTTCCGTGGTGAGTCTACTGATCGAACTGGATCCTTTGAACAAACAGTGAACGCGTGGAAAATAATGAATTAAAAAAAAAAAATAATGTGTGATTATTAAAAAACAAAAAAACAAAAAAAAAAAGTAATGAGATATAGAGAGATGTTCAATCTCTCTAGATCACATTACTTTATTTATTTTTTTTTTGTTTTTTTTTTTGTTTTTAATAGTGACTCATTACTTTTTTATTTTTTGTTTGTTTTTTATTTATTTTTTTTTTCACACACTCGTCTCTCATCGAATGATCGACATCTTATTTCCGTCCGATTCGACTTGTAATTCTCTGTCCGACAGGACCAGGACGAAGGCTTCGGTTTTTCTCGGCACGTTCCTATCGAATTGCATCTTGATCTGAATGTCTAACACGCTACTCTTGAGTCGTTCACTCTGTTTACTGACATCGAACATGAACATGGGATACATCGACTTTTATTCGCCGGGAGATATGTTGGGATTGCTCATCAATTTGTCTAGACCGTGATACTTCTTTCTAAAATCAGCGGCGTCGCCGTAAAGTCTGGAGAAATCATTCTTGTCAAACAATGTGTTGTAATCGATTGCTGGATATCTCGTGGCGTTCAGAAACACTTGCATGTTTCTCAAATGGCAGTGATTGAACAGCGACGCATTCTTTTCCTGAGACCCGTCCCTATCGGTCTGAAATGCAACCACGATGAAACGCGGTCTCTCGGAAGCGGATTTCACCGTCAATCTCCAATCGAAGTGATTTGTGGAAAGAGGAATGCTAGCCATGTCGCACTGTCTCATTCTAAATCCCACGGGTAATTTACTCTTGGATTCTATGATCTTGTAGAGACACGCTTTCTCCACAATCGAAGGCTCCACGTGTGGAACGAACCACGATATCTTGTGTAGAGTTATCTTACCCGCATCAGTCGCGGTGAGTTTCAATATTGCATCGTCGTTTCCTTTTCGAATCAACGTCAGATTGTGTTTGAATCTGTACATGATCTTGTTGTAATCGTCCGCGAATCTGAAGATGTGTTTCAAAGGTATCCTGAACGAAAACGTTCCTTTAGGTCTGGACGTCTTGACGACGTAGTCGAATATCGCGGCGGCGGCTGCGCTAGCAGGGCCTACGGTGTCTTTCACCCACAACTGATTAAGTCCTCTGGATTTCGAAAAATCATCAGGATACGTCAAGAGTCCGAACATCGTGGTGGCCTGACCGGGATGAAAAACAGATTCTATCTCTTGTCTGGATAGCATGTATTTTATGTTACTGAATAGATGCATGATGCCATTATTAGCAAGAGTAACCGTGTCGTCGTCGGCGTAGTCGCTCCCATCTTCCTCGGTGAGACGTCCCTGCACCACTATGTAACTCTCGCTAGGATGTACGAATAGATCTTGAGTTTTGACATTGATTCTTATCTCTCCCGCATTGTTCAAACTCGTCCCGGTTACCGGTTCATATTCGTGAACCTCATATTCTTGAATACTTTCATCTTTCACTATGCTTTGTGCTATATCTAGTATATTTGTCATTTTAAAGGATTTTTAGTTTGTTTTTTTTTTTTTGTTTATTAATTCACTTGCTTTCTTTATCTAAAAAAATAGTTTTTAATTATTTTTTATTATTTTTTTTTTTTTCTCTTATATATATATGTGTGTAAACAAGAAAATGTCAAAGAGAGTAAATAAAAAAAAAAATTGTGTTCTTCATCAAAACTTCGTCTTCTGTAATTGTTGTTCGTAAAACTTTCCGATGATCTCTTCTCCATCCAAAGCTTCAATTTCGTAAGTCACTGCATCGGTGTGAAATATTTTGATGATCACGAAAATTCCCGAGGTCCATCGAGGAGTATAACCCTTTTCGAAGTGCTTCTTATAAGCGTAGATTCTCACTCGATCGCCGACCACAAATTTCGGCGTTCTAGACTTCTTCCTGATCTTAGATCTCTCGGGATATAGATTCGCGTAGACCCGTTTTTCGTTTCGAGGATCGCTAGCTTCCGTGGGAGTCATCTTGATCGATCTGTGTCGCATGTTGTTATAATCTTTGACCAGACCGTTCAGAGCGTATATGTATTTCTTGGTCGAATTCGCCGTGAAGTATCTGTACATCTTCTCCTTCATCGTTCGATTCCAACGTTCCACCGCGCTGGCTTTCTCTTCGTTTTCGATCGAGTAGAGGTCTACCAATCGACGAACGTCCTTGTTGTAGAATTCCTTTCCCTTGTCCACCCACAATTTACTCGGTTTTCGAGAAGACGAGTCGAACACGCTCTTCAGAGCCTCGGCGACGCAAGGTCCCGATTTATCCTTCAAAGCTCTGATCCAACCGTATTTGGAAAACACGTCGATGACCGTCAATAGATATTTGACGCCCTCGTTCCACCTCGAAAACGATCTCATGTCGACCAAGTCGGCAGACCAAATGTCATCCAGACCCTTCACGAACACCCTTCTCTTTCGAAATTTACGCACTATGGGTTTGTGTAACTCCTCGGCCAATTCGTTCGTCAATAACCGTTTCTTCTTCTTTTCAGATGCGCTTTTTTTTTGAACGCCCCATCTGAATCGACGTTTCGCACCGATCAGATTGCCGACCAGCGAACGTTCCATCTTCTCTCTCCTGGTCAGATTCGATATGCCTCTCAATCTCCCCAACATGTTTTTGTCACAGACGTCGTTGCGAGTCTTGGTGTCGGGATGTCCGGCGTAGCACAGATCATGATCATACGTGGCCGCGTCCACCCTATTCACGGGTTTGCTCCAAGATTTGGGAGTCAGATCGGCGTTGAGTCTCTTGTTCAATTTCGTTCCGGGTCCCGTGAAACTGTGACCGGGCAGATGCATTTCGAAAGGTAGATTGTTGATCATTTTATTCACGATGCCTTTACCTTTGCTCGCGTTCTTTTGTTTGATGAATTGAGTCTTGATAGAACCACACACGTCGCAAATTCCGCGAAGCATCCGTCTGTCGTTTTTAGTTCGCACTTCTCTAGAATTACTCATCTCGGTAACTCTTTTACACTTTACGCAATACATTTTTTTTAAGAGTTATTTAAATTAATTTCGTTTTTTTTTATTTTATATATAAATTTAATATTTTTTTTTTTTTTTAAATTCTGTTCTTATTATATATATATATATATTTTTTTCAATCGCTGCTCTTGAGTTCTATCATCTTACTGAATTCCTCCCTGGCCTCTTTCCTCCCCTTTTCCACGAGAGAATCCTTCATCTCTTCCTTGATGATCTGACGAGTCTTGATTCTCACGGCTTCTTTCATGGCATCGTATTTCGTTTTCTCGCTCAATATCGCGAAGTATTCTCCGTCCGATATCCTACCGTCTTTCAACGCCATAGTGATCATTTCGGATATCGTGTCGATCTTGGAGTCGGCCAAGACGCGAATCTTGTCGTGTTTCCTCGCCTTCAGATATAATTTCCTACTCAAAAAGTTTCCGAGCGTGCTAAACAATCCGGCGGCGAGGGCCACTCCTTCTACGGTCAACACGATCGGAATGCCGACCGCGGTCGACAACAATCCGATGCCGGCCGCGTGTAAACCCATGGAAATCGTGATGAGTGTCGTGTCGATCGCGTTGACGACTGTCATGAAATGCGAATACTTCTTCTTGAGGGAACGACGAGAATCTCTCTCTCGAATTAGATACTCTTGGATTCTATTGATTTGATTGATGCGATACCTCTCTCCTTTTTCTCTTTCTTCTAGCGACGGCGCCGTCGGCAAAACGCCGTTCGGCTTCTCGTCCTCGTCGTCCACTAACGTCGGATACAATTTATTTCTGGTTCTCATTTTGTGTTTTTTTCTTTCTTTCTAATATTAGATAAAAAAATTTATGTGTGTATTTATTTTTTTTTATTTTCTACTCTCCCTTATTTTATATCAACGAAAAAAACTTAGATGTATGCTTCGTTCAGCAATAATTTCTTGATGCATCCCTTGTCTTCTAAAGTCAAACTTCTACGCGCCAATTTCAGTTCTTCCGAATCTGTGGGCCTGTCTCGATTCTTACAGAAGACTAATCTCTTCCAAAACGTGATCACATCATTGAATTTAACGCGTTCGAACGCCGGTTCGAAATACATGACGACCATATCTTCCCTTTCCATCGTCAGACACGAATGATTCTCGTGATCGAAGTCTAGATGATCCCGACATCCGACGCATCGTTCTAACAAGATGGGACGTAGTTCTTCATTCATGCGGATTGCGTATGCTCTCATCAGCATGTTTAAAAGAAACCTCGCTCTAATAGTCTGAGAATCGCTCATGATTTACGTATTTTTTTTTTTATTATCTATTCGATTTGATATATTTAATTTTCTAAATAACTATTTATTTATATTTTTTTTTCTCCCCTATATTTATATCAATCAAAAACGTGACAGCGGGTTCGCGAATTTCCAACACACCGACGACAACGACACTCTTCGTTCAGATCGAGTTTTTACGAGAATCGAGCGATCCGATCGCTCGATCAGCTGAGTTTTGGAGAATTTCTCATAGTGGAGGAATTCTCCTAATAATGTCATAAATGGGAAAAAAAACCACCGCCTCAAAACAATTGCAGGTTCTAGACCATCTGTCTCAACACAATTGCGGGTTCTGGACCGCTGGTTTAGAGTCCCCAAAACTGGTTTTTGATGATGACCCAGAATTTTTTGCTTTTGCTCGCGTTCGCCAACGGTGGATCGATGGGTCTGATCTGCAATGGGAAAGTCGACAAAAAATTACGTACAAGATAAAAGTGAATTGTACAATTTCACCCTTTTTTAAAAAACGCGCGTTCACCACGCGTTCACCACGAGTATTTGAACGTTAAAAGTGCGATCTAGGAGTCACAACTGTACATGGGGGGGATTCAACGCCATGTACAGTTTTTGTGAACAAGCGTGTGATTTAACACTGAATTCCACGTTGGTGAACGCATCGTGTGCGTATGTTGTACACGTACATGTACAAGTGGTCGTAGTTCGGCAAATATCACCTACTTATACCACTTACGTTGTGTGAAGAGTTAAAGTTCTCTCTAAATGATTAACGAAGCAGTCGCTCTTCGAGTCCAACCATTATCTACGCCAAAGCCTGTTTGGTTAATGGAGTTTAACCCTTTACACAACGCAGACGATATCAATGTTTATTATTTTAAATTTTTCAAAAAAATTCAACAAAACCATATCATGTGACCCCTCGTTGGAACGAGCTCGACGAGCTCGTTCCAATGAGGGTCATATGATATGGTTTTGTTGAAATGTTTTGAAAAATAATATTTTTTCAACTGCTCAATTTGCATATTACGCGGGCGGATGCGGGCGAATCGTTAGGTAAAGTGTTAATGACATTCAACTG
This sequence comes from Pictodentalium vernedei, assembly GCA_031216915.1. Classification (NCBI taxonomy): domain Eukaryota; kingdom Metazoa; phylum Mollusca; class Scaphopoda; order Dentaliida; family Dentaliidae; genus Pictodentalium; species Pictodentalium vernedei. Next base: position 376,609,093 of record CM062293.1, read on the forward strand.
CAAGGGTCATGTTGGATTGTTTTTCCTAGTGGGAGAAACCGGGGTATCCGGAAAGAACCTCGGATTAGCGGCGAGGAACTGTCAGACTTCCCAATTTGCTAACCCAGTACAATCAGGACCGGCGTTGAATGCAAGAGTGCTATCGACGTGCTATATGTTTGAGTACACACACAACTCTTGTCTTGTTCAAGGACACAGTTTAGATAATGCGGCTCACGACCGAACCATCGACCCCTCAGACTGAAGCCAGCATGTCCCCCTACATCAGTACTTCTGGGTTTTCATATATGTATACAAGCATTCGAAATGGGCGTTTCCCCGTCGTATAGTTGAAACTAAAAGTCCTCTCACAATTAGCGCAGAAAATGCTCGTTGGTTAGTGCGCTCCTTACTGTGGAAGAATGAAGTAGTCTGCAATACACAAGAGCGCCTGTGTTGTGCAATTAAAAAAAAAATATAATGTTCTGTTAGCGAGATCGGTAGCGAAACCACAAAAAGGGAACCGATCAAACAGAAAGAAAACATTGAGACAACACACGCTAAAAACTAAAGTGTTAAAAACTACACTTGAAGTGCTGTATTTAACACTTACTAAGTGCTGAACTAGCACTTTGTTCAAGTGCAGATATCCCAGAACTTGACACCACTTGACAAGTGTAATGTCGCGACACTAAAAAGGAAACAACGCAGATGACGCGGATCAGGCTCGAACTCTCGAGCCTGATCCGCATCATCTGCGTTGTGTCCTTTTAATTATGTACCGACCAAGCGCAAATCAAATTATGGACGATTCTGGAAGAACCACCAATGTTAGACAGATGGGGAGTGCCATCCATTCATGTTTCAGATGTCAGACGATTGTAATGTCTAAGTGCTTAAAGCATTGCACTTTGAGTGTTAAAATCAAACTTTACGAGTTAGAATGGGTTTAACACCTTAAAAGTGTCAGTTTTAACACTTTAGTTTTTAGTGTGCAGTATGTGGAAGGTGGATTACTACTAAATCGCTGCGATATAGATTTTTCTTTTAGTAATTATTTACAATTTCTGAGGACAAAACACAAGAAACACTTGCAAACTTCCATCACATGGAACACCGGGTTATATATAATATATTGCGCTACGATTAAGTAGTAATCCACTCTCTTCATTCAGTAGATGTGGTCGAAATTTAATATCTGTTTACCACATTACATATACGTGTACATCAGTAGAGGTATGGAGTAATGTTAATGGACTCTAGTTACTAGAATAAAATTGTTGGGCAGCTGTTTTTCTACAGGAATTGAGTTACGCTAATGAGAGAGTGTGAGTCTGATCAGGATAAAAAGTGTACTAACTCAGTGCGCTGTTACATCAATATAGATCACCATGCAGTGACATGACTTCTAGTTTCTACTGTATTCAGGGGTGACCAAACTGTTTGCTGTGCTCTGAAACACTGCGCCTCGCATCGGGTTTATTGCACGCTACAAAACCGTAAGTTGATTTTTGTGATCATTTCTGAACCAGACACAATTCCAACATGTTTGTGGGTTATATCTCTAATAATTTCAGCACCACAGCGCAGGTCTATATGGTCTGTGAACTCGGGTAGGGCTCTGGTGTGGTATATTACCTCATATGCAAATACGGTTCATCATAAGAGCACAACGCGGTAGCAAACCTTAGAAACTAAGAAATGAATACAGAGGCAATATTTATAGGCTATTACCTGTTTAGTTTCACATCGACTGACATTTCAGCCCAAGGTAACTCCATATCAGCATAAATGAGGTGAATGCCAAGTTACCGAGGGCTGATATGTCGGCCGATATGAAACTGACCAAATCATAACCTTTTTAATTATTAAGCCAAACCAAATATTTGCAAGATGTTCTCAGACAGTGTTATTGCTCCACATTCTTTTTACAAAGTGCGAAGCGTCCTCTTCCCACTGAGGGAGCCGCGACGTTCGGGCAGCTGAGCCTCTTCTTCGACTTCGACGAATCTCCGCTCACGACTCAGATTGACTGAATCTTATATTGCGTTGAATATATAGTCTTCTCATCACCCATCTAATCTTTACTTACTTACATACTTAATTCCCAACCATACAAATACCCATCTTTAAACAACTCCCTTATGCCTGGTAACGCCAAGTTTCCTGATTGCGTTCGAAGAATAACGGTGAAAGAGTTCCAAGTAAACACAGTATTTCTACTAATCAAGAGGGAAAACTCTTACTTGGTTCATATCGGAGTCATATCTGTCGAGTTTGAAATCATATCCGCCGTGCTTGATAATGAGCAATCGGAAAGAAAATCATTTTCTCATAAATAATTTGGAAAAAGCAGTCAAACTTATTATAAGTCATATGTATTTAAATTGGATAAATATTGGTTCTGCCCCTCCCCCTCTCTCTCTCTCTCTCTCTCTCTCTCTATTATCCCCTCTCGCCTCCTCTGTCTCTCTCTGTCTATATCTGTCTCTCAGTCCCCCTCCCTCTCTCTCGCTATTCCTTCCTTTACAATTTGAATCAATTTGACATACACTATCGAAATGAAATAACATTCCATTTCAAATTTTTCTTGCATAAAAACAGCCACAAATCGTTCTCTGAGGTCCAATGGTTTGAGTAGGTAAAGCCTTGGCTAAAATGGAGATGCATCATTTTTCTGTTGGCAATATTGCAAGGTTTCAAATTCATTCCTCTGGAAGGTGGAGAACCACAAATCTTAGGTACAACGTTTGGATCAGTGTGTACGCCAAAGCACTAAAAATTAAGGGTTGTTAGGATGTAAAAGTAAATTCTTTTAACTACATGGAGAAGACATACATTTCTAATAACACGTAACCGAGATGTAGGCAATGCGAATACCTGTTATTATTTTAAGATTTGGATATTTCTGGTATAGAAGGGTTTCCTTTTTTGGAGGCTGGATATTCCCCGAGCAGCACCATTCCGTCATCATAGTTTTATCAATCCATATTTGCCTGAGAGTAATATTTCTATAACGGTTGTTACGTGATTGCTCCAAGTTACCATCCACTGACATGTACCAATGGAGAGTCCAAAAATGATAACGAGTTTAGCCGTCGCGACGAAAAATGAACCCTACCGCGTATGGTCTTCCTAAACCATGAAACATCTTGACTTTGTTAAATTCTGTGCGGTCGCATGTAATAATCGTCGTTTCGTTTTCAATGGCAATCTTTTCAAGTATGCAATGTTGGGAAATTTAAAATAGAGGGAGGGTGTTAACCCAGGTAGTTCCTCAGCATTAGATGTCAGCAGGCTACGTCAAACGATTCCGTTGTTGTGTGTTCCAGATAACGGTGTTTCATACTGGAAAACTAAAGCGGACGCACACAACAGTGTATGCTGTGCACAGAACCAGCTTCCAAGCGGGAATCTTTAGTCTTAACAAAACAAGATTTCGATGCCCAATTACTATGGAGACAATCTTCCTAGTTCAGGACCAAAGACAAACATCATTATTCTGTAATTACAATCATGTTTTTTTTTATCTCTCACCACCAGCCCATGCTGGGTGAGTCGCATCTATCTTATCCACACCCGTGACCATCCTTATTTCGCAGCCAGGCCTCTCGTGTTTATTCTTTAGAGTTTGGCAAAAAAAAAATATAAACAGAAAGACACAAAGAGAAAGACAAACGTGTATAAAGTGAAAACAAACAGTAAGTTATCATAAAGAACAGATTTGCAGACTTATCATTTTTGATTAGCATTGGAAGAAAATTGATTGCTCAACCTGACTAAACACCAATATTTACTGTTAGTTTAGAGGTAAAAATATTGCACGAAAGCGATCCCAGGAAATGCATTATGGCGAAATTCCATCAGGGTGAAATGATTTTGATAACTCTCGAGCGTTTATTCCCTTCTATTTTTTCTTGAGGTATAGTGTAGAGACAGAACGTGAAAAGTGACACAGAATTGATTTTTCACCAGTTTGTGTTGAAGAGCATAAGCAGCACAGGCTAACTTTCAACCAATGGATTTCCATGTTCAGTCCGGATATCTATTGCGTGAATATTAATTATTCAACATGAGATCTTCAAAGTTTATGCCTGGTGGAAATCCCACATCGTGGGTGTTCAGCTATAGTCACTTCATGGCGTTCTTTGCATACATCTTGTTGTTCGGAAGGAATCGGCCATGGAAAGAATAGAGCGTTGCAAAAAGAATAAATGCAAATGTTGAAAATGATAGTGAAATTCACGATAAAAGCGACAATAAATACAACGAATAATATCAATTATAAATAATATTACAAATACTAGCCGATTCTACCTTTGGTTTTCTGGTTCGGTTCCGGTTTTCGCAGAAAACTGGAATACCGAACCGCAATGCCCAGCAAAAAGAAAACGGCCGAACGGTTTTACTATGTTCATGCATGAACTGATCACACTATATTACAGGAAGGGACCAAGACTAATTGCTCCCACAGGCTCTCGTCACTTCGTCTTTCCGGCAATTGGGGAATGCGTCGGTTTTCATTGTCACATTTCTTCCTCATTGACTCGTCCACTGGACGAGTCAATAAGGAAGAAAATGTGACATTGGTAATACAACATAGATGAGATGAACTTCATTCATTTGTATCCTTAATTTATGGGTTTTATCTTACTGAATTGTCTGAGCGACTAATCCTACAGAACCCCTAAGAATGATGAATGGGATGTTCAGCTGAACCCAATGGAGACACTTACAGAGAGGGATTTTGTGGTAAGTGATGTATTATAAACTATTATTATATCAATTCAGCTTCGTAAATTGACTAACTGACAATGTTACGACGTCGTATTTATTCTGAGGTCACGTGTTTATTACAAGCGTCGCGTACGATATATCCCTAATGGGCTGTTTGATGGTGATTGGTGATTATGTGATAAATGCTATTTTATTGATTCCGAGGTCATAACATGTATAACGGAAGGTGTTAAAATTGTGTATGCATGTGCGCTGGAGGAGGGTGGGACAGTCACACATTAACATACTAAAAAACTGCAACACCTGTCGACGCTATTTCTTGTCGATTCACGTATTATGCTGGATATAAGGAAACGAGCGAAAACTGTGACGTTGTAAATTGAAAATGGGTGAAACACGACAAAATTAAAATTCTACAAACAAAAGTCAATTTCAACACTTTGATTGTACTTATGTTCCAATTTAAGAACTCGAAAATAAAATGGAAATCCATTTTCATATACCGAAGATAAGTCTTTATTGTCGGTAAAAGATGCCCCCCTCCCCCCCTCCCCCCCCCCCCCCCCCCCCCCCACACACACACACGCGCACTCACACACGATGTTTGGCACAGCATTCCGCTAAGCCGAGGAACAATCCAAGTCTTACACTTCACATATGGATGACACAGTGCTCAAAGATATGAGAGAAATCGTTTAGATCATTCCTGGTTACCGAACATTTACGGTGAAAACCCTGAAAATTACTGTTATTCACGTAAAAATCTCAACTGTTTGATGGCGCCTTGTTGCACTCAAAGTACGATAGTTTAATTTAGTATTACCTGGTTCGTTTAAGTATTTAGTAGCCAAAAATATACAAATGATAAAATGCTAAATAAATAGATAAGTAAATCAATCAATCAATCAATCAGTCAGTCAGCCAGTCAGTCAGTCAGTCAGTCAGTAAATCAATCAATCAATATTATTACCACTTTTGCGGGCGTTCCTAGCACATTAACGATGTTTTGTCGGGCGTTGAAACCTCGTAATGCTCAACAAGTACAAGTCATGTGACGTGTTGGGGCGTTATTGACTTTAACAGCCCAACACGTCAATAACAGCCCGACACGTCTAAATATAGACAATGACGTCACATCTCTCAACCGATCAACAATATTTTTCCCAGATTTCCATTTGGATCGAAATTTAGTTCAATTCGGATTTTTTTAATTTGTAAACACAATTAACACATTTGTTTCAAGTGTTTCCCTTTGTATCACGGATAGATAATGTATCAAATTTAGGAAGCGATACATACAAAGTGAGTGATGACATCTTTGATAAATGAACTCCTTGCCTAAAGTTCGGATTTCGAAGATATACTTCATCATCTAACTTCCCAAATTTCGCAGTACACTGATCAGACGATAGTCATGTTACCCATTTGTTTGTCAACAAATCAGACGATAGTGTCGCTGTTTTTTTTTAATTCTAAAACGTCAAACTTCATTTATTTATCTTATTTCCCATATAATTTAATTGTAATGTCCCCGACGTACGAAAGGGGCAATAATAGAAATAACATGACTTTGTCGGGCATTACAGTGTATCAACGGCTCAACAGAAATGGTTAACAGCCCTTGAGCTTATTAGCGGCCCTCGACTTCGTCGCGGGCCGCTAAAAAACTCTTGGGCTGTTAACCATTTCTGTTGAGCCGTTAATACACTGTAAAGCCCTTCAAAATCATGTTATTGTTATATTAAAGTAAAAGGTCATTATTAACGTTTATAAAGTTGTTTTATGATTATTATTTACTCAGTGTTTATTCACTCCAAATAAACTAGTAGCAAATAATTGTTTATCTCCCAGAGGGCTTATAAAAAGATTAAGCAAGATTAAAAAGATTAAGTAACAGGGAAATATTTCGAAAAGAATCAGATTAAATGCATAAACTGTTAATTCAGTTGACAGACAATAAAGAGCCATAACTATACCTGTTATGTAGAGATTACTTGATAGGCGTGAATTCTGTCTTATCCGTGTGATCAGACAGTGATTTTATCGAAAACGTCTCATTGAAATAATAAACCACAAATCCTTTGAGACGTACCAAAAGTATAGGCTTGGTTTCAACGTTTTTGATGCAGGATACTGTATGTTTTGCTGCCAAGTGATTCTGTTTATTTTTTATAGTCATCATTATCAGTATATATTACAAACGTACTTGCTCAGGCTACCTAATGATAATTTCCATAGTGACATCACAAGAATGTAGTGGAAGAAGGTGTTTCAGTGCACAGAGAAAACCAGGGTTCATACACTAGGAACATGCCATCTGTATTATTTGTGTGTATACAAGCTGAGAATGAATGAAAACAAGAAATAATGTGTATATCTATATATATATTCTATGACCATACAAATATGCATTTTAGTTTTATATCACATTCCATTCCCATTTTCTCAATAAAAAAAAATATTCATTAATTATTTATAAGCCAGACCAGTCTTGTAAGAAATGCCATATAACATTCCATTCTAATTTTCAGATGATACATTTAATGGTTCGTGCTAAGCCAGACCAGTTATGTGGGAAATTCACTTTCTGTGAATATTAGCAGTTACCCCCCCCCCCCCCTCCCCCTCCACATGCATATGCATGTATTCTTCAGTATTTCCAACAGGAAATAATGACCTGAACAGAAATAACCTGAAACAAAAAAAGATGATAAATACCTAAAAACAGAAAGCGAAATGTCGCAAATAAACTAGTTAAATTAAACATGACACAAAACCGGTTGTCATGAAGAGACAAGATATGCCCCACACTGTTGCTCAACCCCGTGAAAACGAAATGTCAGTGCACATCAATGAGAAACCACACTTTACTACACATACCATCATCAATAAGAAGAATATAACTGATGAACTATTAAAATACTACAAATTCACAACTTATATGTAAGGAATTTAACACTATATCAGAAAAAGAATGATATGGACGTTACAGCCGTAGACGCAGTCAATCTGAAAACCAATGTTTCAGACAAGACAAGACAAAATAGTGTTATCTTTGGTGACCCATTTTACAAAATATCCAAGGATTGCATATTTGAAACATATTGTCAGAGAATCTTACCATTTGAAGTTGCAACCGAAAACATAGTATATTTACGAAACCAAGAATGGAAAAAGGGAAACATCTTAAGTGAACAATGGATAGATAAGATTCTGAAATGCGTAGAAGCAGAAATGATTTAAAATATGGATGATAAAAACCAAAGAAAAATTCTTAGACTGTTATTACGATACAGTTAACAACCCAGCAGCTTTTGTTGAAACAGACAAACCATTTAAAGTTTTTGAAACAAATTGATGCACCCAATATATCATGAAAGTTTCTGCAGCAGTGGTTACAAAATAATCATAGTTATGGTTTTCAACGACATGTTCGTCACAAATTGCCAAGATTAAAGAAGGTTGCTTCTGGTAAGGATGACATATGGGAAAGGGATCTCTTGTCTGTTCAGAGTTAAAAAAGTATAAGAATAGTTATCAGTCCTTACATATGGTAATAAATTGTTTATCCAGGTTTTTATGGTGTGAACCAATTAAAAACAAATCCACCAAGTCAGTATTAGAGGAGTTAAAACAGATTTTTTAAGAAATGGACATGAAACCAAATAAAACATGGCTTGACAGGGTAAACAGTAACCGGCCAGTTAGAAATTATCTGCAACATATGACTATTTCATTATTTACCACAGAAAACGAAGTCAAGGCATCAGTTGCTGAGAGAGTAAACCTAACTATGAAAAGGTGTAATGTATAAACATTTCACTAACAACAGAAGATACAAGTCTATCATTGTCTTGCAAGACATTATTGCTAGTTATAACAATACACCTCATAGGCCACTGGAGTACATGCTGTCCATTCCAGTTAACAAGAGAAATAAAGCCAATGTATGGGCATAACAGTATATTAAAAAAACAGGAAGAACAGAAAATAAAAACATTAGGTTTATATTTAAGAAAAATGAATTAGTCCGAATCTCCTGTTTGAAGCATCCATTTCGTGGATCATACCAACAGCAATGGAATGGTGAAGTTTTCAAAATATTCACTAGGTTTCTAAAACAGGGTTTTCCATTGTATAAACTAGTAGACGTCAAGGACGATATATAACAAGGTTAATTCTATGAACATAAACTTAGGAAAATTGAAAAGGATGTAAATGCACTATGGATAATTAAAAAAAAAAGTTACCGAAACGAAAACGAACAGGTAAAACTGAATGGCTTGACAAGTTTGATGGATGGCCATCAAAATGTACCGACTGGGCTCCAGAATCAGACATAAAGAACCTTCATTAAACATGGAGAAATTTGTTTATTGCCAAAGTGATAAGTACCAACTGTATTTCCCTGAGAACACACCTTATAACTTTCGCATACATTTAAATAAAGCTCTTATTTCTGATGGGACGTGGAAAGTGAACCTTTTTGAGTTTCAAACTAACATTAGAGCCAAGGAGAAGAGCGTAAATCATCAGTTACTTGCTTTTCCAAATATTATTCGTGATTCAGTACACAATGAGGAAATGAGGAAAAGAAAATGCCCGACGTTTACTTCCAGGTAAACCCTGTTATGTGGAATGTTGCATGCAGTAATGTACCTCATTTACCAACCAGAGTGAAAGGAACATCACAGGTGGAGATAGCTTTAAAAGATTTAAAAGATGAACACTATAAGTTTGCATCATTTCTGCACTAACACTTCATTTAATCAAGAAATTGAGTAAAGAGCTGCATGTCCCAAGCTCTCAACCACGGATACATCATTATCAAAAAGGAATACGGAAAAGAGAGACAACATTGAATGAAAATGAACAAGACAAATGTCAAGTGCATGTCATTTCTCCCGCAGAACAGACGCTGAGGCAAGTTAGAGACGAGCTAAAAGTGAAGACACACAGAAAGCAAGAGAGAAACGTTATCCCGGAAAACAGAATAGAAAGAAACGAAAGCGAAACACCCAAAATCAAGGTAAACAAAGAAGAAAACGAAGCGAAATATATTTTCATAATGACGATGTTGGACAAAACAGTATTTGAAGAAGCAAAATCAGTACAGTTGGCTTTGTTTAGTATACCGCCTACACAAACATTTGTGGATACAGTGGGATAGTCTGACCACTGACTCGCGCATCTGTCGCTCGGCGCAGCTGTTGTCCACTTTGATGGCGGTTAGGTAATGCTGTGGTTCGGATGAAACGATCCTGGTTAGCAATTGTCGCCCTTGGACGACCTGACTGACGTCTGTCATCAACATTGCCTGTCTGCCGGTAGAGTGACCACAACCTGCTAATCACTGATTAAGTAACGTTGAGAATTTGAGCCACTGCAGTCTGTCTCTTGCCAGCTTCCAACATACCAACGGCACGTAAACGTTCGTCACGTGTCTGTCTTCTCGAAAGTTACGTTTCGACCAGAAACTATTGATGAACGAGTTTATACCAAGAAAAGAACGATGAAACCTCCGAAAAAGCTCGTCCAGTTCAAATGGAAATTTCAAAAGGTACCCCACAGATATTAACGCGGCGCTCGTGCGAAAAACCTGCACGAAGTTTTCGTGGGCCGGTGACATTCATTATCCACACTAAACATGGTAACATAGTGGTGTGTCCAATCACGTGTATCCAATACCCTTTTCCGAAAATATCAACATCAGTTTGCATATCCCCTACTTTTTTTGAATAGTATATATTCAGTTAAGTAAATCTGTTGATTTAGAGAGTTCACTGAACCATGATTTATGTCAAATGAATAGATATATTTTAAATTAAGTCAATATACACATTCTACTCTACAGACATAAGTCAACTTTTCGTTGAATCCTTTATCCAACGAATCGGCCACATCCGCCCGCGTAATATACAAAATTCAGACTCTGAAAAAATACAAGTTTTCAAGACATTTCAACAAAACCATATCATGTGGCCCCTCTTTGGAACGAGCTGATATCGTCTGCGTTGGTTAAAGGGTTAATGTCAAAATAATTAAGACTTGATTATGATCTAAGAGCTGAAGATATTGTGTATATGGCTTGTAAAATTCGAGTAAACCTTGCAGTAATATTTGCTCATTCTAAAATGCTTAAATTTGCAAATGCAAAATATCCATTTACAAACACTGATATGAAAATGGCATCACTTTCTAAAGGACAGATGAGTTTTGTTTGGGATAATATGTTTCAGTCAGTAAAGCCATTGAAAGTCGTAGTGGATTAGTGTCAAGTAATGCAGTATCAGTGTCATATACACTTAATCCTTTCAACTTCAAGAAGTATAATATAGCCCGAATCTCTGTTTTTGCCTGACGGAATTCCATTAGATTTATTCCCATGAAGTTAAAATTTAACATCATACTCGGTTATGTTAATATTTTTGCTTCGAATAACCAATTGTTAGCACATTTTGGATTAGATATTGGTCGAAATGACTTTTCTAGTGGTTATTCTTTATTTTGCTTTGAAATAGAACCAACATTTAACAAAACTGTTTACACATCATTGTTAAAATCTGGTAATATTAAAATTGACATACAATTTGGGCAGGCATTACCAGAGAAAGCAAACTGTGTTGTTTATGCTGAATTTCTGGGTTATTTTGAAATAACAAAAGTTAAAGGAATTATATATGAATAGGAAAGAATCGTAACACCTTGAGTATAGCGACATACATATATGGATCCACACTGGTAGTTAATGGTGGATGTAGGAATGGAAGTATCTTGGTATTGACTTCGAGCAAAAATGGAGGAGATACCCAACAACTTTGGTTGCGCGTCGCCTCCCCACAGACGACTGACACCATTTATATATCAGCAAGTAGGTGTGTTGTCTGGAGTTGCGCTCACTAACAGGAAGAAAAAACAACTCATGACACCCCCTCCCCCTCCCAATAAAAAAGAGAGAATTATGCCCAAATTAGAGTGTTTTGGGAGAAAGACTAATAACATTAAACAAATACTCAGTGGAATGACATATTATCTTCAGTAAGCCAATGTATCTCATGGATGTCTCATTCCTTTCCATAACTTTCGATGTCGATCCTGTTTGCCGTCTTCGTTCCTTTCATGGACTTTGCATTTTTTTCTTAAATGTGTTTTGTTTTTTGGACGATAACTCTTAACATACTCGCTGGAATGGATCAGATCAGGGCCTTGGGACCCTTGCCTCCGGGAGCTATCCTTGCGACGGTGGATGTAGTGGCTTTGTATCCAAGTATACCACATACAGATGGCCTGATAGCCCTCAGGACGTTTTTGACTGAGCACCATGTTCCTCAAAAATTCTTATTCTGTCATTATTGTGCTATAAATAATGAAGAAAAACGCATTAAAATGAAAGCATTCATTCAAATCTTTTCTCAGTATCAGTGGGTAATAATTCGATGAATGGAAACACATAAACATTTACCTTATACAAAGGTAGATTAAAAAAATATGCATTAGATTTATCAACATGCAGAATAATTCAGATTAGTTTGATAGCCCGTGATGGAATCACATAAAACTGAAGAAATAGTATAATGTCAGATGAAAATTGAGCGAACCTATATCGATTACCTTTTCACAAAATACAGCTTACTATTGTGCTTGCACCCTCAGGCCCGCGCACACATCGGGGAGGGTCGATCAACTTATTTTCGAATTTTATGTGTCGATACCTTTTATTTGATACGTGCAATGACTACCTTTCAAACACTTGTGTTTTGTGGCCCTTGGCTCGACCATGCACACTTCGTGGAGGGCTAAACACTTCATTTTCGAACTCTACGCGTCACGACTATCCATTCGATGTATCAAATGACTACCTCCGAAAGCTTAAGACTTGTTTTGACACTGTTGCCCCACCCCCTCACGGAAGGTAATTCACCTAATTTTGTAACTCAACGCATCAAAATTTTTCCTTTGATGCATTACATGACTACGTTTCTAAAACGTTCGACATTCTGACACCCTTTCGCCCACTCCCTCGGGGCGGGATGATCACTTTATTTTTTAACTCTATGCATCGATACCTTTCAGTTGATGTACCGCATGCCTACTTTTCGAGAACTCAAGTTATTAACGCTCTTGCCCTCACCCCCTCCGCTTACGAAAGATGTCGTGGAGAGGCTCCGGATAGCGAACTAGGTTTCACACCACATATGTCCGAGTCGGTTTGCTGTGGTAGAAAAATCGAATACAAACTGGGAACGATCTTTAGGGCGCTTCCACCACGTTTCTTCAGCAGTTAAAACAAGATAAATTTAATTTTAAAAACATTCACTCTTTTGACAAAAAAAAGTTGTACAATCATCAAAAGACACTTTCCTGTGCAGTATTCCATCTTCGATGTTAACGATTAGAGGTGTGTCAGGTGAATGGCGCTGTGCCAGTTAACAAAAACACTGTTGCTTTTTCATTTCATATTGCTCGTATGCGTTTGTTTAGTTGTCTGTGGTGGTAGTCATGTATGTTCACGATACCCTTGACGAAGGTTTTTCATGTTTCACTCAACAGAAATGTTGTAGCAATCGGATCTCTGCCTCACTTGTGTTCACGAACCTCTTGCCGAAAGTTTGTCATGTTCCACTCTGCCAAAATGTAGAAGTAATGGCGGTCAGATCTCTGCTCTGTCACAGTACATTCATGAATCTCATACCGAAAGTTTGTCATGTTCTACTCTCCAAAAGTGAGGTAGACACAGTATTCAGATCTCTGTCACAGAACATTCACGAATCTCTTGTCGAAAGGTTGTCATATCTCACCCTACCAAAATGTGATAGTAATTGTTGTCGGATCTCGATCTCAGTACCTTCAAGACTCTCTTATCGAAAGTCTGCTCGGTTCCACTCTCCTGAAATGTGACAGTAATAATAGGCAGATCTCTGTCACGGTATATTAACAAATATTTTGCCTGAGCGTTTCTCGTGTTCAACTCTCCCAAACTGAGATAGTAGTGGAAGTCAGCTCTCTACATCAGTATGTTCACGAATCTCTTGCCGAAAGTTTGTCATGTTCCACTCTCCTGAAATGTCGTAATCTTTTGCCGAAAGTTTGTCATGTTCCACTCCTCCGAAATCTCGTAATCTCGTGCCGAAAGTTTGTCATGTTCCACCCTCCAGAAATGTGGTAGTTGTCGGATCTCTGTCTCTTGCGGAAGGTTTGTCACGTTTTACACTCATGAAGTGGGGGTAGTATTAGAAGTCAGATCTCTTCTTTGTCACAGTACAGTCACGAATCTCTTGCCGAAAATTTGTCATGTTCCATTCTCCCGTAATATGGTAGTAATCGGAGCACTATCTCAGTATGTTCACGAATCTCTTTTCAAAAGTTTGTTTCATATTCCTCTCGTCTGATCGTCTGAAATGTGGTAGTAATAGTACTAATAGTAGCAGAGGGGGGGGGGGGGTAGGGGGAGGCTGACGGATGTGACCCCCTTCCCCCACTTTTTTGCCGGGCCATGTTTTTTTTTGTATGTATATATTTTAACACAACCAATGACTGGTGAAACAAGGGGCGGATCCAGAGCCTCCCACATATTTGCGCCAGCTATGTTTCTCTCGTACTGGTTCAGTTTCGATGGATTTCCGATCATTTTTTGCAGTAAGTGGCAGCAAACGCTAAAATGTATACAGTCTGTTAAAAAATCGGTTTACTGAAATAGATCGTAATCTTACAGACATACAAGTACCAAATCCACCCGAGACAAGATAATCCGCAGAAAGTATAATTGATGTTAACGTCTGGTAAAGCATACAGGTGAGTTCTATTTATCAGCTTTGGTCGTAACGACCAACGCTGATAAATAGAACTCACCTGTATGCTTTATCGACGTTTTTTAACGGCTCTCAATGCGTGAAATCTATCAAATACATCTCCAGAAAAATCTCAAAATATCCGCTCAGATGCATGGAAATGAGGGTTTGGGGAACCTGGAATTTAAAATGTTCGTACCACGGGCCGACCATGGTCATACCGACGACCACCATCGTCCGATCCAGCCCCTCCACCCCCTCCCACAAACACTTTAAAAATCGTTCCGTCGCCCCCGAGGAGTCAGGTTTCTGCTCTGCCACAGTGTGTTCGCAAATCTCTTGTAGAAAGTTTGTTATGTTTCACTCTCCTGAAATGTGGAAGTGATAGTAGTCAGATCGCTGCTCTGTCACAGCACTTCACGAATCTCTTATCAAACGTTTGTCATGTTTCACTCTCCCAAAATGTAGTAGTAGGAATAGTCTCTGTCTCAGCATGTTCCCGAATCTTTTACCGAATGTTTGTTATGTTCCACTCTCCTGAGATGTAGTAGTAGTAGTCTGTTCTCTATCTCAGTATGTTCATGAATCCCTTGCCGAAAGCTTGTCATGTTCCACTATCCTGAAATTGTGTAGTAATAGTAGTCAGATCTCTAGTCTGTCACAGTACATTCACGAATCTCTTGCCTGAAAGTTTGTCATGTTTCACTCCCCCAAAATGTTCTGGTGGTGCTAGTCGACTCTCTGTCTCAGTATTTTCACGAGTCTTTTACCGAAAGTTTGTCATGTACCACTCTCCTGAAATGTGGCAGCAGTAGTAGTAGTCAGATCTCTGTCTCAGTATGTTCACGCATCTCTTGCCGAAACGTTTGTCATGTTCCACTCTCCTGAAATGGGGTAGTAACAGTAATCAGATCTCTGCTGTGTCACAGTACATTCACAAATCCATTGCATGAAAGTTTGTCATGTTACACTCACTCAAATTGTCGGATCGCTGTCTCAATATGTTCAAGAATCTCATGTCGAAAGTTTGCCACGTTCCACTCTCCTGAAATGTGGTTTTAGTGGAATCTCTGTTTCAGTACGCTCTCGAATATCGTGACTGAAATGTATATCATCCGTTCAGAAACGTATATATCCATCGAGATCACAGTCTTGTTGGTTGTCACCTGCAAACCTGGCCTTTCTGCCCTGTCACAGTACGTTCACGAACATCTTGTCTGGGAAGTATCTCTCTATTTTCCTCCCAGAAAAGTATATATTCATCTCGATCACAGTCCTGCTAGTTGTCATGTGATAGTCGGATCTCAGCTCTGTCACTGTACGTTCACGAATCTCTTGCTGTACTTTCACTCATCCCATTTGGATCCAAGCCTTCGCCTTTCCGCATGCCTCGAGGCTGAAAATCACTCTTACCCGAGATATCTCTGTCGAATCGTCACATCTGTTGACGAGACACTAAAAAACAGACAGACAGGGCCGCGATCGATCGAATTGGAGGGGAGGAGGAATCTTCCCTTTCATCCAAGAGATCTCTACCGAACTGACCTCGCGAGTCGTAAAAACAGTGATTTAAGTGGGCTAGAATCACCCGTTATACTCTACTGACGTACAGTGCACCTTAGTACACAGCGCCACAGTGTCCACACATGTGCAAGCGGGATTATGTGCTTATCCAAAGGACAAAACGCAGTTACCGCTGGTCAGGATCGAAACGTTCACCTCTCAGTTTGAGGTCTTGTATTATCATAACTGTGTCACCATCCTCCTATGAAGTGTATAACCATGAGATAGACATGAAGAGGACATTTCACCTAGACCATGTCCCACCTTTTCTGTAGAAAGGCAAAATAATAACAAAAATATTTCAGGATATGGGGTTCTGGGTTGAATCAGAAGTTCTATGGCTGAGATTCTGGTTGTGTTCCTTGTTCGTTTATCATTTGAGTAATTGCATGTGTGAAAACCTCTTTGGTGTTTAGTGACAGTTCACTCATGAAGTTCTCTTATGTGAAGACAGGGTTAAAACTGATGACTGGTCCACGTGGAAGCTCTCTTATTAGGTATGGTTTTCTTTCCCTGAATTGTCCACTATCAAACTCGGCAGATATGACTTTAAACTCGGTTGATATGACACCGCAATTCTATCTGATATGAACCAACTAGGTTTGCCCTCTTGATGCGTTACTGGGTATAGAAAAGTGTTTACATTAAAATCATGCACAGTTATTCGTAGAACACAATCAGAAAAACTGGCGTTGCCACGATAGGATAGTTTTAAGGTGAGTTATTGTACAGTGGGGTATTACTGATGTCAATAAGTAACAATCAGAAGGATGAAAAGACGAAAGAAAAGAATTGTCCAGAACATTCAAGGCAATCTCACATTCCGCGTCGTAAGCGGAGATTCGTCAGGGTAGGAGAAGCGATAGTTCAGCTATCCGAACGTTGCAGCTTCCCAGTGGAGATGCCGAGACATTCGAATAGCTGAACTAGAAAAGGAAACTTCGTATTTTGTGAAGAGAATATGAAACATTAACACTGTCAGAAAACTGTTACCGATCTCTGAAAACATATATAATTATTTGTTTTAGGTCTAGAGATAAAGAGGTTATTACTTGGTTCGTTTCCCATTGGCCGAAATAACTGCACATCAGTTTTCGACCTTCGGTCTAAGGCTGATATGATGTTACCTCGGGCTGATATCTCGGACGATATGAAACCAACCAATAAACTCTAAGTATCTTAGTTTCCTAGAACGATATTATACTTGTCTAGATGAGGTCAGAACCAACATTTGCAACCTTGATGCTCTGGATAGTATTTATTTATTATTTATTTATTTATTTATTTATTTATTTATTTATTTATTTATTTATTTATTTATTTATTTATTTATTTATTTATTTATTTATTTGGTTTCTAGGGCACTTTCGACAGCCATTCACCTCGTGCTGGACAAGTGTACGGATGGAGTACCCGGAGCGAACCACCGAGCAGCGGCAAGCACCTACCAGACTCCCTAACGTACTGACTCCACAAAAGCACAGTTAGCATTGGTTGAAGACAAGAGCACCATCGATGCATATACGCCTCAGTACACAGCGCCAACACGCCCCTATGCGGGCAGTCGGGATTAAGTACCTCGCCCAAGGACACAATGCAATCCCACCTGGCAGGGATCGAACTGTGGCAGTTCAATGCCGGAACTACTGTGATAATGCCCCCCCCCCCCCCCTGTATAGTACTGTCCTGTTCAAAACTGTTAATAGAGGAGGTGAATATTTTTTCTCTGGATGGGGAAGGTAATAAAATAATTATAATAAATATATAATTTAATCTTCCTTGCGTGCGCTGTGGCTCATTGGTTAGAGCTTTGCCCTTTCAAACGAAAGGTCGACGGTTCGATCCTGACTCCTGTCATCTGCGTTGTGTCGTGGGAAAGACATTTTGTCCCAATTTACCGTATGTGGACACGGGATGGCACTGTGTTCTAAGGCGTACCACACGTCGATGGTGCACCGATCTTCAAACGCTGCAAATTCTGTTCATGCCAGGTAAGTAAGTTAGAGAATCTGACAGTTGTTTGCCGCTGCCGTGTTGTTTTTGATCTGGCTGATTGGTCTCGTCAATGAGACACAACATGGATATGACAACCCATATTGATTGACTGTTGTAATAATTTTGTTATTATATGAGAATAAATGTTTAAAAATTGAACACGATACCTGAAATGTAAACAAAAATGGAATAGAGAAATACTACATACTCGGTTGAATGCAAATTTCGTTTGCGAAATTTGCATTCACCCGAGTATGTAGTATTTTCTGATGGAAGCAAAACTGATGAAGGCCTTTGGCCGGAAGCTTTTAATAGAGCAGTTTCTCCATTTAATACTTTGGTCACTTTATCGGGACCTTATGGAACATAAAAATGGGATATTTGTCCGGATTATTTAGCACAAAAGGGGTTGCGTTTTTTTTTTTATTTCACATTTGTAAACTTCTCGACTCGAAAACATTCGAGTGTCCATGACGTTACGTGAATCTCGTTTGGGACAGACATGACATGGACTTAGAAACGATGAGACTCTCCTGCTCCTGTTAACTAGAATTGCTTGGAAAACCAAATTGGTATTGCAGTGCAATATGAGGTAGTCACATTGTACATGTTAATATGACATAAGCTTACCATACGAATCTACTGACCAAACTCAGGAGCATTTTATGGAATTCGTAATACAGTCAATACAATATTTTATTCCACGGGGCAACGATTACTATAGGTATTGAGGATCAGCTCAATGAGCTAATTCTCAAGGGATAGAAAAACGTTTGTTTTCATAGTTCATTTTAAAATATGGTTTTACAACAGACAAGTAGTAATATAGAAACGTTTCACATTTATCACCCACACAAAAAATGTTATTTGACATCAGTTTTTGGTCCTTTTTGAGAAGGGACGCGCTTTTCGTTACCAATCACATGAATCCCTCAACAAAAGGCAATTCAAACACTGAAACAATGAAATCGATTGAATAACTCTGACTTCTCTACGTGTATTCACTATTCGAAAAGTCCACGTGTTAACGCATATGTTTTGGAAACCGTTAGTATTCAATAAGAACACAAACAAAAGCATTACTCAAGTCGTTCTATCATTTCTTAGTGAAGATATAATTAGGCTGCTTAAACAATTTAGTAATTGGGTAATAAAGTTGACATATCCATGTCACGCTGAGTTTCAATAAACTTTAGAAAATAGGGTGAGTAATAAGTTACGATCCACAATAAGACAGTGTATATTCATGATATAGTGTGGTATGCAGAAAACCAATATATCGATGAACTGTTAAAGTGGTTAATGAGATCTTATGTACTTATCTACAGTATGACAAACTGAGGAACGACAATCGATAGATGTTCACTCGGATTTAAAATGAGCTTTTGATTATTAATTTATTTTTTGGCTTTTAAGGTCACACAGTTCTGCACAATTGCTAATCGCAACACAAACATGGATGTAAAGTCAAGTATAGCCAATCGTTTATACCCATGTTGCCCATTTTAGAGGACTTCCACCCCAGGCATTGTTGACCATGACCTATTTGATAAGTAAAATGGAGTTTGTGTACCACACTACACTTTTCGATTAACAGCGACTGAACGACTCTTCTCCAAATCTCATTTGCAGTGCCAATTTGTACCGGATTGTGTGGGAGCAATAGGTAGATCTTTCTAGTAGTAGGGTGAAACTATAACGCTACATATAGAAATTAGTTATCCAATAGCAATGACGACTTCTGTTGGGCTTCAGTGGTCTTGTCCCACACAGAGGAGTCGCAAAGAGAACCAGTTGGACAGTGGTGTAATCCTGATTTGTCTCCACTGTGACAGCTAAAGTCCCGACTGATCAAATGTTCCAATTACAACAGCAAGGCATGCCTTCGTTGAAGGCATGCCTTGACGACGTAGCTGGAATATAGGTCAGTCGGTATTATAGTTAAAAAACTCAAGAGTTCTTTGAAAGTTATTTTTAGATGTATAAAATATATATGTTGTAGCCGTGACGCAAAACCTTAGTTAATTAACACGTCCCGTACATGTACTCCAAATTGGAAATGCTATCTCCCCAGCACCCCCGACTGTATACTACATACTACTGTGTGTGTGACATTACAAGTTACAAGGCGCCAAGCTGGCCGATACATTTCCATACAAGACGATGAGAGTTTATATCAGATGAGGCGAAGAGGAACCTGATATGTACTCTCACATCTTTGTAATGGAATGTATCAGCCAGATACACGCACATAACATGTTTCTTATGTCAAAACGCCAATAAATCAAGAGATTAATAAATTTTCACCAGACACAAAGAACGTCCAGACGTTTATTTTTTTCTAGAAACCGCTATTGAATCAACAACAGTAACTGGTACCGATATGTATCCATGCTGACAGTAAATATCTGTAATACCCTTACAAACATTTATTGTCATTACCACCTGAACAGGGTCAACCAAGCACTTTTAAATGTTCAAAAAATCACTTTAATTAGTTGAGTAAACTATCAAGAAAATGTTCGTTTTTGCATAAAAAATCGATAGACAAGAGTCGGAGTAGAATCGTAAAAACTACAAAGACCTTTTGGGACTACAAGTAGTATTTTCTGCCATTTTTTTAAATATTTAATATTTTAAATCAATAAATACGATACCTTGAAAATATTTTTGGTATTTACATCCTTTTATTTTGTTTAATTCAAATTTTGAAATGCATCACTTTTGATTAATTTAATCACAATAGTAATGGCTGCTACTCACCTGATATCAAATAATATCAGGTGAGTTACCTAAAACGGAGGAACCCTTAGATGGTATTCCAGTGTTCTGATTGGACAAATGAACTTTGAGGCATGATAAAAGAAAGTACATGCATCATTACAAATATGAGGAATTTAAGACTCAAATCCATATGAAAATGTCCCTACTGGAAAAGTTATTTGGAAGTGTGGTATTGCCAGTAAACCCCAACACCCCTGGACACACATACTATGATGTACGAGTGTATCCGCAAACAACACTGGACTAATTGTGAACATCTGATGTGTAAATGGTGTCTTGTAATTTATTTCAACTCCCAGCTGCCAGATAACGTGGTGTGTTGTTAGTTTATGGATACCCATGAAAACTGATTTATTTATTTATTTTATTAGGGTTTTACGATTCATTAACAGCCAAGGTCATATCGTGTCGGTGTCAGTTTTACGGATGGAAGAAGCCGGAGTACCCGGAGAGAACCACCGAGCAACACCGAGCAGCTGCCAGCTCCCCAACATCGTATCTCCGCACTGCAGCACAGGCAGGGTTAGATTGGTAGAAGACATGCGCACCCTCGACGTGCAGTACCCCTTAGTACACGGCGTCATCGTGCCCCCATGTGGACAATCCGGGTGAAGTGTCTTGCCCAAGAACACAACGCGGGAGTCCGAATCGATCGCTCAAACTGTCACCCATCGAAGAACTAACCGGGCATGACGTTGCTTAACTTCGGTGATCTGATGAGAACCGGTTACCGCAACGCCACCGCGCGCCCCAATGAAGACTGATTCGGAGACAATTCATTTAAGGGTTGTTAAATTCTTAATGCGCTGCAGGTTTCATAGTAGTCGAGTTCGTCCTTCTGCTATGGGGATTGTGGTGCGTGAGCAGTGCCTGGTTTACGCTGGAAATTACATATTGGATCCAATACATGTACGCTTATACACAGACAATTTCTTATACATCACTGTATTTTGTGATATGCGCACTTTATATGGGACAAGCTCGTACCACTCCAGTGCTCAGAGGGCTGTGGAGTTAGTCGACGGATATCCATTTTGGAAACTGTATACTGACTGTTCCATTATCAAGCTTTTGGTATTGAGAATTTTTACTCAGGGTATAAGAATTTCGGGATTTTTGTTATAAGAGACTGAACTTGCAGTTTTAAATCAATACCGAATATATAATATTGTACTGGGCACAACGATTTCCACCACCCTTCCAAAAAGTGTGGAATTTATTCAACACGTCTAATTGTTTAAGGTGGCATACACTCTAAAGGGTACCCCAAAAGAAAGATGGCGCCCGTAAACAGAATGAGCGGTAGGATTTTTTATTGTATTCAAACGTGTCTTAGAAACATATTTCCGAGGTTATGGGGAGATCGGTCCCTAATTTTCAGACGAAAATGACTATATGGTACTAAATTTGCTAAATGGAGCAAATTGTGTGTTGAGTCGCGGTCAGTGACTGATATTTTCTGCAAGGCGACGAAGTGTCCTTCTTTTTGCCACTTTCAGTTTCGTTGGCAACAGTTCGGAAAAATAGTGGATGGAAATGGGTGAATCAATAAACAAACGACAAAGTTTCTGATGTCTGAGATCCTAAAACGAAGTTTGAAAATTGTCGATTGTGCATGACACCAACACCTGTCCACTTATTCACAACTGAAAAGTTCAATCATCGTTTTCTGGTATTCGACATAGGAAATATTGCTGTTGTTTCATTGTGAAGATGTATGGTAAACTAATTCACTCACAACAATCCGCATTGTTTTTGAAACAAGGCCATATGGTCTGAAATCTACAAAAAGAAGGACGCTTAGTCGCCTCGCAAAAGTTCTTTCTCTGACAGCAATTATACATGGATTGTGCACCATTCTGCAAATTGAGTACGAGATGGATTCCCCACAAACAGTAAAAATGTGTATCTCGGCAATATGCCTCAGAGACACGCTCGTGAAATATTTGAATCCCCAATTTGGGTCGTTGACCCCTTCCAGCGTACTCCACTCTCGTTGTGTTCTCTCTTGTAATTTGGTTTTATAAATGAAGAGATGTGTTTTGTTTTGTTTTTTTTAAAGAAATGAACTGTATGCAGATAACATGACTAATTTTACTCATTCACAGCAGACAAATTAACAAGTATTTTTAATTGAATACCGACCACTCCACGTTCTTCCCGAATAAAATGAACGAAAAAAATAAATAAAAAATATAATAATAAATTTAAAAAAATAGAAAAAAATAAAATAAATAAATACGAAAATAGTATATTTACCACCCTCAACGATTCTGTCCCTCTTGGGGAGTTCTTATGTCAAAATGATAATTGTAAATTCATAAATTTTGAAGAAATGCATCTTTTAACCTTTCTGTTTTGTGCTCTCATATATAATACTCTATTTGGAAAAAAATTCTCTGGTGAGGGATTACCTTCCCATTTTACTAGACAGACGAGAATTAATCTGGATAATCTAAGAAAAGTTCGGAAAGGTTCTGACGAAACCCACATCTATATGTCCCAATTATGATACAAACTTTTGATCGAATGATTCCTTCTTGAACTCTGTCAAACAGGATATTTAGTGTTTCTCTGGGATGTTCGACAGAACATATTTGGGGAACAGACATTTGACACACGATGTTATAAAATTAATAATTTTCACGAAGCCATAAAGGTGCAGGTTCAAAATACCAAGTGCCTTCGTGCCATTGGTATCCTGGCATCACTGATCAGTATTTTAGAAGAAAACGCCTTCACCATTTTACCTGTTTATTTTATCAACAGTGTGAGCAAATAACTTTCGACGTAAACTCTTTTTCAGATGATTGTGATAATTTTCGTGTTCTGTATCCATGGGGACTGCTGTAGAACGGGGGCATAAAACAAATTTGCTAAGGATATGGAAAGTAGCTCATTGTTTCAATCACAGAGGAATAGGCGCACCCTTAATATGTGAGGGCCTGTGTTAGTATTGTACATTCTATTTGTTTACAGGGTGGGGGTGGGGTGGATTGCTTCAGTAATCTGAGAATTTGATTAGCCTGTCTGAGATTTCAGTACAATGCGAAAGGCGGCTGTGGATTAGAGTGGATTAGAGTGTAATATATTTGCTGGATTACACAATGAGGGAGATACACTTTGCACTTACTATACAATATACAGTAAAGCTAGCATGTATTATGAAATGAGATATAACGAATAATCAGATATTGGGATTTTTTTTATTAATATCCGGCCAACGCCCGTTAAAATCATGTTTAATGTTTGCGCTTATAGCACAGTAGGTTATAGCGAATTATCGTCAATAACGAATATGGTTATTACCCCACCTATGCAAATGACATCATATAATACGAACCATAGTAACATTTCGCTGTTCTGCCATCAACATTATTGATTTATGCGCTTTATGTAGATACTTACCGTTTGTCCCGATGATTTCCAAAGTAATTAATAAAACTTAATAATAAGTAGTACAAATATGACAGGATATATTATTTAATGTCCTCGTTATTTTCGAAAATTATTTTGTTTTACAAACTGATGTCTACAATTACAGCGGTGCGGACAAACTATATGAAGTAGGGGACAAAATATTTTTGTCTGCTTCTATTGGCAGTAGAAAAATAATTTATCCCCACTTCATTGCGCCCCGTCCTGGGTTAAGAATCTGTTAAAAGTTTTGTCATGAACTCATTAACTATGTGTCGGGATAAAATCAATTAATGATTCTTTATTTAGAAACTTAATCTCAAAAGAAAATGCAACACAAAGCGCACGGCAGAACGACCACTCGGGATTAATTGAATTCTCTAACAAATGATGTACAACGTGTAAATATTTGACTGTTGTTCGTATACATTGTAAGTAAAAAATCATTTTTTAATGTAATTTTAGTTTGTTTCATATCCTTTTCATACAGTTCGTACACGGTGATTTTACTTCGTTATACGGATATAACGAACATCCGTTAACGTGAACTAATTTCCGTGTCCCCGTGCCTTCTATTTAATCGAGTTTTACTATATTACCCTCAACACTCTGAGCATATGCAGTCAATATGATATCATAATTTGAGGTTCTCATCAAGATAATTAACCGGGAATTTAACGGCTGATAATGTTTGCCTCTGATGTGTATTTATATGGGTAAAGGTATCATAAGTTATAGTAAAATGTCAGTTCCTACTGTAGTCAACCACCACTATTGGCTACCTGGCTTACACCCTTATACGATCACTACTGACATGTAGCATTACAGCAGACTTGCTTACTGTCTCGGGACACGATCTCTACTCTTTGGGCAAGCCTCTGAATGTCCAAGGAGACCATTCACACACTACTACGATACTAAAAACAAAGCATACACCACACGAGCAAGTGGCCGAGCATTCTAATCTACACATGGGATAGTACACACCATTAAATGGATACAATTATAAGGGTTAAAAGTAGACCACCAGGGGTAGATATCATATACTGAATACAACCGTGCTAGACAAAAAGACATTCACCCACTGCACCGCAAAACTAGTAAAACAACAGAATACAGAAAATACGCCCTACATTACCGTACCTAACAACAGTGCATTTCCCACAACATTGCATGACTTAGAAGTACGAACTAATTACACCAGCCCTGGATGTTAAAATACTTTCAGTGAGTAAGTAATACCAACTAATAACAGAAGACTTGCTTGGTGCAGACAATTCATCCTATACTGAAGAACTGTACAACCAAGCAGGATACTGCATGACCCTGCATTACCCACTACCTATTCCAATTGTAGGGCAGTGTAACGCCTTTAGTGAATAAGCAGTACTAAAGGCTAACGCTCAACCACCAGGGGTACAAACCGTACCGCAGTAGACAACTATGCATTACTTCCCCACCACACCACAAACATTCTTGGCCTAGAATTACGTGCTACCTGTACCAGTCATAGGCTAGTATAAAGCATTAGGTAGAATTTGTAGTACCAAGGACTAACAAGGGACATATAAGGGTATATACCGTCCATACTATACCACCATATCAATCCATCACGAGAAGCTTGACACACCCTGACCCCAACATCGTAATGTCTGAATGTGCAATGTACAACAACATCGGTCAAATTATCTATGTTGTCGCGTGCGCTTTATGACGTCCCGACGTCAATAGCTACACTCAGCTGTTTCGCGGGGAAAACTTTCAACAAAACCAGCTTCCTAGCAGTATTCCAACACATATCTATACTATATACTCAGAGTCCTGAGTGTACATATATTACTGCACTTACCATAGCATACTATACATGCAGTGGGTATTCCACAATCCGGATCTAGCTGGATTGAGCCGAAAATTTGCACATGAAAACATTGCTCCGATGAAAAGTCCAGTTCATATGGGAATTTAACACTAGCTGCACCGGCAAAAATCCAGGTAATAGGGGTGGTATCGTCCACGCTAAACTACTGATATGAACACGAACAGAAAATTAAAACAATAACTCACTTCTCAATTGCATCAGTATAAACAGTTGATCCACTCAAGTGATTATTAGCCGTGAACAAAAATGCTGATATTGCACGGGGTATTCCAAGGTCTTAGGTCACTAGTCAATGTCTCTTCGGGATCCAACGCTGTTATTGGCTATTTGTTAACCCATTTTTTGCGCGTAGACATCGTGATGTTCCTTCACTACCAAAAGCATACAGATATGTTCTTTCGTGCTACAGTGTACATATTCCAACCAAAAGTGTTTAATTCACATTGAAAACATCAAGATATTAGCATTATTGGTGGAAACGCAGTGTAACCATAAGATTAAGCCGCAGTGGTCTTCATTCATGACGATTGATTGATTGATTGATTTGATTGATTGATTGATTGATTGATTGATTGATTGATTGATTGATTGATTGATTGATTGATTGATTGATTGATTGATTGATTGATTGATTTTATTTTCAGCATATAAATATCCAAGATAACAATAAGACAGGTTACAGATGAATACGCTACAAGGAAACAACATAGACTAAAAGGTTGTCTTCCTGCCCTTCCCTTTTAAGGAAAAGAATATTCATGATAGCAAGGTTTGTGTTGTTGGCACATTACGTTTCGTGGTGGAACCTCTTTTTGGAAAGATGCTATGGTGGATAGTGAACGGTGTGTGATAGAAACGCTACCAATGCACGAGGCGGCATATCAACCCCTCGAACATAGAATACAGAAAGCGCCGATGAGCCGCCAGTCCGCGAACCGCTGGATAAGACTAACCCCCAAGGGTCGAAAACCCATCGCCAGTTCCCACGCCCTGTATTCAGGAGTTGGAGAAACTTGTCGGGTGGAGAATTCACCACTGGTACCTCTGTAGCGACCCCACCACTATACAGCGAGGTAGACAAGGGATACGACTTGTTAATTGGTACAATAATGCATACAATAAGGAATACACTAAGCAACAATTCGGTGAGGGCTATAGTTTCTATAATTCTCACGTAGGCAAAGAACGAAATGATACATAAAAGACGTTTGCTGTTATAGAAATATGTTGATGGCTATTTGTTTTACTAATAGCAATCAGGACACCATGGGTTATTACAGTTTATTGTTGACTGGTACGAATCAAAAAACTCTTCAACAAGAGTTCCCTTAAATTGAGACCTCGTAATATTTTGCTTTTGGGGCGTAACTTGGTTGGTTCCATAAGTGGATAATTGTGTTCTTGGTTTAGAGGTTTGGAGTTTCCCTGATTGCCTTGTATCCATACCCGATGGATTTGTAAATATTTTTAAGGTCTCCTTGAAACAATCCGGTAATGTGCTGTTGTACCAGTCATGCATCAAGAGGAGAACTTGCAGTGTGTATATATCTTCAAATTTTAGAATTTGAAGTTCTTTAAATAGCGCGTCGGTGTGTGCATTATACCTTTTATTTCCTATAATACGAACTGCCTTTTCTGGAGTTTGAAGATCCCCTTAGTGGCCAGTATATGACCCCACACCTAAATCCCGTGAAATAAGTGGCTATGTATCAGCATATAGTACAGGGTTTTCATGGCATTGAGGGGAAGTATTTTTTCGCTCTATTTATTGCATACATGGCCATGGATATTTTAGAACAAACGGCTGAGACGTGGTGTTTGAAAACTCAAATGTTCATCCATATTGATGCCAAGAAATTTTTTGAATTTATCCTCATGATTGTTACTAACCAAAGGTGTGCTTGTGCTATTTACAGTAACATGCCTACCCTGAATATTAGTTGAGCCTTCTGGATGGAGCAAGATGCATTTAGTTTTGCTGGTGTTCAGGGGGAGTTTGTTAACGGCACACCAATCACTTATTTTTGACACTTCATTATTCGTAGTGTCAATTAAGGTGTCCCGGTTGTTACCAGAGGTGAATGCAGTTGTATCATCCGCGAATGACAGTATCTTTAAAAACGTCGATTCACTAATATCATTTATGTACAAGAGAAATAGGATAGGCCTGAGAACAGAACCTTGTGGGACACCCATGACAACAGGCTGGAAATCCGAGGACTTATTCCTGTATGATACAAATAGTGAGCGACCAGACAAGTAGTCTTTACACCAGGAATTGGCAACACCTCTTATCCCATATGACTGCAGTTGCTTTAACAGAACTGAGTGATTTATCGTGTCGAAGGCCTTGGAGAAGTCAAGAAAAAGTGACAATGTGCACTCTTTGGTTGGACTGTCATTCGTTTCTGTAAAGTTATTTAAAAGATGCAGTATTGGATGAAACGTTGTATGTCCCTTGCGGAATCCAAATTGATATCAATATATTAGATTGTTTTCGTTTAGGAAATTGGTCAATCTACGGTGCATAATCTTTTCTAGAACTTTGGAGAGAGCAGGAAGGATACTGATTGGTTTGTAGTTGTTAAAGATTTTATGATCGCCAGACTTCAAAATTGGTATGTTTTTTGCTACTTTCATTTTATAAGAAATTTTTCCAGTTGAGAATGAATGATTAATTATGTGGGTTAATGTTTCTGCTATTTTTGATATTATATTTTTTAACAGCCTGGTATAGATGTTGTCACAGTCCTTACTCATTTTTGATCACTTACACATAGACGACTTCCTGTATATTTGTAGGTGATATAAAAAATGACTCAGCGTTATTAAACTTGTAATCCGAAAAGTCGGAATTAACACTCTGAATTTAATTGCTTACATTTTTTCCGATGTCAGCAAAGAACACGTTGAATTTTTCTGGTATTTCATCAGGGTCAGTTATTTCCATACTCTTTTCCTTGAAGGTGCAAGGTAAACTTGGGGTACGGTTTGATCTGTTTATGGCGTTGCAAAGAATTTCCCAAGTCGTCTTGACGTTATGTTTATTCTCCAGGAGTACAGAGTTATAGTATTCTATATTCAAACTACGTTTCAGGCGACTGAAAATACAACAGTGGTTTTTATATTGTTCAACATTGTAGATTCAGGGAGTTTTTAGTTTTTTTCTAAGAAGCTTTTCCTTATTTAGTGAGGATTGTAGCAGACCGGCAGTCATCCATGGCTCGCATTTTACCCGTTTGGGGGAAACAAATACCTTTTTCCAGAGGAAGGCGACGTTGAAGGCTTGGTGGAGTTTGTCAATCAGATTTCCATACTCTTTTCAAGGTAAATTTGCGGTACGGTTTGATTTCTTTATGGCGTTGCGAAGAATTTCCCAAGACTTCTTGACGTTATGTTTATTCTCCAGGAATACAGAGTTATAGTATTCTGTATTGAAGCTATGTTTCTGGCGATTGAAAATACAACAGTGGTTTTCATATTGTTCAAAATTGTAGATTGAGGGATTTTTTAGTTTTTTTTTAAGAAGCTTTTCCTTATTTAGTGAGGATTGTAGCAGACCGGCAGTCATCCATGGCTCGCATTTTACCCGTTTGGGGAAAGTAAATACCTTTTTCAAGAGGAAGGCGATGTTGAAGGCTTGGTGGAGTTTGTCAATCAGATTTCCATACGCTTCATTAGGACAAGTTGCATTATATATAATTGAGAAGTCGCAGATAGACAGAATGTGTTTGAATGTCATTGAGTTCTCCTCTTTGAATGATCTTTCAAATGTTTTTTACATACATGTATGTAGCTACGACGTTCCATCTAACGACATTAAATGTCGCAAAGTGATCTCTCACGTCTGCGATGATTATTCCTGCTTTGTTATCTTCATTTATGTTGCAAACTATATGGTCAATTAGCTTAACAGAAAACTGTAACTCTGGCTGGTTTTGTGATGACGGGCATGAAACCTGCACTAAACATTAAATCAATAAATTGATTAGTTTTGTTATGACTACCAAAAACTAGGAAGATCAATATTGAAATCTCCCATCAAGTAGGCCTTTTTATTTTCAGTATTTATCTTACTGATCAACTGTGTAAGCGATTCCAGAAACAAGTCGAGGTCGGCTTTCAGGGCTGTGTTGGGTCTATAAATTATACCAACTATACATTCATGTTTGGAAGTAATTTCTATAAACAGGGATTGAAAGACGTGAGAGATAAAAACTGAGAGACCATTACGAATTTTGTAGCCTACTCACTCTAGGCAACCCCTCCACGGCCATCGTCTCTGTCGGGGCGCAGGCGGGTTTTCTAGCGGATGATAACCGCCGAGGGTGTACTCGTTATTTCCGACATCAAACACTTATGTTATTCCGACAATGTCTAGAAAGTTGAATGATGGCTGGAGATCGTCAATTAAGGTATGGAAGTTGTCCAGCTTAGCGTTCAGACATCGACAATTGATGTTGAGTAAAGAGAGAGTTTTATTTTCATTTACTACAGACGTTTCAAATTCTTTCGGGCTATAGTAAAACAATTTCTATCGATAGCGAATGCTGGATGGGGCTCATCATTGGAATTACCAATGACAGTTGTATTGGACTTACTTATGAAATCAAAAGAATCGTTGCTTTGAATTTCATCCAGAGTAATGTCGTTAGCCATAGTGTTGTATGGGGAGGTGAGGGCAAGTTCCAAGGTCAGTTCCGACGTTAAGTACTGGTAAATAAGGTTCTAATGCGCAATATGAAGTTTCGAAATAAGAATGCATAACTGTGTTGTCAAGAATATGTACAATAAAATATAATGACAATGTTTGATGAAGATGGTGAGAGATGTCATACAATATATTTACAAACATGTGCAGAAATTGTCGTAGATTACATAGTAACCTAAATCTGGACAATCTACTCAAGAAAGCCAGGTTTGATTTTCCGCTGGTTTGGTCTGAGGAATTATTATTATAATGGTACGATTTTTTTTCAATCCAGTTAGGTTTATTGTACGTTAACTTGTGAAGCAGCTACCTGTATCATTCAAAAGGCCACTCGGACAGTGAGAATTATTCAACTAACATGAGTATTCGATTATCAGGAAACTAATCACTTTCCTGTATTCTGTGGGTCAATTGAGCATTTAATCTACCATGTCCTGTTTGATACAACTCGTGCCGTTTTGTCAAACCAGGCAAGTCAGACCAAGTGCATATATTGTACGTACGGACACCACGTTCGTGTAAGCTATGGGAATGCAATGACAACCGGGTTAATTACGCGACAAGTCGCATGGTTTTTATTCAATTAAGTGCAATTTAGTCAAAACCGAATGCAATAAATATGTCAAATTGGCACCGATGGTACTGTGTTTTGGAAGAACTATCCATTCAACATGGTTATTCATTGCTAATGGGTTTGCTAATTGGGTGGGCCCCGACAGTATACCTAACCTTCCACAATGATTCCAAACTTGTCCATAATCAACATACGGTGAACAATATACAGTGACCAATATCCAGTGATATCCCCTTTGTCTAATCATAATTTTGTATAGGCAGATGGCGAACGCTTCGCGAGATGCAAGTAAGGGTTTCATCATTTATTACTTACCATAGTTGTAGTTGGTTCAGTATAAAACAGTGGTTGAAGAGACACAACTTCCCCTGAGCTCCAATGTGACCCATGTGTCAATAGGCACCCAGACCACATTCAAACCCAGGGGTCAGGGGACAATAAATCATTACAGGGTCAGATAGTGCCTCAATATGGCGTTTGCGGGGTCAGTCAATTCAATAAGGACTCTTGCTCCGATTGAGATAAACCAGTTAGAAATTAACCAGCGCAGCAATGTGCTCGTACCTGAAGTTAGTTTTTACGGAATTTTTCACCCCCTCCGCCCAACCACCCCCCCCCCCCCCCCCCCATCCATGCAAGCCACTTTACGGAGGATTATTCAGGACGGCCTTCTCTTCACAAAACAATAATAACCGACGAAGCCGAGTCCAAAAATGGACATCATTTATGATAACGTTAGAGTTTAATGCTGGAGTGTGGACGTTATGAAGTGGAGAATAATTAACAGCTGCAGTTTTGAAAGCGGTGAAGCGTGGTTATTCACAACTTAATAAAGTCCAATTGTGTCAAATGCAGTTGTTTTGTTTTAATACAGAATGCCCCAGGTCCGTGGTAAACGGGGCGTTTGATAATTAATATGATTAGAGTTGTACCGCGCCGAGAGGTAACACTGATCAGTAGTTCTCAAGTTTAACATAAGATCAGTGCATTGTAATAGTTTTTTGGAGGCAACTGTAGCAAGAAATATAATGCTTGTTGTTAACAAGGATTTTTTGAGTGATTATTTACTCATTTTGCCTGTTAGTAAATGGCCAATGTTAACAAGAATTTTCTGAGATCATTTGTTACCTATTGAGTATGTCAATAAATGCATAACAGTCACAGGGAAAGAATACATTTCTGGAAAGATGGTGTGGTTGGTAACAAAACCAGAGTACAGAGAGAACATACATCATGCAGTTAGGAACGGAAAAAAGTTTCGTGCTGGAATTTCATAAGAGGTTTGTTGAGACATACGTTTTTAACACCAAAGTTCGATAAGATGAATATCAGACAATATAATTCTGTAAGGTTATTTTTGGACCATTTGATTGTACAGGTCATCATTTAACAGGTTCCAAAACCTCGAATTTTTAATTCTAAAGGCAACATGACTCTGAAATTGGGCGATAGTTTGACGGATTTTCCTTTTGACATTATAGCGCTGAAAAACGCGACATAATTAAAAAGAAAAAAAATATTCGGTTTAAACATTTCTCACTTCGGAAACATTCTAAGTTTAACGAAAGCGGTCGCAATCGATATTCCGGCCGTCACATCAATGACGTAGGGAAGACAGATTGTGGTCGAAAATATATTGAAACGATTTTAGATATAGTTTTCAGGATAAAGCGCAACTGCAAATCTGAAAAAAAATCGTAGTGTTCATGAGTACAGGAAGATAAGATAAATTGACGAAGTTGAGCCTTTATTGTCGTTCGTGGTCGACTTCGATCAAATGGAAACTGGGCGACCAAGAAGAGTGCGGCAGTGAGCAACATGCTAAACGGCATCATCGAGAATGGAGTATAATTGTGTGAAAAGGATTGGTTAAAAGTGGCGGAGAAGGAAGAAAAAAAGGAACACAATTCCAACATGTGAACTGAAATTCGATGTATAACTTAGATAGAGGTCGATTTAGAAGATAGCAGAAGTAAACAGCAAACGATATGATCAAGAAGGGAGTATACAAATGTGAAATGGAGTGAGAATGAAAGAAAAATATAAGCAAATATGTTGACATTGCAATTTCAATATGTCATTTGACATAAATATTGCAAAACTGAGACTGCACAAAGACAAAACAAACAAACTTGGTAGTTGTATCCTCTTTCTTCAAGTGATATCCCATGGTTTTGTGAGCGGAAAAAAGAACAAGATGGGCCAGACGGCACCTTAGTTGAAATTCTCTGTCCGGTTTTGTGAACACAGTATTATTACAAAGTAAGTTAAACAAAGACTAAAATAACAACACATCCACAGACAGGGTGTCTAAGCCCTGTACCCAAAGCAGACAATGTCAAAATGTATTGCTTTAAATGTTATTGTTTATATTTTGTAAACAAATTCAACAAATTTATACCATGTGTCCGCTCGTTGGAATGATCTCGTCGAGCTCATTCCATTGAGGGATCACGTTATATGGTTTTGTTAACATTTTTGAAAGAACTTTTTTTTTCTACTGCTCAATTTGTATATAACGCGGAGGGATGCAATCGTTTCGTTAGGTAAATGGTTAAAAGTTAACTTTTCATCTACTTTCTCGTCTTATGTTTCAATTACATTAATTTCTACTTTACACCAGGATAGTTAATCCTTTGACCAACAAATCGCCCGCATCCGCCCGCGTAATATGCAAATTCAGCAGATGAAAAAATATTATTTTTCGAAAATTTCAACAAAACCATATCATGAAACCCATCTTTGGAACGAGCTCGTCGAGCTCGTTCCAAAGAGGGGTCATATGATATGGTTTTGTTGCAATATTTTGAAAAAAAAATTAAAAATTATATTTTGAAATCGTCTGCGTTGGGTAAAGGGTTAACAAAGAAAATGGCAAATGCTCTTGAACCAGAATGCATTCAAATGTCTTTTTCACATATGAATGGGTATAAATATAATGAACAGTATAAAGCAGGTCGTGGTTCCAGTCTTGTGTGCATCAGGCACAGAAGTGGACAGTCGTTTGGCTGATAAGCATACGCCCAGTTCTCCCATTCTAATGGCAGTCCATTGTACTTTGATCCGTTGACTCCATCTACCCACAAGTAATTTTCCCAGCCTGTAAATTGAAATAAAAATATAAACATTCAGACTAGTTTTTAAACGACTTCCACGTGATGCGTTGGGAGCGTTTGTGCTCCCACACATAGCCTTTCGTTCCTGTTCATTATTCTAGCATCGTCTGGTAAGTTAGAAAGCGTACCATACCGACTGGAAATTAAATTTAAAAAAAATAGAAAGTGGGTATCTCTATTTAATTCACAATTGGAATTTCATGCTGAAAAGCAAATGTACAATGCTAATAGCTTGAAAACATGGATTTGTCGATCGATTTAATTGAGGTATTGTTTCAAGCCAAGGGTTTAAAGTACATCATGGATGACATTTTCGCCCTTAAAGGGCACAAGGAGAATGCGTTACGTTTTAGCTGATGAACCTCCTGGTTATACTCGGGGGTCCATTGGCTGAAACAATGCCTGTCCTTTATGTAGTTTTCAAAGGGTTCAAAAGTTAATGGTCAAAGGACAACTGAATCTCGCGAGAGTTTCAGAGATAATGATAACAACTGATATGATCTATCTTTTATGTCATTGGAGAATGATTGTGGGGCGGGTGTGTTAAATTTTGAATGAATATTTGAAATGAATTATGCTTTATCGATGTATGAATGTGGGATGAGCGTGTTAATTTTTGTATCAAAGTGCACGCGTAGCTCATCCGAAGACTTTTAGTATGTTTATGCCAATTTATTCATTTATTTATTTATTGGGGTTTATCGACACATTCGACAGCCATGTCCATCTCGTGTCGTACAGTTTTACGGATGGAGGAAGCAGGAGTACCCGGAGAGAACCACCGAGCAACTGTCAGACTCCCCAACATGCTAACTCCACGCAAGCAGGGTTAGCATTGGTTGAAGACAAGTGCACCGTCGGCGTGCAGTACGCCTTAGTACACAAGACCACCGTGCCCCTCATGTGGGCAATTGGGATGAAATGTCTTGCCCAAGAACACAACGCGGTTGCCGCAGGTGGGATTCGAACTGACGACCTCTCGGCCTGCAGCCTGCATCTCTAACTACTGAGCCACTTTGATGCCAATGGATCTCGATTACTCAAGAGTACACAAAAACAAATCAGCTCTCCAAATGCGCGTTGTATGCTTTAAAATAAATACCGATGCGTGTAATTAAACACCTGTTGTGTTTTTTTCCCAGATCAGGTGCAGTTTAATAAACGCTGACGTTTTTTTTCAGAAAATGTTACACGTGTTTTCGGTCATGCAAAAGAGAGTCTGAAAAGTATATGTGAATTGTATCACATTGTCTAAAAAAATTATTAACCCCTTCACACGTGTATCACACATAAACTATTAAAGGATAACCCCATGGAGAAGTATTGTGCACGTTCTGCCCAGCAGGAGTATTTTAAGAAAGACCCACTGAAGCATCTGCGGCAGTTAGAAGTGACAGCGAACCCATTTTGTCTGACCATACTTCTATAAAAAAAAATTGAGAAACAAATGTGCTGCAATATAATAGAGTTCATTAATGTACGAAACAGACTTAGAACAGATAACAAACGCGTCTGTTTTACCGCGACACTGAATGTATATAAAACATCTGGGTTTATTTGCGTGGTTGATGAACTGGTAGACCACGAGAAAGACTGTCGGCTGCCCGCTTGCAGGAACGAATCAGATTTCAGGTAATAGAAAGATCCAGGCTTTCTCCAGATCCCGCTCTTCGAAAGCGCTTGATTTCGAAAATTTTGTTTTCATGCTTGGCTCATTTGATCATTTCTGTTGAAAAGTATAAGAAAGTAGTTAAAAGGTAAATGTTGTCCCAGCAATGTATTCAAGTGCTTACAATTACTGATAGTTTATTATTTCGTTAATCTCAACTGTCTAAATTTCTCACTGTCTGCTTTATATGAAATCGTACTTGGACATTTACCTTATTTCGTGTTAAGATCAAACACCGATGTCGACAAGAATAACGATACTGCATGAAAACCGAAAGTTGTTGATCAGTACATTGTGGCAGCATGTTCACATGTTATAGTGACAATTATTTGAAACAAAGCATATCCATTCAGGTTTAAAGTGCTATAAGTAAGAGAAATAGAGAGTAATCGCTTCACTGGACTGGTTGCGTGAAATAATTCATGAGGGGTGTCCGTAAGTCCGTAATATAATATTGTGGTTTGGTACATCCTTACTAGTCCAAACGTGGCCTGAAAGTCCGAAATATATATTTTTTGTTTGATACATGTTCGTCCTTTCCGAAAGGACGTACCAAACCAAAACAAAAAAATTATATTACAGACTTCTAGGCCATGTTTGGACTACATTGCTGCCTGTTGTCAACTCTATGGGTTTACTGCATGTGGTTTGCGTATTCTATACATCACAGCCTTCATTTTGGTGTGTAATTTGTGCATATTTAATTTGCATTTAAGGTATATTAGAGGTGAGAACCTATGGTTAACGCATTTCTAGTACTTGTATAGCACCTTAATGTAAGCTATTTTTTTAACGACTGGGATGAAAATCTGCAGCTAATTAACTTCTAATTGTTGATTTCAGCGACAGTGTGGTCGCTGTGGACTGGTCACTTTCCACAGGTGGGCAATTCTTCCATTGGTGCAGTAATATTAGATGTCAAACACTAATTATAGGAATAATCATAAAAATTTAATTAATGATGATTGTGTATCAACCCGGTGCTTCATTAATAAAAGTTTTGCTGATGATGATTTTTATAACCTGGTAAATGCATGCGTGGACACCACTGCCCACGCGTGGATTACAACCAGTTTGCTTTGAGAAATACTTGGCAATTATTTCCATAAAACATCAAGATAATGGCCTTAAAGGCTATTTTCTTGTGGATTATAGAAATAATTACCAAGACTTGTTTTGTAGCATTAATATTGCATTCTTAGTTTTATAGGAGAATAAATGGAATTTTCTGCAGATTGACTTTTCAGTCAAATTCCACTTGTAAATGTATGTATTAAACCCGGAGGTCCATTGTCTGAAACTTGTTTTGGTAATCTTACAGATTTTTATGCTTTTTTTCATAGACAAGAAGTTTCTGTCTGAATGGAAACTTCACTCTGTATGTGTTTTAGCAGTAATCCACTCTCCACGTACTGTATTACACACTCGAAATGATCAATCATTAATGACACCGGGTCTGTAGATGTTCTTTTTTTCATATAAAGATATGACTTATGTTATTCTGTGACTTTCTGTCCATGCCAAACTGAAAATTTGTTACCGATTTTGTCAATTTGCAATATCAGTTAGTGTGAATCAGAAGTAAGATATCGTATAAAGCACAACACATACTTATATTGATGCTCGCATAAAACCTACAGTACTGTACATGTATGCTACTGTACAGTATTATATGTATATGTATATACGCTTGAGGTTGTATTACTGGGAAGATAGTTTGCACCTTTAACTGTCTAAAGGCAATAATAAATTTATGTTACATTCTAAAGTTATATGTAACTATTAGGAGTGAAGAGTCATCATTGAACATGTTTTTTTAAAATCTGTGATACAGCAGGGAAAAACAAAAGATTTGTTAAATCCACAACGATAATAATAACATAATATTATCAAATTGGCCGGCCGCTGATTTGTCACGGTTCTCGGATGAGAAGGCTCTGGTTACCCCTGTACTCCCAACTGCCTCCCTATTCCCACGCTTCTTCTCTCCCCCCAACACTCGGAGACGAACTGCTTGATGACATCCCTTGCCCCATTCTTCCCAATCTCTCCGATTAGCATATTAACCCTCCCACATGTCCTTCATTTTCCCATCCCACTTCCCCATTATACTCCCAGTGAATCTTATTCTTTTAGACTGGTATTTTGGGCATTCTAAAAGAAAGTGTTCCAGGGTCTCCACCACGCCCAAATTACACATCTGGCCCGCCTTTTCACTGTTTTTCCAAATTTTTCCCCTCAGCTTCAGGGAGAACGACCTCAGCTTGAACAACAGTGACCCCAAAGGTGCCATCAATGTACTCTTCAAAACCAGGCTTCTCTTTATCACGCAGGCCACCCACATACCTCTTTGATTTGAGCCCCTCTCGCCAATTACGGTTACCATCCTCCATGACCCTTTCTCTGATGATTTGTTTACCCTTGTTTGCCCCAACGTCGAGGTCCGAGATCTCCAATGAGTAGTTCTCTACTAGCTCTCTCCCTTGGACCATCCACCTCGTCTTGATATTTGAGTTGAAAATTCTCAGGAACGTTACTTTACACCATCGGCTGTCGGGGAGATTTACCAAATAATTACGATAACCTAGTTTCAATAGGTCTATCCTGTCCTTGATCCTCATCCACCCAAGCTCACCCATGATTGCTTCTAGTGCTGCGGCATTACTCGACCCCGTTATCCATTGGCCTACATCATTCTGCAGGATTTCCAAGCTCTTTACAGCCGTCTGGTTTAGGGGTACCACTTCCGTACCGTATGTTATACTTGGCAGACCCACAATTTCCCAAATGGTTTTCCCCACGAAAACCTTATTCAAACTGTTTCTCCTTATAAGATTCATTTGGTTAAGGATTCGCCCCCCCCCCCCCCCCCTTCAGAATCAATTTATTTGTGTGGTTTCCTGTGATGTTTATATTTACCCCTAGATTCTCGTAGTCACCTGTCTTTCCTACACTAAGAAGTTTGCTGCTACCTTCCGGAATGCAGAACTCTCCCACTCTCCACCTTCGAGTGGGATCCACTTTGCGGCCCAAAGGTATAACTCTGCTCTTGCTTTCATTAAGTTCGAGTCTCCATTTGCTTCCATATTTTCCAACAATTACCACCATTTTTCACTAGCCCCTCTTCGCTTTCTGACACTAACACCATATCGTCTGCAAAACATAGCCCTGGGATATCCGAGTCCCCAACTGCTACCTACTCGTTGCTATGCAGGAGTTGATCTCCTAAACATTTGATGTACAATGCAAAGAGAATTGGCGAAATGATGCACACCTGTTTCAGGCCTATCTCTATAGGCACACGTTCTGTTGTAATGTTTCTCAGGCTAAGTTCACTCTGTACATCTTAATATAATGCTTTCATAATTCCAACAAACTCGCCTTCCAAGCCCAGAGCCTCGAGCTTGCGCCACATACCCTCCCTCCATACTCTATCGTATGCCTTTTTAACATCCAAAAAGGCTATAAACATCTTTGTCTCTTTTGCTTTCCCGGATTCTATCATTTGGGGTAGCGTGAAAAGATGGTCAGTGACTCTCCTTCTCTTCCTGAAGCCATTCTGGATTTCTCCCCAAACCCCCTTCACCTCAATCACCGCCTCTAATCTCCCATACAGGACTTTACAGAAAAGTTTTCCAATGTTGCTACTGACAGAAATCCCTCGATAGTTATCCAAAACGCCTTTTTCCCCCTTTTTGTGAATAAATGTCACTTTGCTTTCTCTCCACTCGTTTGGGACCTCTTGTTTTTCTACGGCTAAATTGAATAGGGCAGTTAGGCTTTCCAAGAGTTCCTCTCCCACTTTTTTGATAAACTCGTCAGGAATTTCATCCACCCTCCCGCTTTTCCATTCCTTAATTTTGAGATCACCTTTCGCACCTCCTCCGTTTTAATTTCGCTGCACACGAAGTCCGATAGATTTTCCTCGACCTGGTTCGGACACTCCGGTGGGTTCCCCATGACCCATCGCTTATCGTTTACCTTTTCCCAGTGCTTGACTAGTTCTAATGCGATTTGCTGTTGCTCGTCTGTAACTCTGCCATCTACTTTAATACTCTGTGGATTACTTCCTTTGTTACGTTATTCGCCCATTTCCAAAATACGTTCGAACCCGACCCCCCTGT
This sequence comes from Pictodentalium vernedei, assembly GCA_031216915.1. NCBI lineage: Eukaryota > Metazoa > Mollusca > Scaphopoda > Dentaliida > Dentaliidae > Pictodentalium > Pictodentalium vernedei. The sequence goes on from CM062293.1 coordinate 376,649,429, forward strand.
CGTCCTTATCGTCCTAATAAGACTGCTATTTCGCACTCTCCGATTATCGTCTTTAATCGTATTTACTTTATTTCGTACTTGTTGGTATTCTTTCTTTGCTACCGTGGCCTCGTTGCTTTCCGCCCCCTTAAGTTTTTTTACTTCTCCTGCGTGCATCACATTTAGCTTTTCTATCCTTTATGACTGTTTTTAGTTCTTGGTTCACTCTGTACCCAAGTTCCCGTGTTGGCACTCTAATATTTCCTGCACTTTCCTTCCCCGCCTCCAGTAGACTCGCAACTATGGCGTCGGCCATCTTCTGGACACAGCCCCCCCCCCCCCTCCACCTTGTGTAAGGTTGCAAGCTTTGGTTTCAGTTTTTCTTCGAACTTCGCCCAGTCAGCATCATTTTTGAGTTCCCAAATCTTCTTGAAGCAACCTTTGCTTTTTACAAGGTTTTTGGCCCTGACCATCACTGTAAGCAAGTTGTGACCACTATCCACCTCCATTTTGCCCTCATCGTCCACCTCTACCCCTATTACCCCCCCCCCCCCCCCCCTCATAAATTACTATCCGTGAGAATGTAGTCGATTATTGAATTTCTGTTGTTCCTCTCCCAGGTCCATTTCCTCTTACACCTCGCGTCCCTGTTCAGAATCTTCAGACCGAGCTCATTTGTGAAGTTCAACAGCTTCCTGTCATTCCATTCCTTGTCCCCACCCTCTACGCTTTCTTCCTTATCACCTATGTGTCCATTAAAGTCACCCATCAGAATTATACCGAGACCCCTGTTTTCTAGTTCTGTGATAGTGGACCTTAGTGTTGAGTATATGGAGTCATTCCATTCGGGTTTGCTTCCCTCCACCGCACAGTACACAATCCCAAGGGCAATACTTTTATTTCCCTGATTGATCTTTACCCATCCAATTTCTTTCGATACCTCAGCCGAGGTGCTGACATTTTCCAGGTCTGTGATCAGCGACGGTTTTAAATCCTCTTTAATGTACATGCCTACCCATCCCCCCTTTTTTCTGTCCTTCCATTCGCCCTACACCTATCCACACGCACCCCCTTACTTGATCTACCCGTTCCTCGTGTCTCACCCACGTCTCGCTTAAGCCCATGACATCAAACTCCTCTGCCTCGATCAATGTAGCAATTTCACTTTCCGGTGGAGGCCCTGGATGTTGCTATAACCCACTTTCAGGGTACCGAGATTCATTGCCTTCCGCCTCCTGGTCCCATTGTTTTCTGGCGCTAGCCATGGTAAACTTATTCTGTCCCCCTCGCTCTTGTTCACCCCACCTGTGTCCACTCTAGTTATACTTGCCTCAGGCCTCCCACCCCGTTCCTCTCCAAAAAAGGCTCCGCTACCCGTAGAATTTTATCCCCCAATACCCGTTTCCCCACCCTGCTAAGATGCAGCCTGTCACGCCCTTACATGCTCGCGTTGTCCCAAAACGTGCCTCAATGGTCGATAAAGGGTATTCCCAGATCAACACAGTAGTCCTCCAACTCCTCATTTAGCGCCAAAATCTTTGAGTTCCGTTCATCCCCACCTCCAAGGACAGGAAGGATTCCGGATACAACTATCCTTGCATTCCTACTTAGCAGTTTGCTGAATAAGCCTCTATACGAATCCACCAAACTTACTGACCTTCTCTCCCTGTTATTGTTGGTCCCCACATGGACCACCACTGCCGGTTCCGATCCTGACCTTACCACAATGCCATCTACCCGGTCCCTCAGATGCTCCACCTTCGCCCCCGGAAAGCACAAGACTGTTCGATTAGAACTATCAGGACCACAAACCACATTGTCAATCCCACGTACAATGCTGCTCCCCTCTACAACTAATTTTCTTCTTCTGACCCCAGTTTCTATATCACCTGCAACTCCCCTCGTTTTGTACGCCTCTGGTCCCCTCTTTCTCTTTACCGCCCTCCTTATCCCATCTGGCCTGTCAACGTCAACAACCATCTCGCCCCTCTCAATTTCCCCCTCACCCTCATCCCCACGAGTATCAGAATCTAAAACACTAAATCTGTTTTCTAAACACCGCCTAGCAACATTAGCAGCCTGACTCAGGTTTCCCGACTCTACGCAGCCCTGTCCTGACACCTTCCAAATTTTCCTACTAGAACCCCCTCCTCAGTTACACCTCCCACATCAAGCATTCTTCCCCCACGTTTCCTCCTTCCCAGTTTCCTTCTTGAGTCCACAACGACCTTCCACCCACCTTCCACCTCACCATCATAGGTACTCTTCGACGGGGTAACTCCAGATACACCAGCCCTCCCCAACCTCCCTCTCAGCTCTGCAATCTTCCGCTCGAATCAAACACACTTCTCTAACAACTGTAAAATATCCCTGCAGTTCGCACATACCCCACTACTCTCCACTGGCCGACCACCACCATACCCCATATTACACTGTCTGCACGCCTCTGTATCCCCACTCTCCCCCCACCTGCACCTGCACCCCTCGACTCATCTCCCCCAGACCCCTTTTAATAACCATACTTGCCTCCATCTGGACACCCGTCGAGCACTTACCATTCATGTTTATAAATATTATAGGACCTAATAACCGAAAACGACAAAACACCAAGACACCAAACACACGACTAACGTAAACAAAAAGCAAAATCGGAAAAACCTATCAACTAAACTCCCTTATTTCACCCTACGATCCTCCCATAACACACATGCAAACTAAATATATAAAACACTTCCCTGAAATAAAACTAATACAAAAGAAATACTTATAGACAGTTCCGAGTAGAAATTTCTCTTCCTGATCAGTAGATACAAGAACTCATATGCAAAGGTGAGTAACATTCAATTATCAGAAATTCATTAACCTAAGAAGGACTAACCAGGGGGTTTTCTTCCTTTGGAGTATTCTGGCAGCCATGGGGCTAACAAATCGTTAAATATCTTGTAACGTTCTCAAAAGCATGCAAGGTTGGGTAGCAATGGAGCTGGCTCAATGGGCCTGGGGCCTGTTCCAATGACATCCATGTGTGCATGGTTTCATTGTGTTTCGGGCATTACATGTACCAGTAATCTTAGAAATACTTCACAAAGAGATTTCCCAAACAATTGTTAGTATCTGGTGTTATTAATTGAGAACAAGTTTAATACCCCAGTACAGGGAGTTTTCAGCGTGAGGGTTTTCCCTGAATAGAGATTTTATTACAATCAATCTGCCAGTTCAGGATTAACCAGTTTATATAACAAGTTTCTATTTTCCAAATGAAATTACAGAATCCTACAGGACTAATTTGCAAGTATTTTGGATATACTTAAATACAAATTACCCTTGAGTGGTTCATCGGGATTACGTGCCTTGCCCAAGGAAACAACGCAGTTACCCACGGTGGGGATCGAACCATGGACCTTAGTTTTGAAGTTCATTCAGTGCTGTAACCACTGAGCCACCGCGCTTCCACTTTACCAGTTAAAGATGTGTAATAATAATAAAAAATTAGCACTGGAATATCCAGACCATGAGCCATTATATTTTTCATGAATAATATAAGTGAAGGCAAGTGATTGATTGGTCTCCTATTTTTGACATTAGGTATTTATGGTGAGTGAATTGAATAGTATTCTCTACACAATTTATAATCTTTAACCCTTTACATAACACGAAAAGCAGGTGACACTTGCAAACAAAATTCTTGAATAACTAATGTTTTCCATTTTGGCGTCAAAAACATACTTATGGCCCCTTATTGTGAATGGGCTAAATGCGCTTGTTCCATTGAGGGGTCATAAGCTCTGTTTTTGAGACAAAAATGAAAAAACTAATGAAAATTGAATGACGATTTTACCATTATGTTTGGTAAAGGGTTACCATTTGTTGTCTAGATTTATCGCCTCAAAAAAATTTATCCCCCTAACAATACCGAAACCGATACCGAGCTCAATATTCCAATACCGCCCATCTTTTAGAATAAATGCTGAAAAAGAAAATTTCAAGGGAAAGAATATCCTTCCAGCAAGTTTTGGCTGAACGTAGCAAAACGGGACAACCGTTCTTTTTGCAATTTGAACTTCCCTGATCCAGGAATATTTCACGGGGCAACCGGACTGCTGTTTTCAAAATTTTGCATAACCCATTTATTCTTCGCCTGGTCTGAGGTTTGGTAACTTAACGTTTGTTCCCCCTGTACTTGATTCAGTTAACCCTTTACCTAACGTAACGGCCAAAACCGGCCAGCGCTATTCTCAAAAATCGCCAATTAATTTTCATTATTTTTTTCATTTTTTGTCTCAAAAACATAGGTTATGACCCCTCGTTGGAATGAGCTCGTCGAGCTCGTTCCAACGAGGGGTCATAACCTATGTTTTTGAGACAAAAAATGAAAAAAATTAGTTATTCAAGAATTATTTTTGCAAGTGTCGTCTGCTTTTCACGTTAGGTAAAGGGTTAACACATTAGGTAACCTAAATATATATGTATCACATAACTATGCTGATATATGAAATGTTGTGTCATATCCCAGTTCTTGCTCCTATGGGCAATATCTTGATGAATAAAGATGAATCTTGATCAATAACGATGCTGTGATATGTGTTTGCATCTTCCTGAGGTATAGCTGCTCAATTGGCCAATGATTGACCAGCAGAGCAGGTAAAACATCTATGTGTGCAGCTTCAAATGGTTACAAATTGATTACGTGTAATCTGAAATCAAGATTGAGAACGTAAATTACAAACAAACCCTGTTAGCTTAGCTAATTTGGCAGCTTTATTTTCCACCCATTCAGGTCAACGAAGCACCGATGACGTAGGTTATTCAACACATGCGCCCTACACGGTATTGTGATATGTTGTATACCTATGATTGATATGGTTGCGGTTTCGGTCATCAAATCAGTCTTTTGGTACCAGATGAGTTCGATGCTGCTGACGCTGGTATAAACCGACACTGGAAATCGAAAATGAGGCTGCGTGAGAATTATCTTCTCTTCTTCCAATTCGCACAATAAAGTGTCTTCGAAATCCAGAAAATATCAATTAATTGAGATTTTGTACGGCTTTGTCCTTGAACGAACGCATTAATTCAATTCTAGCGAATGTTGTCGGACCTACATTAGATTTGTGCCAGATATACCGAGATGATGGGGTAGTGTAGGATGCAGTCTTGCTGCACTTGCCTACCATATCATAAATAAGGTATTCTAAGACCGTCAACAAGCATTTTATTATTTACTTATTTGATAATCTCAAGTTTAAAGAGCATTTTTCAGCAGTTATTCTCATTCTGGTACAATACAGCCTTTATGAAGACCAGAGGCCTAGGAAGCTTATAATATTGGGGGGAGGGGGGGGGGGGGTATTGTAAATGGGAGCTTGTAGGGGACAGCACGGCCGCCTTTGGTGACCCGCTCTGCATAGCCGAACCCGGGGGAGAGTGCAGGAGGGAGATACCAGGATAATTTGTGAAATATGAACTACTGAGAGCTCATTTCCGCGCTTCTCAAATGAAAAAATCAAGGTATTGTTGCTGTTAATTTTTGGTGTTTATCCCTTTACCTAACATGAAAAGCAGACGACACTTGCAAACAAAATTCTTGAATAACATTTTTTTTTTTTTTTTCGTCTTCAAAACATAGGTTGTGACCCTTCATTGGAACGAGCTCGTTCCAGTGAGGGTTCATAACCTATGGTTTGGAGACAAAAAAACATGAAAATTAATTGGCGATTTTTGAGAATTGCGCTGGCCCAATTTGGCCGTTACGTTCGGTAAAGGGTTAAAGTAGAATGTGTGTCAGAGAGAAAGATGTTAACCTGTTGAGCGTCAAATCAGTGAGTGACACCGCAGGCTACCAACTTTTCTATGCACTGCAAATGGTGTAGATCATACAGTTTTTATGTGCGCTTGTATGATGAAGAATATGCAGATGTATGTGGTTATTTTCGTGTAGAAACGAGATATGATTTACAGAGTTTTGGACATTTTTTTTTTTTTTTTGGGGGGGGGGGTAAATACCCCTTACCCCCACCCCCACCCCCCACCCCCGGTTCCTACGCCACTAATGAAGCCTATTCTGTCAGTTTCGTCCTTTTTCTTTTGTATTTGAGCTGATACCTGGTATTTTGATATATTTTGTCGAGAAAGAAATACGAGTAACATTTCAGCAAATAAGGAAATGAAGCTAGAGTAAACAAACACCATCCATCTTGATCATATTAATAACGACAAGTTTTTTTTTAAAGTGTGATCGGCTGCACCAGTCAGTGATGTTGTGTAGAGTGCGTTTGTCTCAGACACTCATGGAAAACTGATGATATCACCCAAGATAAAACTGGTGTATTTCGGGGATTCTGCAGCTTGCGGCAAAGTGGTCTTTGGATTGAGCAAAGCAATTCTCTCAGCAAACATGACTGAAATGACCCACCACACTTTCGTGACAAAATCTGTTTTCCACATCAACGTGGAAGTTTTCGTTTACTTCAACTCCATTAGCATACTTTCAAAACTTTCACACTTCATTTCTTGTTGGAATAAGAGTAAATGTCCTGGACTCAGCTCAGATATACCATACACATATTGAACTGTTGACTTTGGTTTTGTGGAGGCTGGACCACACAACAATGAGAATAAGTGCCTAGAAAAAATGAGTTTAATAAATATATACATTTATAAAAAAGGCAAACAAAAAAATCACCTTTCAACCTCTTGGCATATATTATTTATGATATAGAATGCAGAGGGGTTGATGATGAAACACCAAATTGAATTGAGTGCACTTTTGCACAGTGTGCTATTTAGGCATTGTCTTCATATAGTCTCTAGTTACATTACCGTATCTCCCTGGTTATTCATTGTGTATTTGTCTTCAACCCAAAGAACTAGAGTCGTGGCTGAGTGGATAAGTGCGCTGGTCTCTCATGTCAGATGTCCCGGGATCGATCTGCGGTCAGGGAAAGTTCTCGAGGTGTCCGAACACTCTCCGTCAGCATCAATTCAGGGACTGATGCTGTCACAGCGTACCGTCTTATCAGGTGGGGACGTAAAAGGCTGTCCCCTGTGTGGAGAGAGACACACTCCGTGAAGGCTAGAGATCCCTTCGTAGTATTCGAGAAGAGCGAGGCCACGAAGTTGCCGCTACGAAGGTCATCCCACACACCTGCGCCACTGGGCCACGGAGAGGCGTTAAAATATGTTGCATAACTTGTTCGCTAACCCTTATAAAACAAATAAGATTAAATCCCAAAAGAACCAAATAGAATTTCGCGCTCCTCGAGCATCCATAAACAAAAGAGGTCACCTTAAGATATTGGGTATATTTTTATTCGCTTTTATATTCAATGAAAACTCGTATTTGTTGATTTAGGCAGCACGAGGGTTGACTGCTTACGGAATTGGACTTCAAACCGGAAGCTCCAAGTTTCGACCTCCGCCACGGCTAACTGCGTTGTATCATTGGGCAGGGCACTTAATCCCGATTGACTACGTGGGTGGGGGGGGGGGGGGGTGGTGGCGATGTGTACTAAGGCGAACGGAACGTCGGTGGTTCTCTTGCCTTCAACCAATGATAACCATGCGTGTGTGGAGTTAGTTCGTCGGTAAGTCTGACAGTTTCTCGCCGTTGCTCGGTGGTTCACTCCGGCGTCCTCCACCCTTAAACCTGTCCGACACGAGGTGACCCTGGCTGTCGTTAAACCCAAATAAATAAATAAATGTCATTATATATAAACAGGCCTATATATAATTCTGAGTGGGGACATGCATTGTGATAAGAGTTTAGTTTGTGCATGGATTCTGGTTAATGTTCTTCTCTGCGAAATGATTTCTGTATATCTGGTAATCTCTATTTACATTAAAACGTCCGTCATATTTAGTGGCTTTTTTGTCAATTTCTGCATTCAGAACACAGCTTATGACCACTATGAGTCTGTTCCTATGCTACTACCACATTAGCCCAAGAACATTAGGTTTCACTAGGGAAAAAAATCGGAGAAAGCTGATTTTTTCAGGGAATGTCGAGTACATGTCACTGAACGATTAGACAAAAGTCCCCTAAAATCCCAGTTGAGCTTTTTTTTCTACCGCCTTTTTTCGAAAACGCGTTTGAAAAAAATCAAAAAAAAATCGCACGAACTTTGTAACCTCGAATTGATCCAACTGTATTTTTTGTTTACGCGTATTTCGAGCTACATAATGTCTAATATACATTTACCTAGAGGAAAATGTGCATTCTGTGACAATTTCTGCGAAAAATTATTGAAAATTCACAAAAAAGTATCGGATTTACGCAAAAAATGACGATTTTCCTAACGGATTTGCCCAAAGGGTCGTAGTACAGAACGGGATGTTAGTTGGACAGACGATAAAAAATCCACCACCATTTGAAGACTTTTATCATTGCTTACAAAATAGACATTATGGAAGACCCCCTCTGCTTCTGGCCGAGTTCCCTTTTTGGCACAAAATTCGTCAGCATGAGAACTCAACTATTTTCGGGCTTGGGACCGAACAGACACGTCTGTGTCTGGCAGCATTAGATCAATAAATAATATTTACAGAATGTACAAAAATCAATAAATAATATTTACAGAATGTACAAATCAATCAACATGGATTAAGTTACATTGACTATTATCAACGCTATATACAGAAATGACATGACCTATATACATATTATTCATCGAACTCAGAAATTTCCGACAGGACAGTGTTTCTGTGGTTGTTACAAGAATCCGAACTGCAATTACACAAACCTGAGCAAGAGAGTCCTGCCTTCTTACACCCACACCTTTTTGTACAAGCACTCGTGCAACCACAACTGATCAGATTCAGTAGGTTATCGGGGGCACATGGCTTTGTGCCTGCAGTCGGTACAAGAAGTCCATTGTCTAGCGACCACCCCCAATCCGTCGGAGGAAGCGAAGTGCCCAGCCATTGATGGACCTGGAGATAACATCTGTAGACATGTTGTTGTGCAGCATCGCTGCTTGGTGGGAGTGAGGCTAGGTCGATGGGTTTATTCAGTTTAGATTTTGCTACATAACGCTTGTAAGTGACATATCTATATTGGTCGAGAGAGGAAACAGTTTTACTCCCGTATAAGATCAGGAGAAGTTGTTCCCCGGCAGCGGCTACTGCACTTGGTGTACTGTCATCCGCCAAAATTGTGTTGACATACTGTTGTGAGTCGCTAGTAACATCGGAGACAATTGTACTGAATACTTTCTTCTTACCAACTCGAAAGAGTGCAGAAGTAGTGTCACAACCACTTATAGAATGTGCTACAAGGAGGTTGCTTCTATGATCACCCATTTTGGTTGCTATTTCACTAACTGAAACTAGTAAGTTTGGGGTAATGGAATACATCATGTGAATATTACATCCCGGTTGAACTCGAGAGGTAAGAATGACTAACAAGTGTGTGTCTGTTCCCATAACGACAACATTGTTGTCATCTTGAGCGATGTCAAGTGCAGTTTCGGCTATCAGTACATCAGCATCAGCCTCGGCCTGCTTGGACTGAATATTGATAGCAGATAGCTCCTGCATTAGAAGATCGATCAGTTGGGTTTTGTTCTTGGCATTTGCAAGGAAATCGGATTGGGGTGTTGTGGCTGGTAACTCGGGTGAGATATTGATATCAATGGAATACCTGTCTTTAGATCTACGGGCTTGTTCCATGCCCTTTGTCGACATTGTACAAGCATAACCATCAAAAACAACCACGACGTTCGCCCCAAAATGTCTCACTAGATAATTGGAATATGATGTACATATGTCCTTATATGACGAATGTTTAGGCCATACAACTGCCCTCAATAAAAATCCACCATCTACAACAAACAGAGAATGTTCTGGGATTTTAGTTTGCTCGGAACCGTATGTTTTGAGGATCTTACCGAGCGTGCTTTTCCGTGTCTTCCTCATTCCAGCAGAATCAAACAATGCTGGTGGTTTCGGGGCGAGTTCATATTTGAGATACTCTTCCATCTCTGCTTGTGACTGAATAACACATGTGATGCGGTTGAACAGAATTGTGGGGTCAATCACTACCTTACTTCCACGGACTTTGATGCTATTTGCCATCGATGCGAAAGACTTCACAGTGTCAACACGTCGTAGTTTGATGCTGTTGAACGTTTTGCTTACAACATTCGATACGCAACATTCACCAATTTTGCGAACATGGTCACAGTTCACAGTTTCGTCGGCCACAAGCCCGGTCGCTATAGAGACTAATTGTAGTGGATCTCTATTCTGAAAGGGGGAATGCACTCTGAGCCAGTTCAATAATTTGGTGATATCATTGGCATCAGTCAATTGTGAACTTTGACGGAGATCCCGATGTTGTTCGCCATGACCAGTGTGAACATGAACAAAATTTTCGAGAGCATTACATATCGGAAGGCAAAGAGGTAGTCCATGTACCCATTTCGCAACAGTGCTATCGGTTATTCCCCTGCCATGTGTGAGACCACCAGGGAGCTTGAACATTCTCATTAAACACTGCTCTATGGTCTGATCAGAATATATCCCGTCCCAGAATTTATCTGAGCGCCTTATGGTAAAGTAACCTTTCTCAGTGAACAACTTCAAATCATCCTGTTGCATTATTTCTGTTAGCTCATTCATCTGCTGCAAATAAAGATGAGAACTTTTTGCGTATGCAAAATGACCACCTGCGTGAAATACTGGAATCATATTGCGAACACAATATGTGTGGAGTTCCCAGTCGCCTGTGCGCTCTGCTCTGAAGAACAACTGGAGAAGACCTATTTGCTCGTAGTATTGTACCCAAAGCTTTCCTGTGCGTCCTACGGACGCATTCTGGAGCAGTTCGTGTAATTTTGACAGTAGATGGTTGACACTTTCTTGATTGACAGCGTCAGCTGTTGTACAGTCACCTTTGGCAAGTCCACAGAATATTTCATTGACTTCTGTGCAGTCTATGTTATCTAGTGTTTGGCTTTCTTCAAACACAAGTTTTGTAATGGCAATTTGTGTTAGCAAATGGGCACGAACTGCTCTTGAATATGCATGACCACTGATCAAATGATGGATTGACCCACCAGCATAAACAGTCCCCCAAAGTTCATCCAAGCCGCTACCAGCCTTGATCGAACCAATTGCCCCTAAATATGACATAATCATATGGAAGCCGCCGAGTCTAACGAAAACAATGCATCTTGAGTGTAGGCGAACACCACATTATGTGATTTAATCGAACATGGAAATTGAAACAATGATGCTATAATACGGTATTTGAATGAGAAAAGTCGATGCCTTTTGAATTTGAGTTTAGGGGGTATGGTTAATATTTCACACGTTTCACCAGTTCATTATGGAATAAATGACTATTGTTATATATCATTATAAAGCCACTGCTTTTCTGCAATTTTTGATATATAATTTAACTCCCAAAGTAGTCGTAGATTTGATTTAATGGACGTTGTGTACCGTTGTGTGTATGAAAACAATAAATTTTTTTTCGTAATTTTGTACATTTTCGTGAATATTTCACCATTGAGTGTGAGGATTGGTACAAAGTTGGCATTTTCTGTTGGGGATATGTATTCTCAATATAATTCAGCACGATATTTATGATTCTCACCCTACTAAGACGAATAAGATTGAGAAATATGGAGCTGGGTCGAATTTTTTTTTAATTTTTTTTTTTCATCAAAAAAACGCTATAACTAAAAAAGCTCAACTCGGATTCGCGGGGACTTTTCACACTTTATCCGCAATGTGTGTCCCGGAAACATATAAAAAAATCAGCTTTCTCCGATTTTTTTCCTTACTTTCTCATTTTTATGTCTAATGTGCCTGGACTACATACTATGTTTTGTTTAAGGAAAGAATGAACGTTATTATTTATTCAAGGGCCGTTTTATAGATTTCGACTGCAAATGGCTTTAGATTAAACCAATTTGTCAGGAACGCTCAATAATATATTTGCGTAAGCCATTTGTCACTCATCTTAAAGAAACACAGGCCTGGCATTTAAAATGTGCGCACGTCTAATACCCGCCTAACATTTGTCGAGAAGGTCGACTTTCTTCACAACTGTGAGTCGAGTATAATTGTCGTTGATGTTCTAAATCAACACCTAAATTATCAAATTAAACGAACTGATCATCACTACAACGTCTTCCTACCTTACAGTAAATACCACATGTGGATTAAGTCCACAAAGAACCACCAAGTTGATATACATTCTAAAACAAAATATAACAAATTGTGACTCCTTTCTAGGTCAACAGCAGATTCAAATTATTCAGTATCATGGCTGTCAAACTGTAATGCTGGAAGTTCCAACTATTGATACCAGAGGTTTCTCATCTTGTCAATCTTGTTTAACCCTTTACCTAACGTGGAAAGCAGTAGACACTTGCAAAAAGAATTTCTTGAATAATTTTTTTCCATTTTTTGTCTCAAAAACATATGTTATGTTTTTTGAGATAAAAAATGAATAAAATAATGAAAATTAATTGGCGATTTTTTAGAAATATTGCTGGCAGGTTTTGGTCGTTACGTTGGGCAAAGGGTTAACTCTTGGTATGAAATATTCAAAAACAATGTTTCTAATAGGGGAAGACTTAGGAGGACAAATATACAACTAGGCAATTTGCTAACACAATACTACATGTAACGATAGTTTTGGGAGTATGTGCACTAAATTCCACATAAGTCGGATAATACTATCTTGAACGGGAACTCATCTTTGTTTTTATTAGATATGATTTTCTTTCCCAGAATTGCCCATTATTAAACTCGGCTGATATGGCTTCAAACTCGGCTAATATGACGTCCATCTCTGACGGTACGAACCAAGCTAGAGTTGCCCCCCCCCCCCCCCCATGTACCCCCCACCCTACAACCATGTACATTACCAATCACAACCAATATGTTTCAGCTAAATGTTCACAATCATTTGTCGAGCGCAATCACGACAATGGGCGTTGACGGGCATAGTGGGGCGGTTTAAAGTAGAGTTTTGTATGATGTGGAATTAAAGGTTATTACTTGGTCCGTGTCATGTCCAGCGAGAGATCAGCCAAGAAAAACCGCACATCATCTATCAGCTTTCTGTCTCAAGCCGATAGGAAGCTACCTTGGGCTAATATGTCGGCCACTAGGAATCTAACCAAGTTATAACCTACAGTACATGGAGATTGCATTATCACTAAATCACCTGCAGAGTGGAGATTCCACCCAAGCAATAATTGAAAATTTCTTGCAAAGCATAACAAGCACAAGCAAAGTTCCAGCCAATGGACTTCCGATTTAAACCCGGAGGTCCATTGGCTGAAACATTGCTTGTGTATTTTGTCGATATGTACAGAATTTGAAAGTGATACTTTGTGTTACAACTCCACTCCACGGATGTCGCCCCAGACCACGATTGACCCTTCACCATATCGGTCATGCTAAGCAATGTTGGCTGCATGGAATCGCTCTCCTGGTCTCTCCACACCCAAGAACGCCTTTCTGTGTGGTCTAGGCAGTACCTTGACTCATCTGTAAAAAGAACAGGTCGCTAATCTTCTCTAGTCCATCCAACGTTGCCCATGGCCCATTCATATCGTGCCTGGCGGTGGTTCCGAGACAGCGGAATGCGAATGCATGGTCTTCTCGATCGGAGACCACATTCATTCATGCAACCTTGCCGGATAGTCTGCATCGAAACATTTACTCCGAATGCATTCTAAAGGTCACTGCGAAGCTGGGTTGGTGTGGCAAAGCGGTTCCTGCGGGCCTGAATGATCAAAATCCGGTCTTCACCTGCAGATGTTGCCCTGTCTCTGCCACCACTATGCCGTTTTACTAGCGTGCCATACTGCTGAAATCTTGACCGGGCTCTGGTGATCACCGTATGGCGCACACCATGGGCTTCACTAACCCGCCGATGGGTAGCCCCTTGCTCCACCACCCCTAGAGCCCACCACATGTCTGCTTCAGACAAATGTCTTCTTACATTTGCATTTGCCATATTCAATCATTAAATCACAAGGGTCTGTTATGAAATGAAGACTGAATACCCTACACATGTCACGTACATGTAGACAGTACACGGAAACATCATGAAAATCGAGGGGTACATGCTTTGCATGACTGTCACGAAAAGTCTGCCTGTCATGAGAGCTAATGAAAACACTGGAGACCATCTCAATACATTCCTCAATCATGTCCACCAAAAATATCGCAAATATGTCACAAGCAAATTTCACAGTGATGTGTCAAATATCTGCTGCTTAGCAAACTTTGTGTAGTATATTGACGCAGATACCGGTTATCCACACGTACGAGTGTACTTCCCTAATAAAAGTATATCCATGCAGCTGGGAACAAATGGGATGCACAGAGCGATTTGTTTAGTTTCATCTAAAGCAGTTTTAGGCAGGGAGTCATTTGTATCATCAAACGATCATTACTCCAAGCACATTGTTCAATACAGCACATAAACCTGATAACTATACATGTTATCCATAATATTTTAACAAGACAGAACAACAACAAAGCATGCGTCGAGCGCGAGCAAAACCGAGTATGTAGGAAAGAAATGTATTGGTTCTCGATATAGATTTTGTTTTCTTTTTTTCTTCTTTTCTTGTATGCCAATATTTGTCAGTATCATTGAAAGAAGTGGTTTAGCTAATAGTGACGGGAATGGAATATACGTTTACCTACCACTCGTATTGTAGAGGAAGTAGTTGACGAGACTTAAGCTTGAAACAGATAACAAATGTCCTCCGTCTTGTTCACAAACCATAGCTGCATCTATGTAACTCATTCTGTCAGGATAATACTTGAAGCATACTCCGTCATATTTTCTGTAGTAATAAGACATGTTATCTAAAAGACAAAATAGCGCATAGCTTAGCAATTAAAAGGCAGACATTATCGACGAGATGTATAAAAACTGTTTACTATATGTCTATAGAAATAACGTCTCAGTGCCGCAGTAGTTTGCTTATAACTTCTAGCTCCCCGGCAGACGAAAATCCCAACGTTTCCAAACTCACTTTCATGTCAGTCTCAAAGGATCCTCGAAAGACGTCACTGATGTGTGAATGCTTTACAAACGCGAAATAAAAACTCGAGTGCTATTGCGCTCTTTGCTCTGGACAAACGTTACCTAATATCTTTCTTGATCACGTTTCAGGTGTCCCATTCAATTTTTAAATACTCATTTTAGTATCATTACAATAGCCAATCAATCCGAGTTGTCACATTCCTTTGCCCTGAGAATTCCGGATCAGTAAGATAAAACACGACTCCTGTATCTTCGTGTTTTGATCTGGCTAATCGGGTTGCCTCAACTAGACTGAGTATTACAATTCGGATCAAATGACTGTTGTATATTTATTTATTGTTTGGTGTTTAAGGTCAAAATAATCTAAAACGAAACATGTTTAAGCTGCGTACATACACAGAACGTCACGATGTGTGAATGCTTTCGTCAATACGGCACATTTGCAGTGTGGAAGGATATAACGAAGTTTTGTGTTTATTACATACCTCTATAACGTAGGTGCCATTAATTTAAAAATTCGGTCTTATTTTTATAATTTGACAGTTCTGACGTCTGTTTGAAAAAAAAACAACTTTCGTCTGTGATTGGCAAACAGGTAAGACCAAACGACACAAAAACAGAAAAATATAAACGAATAGTTTATCCAAATATGCTATTTATTCGCATTTTTAAGAAATTAGCTGCCATTATCTGAGATATATTCGCTTCAATGTCAGAAACTGAGTGTTATAAAAGAAAGCTCCTCGTTTATAGAATAAATTGAATTCTGTTAATTTTGATGAACTTAAAAAAAAAAAATTCCAATGGACATTCGATTGTCACCGCAGCTTCCAAATTGATCTGGGTCAGAATGCGACTTTGCAGATTACGAAAATGGATGGAGTTTACTCCTTTTCATGGATCCATGAGGTCATGCTGAAAAATAGTCCTTCAATGCCAATCCGTATAGAACACAAGTTCCCTAGGGATTTGTAAATATGGAACCGGAGGAAAATTATTTGGTGTGCAATGAGGAAGTGTATTTCACTCATGAAAAGACTTTCCAAAGAATGCGCTTTTAGGTTTAGGAATAATAAGCATAAACCAGATTTCGCTCACAGTCAAGAGAATACCAATGTCTTTAATTATCCCATTCAACAAAGTTCAAATGGTATGTTGCAATCGCCAGCCATATTCCCTTTTCACTCTTTCCTTCACACCTACTGTTCATGTACTTCCCGTTGTACGCCTAAAATTTGGCGCGCAAGTCATATATTGATTTGTATTACGGGCTCGTTTTTACAGTTGCAGTTGTAAGGCACTTTTCAAAACATTGTCAAATTTAAACTTTTTTAGTTATCTTTTATTTTTGCCCCATTTTTGAGTTCATTGTCAAATGTGTGACATGGACGACTCTGTAAGTAGTAGGAGAGGGATGGATCGTGCCCCATTGGGGGATCTCATATGAGACGTCATAGTCACGTGACCTGGTGACGTCATATTGTGTTCTCATGGTAACCCGCGGCCATCTTGTGACGTCATCTCCATAGTGATACGAGGTCCTAGTGCGCATGCGCAGCGCGTGTTGTTAGGGTGATACGTGTTTCCTTCGGCCTTTTTGTATAGTGGAGGCCGCCATCTTGGTTTATTGGTAGCACGTGGTTGCTATGTGACCCAAAACCTTCTAACAAGACAGGGGTATGTTCGGAGGGTGTGTTCGATTGAATCGGAGTATCACGAATTACCACAAACAATCCGACACTCCCTCCAAATCACCAAAATCCACCCAAAATCACCGAAATTGACTTTATTTCCCCAATTATCGGTGTAGCACGTAGTGCTATAGTACCAATGGGTACAAGGGGCGTGTTCCTTTGCAGAAGAGTAATTTTCTGGCTTAGAATTCTCCCAGAATCCTCGTTTAATTACCTAAATAAACCCGATAATTTTTACTATTTCGAATTCTGTCAGAATTCTCTGCTTCTATCTATATATACAATAGTTTTCGTCTATCTGGCCATGTTCCTTTGTTCTAGAGTATACTCCAGTAGTGTAGAATAGCCTATTAGTTGGAACAGCTTACCTTATTATTACTATATTTAGCTTTTCTAGTCTATTATTGTTAGTTATGGCCATATTCCAAGTACGCTTGTTGTTTCATTTATCTAGATCATTTATATAGATTATAACTTACCAATCAGATTGCTTGATTTCCCATAATCTATACTCAATCGTACAGAGTTATCTGCCTTTATTACAACGCAGTTGTATCCGATTCTCATCGCCTCTGCATCCAATGGCCATATCCTAGGGAATCCATTTTTGTCGTATGTGCTTATGTGAAAAGGCACAATGTGACACAATGTGCCCTAGCACATAGGCACATGCTTTATGTGCCGATATGTGCTTATATGTGCTTATGTGCAAAGGCACAATGTGACACAATGTGCCCTAGCACATAGGCACATACGGGTATTTGAGGATTCCTATGACCTGGCATTGTATTAGTTGAGGATACCTTCGAGGATACCTACTGGAGAATCCCTTTTTTTGTTATATGTGCTTATGTGAAAAGGCACAATGTGACACATTGTGCCCTAGCACAAATGCACATGCTTTATGTGCCGATATGTGCTTATATGTGCTTATGTGAAAAGGCACAATGTGAAACAATGTGCCCTAGCACATAGGCACATACGGTTATTTGAGGATACCTATGACCTGGCATTGTATTATTTGAGGATACCTATCGAGGATACCTACTGGAGAATCCCTTTTTTGTCATATGTGCTCATGTGAAAAGGCACAATGTGTCACATTGTGCCCTAGCACATAGGCACATGCTGAATGTGCCGATGTGTGCTTATATGTGCTTATGTGAAAAGGCACAATGTGACACAATATGCCCTAGCACATAGGCACATACGGGTATTTGAGGATACCTATGGCCTGGTATTGTATTATTTGAGGATACCTGCCGAGGATACCTACTGGAGAATCCTTTTTTTTGTATTAGGCCATGAGAAATCCCTCAATGAGGTCTACTGTAGTCTTACCAACGGCTTCCGTCCTATCTCCAAAGCTCCAAGGCCACGACTTTTCTATGGTCTATCTGTCCTATTATTAGCTTCTACGGCAGTCTTGTTCAATCAGATTTCCTCTGTATACATATAAACGGGCTATATAAGGCATTCCATAATTGAGATTCCTAGCCGATTCCGTAAAATTTGGATTCCGTGATTTCCGTGGATTCCGTCATAGGTATCCCCAAATACCCTTATGTGCCTATGTGCTAGGGCACATTGTGTCACATTGTGCCTTTTCACATAAGCACATATAAGCACATATCGGCACATAAAGCATGTACCTATGTGCTAGGGCACATTGTGTCACAGTGTGGGTTTTCACATAAGCACATACGACAAAAATGGATTCCCTAGGATATGGCCATTGGATATAGAGGCGATGAGAATCGGATACAAATGCGTTGTAATAAAGGGAGATAACTCTGTACGATTAAGTACAGGTTATGGGAAATCAAGCAATCTGATTGGTTATTTATAATCTATATAAATGATCTAGATAAATGAAACAACAAGCGTACTTGGAATAGGGTCATAACTAACAATAATAGACCAGAATAGCTAAATATAGTAATAATAAGGTAAGCTTTTTCCAACTAATAGGCTATTCTACACTACAGGAGTATACTCTAGAACAAAGGAACATGACCAAATAGAGGAAAACTATTGTATATATAGATAGAAGCAGAGAATTCTGAAAGAATTCGAAATAGTAAAAATTATCGGGTTTATTTAGGTAATTAAACGAGGATTCTGGGAGAATTCTAAGCCAGAAAATTACTCCTCTGCAAAGGAACACACCCCTTGTACCCCTTGGCACTATAGCACTTCGTGCTACACCGATAAATTGGGGAAATAAAGTCAATTTCGGTGATTTGGACGTGGATTTTGGTGATTTGGAGGGAGTGTCGGGTTGTTTGTGGCAATTCGTAATACTCCGATTCAATCGAACACACCCTCCGAACATACCCCTGTCTTGTTAGAAGGTTTTGGGTCACATAGCAACCACGTGCTACCATAGGAACCAAGTTGGCGGCCTCCAGTATACAAAATGGCCGAAGGAAACACGTATCACCCTAACAACACGCGCTGCGCATGCGCATGCACACTAAGATCACGTATCACTATGGAGATGACGTCACAAAATGGCCGCTCACGCGGGTTACCATGACAACACAACATGACGTCACCAGGTCACGTGACTATGACGTCACATATGAGATCCCCCATGAGATCCCCCAATGGGGCACGATTCATCCCTCTCCTACTGCTTCTGTATTTACTTAATCTACGATTATGAAACTTCACCTACTGTCTCTTATACAATACGTCGAGTACAGGACATTTTTTCATTTTTTTTTTTCCACCTTTATCCAAAACATCCAAAAAATACCGACTATTCCACAAACATATAATATCTGCTTGTCTATTGAGATCTCATCCCTCGTCTTTTGGGAAGTTATTATCCGATAACAACTATAACCAACAATTTGTTGTAATTTCGAAAATTGTCTGCGGATAGCATCAAACTGACCCGTGATGTCATAGGAAGTCATTAGCCGAAACACTGAAGTTTGTCTGATTACCCCAAAAATTCAGTATGTTGCAGAACTAACAAATAGCAGGACAGGCGCTTTTTATAAAACATTTTCGATCTTCGCTATTTTGACGTTTTAACGTAACTTGACGTTTTTTCCGATTTTTCTCCTTTTAACCGAAAACACCAAATTTATGACACCCATAACATCCTACTTATACTTAATACAGACCATAACATTTCATACGCTATTTGCTACATATAGAATATGCCCATCGTATTTTGGTGTACCAAATGTTCACTTCGAGTGGTGAAGTGATGTTAACCGCGAGCCTTGGCACGTGGTTTACACCACTTCACCACAAGTGGTGAATATTTGGAGTAGAGTCCAGGACCCCTCAGGTTCTGTGCGATCCAGCCCGATCTCTCCCAGGGCAGAGGCATGCGGGAACAAGGCAGAAACTATCCCCACAGCCTCTCCCAACTCCATGGGAGAGTAATCTTTCACGCGGCGAGGATGGAGCCCGATAGCAAGTTTTACTATCGGGGCTCTCATGTCAAGCTGGGATATGGTGGAATACGTAGGAGGGTCGCAATAGACTGCTACGCCTCAACGTACCGGAATGGATACCCCCACTGGCCTACCCGCCTCCGGCCGAAAGATCTCCCTAAATGGGGGCCGGGGCGCTCCCAAAGACTTCTGGGTACGATCGGCATGGAAGTGGGCATCCAGTAAATAATGGCCCGTGGGGGGGGGGGGGGTGATTCTTCCCAGCTTCTAATTATTGGAATGACTGGGGTAGGAGCCACTTCCGCCGGCCTATCCTGGAAACCGACGGGTGGGCAAGGGGTGGCCACTCCCTGTATAGGCAACGATGAAAACCCAGGAGGAGGTGGTGGTTTTGCCACAGATTTTTGTGGCTTAACCACAGACTCTCCCCCACCCCCCCCCACCCCACTGAACAGGAAGCTGAAGAGGCTGAGGTGGCTGCAGGAGAGGGAACAGCCCCAGATATTCCCTTCTTTGAATGAATTTTGGATAGCAGCCATACACTGGAGCTGTGTCGAGTGGGGTGTAAGGGAGGTAAAACCCTGGTGGCTCTCTATGGACCGCATGCGATCCACAAAAGCAAAGGAGACAGGCAATGGGAATTTGTTGAGTTCAATGAACTCCCCATTGACCTGCTCCAAAAGATCCATCAATGGTTTACTCAGGGGGGGGGGGGCAACCGGGGGGAGGGGTGCAACCATTTCTCCCAGAGTGGAAAAAACCTGCTCCGGAGAGAATTGCTGATCCCCCTTAGGCTAAATTTCCCACATTGCGAGGGGCAAATGCTGTTTCTCGCAATGTTTCCTCAGATGTCTGGTACTACCTTGACAGCTGAGGATGGGACAAACCACGCCGTTTTGGTGGCTTGTCCAAGGCTTGTCCAAGGCTTGAGGATTCAAACTAGGGTGAGGAGCTTGAGACTTCACCACTGGTAAGGTCAGGTCTACAGACAACAGGGAGCAGACCTCCCTAGCCTGAGGGTTCGCCAACTAGTTTGAGCCCTAGCAGGTTTGCTTGGACCCTCCCAAGAGGTGGAAGGAGTCCTCGTCGTACGACGACCCCGTTAGTCGCCGAAGACCGAGTCCCTCTTTTAGAGGCACTTACAATTTTCGGTCGGGCCCCTGAAGAAGAAGGAGCGGGAGCAGCTGCAGAATAAGTGCTGCTCCCTGAGTCTTTGGGTTTGGCTCCCACACTGTGGGAGCCGGAAGACTCCACCATCTTATCCCCCACAAGCGGACCCTTTGTAAGTTAGGGTCCGTCTTCAAACGAACATCCCTACAGGTAGCAAACGGGGAAGGTGTTTTCTCCCCAGCCCTCCATGACCTTTTGGGGGCTGTCGTCTGAACTGGACATTCTACAAAAAATAAATAAAATCCAAGGACAGGTTGAATTCAAATGAACTTTTCAACCTGGCCTTATTACTGTTAACTTTTCTTCTTTTTTCATTTTTTTTTTATTCTGGTTGAGCAATCTTACAATAAGGGCAGGCAAATTTGTCAATGGATTTGGCTTCCAAACTGTCCATGTTCACACATTTTCCATGAAACCAATCCAAACAATAATCACACTGAATCATGAAGGAACCATCATTGGGTTTTCTGCATAAACAATCCAACGGGACTGGAGAGCCCCTACTTTGTGACAAAGATTTATGACGTCCCACCTAAGGAAGAAGAACTCTCTCTCGACACACTTTAATGTTGTCATGATTCACTGTAACTGACTTATTGAGAAGCTGAACCCGAAACAAATAGGATGAAATACACTGCCTGATAATACCAGGTCCTTTCCAAATAGGGTTCAATTTTTTAGTCTGCCCAACTTTACAGAATCAAGGATATACACAATATCTCCTTCCTTGAACGTCTGAACTTTCTTTTTAGAATCATATTGTTGTTTCATTACTTTTTGTTGGGTTTTCAATTTATTACGGGCCAGTTCATGTGCTGCCCTCATTGAGTTCTCTAATTCAATAACATATTCGGATTCATTCTGAATAGGTTCTTTTGGACAAGGCCCATACACCAAATCTGATGGATGGAAAACCTCCCTCCCCGAACATCAATTTGTTAGGAGTATACCCTGTATGGCGGTTAACTGCAGAACGTAAAGCTCCTGCTAGTTGAGGAATATAAAGGTCCCAGGAGGATTGTTTTTTACCCACACAGCACCTGAGAGCATCCATCAGGGTTCGGTTAACCCTTTCGTCTTGTCCATTGGAGGAAGGGCGGCATGCAGTCGTATGGGCCTTATGTATTTGTACTAATTCTCAAACTGACTGGAAGAGATGGCTTTCCAAATTAGATCCCCTGTCTGTATAAATTTCAAGAGGGCACCCTAACCTTGA
The DNA here is from genome assembly GCA_031216915.1 of Pictodentalium vernedei. Taxonomy (NCBI): domain Eukaryota; kingdom Metazoa; phylum Mollusca; class Scaphopoda; order Dentaliida; family Dentaliidae; genus Pictodentalium; species Pictodentalium vernedei. The sequence continues at coordinate 376,671,926 of CM062293.1, forward strand.
AAAGTCCTCATTTACCGGAGCTCTGGCTGTGTCCTCTGCAGACTGTGATGCCAGAGGTATACACTCCACCCACTTGGTAAACTGGTCTACAACGACCAAGATATACTCATTACCTCTTGGGGGGTTTGCCAATGGACCCAGAAAGTCCAGGTGTACTCTTTCCACTGGGCCACCTGAATGGTAAAATACCATTTGATGTTTGGCATGGCGTGACGGTTTTTTTCTGTCTATTACATTTTGGACAGGACTTGACAAAAGACTCAACGTCAGAAACCAATCTCGGCCAGTAGTAATGTGATTTAACTCGTTCTGTTGTTCGAGTAACAGCCTGATGCCGGCACATCATGGTTAATTGTCATCATTTCATTTCTAAGAGAAAAGGGCACCACTAACGCTTTTTCGTTATTTTTCTTGATTTTATACAAAAGTGGGCCCTTCATGAAATACTTCTGTTTATTTTTCCAAAATAATTTGGAATGCGGACTAGCTAGAAAGAGCTCATCTTGCGACGGTGATTCGTCTTTTTCAAGCCACTTCAACAGAATTTGTAAAGATGATTCCTTCTGCTGATCCACCAGTAATTATCCAATTCCTGTCCCAGGGGATTGGGACTAGACACATCAGGGGTAGGTTATGAAGAATCTGACATAGGTTTATACACAGATTCTATGTTAAGTTTAATACTACTATCATGTTCAGTTTCCAATGTCGCATCCCAGTCTGACAGTCCAAAATGGGAATGGGCAAACAAGGTGGTAAGTGATTTATCTGGGTCCTCCTCTGCCATCTCAGATGTTGAAATACTTTCAATAGCTGATTTCAACAAACAATTGAATACAGTGGTATTTTCATCTACCTTGGGTAGGTTCAAATCTGTCTTATGAGGTAATGGGACTGCATCGTCCACTTCCTCAAAGAATTGACACCAATTCTTATGTATTCTTGTGCAGTACTTGCACCCCTCGCAAGGAGGCTTATTCAAAGGCACCTCAGCTTTAAATTGGCCACATTTATCCTCCACTGGTACTCTTGAGCGAGCATCTGCATTCGTGTGCAATGCTCCCCGCCTATGTTGAATTTTGAAATCGTACTGACTTAGCTCCTCAATCCAACGGTCAATTTGGCCCTCAGGCGTTTTGAAATTGAGAAGCCAAGTCAGGTACTGTGATCAGTTCCAATTGTAAAATGTCTACCAAGTAACCAGTGTCTGTACTGTCGAGTAAATCTGACAACTGCCAAAAGCTCCTTGCACAGTACTTGCGTTGTTCAGGGCTGAGACCTAAGCTGCCATAAGCTATCACCTTTTCTTGACCATCCTGAATTTGAATTAGTTCCACCCCTATTGCTAAATTCGACCCATCAGTGTCTAATATGAAAGGATCTGTTTTATTAGCAAAAGTAAGGTCTGGAGGAGATTTGAGGGCAATCTTAATTTGGTCAAAGGCTTCTTGCTCCTCTTTCCCCCACCCAAAAGTACTTTTACCTGTTCTAGCATAAAGAGGGGCCGATATTGTAGCAAATGATTTTATAAAGGCCCTATGATAATTTGCTAGGCCTAAAAATCTCTACATCTTTGGCACATTTTGGAATTGGCCAATCACTAATAATTTGTGAAGTTGAATTATCTATTTCCATACCATCTGAGGTGACAATTCGGCCCAAAAATTCCATTTTTTGTTGGAAAAGAAAACATTTTTTAGGTTTCAATTTCAACTGATACTGATGTAGGCGCTCAAGCACCTTTTCAAGATTTTTAAAATGATTTTGCACATCAGTTCCTAGAACACAAATGTCATCAATAAAGGCTAGGGCTATTTCCCAATTTAAACCCCTTAGAACTAAATTCATTACCCTAGAAAAACAACTTGGGGCTCCACACAATACGAAACTCATTTTCAAAAACTCATATTAGCCATATTTGGTAATGAAAGCTGTTTTATGTCTATCATCTTTTGCAATTGGTACCTGGAAATAAGCCTGATTACCGTCAAAGCGGCTAAAGAATTTATTTCCAGTTAAGGTTTCTAAACAATCATCTATGAGAGGTAATGGGTAAGTATCTTTCTCTGTTACAGCCTTAACCTTTCTAAAATCGAGGCACCATCGTACAGCACCACTTCGCTTTCTGATTAAAACGGGGGCAGAAGCCCACTCAGAAAGCGATGGCTGAATCACCTCTGCTTTAAGCATTTCCTCTAACAATTTTTGTTCTTCCCATTCAAAACAGGCTGGGGTTCTCCTCATTCGACATTTGATTGGTTTTGCATCCCCAGTTTTAGTATGATGTTCAAGGGCTGTAAAATTTCCCAAATCATAGTCATGTCCTGCAAACACCTCTTGATATTTAATCAATAATTGTTTTAACTAAATTTGTTCTACTTCATTTAATAGGGATATTGATTTATCAAACAAATCTTCGAGATGTTCAGGTAGTTCAGTTTCACTACTTTGGTCTTCCATAGTGTTAGAAACCTGACATGTTTCCGCTGTTTCGGGCAACATGCCAATTAATGATCACTCAAATGTTTCACCTATGCAGTAACTTTTTTTTCAAATGTAATTCATGTTCCTGCATATTTACTATTGTAATCACTGGGTCAGCATTTTCTGAATGAAATGTTCGAGGCATCAAAAAATTGGAATCTGGATTTGGCTCAATTACATACTCAGGAAGAGATCCATGCAATTTACATTTAATTTGTTTCACTGAGTTTGGAGGAATCAATACTTTATTTGCTAAAGTAACTCTGTTAGCTTTAGGAATTCCGGAAGATATTAAATCCAGCATAATTTTTTTCATTATCTATATATACGATTCCCTGTTGTAAATCTAAACGGGCATGGTATTCCCGCAGAAAATCTAATCCAAGAATCATTGGAGTATTGATTGGGGCGACATAAAATGTTCTGATACACTTACATTTCCCCAATGTCATTGATAATGGGCCAATTATTTTTCCAGGAATTGTTTCTAAATCTCTGTCCACAGAATTTACCTGTATCTCTTTGATCACAGGGGGTGAATCCCTTAAAGATGCCATTACTTTCTCTGAAATAATTGTCACTTGAGCTCCCGTATCAATTAAAGCATCTAATTGTACATCTTCCAAGGTGATGGGAACTGTGAATGTTAATTTATCAGTCAACTGATTTATAATGATTGAATCCGGAATTGTCCCAGAGTCAGATGGAACATCTTTGAAAGATTTGGTTACAATTAGTTCACGAGACGCAATTCCTTTGATTTGGCCTGAATCAGTTGGGGCCGGGCCTTGGCCTCTGTGTCCGACCCGCTGTCGTTTAAATTGTCTGCTTCGTCACTGAATGTCACTGAAGCTTGAGTTTTACAGGGGGTGTCACCTGAATCAGTTTGCACATTTTCACTCTTTGTAGCTGGTCGATTTTCAGTATTTCTAGTTGGATACTCCTGGGCCAAATGTGTATGAGATCCACATTGATAACAGGTTCGGCGTCGCGGCGAAGAAGAGCGATTCTGATAATGCCTGAATCCCATACCACGATCCGAACTCTGCGACAATTTAAGTGTCAATTTCGCCACTGATTCAGCCAAATGTGTTACTGAATCTTGCATAGCCTTCATTCCATCTGTCAATGATTTAATAAAACTGCCAACATCTGTTACTAGTTTTTTTCATTTCCCTGTTATTATAATCAGAGGTGTTCTGAACATTCGGTAGATTAGTTTTCCTAGCAAAATGGATATTTGCATAACTCTCTTGTGTGTCATTTTCAAACTGAGGATGGACAGCCTCTTTTGGAGATAAAGTATCCCGCGGCCTCTGTCCATACACTGCCATTGATGTATGTTGATACCATTTAATTTTATCAATGGCATTTTCTATAGTGTTTGGCTTCTGATTAGCAACAAAAAGTCCTGCATCTTTATCCAAACACGCATGCCAAAATTTCATTATGGCCTAGTTAAACATATGTTCTTCAGGTAAATGGCCATATGCTTTTACGGCAAGGGTTAATACCTGATCGGCCCACTCCTCCAAAGACATTCCCGATACTTTCCGGGCTTGGCCCAATTGAATTTGTGCTGTTTCGGGCAGTTCGTACATCCCAAAGCGTTTTTCTAGTTTATGCATGAGATCCCAAAAATTCATTGTGGGATCCTGTCTACTTATCGTTGCATAATATTCACTTGCTTTCCGCATCAGACTCCAACAAAGGTTGTTTTTGCAATCTCTTTCTGACCAACCAGGCATTTCCTCAAAATTAGTAAATTTTAATCTAAAAGATTGCCAATCTGTATTTCCATAATATTCTAGACCTTTGGGCAATTTCGGAATTCTTTGAATTGCATTTTGTCTTGGTTGGCGTTGATATTGCATATCGCCACCACCCTGATTTTGGTAATTTGATGGAGGCAAAGCATTTTGTCTCTGGTCATGATAATTGTTACCTCTGTCCCTTTGAGTGTAAAAGGGCTGGTAGTCAGGATTTTCCCTGTTTCTAGGGTTACAGTTAAAACTAGAAGTCCTGTCACGAATAGTGCGCTTATCTAGGCTTAATTGCGCGTTGGGATTGCGCGCAATTGCCATATCGAATGGCATCCAAAGCACGGCAGTTTCTCTTGATTACTCAAAGCAAACACATGCAATGTTTCTGCCAATGGACCTCCGGGTTACCCGGAGGTCCATTGGCTGAAACATTGCTTGTGCACAGGCCATATGTACAGAATTTGATAGCTTTACTTGGGCCATAACGCGTATATTAACGCGCATATCAACGTGCTATTTGTGCGCATTTCATGACAGGACTTCTAGTTTTAACTGTATCTGGTTGGTAATCGGGGTTTGGAATTCGAAAATTTGTCGAATCCCTTTGTCTGAAACTTGGGGGACAATTATTCCCAACATTTTGATTTCTGTCCTATATCTATTTTGAAAAACATCTACTCTACTCTGGTTACTCTATCCAAATCAGAAGGATTACAAGGCAGTGGTGAACTCGCAAAAGACTGACCTTGATTTGAGTGAGTTCGACCTAATGCAGCCGTCATATTTTGTTTCTTTGGTCTGAAATGACCGGACAAAAATTCACCTTTGTCAGATGGAGGCCTGTTATTAACATCTGGACCTTTCAATGTTGACCAGGTTGGGGCCAATGTAATTTGTGTGTCACTTTCATGGAAACTAGAACCATGGCTTCCATTTTGTTTTTGGGAATCCAATGCCAATTCATGAGACGAAACTGGGTAATTAGATTCATTTTCAATATTTCTATCTTTAATGGATTCTGGTAATTTTGTTACATTGTCCCAGTCTATGGTATCAACAAGTTTATCACCTAATCGTATACAAATTGTACACCTTGAACGAGCGTCGTCGTCATCAGGAAAATGGGGGTCAAAATCTATTAATTTCATGATATTTCTAGTAATTTTAACTTCTGGAATATTCAGGATATTTTCTGCAGTTAAATGTCCCCATTCGTTTCTTTTTGACTCTAATTTCACTGCACGTCGTTGATAATTAATACCAGGTAATGTCAAAAACTCTGAAAATCACAGTGATTTATTTGCAATAAATGGGACGGGTCGTCCTTTTGCAAATTTACCTCGTTTCGGTTATTTGATGCCATTTTGATATTGTTCTACTTTCTGTTTCAAGGAATAGTAAAATTTCATTAGAAGATTGCTCAACATGTCGGGAAACCCCTTTGACTTAAAAATGTAAACATTGCCAAAAATGAAACATTCCAGCAAAATAATTTTCAAAAATGAAAAAAACTTCTTTGTACAGTCTCACAAATCATTTTAAAAACGAAATATTTTAAAAATATGCATGGATGGCCACAAAAAAAAATAATTCAAAGGGATTGAAAATCCCTAGAAAAAATACCGCGTGGTAATGTCAAAAAAATGATTTTTCCGTTTGTTTTATTCGAAATGTTACTGCAGGTAATTAATAGCTCGCAGCGCCAATTTGTGGTATATTTTCCACACCAGTAGCTAGGAGTAATAAGTACCTGTTGTTTCTTGAAGATGGACTCAGCTGCGCAACTGAACTTAAATATCTTCTCTGAATCTTTTTCACTCAAGTACTCTTCAGATTCTTTTGCAAGGTCATCTGATTTCTTAATACGAAAGGTGACCAGTCTTTACATAGGGGGCTGGGAGGCTAGGTTCGATTACCCGGTGTAGAACCGGGAATATCAGGTAACATATACCATAAACGCCTGTTGGGGAGTGTGAGAACAATTGTTTTTTTTTATAACGCTGTGTTGTTCAAGATAGAAATCAAACTATTTTAAAAGGGTACTGTACCACTGTATTTTGGGCGTGCGAAAATTAAGAAGACGTAATGATTTCTCGATAAAACCATAATCATAGAAGTCAACGAATTTTTCAGTACTAAACAGTTGTTTATAAATACCGAGAACGGTGGGAGTATTGGCCGCCTTCCAACCTGCAAACGTTCGCTTTATAACTCTTACATTACAGTCTCCGCTGACTGGTTGTAACCCACGTGTGGGCAGTGATGTCCACGCATTCGTTTATCAGGTAATAAAAATCATCATCTGCAAAATTTTAATTAATGAAGCACCGGTTTGTACCCGATGCTTCATTAATTAAATTGTTTCGGATTAACCCTGTAATTAGTGATTGGGATTTAATATCATTGTGTCCGTGGAAGTATTGCCTATCCGTGGGAAGTGGCAAGTCAACGGCGACCGTTCTGTATACTGACGAGTAAGCTGCTGGTTTGTTACATTCTGTCGCTAATTACTTTAAATCATAATTATGTAAATGTTTCAGTTGTTCATTGCAAACGGGGAAAGTGGTTTCGGTTATGGAAATTGTTGTGTTTTTTTATTGTTTTCTTATTTGTTCAGGGGATTCTGAGTCACAAAACATAGTTGCTCTGCTTGTTTGTTGCTAATGAAACGCACTTGTTTCTATGGTAATGACTTCGAATTGAACCTAAATTGGTATCCACGTTTTATATAACTCTAAAATCAAGTACGCGTGTTTCCTCTTTGTTAAGCAGGAACAATAACTGTCATACGACATTTTCACTGAACCCCGGTTTCGTTTTTCACAGGATTTCCGTTTGAAAACAAAAATCACCCCATAAATAGATTTTATACCATGATTACCTATTCTACTATACATGAACAGCCTATGACATAAATTTTAGCTTTACACACCAACCGCGATGAACACGCCAGTAATGGGATTTCAATAGTAAAAATGTACACCTACCATAGAACTACATCCCCGTTGACCTTTGGTGACGTCGAGCTGAAGGCAATCTTGTCTAATTTTTTCCCACGTCGTCGCCTCGCGAAGAGTGAAATGGAAGTGGCATATATTTATTACGTTTTTAAATGGGTTTACCTCATAAGATGCCAAAAATTAACAAAAAAAAATAACAAAACATGCATTGTCCCATGTTAATAAAGCATGCATAACTCGAAATAGTATGTTATTGTGTTATTAAAACAAAAAAGGCTCAGTTTCTTTTTTTTTCATTTCGTTTCGGCAATAAAATTGACAGCGGAAGTACCGTCCACCGATGCGCGTGTAAACAAAAACAGATTCTCCCGTATGTACGTCTGCTGTTCAGTAAAATCAAGAAAAAATAATAGCGACTCTTAATAATCTGACGATCATGGTATAAATAAAATATATCCAAAGTAGCTTGGTGTACCAATTGTTCACCACTCGTGGTGAAGTGGTGTTAATCGCGCGCCGAAAGCTGTGGTTAACACCACTTCACCAAAGGTGGTGAAAATTCGGTACACCAAACTACTATGGGTATATTCGATATATATGCACCCGATTCCCTGAATTCTTCTGCGCTCTGGAAAGTAATATAAATTACTTCCGGTTGGTATGCGAGAGTCTTTCTTAAGGATGATACGTTGGTTTTCATTTTTGGTTTATTAAATAGCTTAGCCAAAACTGCGATCATACTAATTGAATAGCCTATTGCCGCGAGCTTATCTGTGTTGTCTAAGGCCAAGTTGCCGCTTTGTGTGATGTGTATTGTACAAACCGATGTTCATTGTCATGTAATATTATTAACCCTGCAGAGGTTTCCCAGGGGAGAACACCTTGTCTGGGATGTTCTCTCTTCTGAAAATTTGAAAATGCCTTATCAAATCGAGCCGCAATGTTTCCAATATAGCATCAATTGGTAGCAGTTAGTCCAAGAACGACACCTCACTGTCCGATGACGATTTAGCTTTCTTATGTATAGCACACTGGCTTACTCTGCCTCCTGATATATTGATAGCTGTCGATAAATACACAGAACGACGATGTGCGTGTGAATGGGTTAATCGATATAGCGCGAGTGCCAGCGCGGAAGGGTAAAACGAATGGCCGTTCTGTGTTTATTACACATCTTCGCGTCTATAAAAGCAAGGGAAAAAATTAAGTGCCATGTCGATTAACCCATTCACACGCGCGTGCTGTTCTGCGTCCTGTGTTTATTACACACATTCACGTCTATAAAAAGGACACACAATTCATTTGGCAACTCATCCACTGAGTTCCAATATGTTGCATGTGCCGAACACATTGGAACTCAGTAGATGAACTACCAACAAAAAAGAAAACATTTTATCGCCAACCCAATTTGCAAGGGGAATGCGTGTTACTATTTTTAGCTACCGCTAGCGATTCAAATTGTAATTGCGACGCACGATTTGTAGAAAATTCCAGTGAAATTTCGCTTCTGTTTAAAAATAGTCAGTCAACGATTTCCGTTCGGAACATGTGTGTGGAACAGATTTTCATTTACTGCATGATTTAGTGTTGCAGTAGATGAGAATTTAACAGAACAGGGATGTAATAAACGGAGACGATGCTACAGTACCCACAGGGGTTTATATACATAAACAAACACATACAATTAGTCTAAATGTTCTTTTTCCGATTGCTTAATACGAAAGGTGACCGCTGAGTAGAAGCCTCTTTTTTATTTAGTTCTGTCTTTGTTAACGAAGAACTTGATCGCCAGAGACATTACAAATACTTAGTTTATTTTATTTTTAGCTTACCTGCGAGCGCGTGGATAAGTGGGTACAGTATGTTGGGGTGCCTGACAGTTGCTCGCCTTTGCTCGATGGTTCTTCCCGGGTACTCCGGCTTCCCCCAACCCCAAAACACCGACATGAGGCGAATCTGATTACAGAAAGTGTCGTCAAACAACCAATATATAAATAAATTTAGCTCACCTAACTGAAAGTCACCGTGAGCTCCACTGACCACTCTTCGGACGTCGTTTGTCCGTCCGTCCGTCCGTCCGTCCGTCCGTCCGTCCTTCCGTCCGTCCCTCCGTCCGTCCGTCTGTCCGTCCGTCCCTCCGTCCGTCCCTCCGTCCCTCCGTCCGTCCGTACGTCCACCGTAAAGGTTGTGTTTCAACCCTATCCGCTCAGAACGCGGGGCGATTTCTATATATTTCTTGTGAGTGGTAAGTGTTATGGGTTATTTCGGGTCTATTGAAATCAGTATGTTGCCACTATAAGGATTGGTGAAGGGGAACAACCACCACAAATTTACAAAAAGCTTCTTCTCGTTAACCGATAGGCGCAATGACTTGACAGTTGGTACTGAGCTGCCCGTTCGGGTGTAAACAGATGTTCGTCGAACGAAATTATTAGGGTAATATTTGCCCTTGGAATGGTAGGGAAAATATTTGTTTGCCTTGTCCGAAATTTCTATTTTTCGAAACCGATGGATCTATTTTGAATCAGTTTGGTATGCCATAGCATATACTCATATGTAATTGTTGCATGCTACACAATTTGCCCCGCTTCCACCTGGGATTCCAAAAAGCTAAAAATAGATTTTTTTTTCTAACGGCCATGTGTCCAAACGGCACGGAACAAATAATTGTTATTTGGTCCGAAGTATTTTTAGGGAGCAGGCGTCTCGAATGTTCCACACGGGTCTGCTTATTTTAACAACCTCTGCAAAGGGAAATTACTGAATCATATTTTTTCGGGCGTTAAAAAAATGAAAAAATCTTATTCTATAAAACAACCTATAGAATTTCGATATTTTATTTACAACATCCTTCGGATAAAGTTCCTACGTTCATATTTAGGCTCGATATGGGTGTCCGAATTTTAACTACGTCCAATATGAGGATAACTCGTTAAAAAAACTTCTTCAAATCCACCAGCGAGAATCTTTTTATATTTCGTACACAGCGTCCTTTTGAGAGATCAGATTCAAGTTTCTACAAATCATTTCATAGGATTCATAATTGGATTCCTTGTGAAAACCCTAATTTTAATGTGTCCAATATGAGGACTATTCTTAACCTTGTACAAAATGAGGAAAGTTGTTCAAATCTTCTTCAGATCGAACAGTTAGAATATCCCGGGGTTCATATTTTGGTTCCTTATGGGAGCCCGATCTCAATCTGGTACAATACGAGGAAATTTTTTTCCCCAGATCTATCAGTAAGAATATTTTGATATTTGGATTGCAATACACTTAAGAGGGCCAAAATCAAAATTGTTTAAACCAAGTCTCTAGGGTTATATTTAGAGTTCCTTAGTGTGGGACAAACTTTAACTTGGAGAGATACACAAGACAGGAGTTATTTAAATATAGTGGACGGCATCATTTGGAAAGTCAGATCTAACTTTGTGTAAATCTGTGAGTTCATATGTGGGCTCCCTATGGCAGCAAGTATTTTAACTTGGTACAATATGAGGAATATTCTTTAGACATCTTCTGCGTCAGTTCCACCAGTCAGAATATTGTGATATTTTGCATATTATTTTTGTATAATTAGGTGAAAGTCAAAAAATATTTCGAAATCTTCAAATCCACCACTGATATTTGCTCTTCTGAGGATCAGATTCGAGTTTTTGGAATCAAATATATAAGTTTATATTAGTGTCCTTACGGTTACCCGAATTTTAATATTGTACAATATGAATTATGATTGTAAACATCTTCTTCTGATCCGTCATTTAGACCCACCGAACGTGTCAAAAATTTGTTTTCAACGGTTAAAAAACCTTCTTCTCAAGAAACAATCGGAAACTATTGATATTTGGGGTGTCGGATTCTAGTTTGTTCAAATGAAGTCTCCAGGCTCATATTTATTTTAACAATATGTATATAAGCACAATTCTCTAAAAGTCCTTTAAAAAAAATCTTCGTTAGATTCACCTGTCAAAATATTTTGATAGTTGTTATACAGCATCCTTTGAGGGTAAGATTCATGTATGTTCAGAACAAGTCTCTGAGTTCATATTATTTCGGTGCCTTGTTGATGACCACATTTAACTTAGTACAATATGAGGATTATTATTAACAAGTCTTCTTCTCCAGATCCACTAATCTAAATATTTTGATATTTGTATGCAGCATCCTTGGTGGTAGATTCAGGTTTGTCCAAATCAAGTTCCTAGGTTCATATTTAGGTCCTTATGGGGTCCATATTTCAACTAAGTCCAATATAAGAAACCTTCGTTGGAACTCTTCTTCAGATCCACAAGTTAACATATTTTAATATTTGGTATTCAGCAACCTAAAGGGGATCAGATTTTACAGTTAAAACTAGAAGTCCTGTCATGGAATGCGCACAAATAGCACGTCGATCTGTGCGTTAATCAATCTACGCGTTATGACCATTGTACGGCTATCAAATTCTGTACATATGTCCCGTGTCCAAGCAATGTGTCAGCCAATGGACCTCCGGGTAACCCGGAGGTCCATTGGCAGAAACTTTGCCTGTGTTTGCTCTAAGTAACCAGGAGAACATGTCGCTTTGGATGCCATTCGATACGGCAATTACGCGCAATTCCTAAGCGCAATTAAGCCCAGATAAGACCACAGTTCATGACAAGACTTCTAGTTTTAACTGTAGATTGTTCAGTTCATATCACTGCATTCATTTTGTGCCTCTGTATGAGAGCCAAAATTTCAACTGAGTGTTATAAGAGGAAAATGTCCAAAAAGATTTTTTCGTCATATCCACCAGGTACCTTTCGTGAATCCGAGCATTAATTTGACAGTGCTTGTGCCTTGTAGGCGCAGAGAAAAACACATATAAATTATCCCCAAAAGGATCCCAACGCAATAACTGTGATGGACAAAGACGCCATTGTTTGTAAATTAATATGAAAAGAGCAAACGACTAAATTAATCGAATGGTTCGTTGAAAGAATCGCATTATTTTCCAAAAGAAGATTTTTGGTTGGTGTAGTGTTTTGGGTTTTTTTTTTTCGTTTTTTTTTTTGTTTGCATCAGCGGACTGGAATACGGATTTCTATTTCCAGTTCCGACTGGATAGCTATTATATTCCCTGGTTTTCCATTCTCGTATGTATTGACGAAAGGAATTATTGTCTAAACAAGTAGTTTGATTTCGTAATAGAATGTTGGTCCGTGTTTAAAATTATACCACAATTAGAGCAATAGCCTGCAAAATAATAAAGAAGATAAATTTACTTGCGCTCTGCAGTTAGTGGTATTTCTTGATTCCGCGTCCACTCATGTTGGATTAATAGTTCTCTCGCTAATTGTAAGGAATGTTGTTTTGTTTTGTAAGCGATCAGCTGAGTCGGTCACTGAAACACACATAGAATGTATTCATGCGCCTGTTATGATAGCCCATCGCGTCCCCGAAAACGAGTCGTCCATATGATACGGAATCAGAATGAGTCGTCTATATGATACGGAATCGGAACATATTAGCTGATACGTACCGTTTCTCGTGGTTTACAAGCCAAAACGTATATGATTGTTAGATAAAACATTTGTCCCAGTGGCTGCTGTGCCCAGCCACCTTTTCTTAATTTCCTTAGATATATTTATTGTGTTTCCATCTTTTGTTTTTATTTTTTTATCAGTTTTAATTTCAGTTTTATTCAAATTATGATTCCAACGTGCTAGCGTTATGTTGCAGTTTATTTTATCTCTCATTTAAATGCAATTACCATATCATATGTAATTACGACTTAATAATGGGTAATCACGTCGCAAAAACACGCCAGTACGACTTCAAAATATTCCATTACGACACAATAGTGAGTAATAACCGCTTAATTATCCGATACTTGCAAGTTAACTCTCAGGCAATTACGACATTATGTAGAGAATCTCACGACTTGATATGAAATTTCTGAACCGAGTTCATTAAAGTCGATCTGAGCCGAGGTTTGCCGAGGATCAGATCAATTTTAGTGAATGAGTTTACGAAAATTCAAATCATGCCGTGGCGAGTTTGAGAATCATTTTATCATATAATGTGCTACTTGACCCTTTACCCAACATATAGACTAAAACTGACCGGAGCTGGTAACAAAACATCGCGGAAGTTTATTTCTACAGTACGGCCGCCGTGGATTGGGTACTTCTCACGGGTGGGCAATATTTCCACCGACTCAATAATTTTAGATTTCAAACACAAAATAAAGGAATAATCACCACAACATTGTACCCGGTGCTTCATTAATTAACATTTTGCTGATGATGATTTTTATTACCTGAAAAACGCATGCGTGGACATCACGGCCCATGCGTGGATTACGACTAGCACTATACAACAATTGGAAGAGTCCACGACACAAATTGGAAGAGTCCATTTTCATTACCTGGGGGTGGATCGTTCAATATTTTCACCATAAAGCCTTCGGGTAAAAATATTGATTAGCTACCCCACGGATTTACAGAACAGTCATCCAACATTTTGATATTACGACGTGTCATGTTTCCGGGTCGAACCAGCGGCTATAAAATTCATAGGGTCAGTTGACTTCGAGATTGCACAATACTGAAGTTCAGACGGATTTTTGATTTGATCGAGGGTATCCAAAAAAAGTTCTTAACAAACTCCATCGGTCGTGTAGGTGAGAAATATGCTAATGCCAGGCGAAGTGATACCACCTGATCATATGTAAAGTCAAATATACTACTCAATGTTCGCTAAGCACCAAATAGTTGACATATCATTGTGAAATTTGCTTGTGACATATCTGCGATATTTTTGGTGGATATGATTGAGGAATGTATTGAGATGGTCCCCAGTGTTTACACTAGCTCTCTTGACAAGCAGTCTTTTTCGTGACAGTCATGGAAAGCATGCACCCCTTGATTTTCATGATTTTTCTTGTACTGTCTACATGCACATGACATGTGTAGGGTATTCAATCTTCATTTCAACACAAACCCATGTGATTTAATGATTGAATATGGAAAATGCAAATGTAAGAAGCCATTTGTCTGAAGCAGAAATGTGGCGCGCTGTAGGGATGGTGGAGCATCGTCGGGTTGGTGAAGCCCTTAGTGTGCACCATCATGTGATCACCATAGCCGGGGCAAGATTTCAGCAGTATGGCACACCAGTAAGACGGCATGGTGGTGGCAGAGACAGGGCAACATCTGCAGCTGAAGACCGGTTTTTGATCATTCAGCCCGTAGGAACCGCTTTGCCACAGCAACCCAGCTTCGCAGTGACCTTCAGAATGCATCCGGGGTAAATGTTTCGACGCAGATTATCCGGGCAAGGTTACACGAAGGTGGTGTCCGGTCGAGAAGACCATGTATTCGCATTCCGCTGTCCCAGAACCACGCCAGGCATGATATGAATGGGCCATGGACCACGTTGGATGGACCAGAGAAGATTGGCGTCCTGTCTTTTTTACAGATGAGTCAAGGTACTGCCTAGACCACATAGATAAGCGTTCTTGGGTATGGAGAAGATTAGGAGAGCGATTCCATGCAGCCAACATAGCTGAGCATAACCGCTATGGTGGATGGCCAATCATGCTCTGGGGCGGCATCAGCAGGGATGGACGTACAGAGCGGTGTCCTTGAGCGTGGTACATTGACTACACGGCAAATTATTGATGAGATCCTGGATGTCCACGTCGGATTGTATGCATGTGCAGTGTGTGATAGATTCATTCTGATGTGCGATAGTGCCAGTCCCCATGTTACCCATGCTGTCGGGGAGTACCGACAGAGGAAGGGCATTGGGCGTATGGACTGGTCAGCAAGATCCCCTGACCTCCATCCAATCGAACATGTCTGGAATGAGTTGCAACTTGCAATTTCAGCCCGTCCAGTCCAGCCAAGAAGTGTTCAGGAGCATTGTGTAATGCTGGTCCAAGAATGTAACAACCTCCCATAAAGGACCACCAGGAACCTGATTGGGAGCATGCGAAGGCGTTGTCAAGCTGTAATTAACGGTAATGGGTCTCGTACTTGATATTGAACCCATACCAGTTCTCTCCATCAACTCTTTGGCAAATTGAAAAATTTCCTCTTTTACCAGTAATATCCATTTTCCATGGAGTCGCATTCAAAAGTTAAAACATAATGTCAAACACAAATAAAATCTTAATTTCTGTACTTAAATCATTAAAGAAATCATTAAAGATTTAATTAACTAAAATATATATACACTTTTCATCACAATATTTCAACTAAAACATAAAACAGGTAGTTGGATATACTTGGTGAGCAAACTATAAGTAGCATATAAAAACATACCATCTATCGGAAAAAAACTGTCCTCTATTTCTAAAATATTTTTTATCATATAATCACCATCAAAAATCTGCTACAACAAATATCATTCACACCATGTCCAATACCGGAATGACATCGGGAGTCAACGACGACGTGGTAACGCTGTGTGTGAGTTGGTTTCGAAAGTAGAATTGAATTAATTTTCTTTATTTTTAGCTCACCTGACTAAAAGTCAGTGTGAGCTATTGCCATCACTTGTCGTCCGTCGACCGTCGTCCGTCGTCCATCGTACGTTAGCTTTTACGAAACAATCTTCTCCTCACAAACCAATGGCCCAAATTGAAACACATATGGACCACATCATCTTGAGGGTATTCTGTTTTAGTTTTGTTCAAATGGGGTCTCCGCCCTTTTTGGGCGTGGTCCTATGCCCAAATATGATGCAAGAGTTCAAAAATCTTCTTCTCATGAACCAGCAGTAGCAGAGAATTGGCATTTGGTGTGCAGCTTCCTTTTGAGGTGTAGACTCAGATTTATTCAAAAGAAGTTCGAGGAGCTATATCTGCCTTCGCTATGGGAGGGGAAAAAATTTTCGCCCCGCCCAGAATTTCTATTTTTCAAACCGAGAGGCAGATTTGAACCAAATTTGATATGAGGGCTTATTGGTTCATAAGTACTTAATTTCTGCAGAAAGATTTTTTTTTTCCGTCGCCCCATGGGAACCGCATGAGCTAAAAATAGAAGAAAAAATAAAACGCCCATATCTCCAAAACTACATGGCACTGAGAATTCTTATTTGGTGTGACGCTTCCTTCCTGATTGCTATCGGTTTTATCATGGGGTACTTTTTTGGGACTTTTGAAAAAGTGCTGAGTCAGCATTTTTTAACACTGTGGGTAATAGGAAAAACATTTAAGACTACTTTTATCCCAAACCACTGCTCTAAACGCTTTCTAATTTCATATATAACATCTTTGGAAGATTGTTTCACAGGTTTATTGAAATCAAATCCATGGATCTATATTTGGGCTCTCTATGGGAGCCCAAATGTTTAAATTAGTGCAGTATGAGGAATATTCTAAAACAATCTTCTTCTTCAGATATACCAATCAGAATCTTTTGGTATGCAGCATGCTTAGAAGGTGAGATTCAAGTTAGTTCAAGCCGAGTCCCTAGGTTCATATTTTGGCTCACTGTGGGAGCCCGAATTATAACTTAGTTCAAAATGAGGAATTTTCATTAAAAGTCTTCTTCTTCAGATCCAGCGGTCAGAATGTTTTGATATTTGGTATGCAGCATTCTTAGGGGGTGAGATGCTATTAGGTTCAAGCCATGTCCCTAGGTCCATATTTGGGCTCACTGTGGGAGCTCGAATTGTAACTTAGTACAAAATGAGGAATTTTCTTCTTGGTATGCAGCACTTTTAGGGGGGTGAGATTCAAGTTTGTTGATGCCAAGTTCCTGGGTTCATATTTGGGCTCCCTGTGGGAGTCCGATTTATAACTTAGTTCAATATGAGGAATTTTCTTTAAAAATCTCCTTCTTCAGATTCAGCAGTCGGAATGTTTTGATATTTGGCATGCAGCATCCTTGGGGGGGGGGGGGAGGGGGAGGGGGAGATTCAAATTTGTTCAAGTCAAGTCCCTGGTTTAATACTTCACAGAACAGAGCTTGCTAAGACGCTTTCCTAGGACCAGCAGAAATGAATGGCCAAAAAAGTTGCCTTTGGTAGTGTCATAGCAAATCAAAACAAATGCTCAAAATTGCTCTTGCTGCTGATCACTTACTGATGCACTCATCTCTTTGGACAATATGAGCCAGGTGAGAGTTTTAGGCTCACTTGAGCCTTTAGTTTTATTAACTGTCTACCTGATACAATCAGCAGACGACATTTTCCTTTCCTAAGCAACTAATACGTTCGTTCGGTGTTACAAGGCCTTGGCGATCGTCTAGGTTAGGACTCTAATAGCGTCTTCTGAGGGTGATTCCTTTGCTTTACAGCAAGGGTAGAAAGCTTGTGTTTGTGGTAAACAGTTTCTATTCTGAAATGGTAGCCACTGCTGAACAATTAGGAAGTCAAACACATTGGAACTCGTGGATTCCGTTTCTTCCGTCGTTTATAAAGTTCAAGTAAGCTCTCAGAGCTTCAAATGGAACGACACCGTTTAATATTACACCACACCAGTCGGACGTCAGCTTCTATACAAGTACCCAAGGACGTCTTGGGTTCCAATAGTTTCAACACAAAAATCTAACATCGACGCGACTTAACTATTTAACGAAGTTTTATCGGAGCGGCTTTTTCACTCAGAGCCCATGCCAACGCTCCGTTCCTTTCTGCCCGTTGGAAAATCAGATTGCGACTAATTTTTACCCGACCGATCAGTGGTTATATCTTCCACTCTCCAGTATGACGAAGACTGCGTGTCTTAAATAAGAACAGAACAATGCTGAACTATCTGAAGCCAGCGGTTGGTCTACCATATCAATTCAAAGGGTAATCAACATCCCCAATGTCTCCAGCAGTTAACGATTATAAACTATTCAGATGTCAGGCTATCTCCAGTGTTCGGGAGAATACATGACATTCCGGTGAACAGTTTCTTAGACACTCGTCTATGAAACTGTCCGGTTTTATTAATTTCTCATTAATTGCAATATAAGTTTAGATTTTAGCCTCTTAAGCTCCAGACAATCGTCTACTACCCTGTCCTGTTTCATATGTTTTCCATCGATTATACTATTTGTTCAAACTGCAAATTACGAAATTTAATTCTCAAATTAATTCTCTCGTTTTGTCTTTATTCATTCTAACTAACAATTGTCTTAGTAGAGTTTATTTTCCGGGCTATTAACCCTCTCGTAGGCTGCATTTCGCTACATAAACCTACCCTACCTAAGGTCAAAACCCAAAGGGAATTTGATCTCGATGAAAGGATTGGAAGCGCAGAGAGGATAATAGAATGTCATCTCGTCACAATGGCAAGTATAAGGTCTCTTCGGGTGTCTGTTGCATGGTAATGACTGTCCGTGACCTCGTTATAATAACTATAAGAAAAGAAAAACAAATATTAAATGCATCCTTCACATACATGGCGAAGGCGTCAACTATATCAAGTTTTGAACTATCTGAAGCCAGCAGTGGGTCTACCGTATTAATTCAAAGGGTAATCAACCTCCCCATTGTCTCTATCATTTAGCGATTATAAACTAATCAGACACTTGTTTATGAAACTGCCCGGTTTTATTCATTTCTCATTAATTACAATATAAGTTCAGATTTTAGCCTCTTGATCGCGAGACAATCGTCTACAAATTAGTTTTCACGTTTTGTCTTTATTCATTCTAACTAACAATTGTCCAAGTCGAGTTTATTTTTCCGGGCTATGAACCCATTCGTAGGCTGCATTTCGCTACATTAGTTGGCACGAAAGAAAACGTAGACTCTCCCCCCCCCCCCCCCCCATTGGAACAAACGCCAGTAGCTCGTTCCAGTAATAGGTCATAAGCTATGTGTTTTGAGGTGAAAAAAGTGATAAAATGTGGCTGGTAATTTTTGTGCACAGCGCTGGCCAACTTCAGTCGTTACATTAATTAAAAAAGTTAAATAATACATTGTGTGATAAAAATAATTTCAAATTTGTCACGATTTGACACAAAATTTCTGAACATGGTTTACGAAAATCGACCTGAGCCTTGGTCATTAAGGATGCTATATTTAAATGATCTTACCCACTGCGTAATATTCTTCGTTTTGATGAAATAAACTTTCACGTGTATGATAGCAAGACTTGCTGTCCGCGTTATAGCGGAAAGCCTTACAACCAGAGTTTTCTTCACATCGAACTGCACACTCCAATTTAGATCTGGTGGCGAATGATTCAACTAAATCGTTACACAATTCGGCATCATTTGTCCACTTACGAAAATGTGTCTGTCGAATAAGTTGGCAACGGATCCATATGGCAAAGAAACAAAGAATCACTAAACCATTCAAAATGTGCATCTGCATATTTCTGTAGCTTATGTAGTGATTATTTTCTTTAGTTTAATATGTCCTGGTCGAACTGGTGTGCAGAAAGCGAAACACTAGAGCGCCTTTCTGAAAACTATTTCTTGTCCAGACTGATATTTCAGGTAAAAATACAAAATAAAACCGTATTTGTTTATGATGAGCCGGCGAACACTTTACACAACTGGGCTACTGGCTTGAAGTACAACAAATGCAACGAAAAAGGCTTACGCGTTGGTAACTTTCAATAACAATGGATACAGGGCATTGTGTGTATGTTTCTAACCAACACTCTACTCGATACACTTTCAAGATCGTGAAAGCACAATAGGAATTTGAAACGCCAATATTTTATGATTTTATGTAAAGAATACTGGTGGAGTCAATCTCCCATGTGAACACGGAATCAATATGTGTATTAGACAACTTCGTACAATCGAATCTCGAGTGCACAATTAGATGTGCATAGAAGTGGTATTAGGGCCACTTTAAACCCATGTTTTTAATTTTTAAAAATGTGTATTTATAGTTGTCCTCTAGTAAGCCACTTATCTGACAAATGACTAATATTCTAGGGTAATTGTTCTCATGTTGTTTGCCCAGTGCATTGGATTTGTATGGAGCTTTGATATCATTGCACACACAATAATTCAAAATGTACAGTTGTATACCACGGCGAGATGACGTCGTCTCCTGAGAACTTGTTTTTCTCATAACATTGGAATCAGAATGCCAAACAACCGTTAAACTGCCTTGTCGCTGGTGGCTCAGTGAAACTATCCTTATTAACTGACCCACTCTTTTCAACACAGGACATTGGCATGAATTGATGACAAATTCAGTATTTGTTCATTATTTACCAACTTACCCTCCACCCCTCCCCGCATCTTACCTCACTGTATTCTGCCCTTTTAATGTTTTTTCCGATGTCAAAGTGTGTTCTTGTGCTTCCATCTCTACACATTTTCTCTTTGAGTATATCCTTATTGAATTGCACAGTCAGTGCAGTATAGATTGCTGCAATCAATTCTCTCCGAGCAGAATTTTAACAGTAAATTGGGGCAGTAATTTTAACGTTAATTGTTACTTGAACGTATTTCTATTAGATTTTGGGCTGGAGCATTCCGTGTGCAAATTTTGTCCTCTAAGTTATTCTTTATTTTAATGGATGGGACCACGTATGCAAACAGAAAGGCGAGGGTGGACTTCTTGAAACCCGGCATTTTTATTAGAAAACGACTCTGATATCTAAGCACTGCCAGCAACAATTTTCAAATTAAAATTTAGGGGTAGAGGAAACTGAAACTACTTTTCCACTATTAGTCATAGAACAACAAATGACCCACTATAAAGAAGATAATTAATTCGTCTAACGGAAAAGATGTGTCTGAACCCGCATATTTGATCCGTGATGTCACCAGATGTCATAAGGTCAAGACAATAGGGTTTCGGTGATAGTTTCTTTCCTCGCTGTAATTATATGCGATTTCGCATAGGAGAATTGGTTCATAGCATTCTTTTGTCAATCACGTATTCACTAATTCAGTGAATGACTCTAGATAGATAGATAGATAGATAGATAGATAGATAGATAGAGATAGATAGATAGATAGATAGATAGATAGATAGATAGATAGATAGATAGATAGATAGATATATATAGAGAGAGAGAGAGAACTCATCTCAGAAGTGCTTTCACAAGAATGTTTCGAAGACTGGGATTTGTTTTGTAAGCTATGATGCATCGTTTGTTAATGGCTTCTGGCAGTTTTGAAATTTAATTCTGTGAAGTTGTTTTTGAAAATTTTTGCAATTCCGACGTTGCGTCGATTATAAACCAAAGGAAAACAAATAATTTTATTTGGCAACTCAGAGTACTCTCTATTGAGTCCAATCCAATAGTTTTCACGCTCAAGTCGTTTGTCTGTTGTGGTTTCCTCATCGTCCAAAAACGGAATTTGCTCAATGGGTTGAAAACTGAAATGTGACTTAATGTCATGACCCGGGAGGTTAAAGTGGTCTGAGACTGCCTTTCCTGAATCTAAACGGATATTTGATAAATGGTTTTGCATTCTGACGTGCAGAGGGTTTTTCGTCTGACCGACATATTGGATATGGCATAATTTACATGTGATTAAATAAATAATCTTTTCAGAATCACAGTTGAAGCTGTTTCTAACTTGGTAAAACATACGGGTTTGTTCGCTAAAGAATGTTTTACCGGTATTCATGTGGTTCATACGATGTATGTAACAAATTTTGCGTTGACATAGATTTACTGATCCATTTCCCAGAACAGGGCAGTTATGCCGAATTTTCGTGGGGTGCGTTGGCTCAGAGTCCCGAATGGGTGTCTCTATCTCACGGATTGTATCAGATTTAATTTTTCGCAAAAGACGTTTTGAGTAATTTAACAACGTAATGTGGTAAGATTCCGAGCCACAGTCGCAGACAATCAGTCGGCCAGGAGGGGTAAATTCGTCACTCCAACTGCTGAGTGGTTTATGTATTTTAGGTAAGAGGTAAAACTTACGATTGTTTGAATCCCTCTCTGCACAATTTTCCTTGCCAGATCTGTGTTTCTGAAGGTTTGTAATATTTTGGGTTATTAAATTGGCGTTCAGCTTCTTTAATATAATTATCTTTTGACTTCAGAACAGTAGAAGATCCTTTGTCACAAGGTTTGATGATAATTTGGTTGTTGTTTTTTAGAGTCTTCAGGGCGTTTCTTTCGGGTGGTGGATGGATGGATGGATGGATGGATAATAGATGGGGAAAACAACTACAAGGAGGCTATATAGCCACTTTGGCTGTTTTGTAATCACCCCTCTAGGATTGTCATTATACTTCTGGTAGATTGCAACAGTATTCAAAATATACTGAAACCACGCATACATACACATACATATACGTATATGTCTATACACCAATATAATGTACAGGCACACATACATACATGTATATGTATACATGGATCCAATATTATATTTACATACTTGATTTCTTATTTGTTTTCGGAATTTTCTTTAGAGCAACGGTCTTTCATTGTGATACGTTATTGCATCCAGTTAAGACAAAATATATAAAACAGGAAAATTTGATGAGAGTCGGGATGACGATATAGGTTTGTTAAAATGGGAGTTCATGTTTGTAATATTTCCAATCATACAGAGCAATCTGGACAATATGGGTTCGTACAGGTTACTGATGATGAGTAGACCATGATTGTCTGGGGTACTACTGCTTTCTTGAACTGTTTCCTATCAGGTACGCACCTGATGTTGTTCTCTTGGGGGTTCCATAATTTTGGGAGATTTTATGATGGAAGGCTTTCAAGTAATTTGGATCCAATGATATCGGTTTATAGTAATCATAATTGTCTGGTGTTTATCCCTACCTGATTTACATTAACTCTTAAGTAACTTTGAAAGGAGGATGGCACTTTTCCAGTGTGCCAGTCATGCACAAATAACAATGAATGGATTTTGTGAAGATCGGTAATCTTTGTAACTGTTTTTAAGGAATAGCGGGTGGATATGCGAATTATATCTTTTGCTATTCACGATGCGTATTCCTCGTTTTCGCAATTTAAGTAGCTTGTTTACCGATCGCGAGTGACCCCATATCTCAATCCCATATAAGAGACGGGTATGTACAAGCGTGTAATACAGCGATAAGAGGACCCTTCACGGTAAAATATGTTTTACTTTATTTAGTGAGTAAATGGTTTTGCCTGCCTTGGAGCATATTGCAGATATGTGTTGGGTGTAGCTTAGTTTTTCGCCAATGTATATTCCCAAGAAATTTATTGGGTAAGCTAGCTGTATTTGGTTGTTCTTTATGTGGATTATTTTGGGATTAGGGTTTGATTTATGAGGAGAGTTTATGATACTATAATTCGTCTTCCTAGTGTTCAGTAGCAGGCGGTGAGCTGAGCACCATGTTTCCAAATTAGTGAACTCATTATTAGCTGTGTCACATGGGTCGTCAGTGTTATTATCTGAAGTATATGCAGTAGTATCATCAGCAGATAATAATAGATTTAGAATGGTTGAATTTGATATGTCATTCATATATATTAGAAATAATATAGGGCAAGAATAGATCCTTTTGGCATCCTGCATCGAATATTCGAATAAGACGAATTTTCGCTTCGGTAATTAACATACTGCATTCTTCCCGTGAGATAATTCTGGAACCAGACGTTCGCAATGTCGCGGATGCCGCGGATGCCGTAAAATTCTAATTTCTTAATCAAAATATCGTGCTGTATGGTATCAAAGGCCTTTGATAGATCTAGGAAAACCACTAGCGTTAGTGTACTGTCCTTCCATACTTTGTTATTATTTTCACCTATATCTTGAAGAAACTGGAGGATTGGATGTATAGTACAATGCCCTTTTCGAAAACCATATTGGTGAGGATAAAGAATTTTGTTTTCATAAAGAAAACTATTTAGTCTTGTCAATATAATTTTTTCAAGGATTTTTGAAAATGACGGTAACAAACTTATTGACCTGTAGTTGTTAAGGATCTCAGCGTCACCTGCTTTATATATTGGTATTACTTTTGCGATTTTCATTCTGTCGGGAACTTTTCCACACTCAATAGATAGATTAATGATACGGGGTAGTGGAATGGCTACCTCAAAAATAGTTTGTTTTATGAGAGAAGTAGAGATTTCATCAGTCTTTGCCCGTTTTGCTTTTTAATTTTCTAGTTACATCTACGATCTCCATCGGTGTGGTTGGGGAGATAAAAAAGCTTTTCGGATGGTTTCCAGTTAAATACTGTGATTAATGTGTATCAGGCCTTTT
Source organism: Pictodentalium vernedei (assembly GCA_031216915.1). Classification (NCBI taxonomy): domain Eukaryota; kingdom Metazoa; phylum Mollusca; class Scaphopoda; order Dentaliida; family Dentaliidae; genus Pictodentalium; species Pictodentalium vernedei. The sequence goes on from CM062293.1 coordinate 376,696,232, forward strand.
AATTTGTGAACTCGTTACCTCGCCAGTATTTGTGAAAAAACCTATTCAATTCGTCTGCAATTATACTTGGATTTGTGATATTTTTCTTATTCACGGTAAAGTTCGTTTGTATCTTTGTATTTGAGTTAGATTTGCCAATTACGTCATTTATTGTTTGCCAACTTTTTTTCAATATTATGTTTGTTATCGGTAAGAATCCTGTCATCGTGTAGAGTTCTACTTTTCCTTTTGATTTTATTAAAAATTTTACAATAAGCTTTGTATTTACTTTTGTTTGCAGGAGTTGGGTTTTTAATTTTTTTTTTTGTTTTACTTTAATTTGCTTCTCGAAGATGTCAGTATGCCCTTGGTGATCCAAGCTGTTTTGTATATATTTGATTGACCTTTTTATTTCTATTAGTGGACAACTTTCATTGAATAACCGCAGATATGACGTTATAAAATTATTATTATGCTTCATTGGGGCACGATGAGTTTAATACATCGTTGAAATTATATCGTGAGAGTTTTATTTTAAATGTGTTAATGTTTTCTACATTCGTGTTTCTGCTTGGGGAGGGACTTTTCCAACTCTTGCATAAGATCACTTTTGAGAACTTTTTTCACCATTCCCTCGAGTTCGAATAATTATGATTAAGGCGCTAAACTGTAGTTATTAGGTCTTCGATGGAGTTACCACGTTCTCGCGAAACTTCGATTAGTTTTATTGATGGCTACGCTATTTTTGCGTCAGTAAGAAGCCTTTGCCTTTTTTCAGATTTTTGCGTACTGTGGATACTGAGAAATGTTTTTATGTTTTCTCTGTGATTGGTTGAAGATAACCTTAGATTCTTCTCCACAAAACTTTGAATTCAGAACAAAACTTTGAATTCAGAATGTCGTGTATGCCGCAGAGCCAATATCTTTCACCTTCAGCAGCGGACTACAAATTTTATCTGTTATGAGCTATTTGGAGAGAATTTTGTGGAGTTTTGATTCAGCTGATTTATCACGGAATGGGTTCTGGTTCTGATTGCCTGAACATTTGTTTCCCCGATTATATCTTCAGACTTGCTGAACCTGTGACTGACAACAGCCTCATAATCTTCTGTATTCACACCACTGATCTCTCGAAAGAGACTACATATAGCCAACCGCTCATGGTAGACCAGTTACCACATTGCCACACACTACTTCTTTCTAGTACTTCCAATTATTCCAGAAGTACCCGTTTGTGTCTTGTTGATAGTCTGTTCTAAGGCCATATCAGTTCCAACAGACTTGCTACGCCCTGCTGTCCGCGGCACAACGAAATTACCTTCCGTGAATTTCTGCTCTAGCTCTGAAGCATCTGGAGCATCTTTGCTGACCATATGCATGTCCTCGAGATAGAGGGAGCACCATCGTAAGTAAATGATCGAATCGAAAGCAGGAAAAAGTGATAACAATTCCTGGACGCTCTGTTTGTGCAACAGCCATTTGCCTTCTTTATCACGGAGGGTGAGATGCTCCACTGTTGACATGAGCTTAATGTGTGCCAGCATTTGAATGTTTCATTCTTAGCAGTATTCTGGAGAACAAGCAGGTCAAAATCACCAACGAGAGTACCACAGTAAGACTGGAATTCTCTCAGCAGAACCTGGCTATCCTGAGAACTCCCATTTGAAACTTGTGTCTTCAACTTCACCTGTTCTTGTTGGACATCTTTATATCTGGTAATGTAATTCTGTTCGAAGAAATCTGCCACCTGTAATTTACCACTGAGGACTTTCTCGACAACATTCACCCCAAATACAGAACTATCCACAAATATGATGTCTGCACCACTACCTTTCAAATATTTTCCAACGCACCCCAACGCAATCTTCGCCATATGGAAAGAAAGCACAATATCAAAAAACACTTTTGGATGATCAAGATGAATTCCTCGTGCAATACAATATACACCTTCATCACAAGTAAGTGGCAAACGATTCTGGTGCAAGTAATTAAGAACTTCTTGTAAATTCTTCATAGCACTATAGACAGGTTCATACTTTGTCACAGGATATGGTAGGGCGGGAATGAATCCAGCCTTTTCAGAGTGAGATCACTGGCTGTCAGTACCAAATTAGCTGCACTCCATTATATTATTGGTTGATTGGAGGGTCTGATGTTGATCTCATCTGGTTCTGATTCACACAGGTTTAGTCTCCCTAGTGCCCAGGCAAAGTCCTTCTCTCTTTTATCATTGTGCAAAGACTCGCTTAGTGGTGATGAATTCTTAGGTACTTCATAATGCAGGTCCGCGTTTTAGAAGGTTTGGACACTTTGTGTAGCCTCTGACACTGGAGTTTCTCGTGGAAGGCCATGTTCAACCTTTGCTTCTTACATATTTGATTTTGCTTCTTCTGGACCTTTGTCACCTTGAAAGTAAACAAAAACTGTGTCGTGAATACATTCTGTACCTGAAACTGTGGCCACATCATGATCAACGCTATCGAATGCAGCTATTGTAAACTGTTCCCCACCACAGTGAGGTGGGGAGGGGACCCCTTCTGAGCTGAAATCAACTGCGAACTTTGTCATACTATTCTAACTGATGCATAGCCCAAGATGATGTAGACTATGGTCCACAATATTTAGAGAATCTGTTACCACGACAAATGTATCAACTTTCAGCTTACACCACGAGAAATTCTGAATTGCAATCTGAACCATTTTGTTGAACTAAGTCTTTGTCAGCCTCTTTCCTGTCGTCCTCCCTGGGGCTGTGGAATATGCTGAATGTCTCTTTTCGTAACAGCGACAATGTTAATATTTTCAAGATCGTTTTGAGAGAGGATGATCCAACGGTTCCAGAGTATTACGGGAATGGTAGCCCAGGGAGCCAGTTCATACACACTCAGTTGCGTTTACGTTGCAGCAATCCAAATGCACATAAGTACAATAGATTTGTATCGGATAACCCGGCTTGTCATTGTGGGTTTGGGTACGAATATGAGGAGCTCTATAGGTTTGCATGTATGCTGTTTTGTTCTCAGTACCCAATTCTTATAAGTAAAATCGATCTCGAACACTTTACTCTGAACAACTTGTTGTGGGGACCTCCTTCGTTATCCACTACAGAGAACGAGACGATATTCTTAGCAGTTTAGGAGCACATCACGGACACCAACTTTTTTCAGTGAACACCTGCTTAAACTCCCGCACTGTAGGTTAAGATGGGGGACCAGATTAGTATCATTGTGAGGAAGGAGTATTTCACTGACATATCATACTGACATACCAGCCTTTGTTTGATGTGTCGCTGTGGACTGTTATCCTCGGGGGAGGTTTGGAGCTCGAGACGACGTCTACCGTGTCATACCGATAAAAGCTCAGTATGTCTTTTGCCATACTGCAGGTCTTATCAGTGTAATGATTCGGTATATAAGTAATATTACAAACCAACAACAAACCCGAAACAACGAACATTTAAACTCACGACAATTTGAAAGATCGAAAGAAACACAGCGCAAGGTCCGAAGGTTGCCGAACGCGGGAAACAACATTTTTTTCGGCGTTCACTTGCCTTTCGGTCTTGCGTGTGATAATGCAGTAGTTTAATATCCTTTGCGATACATTAAACCCGTTGCCAACAAGGATGGGCGGAGCCAAAGAGTGTAATTATTTGAGTTGTCCAATTGCTATTTGAAAAATCAGATACTAGACTACTAAATGAAGAATAATATTCCTAACTCAAACAACCCAATCGCAAACTTGGATCTTATACATCGTTTATTCTGTTGTCAAATTTATAAATTTGTCTATAGCATAAGTTGGATAATTTTCTTTGTTCCCTTGCACTATCACCTGACTCATGTATACTATCTGTATGGCAAATGCGTTGCTATCCTATCGGCCGGGCCAGTTCGTCGATGCCTGTTTCATTTAAGTGAAATAAATTATTGTTTATAAAAAACCTGGAACAGGCTCAAAATCTGTCTACATCTAGTTTCAGATATGTCAATATCATCATCAACCACTTTATCACCAAGATTTTGACACACATCAGAGAATGAATCAACACCAAAATTATTCAGAAATGATAAAAGAGAAGCTTGGGTATTTTCATATTCTGGTACGAAAGACTCAAGTCGAAGGCATCACAAAATCTATCCTGAAAGTCAAAATCAAACAGAGGCTGTCTGATTTGTTTTGCAGATTCACGGGTAGGGTTACTGGTGCGAAAAGTTTCAACCAATTTTTCTGTAAAAATATTTCGACTGAAACACAGCACTGATTTGCTCATTTCATTTGGCTGAGTGAACCCAACACTTTCTTCAAAATGACCGCTCAGTTGCACTCTAATTTCTCTATTTGCAACACACATGCCAGATTTTTTAAGACGAGCTTCCACTGAATTGCATCGTAGATATAGCTGAGTTTGTACCTAACATCTTGACCAATTTATGGTTCTACATCTGATATAACAGTTTCCAAAGACCTTTGCTTGGCACCAGTAAATTTGGTTTCAGACATTTTCAATTGTGAACGCTCATACTATTTTATGTAAGCATTGATGCATGTTTTATGACAGCAGAGGTCGGCACCGAAAACACCATTTTCATCCCTTAAGTCATATGTGCGCGTGTACACATCATCTTGCAGACATACTGTCGCTTCACGGAATTTGGGGCACTGTTTCACTCTGTCGGACATCCTGCACTTTTCATACACCCTCTGATGTTTAACATGACCACACACAACAGATATAGAATATACCCATAGTAGCTTGGTGTACCAAATGTTCACCACGAGTGGTGAAGTGGTGTTAACCGCGAGCCTTTGGCGCGCGGTTAACACCACATCACCACGAGTGGTGAACATTTGGTTCACCAAGCTACTCTGGGTATATTTTATTTATACCATGATCGTCAGATTATTAAGAGTCGCTATTATTTTTTCTCGACTTTACTGAGCACTAGACGTACATGCGTGCGAATCTGTTTTTGTTTACACGAGCATCAGTGGGCGATACTTCCGCTGTCAATTGTATGACCGAAACGAAATGGAAAATGAAATGGGGCCTTTTTCATTTTAATAGCATAATAACATACCATTTCGAGAAGTGGGTGCTTTATTAACATGAGACAATGCACGTTTGTTAAGTTTTGGCGTCTTAAGGGGTAAACTCATTTAAAAACGTAATAAATAATTGTCACTTTAATTTCACTCTTCGTGAGGCGGCGTGCGATAAATTTGGACAAGTTGCATTCAGGTTGACGTCACCAAAGGTCAACTTGGATGTAGTTCCACTGCACGTGTAAATTTTAACCATTGCCATCCCATTGCTGGCGTGTTCACCACGGTTGATGTGTAAAGCTATTATTTATGTCATAGGCTTTTCATATATTGTAGAATAGGTGATCATGGTATAACAATCTGTTCATATATCTTTAGCTGGTGACTGAGTCCTAGACGACAAGTAGTCAACGAAGCCACTCACCCGTCTCGCCTCAATCAGAGACACCTGCCGAGTACCAGAACCTTTTCCTCATTCAACACGCTTTGACATGAGAAAAATGATCATATACAGTCACTGAGGGTCGAAAGGGGCTTGCCCCAAACCGTCCCTGCGCGCGTTCGGCGCGCGAAACCATTCCGTCCTAGACGAGCGGGTGGGGGGTTCATTTCTTACCTGCCGTGTCGAACAGATCTTGTTTGACACCTCCCTGTTACACCAGCGTTGCTGTAAATGGCTTTTGCTTAGATATACTCAAGAGTTTTGTTATAAGTATATTTTTATAGCTATCATTTTTCATGTGACAAACAAATTCGTCTCTTCATTTCCTAGTCATTTAATCCTTTTCCTGACATCATCTCTGACATCGGCTACATCGTGTTTTCTTTTATGCGCATTTAGAGCGCTTGATATAGAATGCTTTGTTAACTTTTAGCAAATGATACACAAGTCCTTAATCGCACTCTCAGAGACAACTGTGGTGTTGTAAGTTTTACCACACCTCCCTCCATTTCTTTCCATCGCCTGATATTCTGTGAACTTCTCTGTTTATCTTCTTATCATTGAACCCCAGGAATAAAATTTCAAAATGAACTCTGACCCACCCTTGCCATGCATGTACGTACCAGTTCTTGTGCTAAATGAGTTACCTATTACCCCCCCCCCCCCACACCCCCATAGAGTGAGGAACGTGACAAGCCTGGAAATAAGCAGACTCTCGTCTTCAGAATGAGGACCTCAGAGGGTGAATTCAGAGGGTGAATTTGGTAATGCTAGCCTGCACACCATCAGAAATTGTAGGCTACTGCAACTAGAAATCTGATTCAGTAGCGATCGCGGGTTCATGTGAAAACGAGCATTGCAGTGAAACAGCTCCGTAACAGCATTAGTGAACAAGAGTCCAATTTTGTTTTTTGTTAACCAATTTGCTCGTGTTTTATCTCATGGTAATGACTGTAAACTGTGGCTAGTCCATTGGTTGCCCGTCAACTCATAAGGTTGGCCACGTTAACCCTCGATGTGGATAGACAGAAAGGATTACTGTACATACGATCGCATACGTCGTTATCCTGCTGCTCTGCCCGTCTATCTTCCCGTCTGTTTGCCAGTCTGTCCTCACATCCGTCGGTTTGCCACTCTGTCCTCGCAGCCCGCTGTCTGTTCGTTTGTTTCGTTCTCCACGCTGCCCAAGGGCACTTAAAATTAGAATACGGTATTATACGCGCCTTTTCAATCCCGTGAATCTCTTATTGGAACCTTTTCTAACCGTCCACTCAGTGGTGCAATACAGCCACCCATCTATAATTCGTGTCTTCACTTTACAGAACCCGGAAGGGGATCCGCACTTCACTTTGCCTGCCTGCCTGCCTGCCTGTCTGCCTGTTTGTTTTCAGTTTTCCTCTTCGCCTAAATTTTAGTTCGAAAATTTCTGCTGACAGCGCTTATATCAGTGCCCTTTTCTAAAAAAATATCTGATTAAAAAAAATCCACCCTCACTTTTCTGTTTGCACACACGGTCCCTCTCCACTAAAACGAAGAGTAACTCAGGAAACACAATTTGCCCACATAATCATGCCCAAGCTCGTTCGATGGAAAATACCAATGAGTCAGTGGTGCAACAATAGCCAGGGTAATAAACGTGGTCATTGGAGGCGCATGCCCGTTAGACAATAGGCCGATGGCGTGAGGCAATAGTCAGAACCGAACTCACCCTTCATTTAACACCCACAGACGCACGTGTTATTACCTTGAACAGTAGGGTAAGGTCGTGGGACAATGGGGGAAGCGGCGTGTCAAGTCTGCAAGTTGTGGCGAACAGCCGGAAATTTGACTATCGGCCATTCACAGCAATTGATTAATATTTCCTCAGTTGAATTATCAGTAAATTTTTCTCCCTTTAGATACTCAGGAATTGAACGCACTTCTTTACTTCGTCCATATTTAACAAATATCCCCATCAATCTGAAATGTTTAGACCTGATGGGGACATTTCACATTTGTGTAATATGGAGCTAAATCGAAGGGAAATACGTTTCGTTTACGAAAAAGATGGGTGTGGGTAAAAACAATCTCGGAAGGACGTGAAGTGTCGATCTGTTTCGTGGAAGTTATACATTCGTGGCTTTCAGTTTGGAAGTTCTGGTCGATCATGTGGTAGGGGATAAGCTTTGTATTATGGCTCGAAATTCCCTGACAGGTATAAATTAAATATTCTCTTGTGAAATGGCGTATATCCGTGCGATTATTGCACGGACGGTTTATACAAACTTGACGAGTTGTCATTACCCCCCCCCCCCCCCCCCACCCTCCCCATCAAAGTACAATTTTATTCCAGACTCTCCGAAGCACACATTTCGGGCGGATTACCACGAAAAGGGCGCAATTCTCTTGACAGACGTGTTTGAAACTTTGGTCCGACAGATTACGATCTATATCCCGCGTGGCACTTCACAGCTTTGGGACTTGCTTGGGACGCTCTCTTGAAACTGACCAAAATTAGATGGAAATTGTTGTCGGACGGCGACGCGATTCTCTTAACCGGAAAGGGTATCAGAGGTGGCAAATCCACAGTGTCTCACAGATAAGCGAAAAACGAACAATTATTACTTGAGAGTCTTTGACCCGACGCTAGAAGATTCAATCAAATACATCACATATTTAGCCACGAACAATTAGCACTGTTTGGTTACGACTCGACGGTTGCCAACAAGAAATTTCAACTGTGTGACAATACCGGAAGAGATTGAAGAGTGGAGACATGTGCGAGCGAATTTCGAAGCTGCGTGCCTACATTACTGATCGAGGAGAAACCGTCAAGAAATGCAAAAGCTTCAAAAATTCCAATTCGCAAAGCGATGCACCCGATTCGAAGCGATAAACACGACATCTTTCCGGATGATGAAGACAAGTTATTACTTTCCAAAGTGTGGTTTACTGGGATTTCCGGGTTATTATTTATTTATATTATTTATTGGGGTTTAATGTCACATATTTTTGCACAATGGCTAATCATGACCACATTCCGGGTTTGATTAGAAACGATAATTTAACAAGTGAATTATTCAATCAACAATTGTGTCATGTATCCGTGCGCGCAAACGAAGACGCTTAAGTTCCAATGTGTTCTATGCGCCAGTAGGCTTATGGGGACTTCATTGTTTTTTATTTTTTTTAACCCTTTACCTAATATGAAAAACAGACGACACTTGCAAAACAAATTCTTGAATAGCTATTATTTTAATTTTTTTGTCTCAAAAACATAGGTTATGACCCCTCATTGGAACGAGCTCGTTCCAATGCGGTGTCATAACCTATGTTTTAGAGACAAAAATGAAAAAATAATGAAAATTAATTGACGATTTTTGAGAATAGCGGTGGCCGTTACGTTAGGTAAAGAGTTAAATAATATAATTATCGTTAATAATGAAAAGTAATAAACAGAGTAATCGCTTGACTGGACTGGTTGCGTGAAATAATTACTTCGAGGCGAGGGACTATATTGTAAAACACTCGCACGCTCGTGTTTGTACAACGTCCCTCACCTCTCATGAATATTTCACGTAACCAGTCCAGTCAAACGATTACTTTCTATAGAATCGTACAACCGGATAGAACAAACACGTTAGCTTACAGATATCACTACGGACATCACTCGACGCTTCCACAGAATCGAGAAGATTCAGCGATTGCTCAGACCTCAAGAGAATTTAGATGGACACAGAACGTGGCAAATTGATGAAGATCTTGAAATAGAAAACACGCGCGAAGGAAATCTAGAAGGTAACAGTAAACATAAAACAATTAAATAATAAACACAAAAGTAGAACAAAAGAGAGAGAAAAAGAGAATTATGAATATATCAGTAGAAGGTGCTATTTTTCCAAATAGGCGCTTATTCAATAGATAAAACCTTTTCTTGGTGTCGTTTCTCTAGATGCATTACTTAGCGGCAGTCCTCTACAAGAAAACAAAAGCAGAATTTTGAATCAAGACGATTTCTCAGTCGACGGCACTCATTGGTTGGTGGCATGGTTTAACCCATTACCCAACCTAACGGCCAAAACCTGCCAGCGTTTTTCACAAAAATCGCCAATTAATTTTCATTATTTTTTCATTTTTTGTCTCAAAAACATAGGTTATGACCCCTCATTGGAACGAGCTCGACGAGCTCGTTCCAATGAGGGGTCATAACCTATGTTTTTGAGACAAAAAATGAAAAAAATTAGTTATTCAAGAATTTTGTTTGCAAGTGTCGTCTGCTTTGCAGGTTAGCTAAAGGGTTAAGAAAAATAAAAAAATAACTTAGAATTTCGATATTTGCAGGATCGCACTTTTTAAGGAATTTATGATTTCGATACTTGCGGGATCAATATTGAACTATTTCTACTCCTGTAGTAAGGACGAGAATTTTGAGTTATCTCCCGTCATTTTTCACGCATCTAAGCGCACGTGGTCATGTTTGACATGTAATTGTCTCCAAGGAGGAGAGGTGTTATCTGTCTCAAGGCCATAAATAGAGAAAAAAGACCACTTTTCAAAGTTAAATGGAACCATTAAAACAATAACATATCCAAAACATGTTTATAGAACAAAGAAAAGTAATTTTTGCTTTAATCAAGTCTATGTCCATCCAACTTTTCTCGTAATGGTTTAGTACATGTTTAGGACTTTGAAGTAACCCGCCTCAGTTTTTTTCTAACAAATTAGTAAGGTGATGTAATGGGATAAAAAGTTAAAATTTAATAAAAAATGGAACCACTAAAAAGTAATTCTAACAAAACGAATTTGATACCATTTTAAAAAGTATGTTATAAAGTATTTGATCATATATCCGTCCATTACGTAAAAAAAAAATTGTGGCAAATGAAAGTTTTTCATTTTTCTTCCATACATCGCTATAGTAATGTAGATTGCCATCTTTACCTTTGTTTACACCCATGCGTATGCAGGGGAGTAGAAATAGTTCAATATTGTACCATTTAAGGAATTTAGGAAGTATTTGAAATCGGATCGAGTACAGCCTCCAGATCAAATGATTTCCGGACATTTACAAAATAAATTATTTCAGTTCTAGTGCATGCTAGATAGTACCCTGCCGTTGTCGAGAACACGCGATGTGGCTGGACAGTGGCGGTAGGTTGTGCTTACTCGACTCTAGGCGTTTGTGCTTCAATTCACCAAATACTCTACGCAAAATGAATTTGCTCTTCAACCGGATTATTCCCAGCCATGTGCATAGTTGCAATTTATAGAATTCAAAGCCACACACCATCCAAACACTACCTTGACACTCAGTCAACTTTCATTCTAAAGTTCCTTTGGCTTTTTCATCAGCTGGTAGCTCGAGAGTAGAAGGGAGGGAACTGCTGCATGGAGCTTCCCCTCCTCCAGCATTGATCTTTACAGGACCTCATACTATTCCCATTCTTCCCACCTCTCCCGCAAAAACAGATGGGAGGCAAATAACATTTGTACTAAATTTATTGCTAAAGGTTAAGCCATCACCCATTTTACAAAACCGTTTAATCAAAGGCATCCCATGGAAACCAACCAGCATATTGCAGGCACCAGCAACAAATTTCTCATTTTTGCATCTCCAAGTCCCGAGGGTAACGCCTGGCAGAAGCAGATAGTAGTATTACATCTAGACGTGGTGTCCTCTAACCAATCGTCTTCTCTGTGTTCCTACAATATTACTCCGCCGACGCTCACCGCCGTTAATGACAGTGATCGCAGCGGTCTGCCCACTCATAGTAAAGCATGAATATTCGACTCATTTCGAGATTTTCTCCTGGTCTCTGTTTGTCCCAGATGAGAAAGGAACGGCCACGCTTTTTATCCATCACTAATTGTCCGGATATTGCATATATTAGATTTGAGTCGCTAAAAGTTCAAAGTTCTGCATTTATATTGTTTGAGATTATTCCACGTAAACATTCGTAAACGGACTAAAGGCTAGCATTGACGGCATTAATACAACAATAGGATTTATAGAATTACCATTGGACACCATCAATATTATCAATGGCACTAATGAGTTGAAAAAATAAGAGATGGTTGAATGATACCGTTTTTCTTGAGGATTAACGACCCTTTAAGCAGCCAGTTTCATTTCGCTTTCATGTAGTGAACCGAAGATCTACAGAGAACCATCGAGCAGCACATAATAACTATCAGGCTATCCAAAGTTCTAACACGGCATAAGTAGGGTTAGCAGTGGTTGAATACAAATACGTTTTAGGTGTGCTGTACACCTTAGTATACAGCGCAAGCGTGCAACACCCAACCACGTTGGCATGTCGGGATTAAGTTTCTTGAAAATACCACAATGCAGAATAAAGGAGTCGCCGGCAAACTGTCAACCTTTCGGTTTGAAACTCAATGCGCTAATCAATGAGTCGACGAACTCGGAATGGATAATTACGGTCTAACTTTGAACACCGTTTTGGGGTGTACATTTACTAAGTTCCTGAATTGTGATCAATTAACTGTATTACATGTTGCCTTCCCATCCACGGCCAGTGAGTGCATAGTCTCTCAGGACCTGAGAAATAATTAGTGCACAACTACAGAGCTTATCAGGGGCCAATATTATAAAACATTTACAATTGTATTTTCTGGAATTGTATTTTCTACCTATTAATATAACTGACTAGAATGAATCATTCACATTTTACAAGATATGGCAATTTTCCAAGGGGCAAATTGCCACATCATTGAAAATGCTTATGGTTCATTTTAACCCAATTAAAGTCATAACTAGATAATACAGTTCTAGAAAATACAATTGTAAAAGCTTTATTATATTGGCCCAGAGAAGAGATGCTGAGTTCGGATGAATAGTAGACTAAGTCTTACTTGAAACGACAATATCTCGTTTTTATGTTTGCATCCCCCCCCCCCCCCCCCCCATCAAAACAGCAACTTGTTTATGTCAACCTGACAATCCATTCTCAAATCAGTTTTACGCTGTTTGAAATGCAGCTAGCGACCCTATTCCTCTGAGTAATTCCCAAACTGAAAATTCTATGACTGTTATCTTCAAAATACATTATTTCATTTTTGCAATCATTATTTCTTTCTTTTCATTCCAAAAATATATTATTTATATTTTAAGTACACACTTGGAGGTGGGGTGGGGGGGGGGGGGGGGGTATCGAAATTTAGTATTTCTACATATAGAACACAAATTGGGGAAATCCTAAAAATAGAAAATATTTTTTATGATTTACACACATCTTATTTTAATTTATTTTTTTTTTTTTATTCTCAAAAGAGAACATTTTTATTTCTATTACACATTTAATTTTTTGTGTGTTTCTTTTTTAATCCCAAAGTGCATTATTTCTATTTTAAGCGAACATTTTATCTGTGCGGGGGGGGGGGGGGGGGGGGGACGATGACTCCACAAATACATTTCTATTTTAATATGAGAATTTTATTTTCAAGTCTCGAAATCATTATTTCTATTTTAGTACAAATTTATTCTATTTGTATTAGTGTTGATTTTCAAAATAGATTATTTCTATTTTCGTCCATATTTTATTTAATTTTATTCCCCAAATAGTTTACTTCCATTTGTAGTATTTTTGTTGTTGTTGATGTTGTGCTAAATAAGGTGAATTCACGAAAAGTAACTTCTAGAACAATATGTTTTGCCTTATTTCCACCTTAGCATTATTCCGCAATAAATGTGCGAATATTCGCATAACTTTGCGAGCATTTGCCACATGATTGTGAATATTCGAAATCACTTTGCGAATATTCACAATAACTTTCAGTGTATGTGCAATATGTTTCGGAATACTCCCAGTTCATTTGGGATTATTCGCCGTAATAGCTTTGCGAATATTCGCACTAACGCAGAGATTAAAAGTAATAAATCTCCCTTATATAGACGAGTTTAAACCACATAGAACTTGGAGATGGGGTATTGATCGGGGTTGTCAGTATAATGAGTGTCTTATGCACTTCTCGGATACAACATGTGTGGAAGGTGAACTATTTTTTGTTTTGTGTGTGTCCTACACGTGGAGTTCAAACGTTATTGACACCTCGTTATGTAGTATGAGGAGAAGCTCTTCTGTTTGTATATTTGTTGATGAGATTGACAGGGAATTTAACCTTTCATTTGCAGTGGTATCCTTTGTGTATGTTGTTGAACTTACGGCGGGTGCATTTTCTTGTGTATTGCTCAAATTGTTGCTTTGTGTATGGGGTTGGGCGGAATACATTTTTTTTTATTTATAACATGTACAAGGTGTATACGTTTTCTATCGCCTGTGATAGAGTTGAGGTTGTCCAAGGAAGCTACTTCCGGAATGAACTTCTATGCGTTGCATAGGGGCATAAATGGTAAGTGGAATTTTATTACTTTCCAACGTGTGATTTACTGGGATTTCCGAGTCTGATTATAAACGATAACTTCACAAGTGAATTATGCAATCAACAATTGTGTCATGTATCCATGCGCGCAAACGAAGACGCTTTGCCGTGGGTGTAATGGGGACTTCATTATTTTTTAACCCTTTACCTAAAAGAATGAACAGCAGACGACACTTGCAAAAAAAAAAAATTCTTGAATAACTATTAATATCTTCAATTTTTGTCTCCAAAACATAGGCTATGACCCCTCATTGGAACGAGCTCGTTCCAATGAGGGTCATAACCTATGTTTTAGAGACACAAAATGAAAAAATAATGAAAATTAATTGGCGATTTTTGAGAATAGCGCTGGCCGGTTTTATACGTTACGTTAGGTAAAGGGTTAAATTATATATTATTATCGTTAATAATGAAAGTAATAAACAGAGTAATCGCTTGACAGGACTGGTTACGTGAAATAATTCATTCGAGGCGAAGGACTATTTTGAACAACGCCCTTCACATATCATGAATTATTTCACGTATCCAGTCCAGTCAAGCGACTACTCTCTATATAACTGTCGCCTCATGATAGATGTATACATATGAATATTTGTATCGGAATATAGTTCGCAGTAAGGTGCATAGTTTCAGACTCCAACTCAAAGATGGATTGTTCGTACTCGTGTCAAAAGTGCGAAAAAGAATCATGTCATAAAATTTCCGGTTTTGTCACTCTCCATAGCAATTTCGTCACTTGCTGCCTTTCAAACTGTGCACAGGTAAAACCGATTTGGAAATGGATTATCAGGTTGTCATAAACAGATTAATGGGGGGCGTCTAGTTCGCCTACACATGTCTACACGGCACAACGCCAATCAATATATATATGTAGAACATTAGAATGAAAATAAATAGAAATTCCTCCCTTCTACCAGCTGAGCACAGGCTATCTCTGCAAACGAATGGTTCAATTTCCTTCCAATGCCATCAACAAAGATACCAGCAGAAGGGCCCCTCCAAATAATCAACTATAAACCCTATGATTGCAAGGTATTACTGCGGAAAATACTACCCTCTAGTTCGTAGTAACAACACATATGCCAGGAGTACCCCCTCCCAGTAATATTCACTTAGGTGGTAGTAATCTTCGCATACTTCTGTGCAGCTATAAGCCTTATGATTGCCGTGGAAAGCTGCGGAAATACTAGTCTCCCGTTCGTCAACGAATGTGCATATGGAATAATGTCAACCAATATAGAGGAAGTGTTAATGTAAGAGGTCACAAGTCTTAATTCCGAGATAATAGGCCTAAATCTTAATTTGGAAGTAACAAGTCTTACTTTATTGGTACGATATCTTAATTCATAGATAATCATTTTTAATTCAGAGATACGCAAGTCTTAATCCAGAGGTAATATACTTTATCTCGAGCAACTTTCAGGGTATATGGAGATTTAATACCTGGATGTCGATTTTCGATGCTGAAGCGCAAGCCGAAGGGTTGAAATAGGTGAAATCCAGGTAAGTAGTATGAGATGAGGTAACCGGTCCCCCACTGGCAGGACCCATTGCAGAACCTATGAAGTGGCGTCATGTCACGTGACCCAGTAGCATCATGTTTGGTTGTCATGGTAACCCGTGTGAACGACCGTCGTGTGACGTCATCCCTATAGTGATACGTGGTGTTAGTGCGCATGCGCAGCGCGTGCTGTTAGGGTGATACGTCTTTCCGTCGTCCATTTTGTATACTGGAGACCGCTATCTTGGTTTCTATGGTAGCACGTGGTTGCTATGTTACCCAATTTTCTACAATGGGGTGGGGACATGTTCGGAGGGTGTGTTCCTTTGAACAGGAGGAATCTCCCGATTTGTAGAATTACCACAAACAACTCGACAATCCCCCCGAATCACCAAAACGAATTATTTACTACGGATTCCTCATTTTATCGGTTTAGCACGTAGTGCTGTAGTATCGAGGGGGCCCGGAGTAAGTTCGATTAAACTGGAGTAATTTTCTGGCTCGGATTTCCCCCAGGATCCTTTTTAGGACCGCCATACCATGGATTATAACAGTAGCACGTAGTGCTATAGTACTGAGGGGCCCCTTTGGATTGTAGCCAGCCGATAGACAACCTCCATGAAAGCCTATATCATTCCTAATGCCAAGAATCTATCGAGTAGTTACTGATAAATCATTGCTCAAACGGCTCGAATCCCACCGAGCAATAAGCCATAGAGTATTTACTCGAACGAGTGACTCGCACATACGACTCTTAGCCTAATTTCGGTATTTGCGGATACCTATGACCTGGTATTGTATTATTTGAGGATACCTATCGAGGATACCTTCTGGAGAATCCTTTTTTTGTCGTATGAGGCCATGAGGTCCATTAGAAAATCTCTCAATGAGGTATAATTTAGAAACCCTCTTAACCTCATTTCGCTTGAGGCCATGAGGGCCATGAAATATTCCCTCAATGAGGCCTAATTTACTATCCCTCTTAGTCTAATTTCGGTAGATAGATAGATATTTTATTTAACGGTATAGTTTACATGCAATTACATATTTAACTATAAAATACACATTGATAATTAGACAATGATATTCAGTCCATACCGTTGGGAGATAACATAGCCAGATTGGCTGTCTACCTGTCACCCCGTAATACATTTAACTCCAAAACTGTCTACGTGCTCTGCGTATTAAGCTTTGATAGAAAAATCTACTAGTATGGATACTTGTGACTAGCCAGTAGAAATGCAATTTTGACTCGGCTACGTACCCCATTAATCTATTTTTTTTTAAATGGACGACTTTCCAGGTTCAAAAAGGTGGCTAATGGTGAATGTGATAGTGGGTATCCCGACCCCTCCGTGGTAATCTGATATTATTATGATTACCAAACTGGGCGGAGTTTAAATTTAGAAAACAAATATGGCACGGTTCAAGTACTGTTCACCAGTCAAGAAAAACATAATGGACACAATATTATACATAATAAGTCCTCGATCTGTCGACAGTTTGGTACACTTAAGTTATTTAGGTTATCGGTGTGGCAACCCCTTCTGCAGAGTGTAACAGTCAGGACAGTACGGGTCGTCACACTGATAGCTTTTTTGATATGAGGACAGAAGTTTCGTTCTTAACTTCTCTTTAAATTAGTTTTTTATTTTCTATGTTTCGCACGTCAGGGTCCAGTTCGTTCCAGATTTTCGGAATGGCATGTGAGGGCAGCCTATTTAAAGTCTTTGATCGTTTTTTTTGGATACGTACCAGTCCTGATTGCCTTGTACTCATGTGTGATTGAGAGATTGGGGAAGTAAACTAATGTACGAAAGATTCTGGAAGTTTTCCATTTCTCCAAATAAACACAAATAGATCGGCATACAGTTTGTACAAGTCGGTGACCTTCAATATTTTATCTTTTATGAATAATGGGTCTGTGTGGGAATTATACTTTTTGTTGTTTAATATTCGAAGTGAATGTATTTTTAGTAATTTATTAATTCCTCTTGAGTTTCGCCATATTTGAATGCCGTATACCAAGTGACAGTGGACCAAAGAATAATAGAGCATCTTCATGACATGTTGTGGTAGCAGGTTTTCTGCTCTGTTCAAAGTATAATTTGCCCATCCAATCTTAGAACATTTTTTTCATATATGAGTTTGATAAGATAAGTGTTCATCAATTTGAATACCTAAAAAAACTAAATATTTATCTTCTTCATTTGAACCCACCCTTTTTAATTTTTTACTATTCATGAAAATGTCGGGGTGAATGCAACTATTAGCTTTATGGTTTGGATTAATAATAATGTTTTTTGTTTTGTTGGTGTTCAGGGCGAGTTGATTTGCCCAGCACCACTCATATAGATTATTGAGTTCATGGTTAAAATGGATATCTATGGGATTGATATTAGGGGCTGAGAGTCATGAGCAGTTGTGTCCTCGGCAAATGACAAGAGATTAAGAGTTGTAGAACGACTGATGTCATTTATATATAATAGGAATAAGGCTGAACCAAGAACTGAGCCCTTCGGTATTTGAGGATACATATGGCAACTGAGCCCTTCGGTATTTGAGGATACATATGGCTTTGTATTGTTTTATTTGTGGACACCTATCGAGGATACGCCTGGTATTGTATTATATGAGGATATCTATCGAGGATACCTTTTGGAGAATCCCTTTTTTGTCGCATGAGGCCATGAGGGCCATGAGAAAATCCCTCAATGAGGTTTAATTTACTATCTCTCTTAACTTCATTTCTTTTGAGGGCATGAGGGCAAGAACAAAATTCCCCAATGAGGCCTGATTTACCAGCCCTCATAGCCCCATTTCGGTATTTAAGGATACCTATGATCCGGCTCCTATACAGCTCCTATCTCCTATATGGCTCCTTTTCAGTTCCTACACAGGTAGTCTTACCAACGGTTTCCATCTTATCTCCAAAGCTCCAGAGCCACTACTTGTCTGCAGTCTATCTGTCCTATCATTAGCTTCTACAGCAGTCTTGTGCCATTGCCGCCTTGTATCAGTACTATTGGCTATACTACCATCCATTAATATTGACTTGTAACACTACTTTCTAGCAATACCTATCTCGGTCTCGACTATAATATCGATCAAGGTTGAATGCGATTGCTTCATTTCCCATGAAAACATATAAACGTGCTATATAAGGCATTCCGTAATTGAGATTCCCATCCGACTCTGAGTCTAATATTCGGAAGCAATCGGATCGGATTGTTGCAAGCAACGTGTACATGCCACCAAGTAGTGAGAAGACAAAATATGATGGTATTCTACTGTCATCCTCCGTGAAGAAAATTAGAGAATGAATTGTTTTCTCCTGAATTCAGATTTCCATTCCCTGAAATCATTGTAATTCAGTGCACGTTGAGACAATGCCGCGAAAAGACGAACAAAAACAAACGCTGTCACGACATTCACAACACAGAAAATAGATTAAGTCTATTTATGTAACAAGGCCACACTTCTCGAGGAGAAGAAGTTTGTTCATTACGCCATTCGGTGTATATTCAGCGTTCCAATGTCTGTCGTATAACTCTTATTGCCATGGAATAAAGTTTGCAACTTTTCAGATGCGCTGTACTCTATCTCGTGTGTCGTATTCGTGTCTTCAGGTGGTTTATTGTTATTTAAAACGACGATGTCATATTTAAAACCTGCGCTGGGGATGGGGTGGGGGAGGGCGGAGGGGGGGGGGGGGGGGGGCAGGGGTGCTGTTGAATCATTGCATGTGTATCACTCACGTGATTTTGCAGTCTCTGCGCGGATTTGAAGCCGAATGAGTTAACGGCGCTTCTGGAATTTAGCGGTCAACATTTTTAATGTTAACCATCAAAAACATCTGAAAAATTATCAGTCATTGAATATGGTGACATTTTTTACGCCCTGTTATGTTGACAAAAATTAGACAATGTCCACGGAGTGTGGGCCAGTGTGGGTGGAACTGGAAATTATGGAATAGCATTTTCACGTAATTTCTGCTCATGCAATTTGCGAGTACTTACAGATGTTTGTAACTTTTGTTTTGTATTATTAACTGCAGTACCAATATTAGTGGGAGACAGCTTAACAATTCTCGCCATTCGAAACGCACAAGTCGAGACAAAAAGTCATTCTTAGCACTTGGATGTTTCTCGTGCAACAAACTGGTAACAACGGCGCAAGTTCTTTTTACCTACATGTTTCAGAATGTCTGGCGTCATTGTTATGTTTCGGCCACTTTAGTCAATCTGAAGAAGCATCCAATGCTGAAAAAGAGAAAAGAAGCCTTAATTCAAAGATAAGTAAGTCTTAATTGACGAGAAAACTGTGAACAACATTCCGAAGTGTGATACTAAGGCTAAAACAAAATACAATTGTTTCTCAGGCATCGCAGCATTGAAAAATATGACCTGCGTTCGATATTTTTATTGATATTTTGAGGTTGGTACCTGTAGTCATTCAGTAGCCGACGGACGTCTAAAACGTTTCCCATCACACGAAAGTAGTAGACACAACTAAAAACGGTGGATTCGAAATTGAAAAATCATTCCACAGATGAATAAAGGCTATAACCCTTCCTACAAGCAGGGCCCACATCGTGCTTAAACTAAAGGGTATCTCGAATAACAATGTGTCTTCATGATAAAAACAAACATTCAATGACCACTTCCTTTTGCAAATCTATTTACACTAGAAAAGGAATCAATAATAAAATAAACCGGCCATTTAAAAAGTTTGAACGCTAAAACGAAACATAAACTAAAACCTAAAGCAGTTCAAACGGCTGCTAAAGCGACCTTGAATATATCACAGCTCTGCCAAACATACTGTAGGTTTTCAAAATATTTTTTATGTATTTATTGATTGGTGTTTAAGATCACATACCTATGCACAAGTTTTACAGGTGGAGGAAACCGGAGTACCTGGAGAGAACCACCGAGCATCGATGATCAACTGTCAGCTCCTCAACATTCTAACTCTGTTTAAGCTCCGCTCAAGCAGGTTTACAGCGGTTGAAGGCATGTGCACAATCGACGTGCAATACGCCTTAGTACACGGCGTCATCGTGCCCCCATGTAGGCAACCGGGATAAAGTGTCTTGCCCAGGACACAACGTGGGTCGTCCATGACAGGGATCGAACTCGGAACCTCTAGCATAGAAGTCCAACAGTCTACCACTGAGCCCCCCGCGCACCCAGGTTTTCAGAAAAGCTGATAGATGATCGTAAGATGATCAATTCAAGATTTGTTGGAAGACCTTTGACTTCGTTTCGCTCAATAATCAGCTACTAGGGCAGGTATCAGGTGAGTTCGTCGCAATACAAATTCGGAACAGGTGACTTCTATCTGAATCCCCGTGAGGTCTGTATCTGTATTTGTATCTGTATTTTTACATCCAAATAACCTGCCTTTTTTCCAATTCTGTGGGATGAGTCTTACGTTCCTTCTGAGAAAGCCGAACGTGGATTTAGCTTTCTTTGAAATCTTGTTGATGTCGGTTGTCCATTTTAGGTCCTTTGAAATTCTCAAACCAATGTCGAGGTTATTTTCCACCTGTCGCGAGTGTCCCATGATCCAGTGCGTAACATTTACCGCATGCTGACCTCAAAGCACTTCTTTGAGTTGAATTTCATTCCCCAGTTGTTCGATCCTTCTTCCAAGTCTATTAGATCCTGCTGTTTTTAACTGGTCTTTGGTGTTGTTGGTTTGTCTGTACAGCGGGCAGTCATCCGCACACAGTCTCAGTGTAAATATCACACACTCTGGTTGTTTATATGACATAGAAGCAGTAGAGGTCCAAGGACTGTCTCGTGCGGCACTCCAGAGTCAGTGTCAATATCACTCGAAACGCTGCCCTTAAAAATTACCTTCATCATCTTTTCTAGTAGGAATATACGTGGGCTGGATTTGTGAGTTCGGTCCAAGTTAGTTCATCTATCCACTCCCCTGGAAAGTGAGTTAGGTCCACCTAAAAGTGAATTCCCCTGAGAGGTAGTGTTTCAAGGGTGTAGTTATAAACATTAACTAAGTTAGGATATTTTAAAAAAGTATGGGTGAATTCAACCCACATCTTAATAACCTGGATGGATCTATGATCTCACTCACAAGCAGGGGTGGCTCCAAGGGAATGTCAGTGGGGGACTGCAGCCCTCTCGCCAGAGAGGCCAAACTTCCCCCTCCCCACACCTTCTGGGGAGCTCTTCTATTTTATTACATGGTGTCCTGACTACACTCAAGCATCAGTTTAACTGTTATATTCCATCCCTCCTGAACCCCGACGCATGAGCTTCAATCTGGTGGAGAGGCATTAGATAACCGTCTCGTAGAGTTGTATGTATCTAGACCCCCACCCCCACCCCCGCCTCCAACAACTTGAGAAACTCTCCTTTTTATTGTGAGGTTTCTGGGGCACAGCATAGCATCTGAGATGGCTATGAACTGTCCATCTTCCGCCCCGGGGCTCCAACCCTGGGTTGGTGGATGGGCAGTATATATCTGTCTAAAGACATTTAGGATGTATTTCACGCATTTCCGATACTCACATGTATTAAATCTTCATACGAAGCAGTGGGTGACGATTGAATACAAAAAAATAAAAAATAAAAATAAAAATAAAATCCTCCCTCCCTCATTCGTTTAAAAAAAGTGCATGAGAATCAATTATTGTTTTGCATGACCGAATACGCAAATATATATGAATTCTATTGGGCGTTAAATATGTCAAAAACAACTGATCTCAGTGGTGAATATTTAAAATGTTTATATTTCTTTGCTAGAAAATGGTATAGTTTGTGTGGGTATGGTGTGTACACGTACAGTGCAGCCGCCGTGCGTGGTCACTTTCTACGGGTAGGCAATATTTCCACGAACGGAGTATTATTTGATTCCAAACAGAAATTACTGCCATCAACAAGTTAAACTTACGAAAAGTATAAGCGTCCCCGCACCACCCCCTGAGTATAATCGGTGGTTGCTCATTAAAAAGGGGATTGTAATTTTTTTTCTAACAGCATGTGCAATTACCATCTTTTTTCCAAAGATACATCGATATTAAAAAACTATGATATCTGCCTCTGACATAATTCATAGAACCGTTCGAATAGCGGAGCAATGAAAGCAAGAGTTCCATGAAAAGGCATACAGACATAACGTCACCAAGACATAATTCCCCAACTTGGACAAGGAATTATCTCCATCCGTTTGCCTTTTTGTGTGTGTGTGGAGGGGGGGGGGGGGGGGGGGGTTGGTGGGGGAGTGGAGGCGGGGGAGGTATGTCCCACATTCGTTGCAAATCATTATACCATGAATTGTTTCTGAATTAGTGTGAAATAAAGACGCACATCATAGATTTGACTTCTCTTTATAATGAAAAGTTAACATTTCGCATGGAATCAAGTTTAAGTCTCTGTGGCGAGCAATTAATTAGTGCAAGGTAATCACACATTCTCAAAGCTCTAAGATAATACAAATCCAAGATGTCACGCTTTTTGTTTTTAATGGTATTTTCGTGGTAAAAAATTGAAATGTTGGCATCATGTTTCTGTGAAAAACGTAAGTGCACTTGAAAGTCGGGTCATCGGTAACTGCCATCCGTATGGCAAATATGTTGAATTCAACATGATCTCCGACGCTCAACTAGCTATTGTGAAGGGCAGATTCACTAGAGAAATGTCTGGATTAATCTTGTCTTGTGATATTTAAAATGTTTTTAAAGATGTCCACGATATTTCACATCTTTTAGACCTTGAGACAGCTCTCGATTCATTGGAATGTTTTCACATTGAAGAAGTTTTTGCATTTTTCGGTTTTAGTTGTCATATAATGCACTCGCGCGTTTAACACTTTACCCAACGCAGACGATATCAGAGTTTATTATATTAAATATACTTTTTTTAAATTTTTCAAAACATTTCAACAAAACCATATCATGTGGCCCCTCATTGGAACGAGCTCGACGAGCTCGTTCCAAAGAGGGGTCACATGATATGGTTTTTTTTAACATTTTTTAAAAAAAGGTATTTTTTTCAGTTGCTGAATTTGCATATTACGCGGGCGGATGCGGCCGATACGTTGGGTAAAGGGTTAATAACAATAAATGTAAATACATCTTGAACAACAGACACTGCTTCAAACAATTCGGACATCAAAAGGTCATTATAACGAGTTGACAAGTCATTATACCGAGCGTGAATTCGTTAGAACGAATTATAATGAGATGCGAAGCTATTATTACGAGTCATAAACTATAGAGAACTGACAAGTGTTATAACGAGTTGACAAGTTATAACGAGTTTAAGAAGTCATTATAACGAGCTGACAAATCATAATATCAAATTCACAAGTAGGTATAACGAGTTGTGATTTCGTTATAAAGAAATGACCAGTCATTGCAACGAATTTTCAAAGTTATTTTAACGAGGTGTTAAGTAATTGCAACGGGTGGAAATTAGTTATAACGACACGACAGAGCATTATATCGAGTGGAATAGTCATTGTAATGAGTTCTGGAATCAATAACATAACGGCCAATAATTGTGCAGTGTGGACCTACATGTAGCTACTCGGCGCACCTGATAAAAAAATGTTGGGTCGGCTGAAAGTTGCTCATGGGAGCCAGATGCCTCTGGTTATTTCAAATCGTCCCTATTTGTACGGCTAGCATAAACTGTCGCAGGTTGGGGAACATATTCTTCGACCGCTACCGCCGTATTATCCGCTACTATCACACATGATCACTTTGATAAAACATAAGCAACACTGGTACATGTAGATACCACATTACTAACTGGTTCCACTGCACTTTTATAATATTCAATAGGGTTATTTGGCAGGGTTGTCCTTAGACTTGCCGAAATTCCAGACATGTGATTTAACGTAGGTACATTTGTTTGCACTAACCCTGTACTTGACAAACTTCCAACAGGAGTATATGGAAGGTCAACCTCCTTCAGAGTCTCAATCAATAACTTTATTTGATTTTGCATTTCCTCATTTATTTCGTATTCGTGATTGCATTCAATATTTCTAGTGGCCTGTCCTGTCGTGTTACTAACAGGTTCAGACCCAGACAGGATTATAGGCAAATCTGATAGGTACCACTCATATGCAGGTTTGGACAAATCAATGCTAAGGGGACTCTTGGGTGCATTAACAATGTACTACTCCTGGTATTTGTAATGGTAGCTTCTACCTCACTCACAGTTGTTTTTGATATTTTCTTTGTTGATTAATGCGAATTATTTTCTTTGCACTCTTTAATTGCTTTAGGTTCTCTCTCTCGGGGTCAGGACATATTGTTGCTGGTTTGTTATACCCTTGGCGCCTCTGTTGGTGTTCAGGCATGATATATGATCTTGAATTGCTAACTACGTAGTTGCATTTTGAGCACGTGACACTGTCACCGTGTTTTTCCCGCTGATGCCTTTTACGCTTTTCTTTACTTTCAAAAATCTTTCCGCCGTCATAACACTTGATGCTACTACCATGTTTCTCTTTACTTGATCTTCTGTAAATAAAAATAAGACACACTCCTAAGCAACAAAGCATACCTATCATTTTTACCTGTAAATTTATTTACAATGTTGATTCATAGCTCCATACAATTCTGTCTATACAACTTGCTTTTAATCTTAGTTCTCCACACATTTTTTAGTTCTAATCACCCTTACTTCTTGTAACGACTCCTTTTTCTTCTATGATCCATCGATTTACATGGCCGTTATATATCTTGAATCTGTTGTGAACTATTTGCGGCTTAGAATTTGGACCCTTTTGAATTTTATATTTCAGATCACACAGTCTTCCAACCACGATATATGGTTCTTCATATCTGTTCTGCAATTTGGAGATACACCCTTAAAGGTTCTACAATTGTGTAACAAAACAGCATCTCCTACTTTCTAATTACAAAGCTTGGTATTTATGTCATAAAGACGTTTCTGTCTATCACTAGCTTTAACCATATTTTCTCTAACAATCTCAAGTACTTTCCACATTCTATCCTGCATTTGTTGAATATATTCACATTGATTTGACTTACTCCCAGTTCCTAGTACAGGTGATGGTTAACAAATCGTCGCCTGAGTGCTAGAATGCTCTATGTCCCCTATGGGACATAGAACATTCTAGCACTCAGGCGGCGAAATATAAGGTCAATAGACAGTTCAATTTCACGTCCTAACATCATTAATGCGGAGGTTTCCCCAATACTTTCTTGTACGGACGATCGATATACCAGCATAATTAAAGGGAGATGGGTATCCCAATCTTCTTGACCATTCGAAATATGTTTGCTCAACATATCCAACATCGTTCGGTGCATCTAGTGCGTCACTCTGTGGATGATATTCGGAAGTACGTGTTTTGTTAAATCTCAGTCGGTTGCAATAACCGTTTAAATAATGCACTTTCAAACTGAGTACCTCTGTCAGTATGTACCTGTCGGGATATGCCATAGCGACAAATAAATTCATCAGTTAGCTTGGACTGCTTCCATATTCCGTGTTGGGTATGCTTCAACCCAACAACTGAAATAATCTGATACGACCAAACTATATTTAACTCCCATGTGAGACTCAGTCAACAGTCCCAAGAAATCAACGGCTACTCTCTCTAAAGGTACCTCTACAAAGGATTGCTGCATAGCTCTTTTCTTATTGGCACAGGCTTCTTCCTCAACTGACACTCTCTACACTTCCCAATAAATAACCCTATTGGACTATGGTACCCAGTCCAATAAAAAACGACTTCTAACTTTAGCCACTATTCTTGTGGCTCCGAAATGACCTCCCGTTGGGTCGCCATATAACATACAGAGAACATCATTTCTCCAACATATTGGAAGTACTAATTGCAATAAACTTTGTCTATATCATCAAAATATTTTCTATACAGAATACCATTACATTAGGCTCAGCCTATCCTGTTGTGCCAAATATTTTTTTTATCCTCGAGATGTCTCTCTAAGAAGGTCGTGTTCCAGATTCCTTCCACGGTACTACCTCTATTAACGTTGGGCCTCGTTGCTGGACATCCCTTGTCTCCTCAGGGAATTTACTCAGCACCCACTAATTAGTTCCATGTCCGTCTAAAGATTCTTGCCAATTAATTTTGTTCAAGAACTCAGAAGTTCCCTTCTGTGCCGATTGCGCTGAACTCCATGGAGTAATATCTACTCCGTTGGCTGCACATTTAATTTCTGCTACGCCAGTTTCATTTTCTTTAGATATGTCTAACTTTTGCTGATTATCTTTCCTTTGGTAGTGATCACAATGAGTGTATGTCTTCCAAGAATGGCGTTCTGGTGTAGTCTACCTGCTCGATGCTGATGGTAAAATCATATGTTTCTAGGACCTCCAGCCAGCGAGCTAACTGACCATCTGAGTTCTTAATGCCCTGTGGACAGTCCTAACTGGACATTTTACGCCATATAAGTATGGATTGAAGTTAATTATAGCTGCTACAACAACCAATAGTTCTTTTCTGGTTATGCAATAGTGCCGTTTTGTCTTTGACGGCGTTTTGCTAAAATAAGCACCAACATGCTCTCCGTCAAGGTATTCTTGGAATAGTACAGCTCCTTACCCATGACCACTGGCATCAGTATGAAGAGTGAATGTTTTTATCATATTGGGGTACTTTAATATTGGGGCTGATATAAATGCGGACTTCAGTGTTTGAAGAGCTTCCTCGCATTCTTTACTCCAATTGAATTTGGTGTCTTTTTCTGTCAATTTGTGAAAGGGTTTAGCTATTTTAGAGAAGTTCATTATAATACGACGATAGTATGTACAAGTATCCAAATAGTTTCGTACATCTTTCACACATTTAGGCTGACTCAACTTTTTAACTACTCCTACTTTTATCGGGTCTTCCTCAATGCCCCTTTCAGATATAGCATGACCTAAAACGGTAACTTTTGTTTGGAATAAGTGACATTTCTTAAGAGCTATTTTCATACCAGCAATTTGAACTCCGTCCAAAACCGTCTCAAGTTTTTCTAAATGCTTATCAAAGGTATTGGAAATATTATAATGCCATTAATATATAGAACACATGTTTGTGATTGTAAACCAGCAAGTATATGTTCCATTAATCGCTCGAAAGATGACGCCCATTGCATAATCCGAACGCCATGAACTTGAATTCAAACAGTCCACTGGTTGTGACAAACGCAGTTTTCTCGCGGTCTTCGGGTGCCACTTTTAACTGCCAGTGTCCGCTTTGAAGATCTAAAGTAGAGAATAGTTTATTACACATCCATTAAACTTTAAACCCTTGTATTCAACGGAATCGCCGCTATGATATAAATGATTCTGTATTCAACGGGTGATACGCAAGCCAGAACTTTTTACTGTACCGTTTAGTTTCGCTTCGAAAAGTTTCCACATTTCGTTATACAATCATCGACCGTCTGTCGCATAGTGTGAAAATGAAAACGTCCAAAGCAATATAAAGTCGGTTCACAAAAAATTAGCCAATAATGAGATAAAATTTTTTAAAAAACCCAATCATTTCCAACCAGAACATTAACCCAGTCCCGTTGCCGTCTCGTTTTGTGGATCCCATTATATCTAATTTCGGTAAATCTTCGTACACCTTGACATGCTTCGAACTTCTTTTAAAAACGTTTCTCCCAGTTGTTTTGCAAATCTGCACATATTTGTACTTATATTTTCACTAACAGTAATAGCCACCAAATGGTTAGGCGTAAATGGGCACCAGCCCATCCACGACTAACCATTTGGTGGCTATTTCTGTTAGTAAACAGCGATAGGAATTTCAACAAACACTGGTTCCGAAAAGGTTGTTTTGATTTTCTTATCGATCCATACGATCAGTACAGCTTCAGTCAAAATAAATTTTTCACCTTTGGGTTTAATTATCGGAATTAAAATGTGTTTATTTAAATGCATTTTAATGCATGGGTTGTGTAATAAACACAGATTACGGCTCGAGCGAAATATGATTACGCCATTCCAACGAGTTATGTAAAACACCCACTGACTCAAACACACATCTCGTTCTGTCTGTTTATACCATCACAAAGCATCTAAAGACACATCGACAATTTAGTAACCTTTGCCCTCTCATCCTCAGTTAACTGATCACCACAAGTATTCATCAAACTATGGGGACGTTTAGGTAAGTTATCACTATTACTGCTATTTACTGTGTTTATTTTACATATATTTGCGTGCATGTTTTCATTTTCATTCTCAATACTATTCTTTGTGTTATTTTACTGTACATTCATTCGACCAATAACTTCACAAATAGCTGTATTTCTATCTTTATAAGTGTGTTTGGTTCATCTTCAAAGTTTATTATCCTAATTGGAATAATATTGTCCCTGTGATAAAATAAGATCTCGCCTCTAGCAAACCCTGTTTTGTTAGTGAGTCACAGGCCGTATTAACTATAGCACTGTGTCCAAATGGTGCATCACCTGTAACCTCAGCAGGTATCACCATTTCGCATAATGGTGAGACCACAATATTCTCTGTAAGATTTACGTTGAAGATCGATGTTACTTGGCTTTTTCAATTTACATTCTAGCTTCCTACCACTCGATGTTAGTGTTTTATTCTTAAAATTAATTTCACAATTATATTTGTACAGAAAGTGATGGCCAATAATTTCTGGCAGTTATACATCTGCAACAATCATTTTGAATTTATAGGTTTCACCTATTTTATTTAATGGTAGTTTTATTAATCCAAGTGGTTTAACCATTTGACCAGTAGCCACTTTCAGTTTGGCATTATTTTAATTCAGTTTCGGTTTAATGTTATCTGGTAAGGTATCACAAATGTTGATATGTAAAACCGATACTGTTGCTCCAGAATCAATAAGGCAGTTTATTGCCAATTGCAGCTTCAGTAAATAAACCATGATTTTGAAGTCCATTAATTTTAAAAATTACATTGGATCCTATCATGCCAAGTGCTGAATCTCGACCCACAGAATCAGCTGTTATTAGTTTTCCAGTCGAGTCTGAGTTTGAACACTGCGTGTAGGTTTATTTTCTACACGTACAAACTTTTTGTATCCTATCTTCTGTTTATTCATGTCAGTTTGACGCATATAACAACACTTTGGAGTGTGACCGAATTTATCACAATAGTAACATAATTTTGAAGTTGTGTTCAGTTTTTTCCTATCAGCTTCCATATTATAATTTATCTGACAAGCACGTTCACAGTATCACCAGCCGCATTGTTCTCAGAATCTGAGTCCATATCTGAAGTAGAATATACGGTCTGCCTTCTGATACTATATTTAAATTGATCTCTTCGTTGGCGACTTATTATGACCCTTTACCTAACATGAAAAGCAGACGACAGTTGCAAACAAAATTCTTGAATAACTATTTTTTTCCATTTGTTGTCCCCAAAACATAGGTTATGACCCCACGTTGGAACGAGCTCAACGAGTTCGTTCCAAAGAGGGGTCATAACCTATGTCTTTGAGACAACAAATGAAAAAATAATGAAAATTAAATGGCGACTTTTGTGAATAACGCTGGCCGGTTTTGGCCGTTACGTTGGGTAAAGGGTTAAAAGCCTCATATTTCAGAACTAAATTCAGAGCATCATCCATATGTTCAATATTGCTCTAGTAAATAGCCCATTCTAAATCTTGATCATATATGCAAGACAATCTTTTACTTCACCTGGTGCAGTTGGAAAAGCCATTCGAACTAGACGTTTTATATTCTTGAACTAATTCAGGTAAGGTTTCATCGCGCTTTCTGGATCTCGAATTTAATTGTGCCCTATATATTTCACATTGTTTTTTAGGCTCAAAACTAGTTGCAAGAACTGATATCCATTCATAATAATTTTCTAGTTGTTCTGGTTTTACATCAGTTAAAACACCTCTTGCGGCACCACGCATGATCACCATAAGTTTCATTGCTTTAGTTTGATTGGACCATGTATTTAGTCTGCTGATCATTTCAAAGTGTGTCAAAAAGTTGGTCCATGAAGGTGTTCCATCCAAAACATCAGGTTTAGTATAACCATTATTATTAGGAGCATTATAAATGCGGTTAGGATTTGCCCAGATATATTTAATATAGTAGTATGTTGCATTTCATTGTCACCCAATAGGAGACCAGACTGACCAGGTATATTACCCGTGTCATTAAAAGTGTGATCACTTGACCTGTTAATCATAATATTATTTGAATGCACATTACCAGCGTTCCTATTTTGGTTCAATATAATCTCTTTCTGCCTCATAATTTGTGTCAATGTATTATTCAAAGCACTCATATCATTTTTAATCTCTCTCACGTCTGTCTCAAAGTTATGAACTTTATTTTCTGTTTCAAACAGCTGTGCATTCTCTCCACCTGCAATAACTTGCAACACGCTAAAAACTAAAGTGTTAAAAACTACACCTGAAGTGCTGTATTTAACACTTACTAAGTGCTGAACAAGAACTTTGTTCAAGTGTAGATATCCCAGAACTTGACAGGCGTTACAATAATACCACTTGACAAGTGTAATGTCGCGACACTTAAAAGGAAACAACACAGATGACGCGTGTTCGAGCCTGATCCGCGTCATCTGCGTTGTGTCCTTTTAATTATGTACCCACCAAGCGCAAATCAAATTATGGACGATTCTGGAAGAACCACCAATGCTAGACACATGGGAAGTGCCATCCATTCAAGTTTCAGATGTTTGACGATTGTAATGTCTAAGTGCTTAAAGCATTGCACTTTGAGTGTTAAAATCAAACCTTATGAGTTCGAATGGGTTTAACACCTTGAAAGTGTCAGTTTTAACACTTTAGTTTTTAGTGTGAAGGAGTGTGATTGTAAATCAGATCCTTCATTATTTTGTTGAATACGGGAAGGGTCACCGTTGTTTACGTTTGAAAAGGAGTCGTGGTTGTCTGGTTTGTCATATTAAGCCGATGCCTCCTGTCCGACTACAACCGAAGCACATTCCTCGTCGGCGTTCCTGAAAATCTCCAATGGCGTTTCAGCAGCGTAAGCAGTATTTCGCGATCTTGGCATTTTCTTGTCAAATGCGGTTAGAGGGAGATAACTCCAAAATCTAAACCTGAATTGTCACAGTCCGATAATCTATCGTCAATAACCGATCTCGAAAAGATTTTTTTTCCTTCTGCGTTCGTTTTGAACTCTGGGTTAATCACTGGCTGATCGTGTCTTATCTCACCCGTCTGCCACCAAATTATGTGACACGGAGAGGTCTAAACTCTGGAAATCCGCAGGCAGAACTTCTCACTTAAAATAAATGTGACGCTAGTCCAACTTCCCAGTGCTATGTCACGGACGAGACGTATTAATCCTCCACAATAATTAGGAAACTAGATAGGCCTGAAACACTCCTCATTGGTCACACAGAAAATACAATACTCGGGCCTCCTATATTAACCCGTAGACCTAGTACCCTGGGATAATTATGCTAGCACATGGATGTGCGATACTTCTTCTTCAGTGTTTGTTGGAGCGGTCAAGCATTATTATAATGTATCTGCACGATTGCCGCAGTTACACAAGCATGGTTCGCTTGCTAATTTCAATTTTCAATCAAACAGATTATTTTGACTTGACTGCTCAAATAAATATCTGGAAAGGAAATAACTCAACAACATAGAAAACTGTAAAACCGTTACAATAGACAAGTTATTTCGTGTTGCGCCAAACCGAAGTTACGGAACACTATGATGGCCCTTACAAGACTGACTGAACACCTTAAACGCCAATAAATAAATATCATCTGTAGCACTGTCGCTGAAACAGGTATGACTATTATCCAAAGTTTCAGTCCTTGAAGGCTTAGCTTGCTACTATTCACCGCAATCTGTGACAACGACTGCTTCTTGACAAAGTGAGCCACCCAGACTAGCAAAATTCCACCCCTTAGCATCAATCAATATTTTACCCTAGATACGGAGCATGAAAAAGTGATATATCCTGTGGCCAGAGAAGGTTAGGTCACTCCGGAATCTCTCCCGACCGGAGATCTACCCGTGATGCCGGTATGAGAGACCAGCACACGAATCCACTTAGTCACCACAACACTCTCCTATTCCGCCCGGTTTGTATAGGTACGAACCGACTCAGTGCGAAGCAACTCAGTACGAAATGGTAAAGGAACGAAATGACCTGGGGGCACAAACTAGTGAAGCAACGAAAAGATCCGGCACCCTATTAGTCGGTCACGCCCTGTGAAGGTCTTTGTAACGCGTCACTTTGTTAACAGCGTTGATTATGGTAGATCGCATTTCCTGACGTGATGTTGAGTCTATTTTTCGTGGACGGAATTGTATAGTTCGCAATGTTAGCGTGTTATTATAACCACAGAAATGCACAATTAGCCGTATCAAAGTGGATATACTGAACTCTTTACTAACTGAAGATCATTATTCTTTGATAAGTAGTTCCGAGAAATTAATAGCACATCGTGCAAAACCCGTGGACATTCTGTAGCCTAAAATACTAACCCAACAATTAAACATTGTCAATTACTCAATTAAATATGAGTTGAGCCTACATGAATGAATTGTCTAATGCCAATTTTATCAAATCTTCTTTGGAAGTGTAACAAATTGCACTAAGCACGAGGAATTCGAAAAAATAGAATCTTGAGACTGATTCGGGATCGATCTCGAAGCAGACCTATGATATCGATATTGAATCGAATCTCGAATATTCGCAGGCCCCCAAACAGAGCTTATGACTCTCTTTGGAATGAGCTCGATGGGTCTGTTCAAATGATGGGTCAATAGCTATGGCATTATAGGTGGGATGAAGCCATCTTTTCCTTTCTCCACAAACACATTTTTGACATTCGTTGATAACACAACGTCGATATATTCAAACATAGTTTTTGTATTTGTTTCTTCGTATAGGCCCATTCAATCCATATCAAACTAAGTTTGTTTGGGAGAGGCCATGTTCTTTCAACACACACACATTAATTAACCCTTTGAGACTTTAATTATTCTGACGTTCAAACGTCATGGGAATTCAGTTTCTTCAACATTTTTCAAAATGTGACGTCAAACGTCGGAAAGTACAAATAACAAGAAATTGTTCACATTAGTGATTATCTGGTTGAGGGCTAAATTATTTTTGGTGGTCTGAATTTGTTATTTAAAACTTGTTTTATTACAAATTATTGGAGAGTGCCCTTAGGCATTCTCCAATAATTTGTAATAAAACAATTTCATATAAACAAAATATTGTTTGTGTTTGACTGAATTTGAAATATAAGCAAGGAAAGTGTTCGATTTAGCTCTGATATCTTTATTTTTGAAAGCCCTAATAGTGGCTTCTAGCACTCAACCAGTTAATCTTGAAGTCTTGACAGCAGGATTATATTAGTATTTTAAGATGCGATAACATTTGGCTTAACTGTTGTCACTTAGCACTATTCGGGAGAAAATAGGAATTGAGGTTAAAACTTTAAAAAATCGAAAAATAATAAAACAAATGACCACAACGTATCAAGGCGCTGGTTGATTTCGTACGGCATAAGACGTACAAAGGTATCAAAGGGTTAACGATCAACCTCAACAACAAATTCACGTAGTGTGCACTATCAGACTGAGTGGGGGGCATGCAAATATTCGATTCGGTTTTAATTCGACCAGGAAGTTGGATTTGAATGCTGTTAGAAATTCTGTCTACCTCTGTCTTTTAGTAGGCTCCGGCGATCTTCAGAATGGTTTATCATCAGACTGGGGACATAATTCTATCATTGCCCATCGGGCATGTCTACAGATGCGTGTGTGTTGGTGTGTTAGGGTGTTGTTACGAATCGCACATACTATCGATTGTTTGCCACGCAATGCATATGTAGAATATACCCATAGCAGCTTGGTGTACCAAATGTTCACCACGAGTGGTGAAGTGGTGTTAACAGGGAGCCATTGGCGCGCGGTTAACACCACTTCACCACGAGTGGTGAACATTTGGTACACCAAGCTTCTTTGGGTATATTTTATTTGTACCATGATCGTCAGATTATTAAGAGACGTTATTAGTTTTTCTCTATTTTACTGAGCAGTAGACGTACATACGTGCGACTCTGTTTTTGTTTACATGAACATCGGTGGGCAGTACTTCCGCTGTAAATTTTATCGCCGAAACGAAATGGGAAACGAAACGGAGCCTTTTTCGTTTTAATAACATAATAACATACTATTTCGAGTTATGGGTGCTAATTGTTGGCATCTTATGAATTAAATCCATTTAAAAAGGTAATAAATAATTGTCACTTTCATTTCACTCTTCACGAGGCGACGTGCGATAAATTTGACGTCACCAAAGGTCAACTTGGATGTAGTTCTACTGTAGGTGTACATTTTTACTATTGAAATCCCATTACTGTTCACCACAGTTGGTGTGTAAAGCTAAAATTTATGTCATAGGCTTTTCATATATAGTACAATAGGTCATCGTGGTATAAATTTCCATATCCATCTCTTGGTCCAGTTAGGTGATGGTCATAATACCTCTCACGATCTATTATTCCCAGATAATCAAAGCTCTTTCAAGAACTTGAAGGCATTCCTCTTCTCTGACCTTGGCTTATATTTACTGTTTCTCAAGTCTAATATTTGGAACTGCATTTTGTGTTTAACCTTTCAGACTACCTTTAGTGATGACTCTGACGACAAGCTTGTTTCAAACTGTGGTCGGGGTGTATCTTTAAAACGCAAAGGAATATCAACAAGTGGTAGTTTCTGAATATCAAATATTTGTGTTCCTTTATGTTCATTCTCTTTAACAATGCATTAATCAGTCTTTTCAAAAAAGCAGGGAGTTTGGGGTTAAGATAGTGTATTTCGGGTATTCATCTTTATCTTGAAGGTTAAATTTAATATGAAAGATTTACTTTACAGTCTTTGTTTAATCATTTTCGAAACTTTTGCATCTGGTAAATTGCTGGTACCTCGAAATTTACTGAACAAACCACCTGCATTTTTTGTAAGTATGCGGGAGAACTAGATTTTATTCAAGTTCAATAAAATAGAGTTGCAACGTATATCTGCATATACTAATAGAAGATTTCTAATGAGTCGCGAATCGTGACGAATGTGAGATTCTGTTTCATACTGTGTAATTTAACCTTTATAGCTAACGTAACAACTTAAGCTGACCAGTGCTGTTCACGGAAGCGCCAACAACATTTTAATATTGTTTTTCCTTAAAAACATAGATTGTCATCCATCACTGAAACTAGTTCGTTCCGCTCGTTCCAATGAGGGATACTATGCTATGTTTTCGAGATAAAAAATGAAAATATTTAGTTATTCCAGTTTATTCCGGAAATATTTTCGTCAAATATCTTCTATTTGTATTTGGTAGATAGTCAATGCAAGCTAAAAGAAGTTTAATTCAATTCTACTTCCGCAACCAACTCACTCACAACGTTACTACGTTGACGTTGACTTCTGACGCCATTTCCTTGATGCCAGAGATAGTTTCTGAAATGAGCTATTTGATGGTGATTATTTGATCAAGTACTATACACAAAAATACTGCATACAGATTACTTCTTATTGCCTGAAGATTGAGTAGCACAGCGAAGCGTGAATAGAGGCCCTACGAGCACAATATGGCCTAATGAAAGAAACGAATTGCCCAGAATAGTACAGCTAGCTGTTTTCATTAGCTGATCCGGTGTGACAGGAATGATAGTCCGTAGGAAAATTAGTCCCTCTGGACTATTATTCCGCGGAATTATAGTCCTAGGTCTAACATTCCTAGGAATAGTAGTCTGCCGGACTACTATTCCTAGGCATGTTAGACCTAGGACTATAATTCCGCGGAATAATAGTCCAGAGGGACTAACGTTCCTACGGACTATCATTCCTGTCACACCGGTCCTGATTTATAATAGAAATATCGACCCACTGGCGAGAAGGTGAATTCTTCGACAACATTCTCCCCGCATACCCTTCTCCCACAACAAATGTTCTCTCCCTCCATATATATCCCGGTACAGCCGCACTGTATCGAATAAAAAACGGCGAACATGTACTTCGATTGCAGGCAGACGAAATTTGTTTGAGTGTAAAATAATCTGTGGTGAATACATAATATATCTATATTTTTGTCACAGGTTTATTCTTCTTTCCCCATGAGAATCCCGAGAAGTGTGGAAGTGCTCGTTTATTCTGGTAGGCAAACTCTGTTTCACTGGTAGAATAGAACCCTGACACAATGCCTGGGGATGAAGTTCTCTAAATTGGGGAACATGGGTGTAAACGCTTGGCTAAACTTGATTGTATACACAAGTTGAGGTCACGATCCGCCATTCTGAAGAAATATGACACTTTAAAAACGAATAAATAAATAAATGTATTTTTGTTCATGCTTTGGGCCATGTTCGATATTTGCGGCTGTACATTATGGGAGCTCTCAACTGTAAAGTTATGTTTAGCCAGCTCATGGTGATTGCATTGTCCTTTTGAAAACCCTTGTGTGTTGAGTTATCACTTCCTATTTTCAGTAAAATACACACTGTCTTCAAGAGTGATGATGCACCATTCTGCTCCCCGAGATATGTTTCGGCTAAGTGACTCTAACGTTATTTTCAAAGAAGCTATTCAAATCAGAAAGCACAGCCTGAAAGTCTGCTGTGGCATAAGTGAGAGAGCGAAGTGTTTACAATAAAGTACTTTAAAATTACTGTACAGATATATTCTGCAGCCCTGTAGACTCGGAGAAATCTTTATCTCATTCACGAATAGGATGGACTGTAAGACTAATTCTGACTGACGGTTCCTAAATTTCTCAAGGCTGTCATTTTTTGTGTTTCTTTACCTTTTAGAAAGTTCAACAAGGGTTAAATTCACACAGTAATGTTCAGATGAACAAGTACGGAGTCATGGAAGTTCTTCGATGCACAATGACGAGTGTGCAACGTATTTTTTTTCAGTTTGTGGTGATTATGCTCCAAAAAATTATTTCATATTTGATATAAGAGTTGTGTCAAACTGGCAACAAATATGAGACTGATACACCAAAAAGGAAAACCTACCTAACCTAGCATCTGTGACAATTTCTGGTGTTGCATGAGTAATGACAACTTCCAATAGCACCATGTGGATACTCAAGTATGACCAAACCAACATAAATGTCCAGTCCCTAGGTTAAGTTAGAGAGCACTAATTGTAATACACTGTTGTACTTGGTTTTGTATGCTCTATTTATTTTGAAACTATTGCCCTTCTGTGGTGGCTGCTGTGCAAAAATTAATAACAATAATAATTGATCCCTTTACCGATACCATTGTGCTAGACAGTGAATTACAGCCTTGAACAGTATCGCGATTATTTACGTTATTAAATTGATATACCCGAAAACTGCCGAGACGTTTTGGGGTCTCATTTCGATAATTTGTGCACAGACTTTTCGTGTCAAGATCGATAAAAATCAACATGGATCCATCTTCCATTCAGCATGAGAAAGAATTTCAATTTACGATGGTACTAAATTTCACAACATATGGAAAAAGAACGATCTTAAGAATGTGCTTTGTTTATTCTAAAGTAAACTTTTTTTAGCCTCCTTTCCATAAACTTCAGTTGCAAATATAGTTCAACTTAAATCAAATGATAGTTCCGTAGATAAACAGTTGAGAAAAAAGCAATGTATGTTGATATGAATATATTTCTTGTTTTCAAACGTATCTTTACAGTTTTATGTTTTGCATATCGACAACGACCAAATTATAGTAGTTCAATTGACGTATTGATCCTTTGCTGAAACTTGCATAACTGTCTTTCACAGAAGTCCTGTTTTCAAATTCTGTAACTGCAGACTTTTTCTCGCAGCCATTACACGTCCTGTTGAACACTTTCCTGTGAATTCATCGTGTGTGATTTCAAATATAAACTGCCTTGCAGATTTGAAAAGTAATAACTAAGATATGTTGGAAATATCCACTGCATTGTCACGAAAAATGTGAAATTATCAGTATATTTATGCTTAGACAACATCAAAGTATATTCAAAAAGCGATCGAAGATTGCTAGGGGTTGCAATTCCGAAACCAGAGAGAAATGTCATTTTGCTGAGAATTATTTATTCATGACAGCCTCCCCCTCCCCTCCCCCACCCCCAAGTTGGCGGCAGTGGACACATTTTGTCTAGATTTGATCAATGCGCGTTCCAGAAATCATGTCATATAGAAACCAGTGTATAAAACAAAATATCGACTACTCAGACACTGGTGAGAAAACTGCAGCATTGGGCCATCACTTATTTTCTACTCAAAGTTTGCTAAGCACCAAGTATATCTAACTACCTTTTTAACGTTTTTGTTGAAATATTGTGATGAAAAGCGTATATATTTTTTATGTAATTATACCTATAATGAATTAAGTACAGAAATTAAGATTTTATTTGTGTTTGACATTATTTTTAGCTTTTGAATACGATAACCGTGGAAAATGGACATTATTGGTAAAAGAGGAAGTTTGCTAAAAAGTTGACGGAGCGAACTGGTATGGGTTCAATATCCAGTGTGAGACCCATAACTGTTAATTACAGCTTGACAACGCCTTCCCATGCTCCCAATCAGGTTCCTGGTGGTCCTTTGTGGGATGTTGTTCCATTCTGGGACCAGCATGGCACCAAGCTCCTGGATACGTCTTTGGCTGGACTGTACGGGCTGAAATTGCAAGCTGCAACTCATTTCAGACATGTTCGATTGGATTGAGGTCAGGTGATCTTGCTGGCCAGTCCATACGCTCAATCCCCTCCCTCTATCGGTACTCCCCGACAGCATGGGCAACATGAGGACTGGCATTATCGTCCATAGAATGAATCTATCACCCACTGCACCTGCCTACAATCTGATGTGGACATCCAGAATCTCACCAATATACCGCTGTGTAGTCAATGTCCCACGTTCAAGGACACAGAGCTTTGCGCGTCCATCCCAGCTGATGCCGCCCCAGACTATTATTGACCCTCCACCATAGCGGTCATGCTCAGCAATGTTGCCTGCATGGAATCGCTCTTCTCGTCTTCTCCATACCCTAGAACGCCTATCTGTGTGGTCTAGGCAGTACCTTGACTCATCTGTAAAAAGGACAGGTCGCCAATCTTCTCTGGTCCATCCAACGTGGTCCATGCCCCATTCGTAACATGCCTGGCGGTGGTCCTGGGACATCTGAATGCAAACACATGGTCTTCTCGATCGGGGATCACCTTCGTGCAACCTTGCCCGGCTAGTCTGCGTCGAAACATTTACCCCGTATGCATTCTGAAGGTCACTGTGAAGCTGGGTTGCTGTGGGAAAGCGGTTCCTACGGGCCCGAAAAACCGGTCTTCAGCTGCAGATGTTGCCCTGTCTCCGCCACCACCATGCCGTCTTACTGTGTGCCATACTGCTGAAATCATGCGCAGGCTCTGGTGATCACCGTATGGTGCACACCAAGGGCTTCACCGACCTGACGATGGGTAGCCCCATGCTCCACCATCCCTACAACCCGCCACATTTCTGCTTCAGACAAGTCTTCTTACATTTGCATTGGCCATATTCAATCATTACATCACAAAGGTTTGTGTTGAAATGAAGTTTGAATACCCAACACATGTCATGTACATGTAGACAGTACACGAAAACATCATGAAAATCAAGAGTTACATGCTTTCCATGACTGTCACGAAACGTCTGCCTGTCAACAGAGCTAATGTAAACACTGGGGACCATCTCAATACATTCCTCAATCATATCCACCAAAAATATCGCAAATATGTCACAAGCAAATTTCACAATGATGTGTCAAATAGTTGGTGCTTAGCAAACTTTGAGAAGTATATATTTGACTCAGCGGCTGTTGCGTCAACCTTATATTCATTAGTTGTTGGTTTAACTCAGGACATTAAAATCGATTTTACTGATATTTGGTTTTGCTATGCAGCAAGGTTCGGATCAGAGTATCACACATTGTTGAGATTTCAAACTAAAAAAAATAGTGCCTTTTTTCACTTTATCGAATCCCAACCCCGCACGGAAGAAATTATGCTCAATGTGCAATAGCAGAAAAGTTTAGCAAGTCTTCGTTGCCGACTCCCCCATACCATTTTTCATAGACCAGTCTCTTAGTTAAAGAACTTGCATACAATTAAAGAGTACTGCAAATGTAGAAAATAGCATAAAGTTGTTTTACGAAAACTTCTAAAAAATGTAAATAAACAAGGTTAATCTGTCTTGCCAATCGGCCTTGATGGAGCGTAAACTCTTATCGTTACCCTGATGGCAGCAAATTTGTCAAGACCCTTAAGGTGAGAAATAACACCACCCAGGAACTGACATGATGTACAGTATGTGGAGATTGGATTGTAACTTAATCACCCGTGGAGTGGAGTTGTCACCCAAACTATAACTTTCAAATTTTGTACATATGGACGAAAAACACACGCAATGTTTCAGCCAATGGACCTCCGGGTTAAACCTCCGGATTTAACCCGGAGGTCCATTGGTTGAAACTTTGCCTGTCCTCGTTGTGCTTTGCAACAAATTTGCAATTATTGCTTGGGTAGAATCTCCACTCTGCGGGTGATTTAGTGACAATACACTCTCCACGTACTGTATGTTGAATTATCAACAAGTTGTTATTCAGACTGACTGGGCTTTTCTACAGACTTTATTACTCCCAGCTAACGGACTGAACGCAAAAGATAACACAATGTCGTCTCCCTGCTAGGAATACTTTGTGCTGAAGCTGTCGAGTTTGATTTGACGATCTCATTGAATAACCTACAAAATGGATATGCTATACAGAATGAATGACAGAAATGGCAGTTCATTAATCGACCTTTTATAAAATATTTTGATAATATTTTACCAAAACCTCTCTGTACACTTGTTGGACCCCTCTATTTGAAGATCTCAGGAACACCGCCAAAAGCATTAAAACACTCATAATAAGATAAGAATGTTTGTAAAGTTAAAATCAACATGTTGATGGACGGACGACAAACGAATGGCAGTGTCAGATAGGGTTAGGGTTGCAAAGTCCCACTGACACGGAAAGTGCGTGGATAACAGTATTAAACATCTATTATTGAGATATGTTACAGTACAATCGCCGTGAACTGGTTAAAATCCACACGTAAGCAGTGATGTCCATGCATGCGTTTATCAGGTAGTAAAAAATCAACATCAGCAAAGCTTTAATTTAGGGCGCGCCGAGTTGCACCCGCTGCTTATTAATTAAATGTTTTATAATTATTCCTATGATTAGTGTTTGGAATAAAAACTTATTGCGTCCGTGGAAATATTGTCCATCCGTGAAAGTGACCTGTCCACGGAGGCCGTACTGTAGGTTTTCCGCTGTGCAAAATGAGAACAACTATTCTTCATACAAGCTGTTTTCAACGCAGCTTATTAAAAGAAAGATTCACTATGAAAAAAGTGCTATTACCTAATGATAATTTGTCGCGTCTTTTTGAAACGTTAATGATTCATCTCAACTATCTTTCGTCATAGAGAGAATATACACTTTAGCAAAATGCAATAGCAAATATTTTATAGGATCCGCTGACCTCTCTCAGAATCGCCGATCATGACGACAGCATGAACAGAGGGTCTGCCTTCTTTCACCCAGCTAAATTTGTTTATTACGTAAATACTCCCGCAGAATTGATTCGTATGTGGAAGCCAGCTATGTTCAAACCACTGTGAAACGCGGATAATTGTGTGCCTTCGCTGCTCACAAGTCACGTTACACAAACGTCAGTGCAGACTCCAATCACAAAAGAAAGGAAGACGTGCTTCCTCATATCATTTGCAGATGTACCTCAGACGTGCCATAAAGAACTTAGTCTTAATCGCAATAAATATGCTTACGCCGGGAGGGTGGATTTTTGGGCAGAAGGCCTGGGTTGGTGGGTGGGTGGTTAGTGGGGCCAGAACAAATTTGTTCTTGGGGGTTGCAAATTATCTTATAGAGCATTGTTTGCAAATTACTTTTAGACAACAAGTCCAAACTGTTATTTAGTAGTTTATGTGCACTTGTATGACGGGAAGGGTCAGTCAATAAGGCTCCAATTATCAGGGATTCCAGTACTGTTTGACCTGGAAGGCCTTGAAGATCTATCATCCCTGATGTAATAGGGCGTGATACTGACAAGTCATTGAGGAGAGCTTGGGGTCGACTTGAAAATTACATAGCAACAAAATATATTTCTTTTTTATAAAACTGAATGACAATCTGCCAACGCAAAGTGAAAAGTAACACGACTAGACATAACTTTCTCAACTGTAACTACCTATGACGGAATCGTCGAGGGGTAAAGCTGTCAAAATCACGTCAGAGATACAAGTGAGTCTGCGCCAGTACATCACTAAGATAGGAAAAGAGATCCATATCATCAGTAAAACTGTTCAGTCTTTATTACTGACTTTGTTT
This sequence comes from Pictodentalium vernedei, assembly GCA_031216915.1. NCBI lineage: Eukaryota > Metazoa > Mollusca > Scaphopoda > Dentaliida > Dentaliidae > Pictodentalium > Pictodentalium vernedei. Next base: position 376,738,998 of record CM062293.1, read on the forward strand.
TGAGAGATTCTGAAAGCAAGCTAGACCAAGATTTTCTTTTATTAGTGTCTGCATTCTGTGGCAATGTATACGGGGTGAAAAGCCATGTCCGTATTCCAACAACATAAATATATAAAAACAAAGCAAATAGAGGGATTGAACTAAACAGAAATAATCAGAGTGAAGTAAACTAAATGAAAGATAGAGAGTATAAAAAGAAACAGAAACAGAAAAGCAGAAAAATACGCAATGTGTGAAAGGCAATTCTCTTAAGCCTTTACCCAACGTAACGGCAAAAACCGGCCAGCGCTATTCTCAAAAATCACCAATTAATTTTCAAAATATTTTCATTTTTTGTCTCGAAAACATAGGTTATGACCCCTCGTTGGAACGAGCTCGTCGAGCTCGTTCCAACGAGGGGTCATAACCTATGTTTTTGAGACAAAAAATGAAAAAAATTATTTATTCAAGAATTTTTTTTGCAAGTGTCGTCTGCTTTTCATGTTAGGTAAAGGGTTAAGCCTGGTTACATACCTGTTAACATTCATGTAAATATGCATATATAGGTATATAGATGATCGATCAATTGCCACCCCAAGTATGGCTATACTCCACAACAGTTACCAACATTAAAATTATCTTTAAGCGACCTAGTAAGCTCTATGCGAGCTATATATATTAATATGTATTTGAGTTGACAGTTGGCTGAGAAGGCCTTGAATTTGAGTTGATACTCCAGTTGGACGAGTAGACCAGATAATGACGCAGTTTGTCACAGGCAAATGGGACGAGTGACAACATAAGTCATAGGCCTGTAGGCTGGGCTCAGTACTGGGTCTACTTATCTTTTTTAATAATATTTACTGACACTTTTGCAGTGATAGTAATTATATGATACTGCATTCACAAGTTCACACAATTCATCTTCTTAATACACAATACACAAACCCTTATACCACTCACCAATATTTTATAACTAATTTAAGTAAGGCTTTATAACTGTATAAAACTGCTTCGTGGCAATCTACTGGGGTGCCACTAGGAACTATTCAATGATGAACATCTGTTGATACCATGTCGCTGAATCCATGACAAATCAATTTGTCACGTGAAACGAGTCGATAGATGTCACTGACATCAGCCAATCATTATCTAACTGCCTAATGTTTGACTGTATGGTATTTGAAATCCTGTAAAGTTGTACCCTTTGGGAAAAATAGTAATTTGACAAAATAAAATTGCCTTTATGTAGCCCATTGGAGGGAGCCCATAGACACCCTCCTCTGGTTGCAAAAAGCCAATGTTATGAACAAAGTGGTAAACTGACTTAATTATATTTTATTTGCAGTCTTGTTCAGTTGTGCCACCTTGCTGGGATATTACTGAATTGATTACACAAACTTTGATACCACTCGTTAATATTTTGTAACTAATTTAATTAAGGCTTTAAGAAGAAAGTGCAAATCTAAGGCTTGATAGTAGGAACATTGATCTGTATAAACTGCTTCGTGGAAATATATTGGGGAGGTATTGGGAACTCTCTAACGGATTATAACGAAGCAAATCAACAAAAAAAGTGCACCCTCCCCCAACCTCCCGTCCACCGACTCACTGATGCCATGGGACTGAATCTTTGACAAATTATGTTGTGACATGAGTCGAGTCGATAGATGTAACTGGCATCAGCCAATTATTATCTAACTGTTTAATGTTTGACTGTATGGTATTTGAAATCCTGTAAAGTTGTACCCCTTGAAAAAATATTAATCTGACTATAAAATTGCCTTTTTGCGGCCTATTGGAGGGAGCACCTTGACACCCTCATATGGTTGTAAAAAACAATGTTATGAACAAAGTGGCAAACTGAGCCTAATTCACCCCCACTTCCACCACACACCATCCCACCGGCTGGTTCCACGGCAACGAATCTTAAAAAAGTAAACCAATGTTGGATCTCATTGTTGGGGACATTTCTGCTCGCCAAAAGATAACTGTTTATTTCTCATAATTGTTTATTATCTATCTGGCAAACATTTTGTTATAGCTAGCAACCATTAACAAGATATTCTGTGACAAGAGAGTCGCCATTGCTGTTCACTTGTTGTTATGCACAGAGCGAACTCAACCGAACATACTCACGTGTGCCAGTTTGTGGCAAGCAGTCATTTGAACAACATTTGAAAGTGGGTATATTTTATTGGAATCACTGAATCTGACTCAAATGCATATCCTGTGTTCATAAGCCACAAGCACAAAAAGGTTCATAGTTGGTTTATTAATCTGTAAACAATACTCTACTATGCACCATGCAGTGTTTATCTGACCGCTTTTTGTATGACAGAACCTCTCTCCCAACGTCAACTAGGTTATCTACTACATGTGCAGTCGTCTCTGGCCAAACAGTCTACATAGCCTTGCCAAAAAGTTGTATTCCCGAACAGAGGTAAATATACAACTGGAGACTACACCCCGGAGCAAGCTTACATTATATAATCCACTGACACGGAAAGAGCGTGGATAACAATATTAAACATGATAAGATAGAAAATCCAACTTCCGAAATAAGGTATCATCTCAACCAAAAATGTCCACACAACAAATCCAGAAGTGAAATGAAAACTTCATGTCACGCTAAACATTGTCAAAATTATTGTTAAACAAGAAATTTACTTTATGGTTGCCCAACCATTGGCAAACCTTGTGTAAATCCACATCCTACATTTATAGAGTTTTCACCTAGGGTGACGATGACTAACAACATGGATTTATTGTCTTTTAGAGACATGCAAGCAACTTGAAGTTCGCAAACGGACGAACATTTTTATACTTGGTATGTGATCTGCACCCGTCGCGATATCTGCCTGGCTCTAACATTGGTACAGAATCTTCCACCAATGATGTTTCAAATATTAAGGCTACAATAACTGCAGCTGTATCATTGAATCTTTGTTATTAAGGCTGTGTCCAGGTAACGCGTGCATGTACGGCAAAACGTGCTGTCTATTTATTCGGAGTTTTAACTAATAAATTAGGTAGCACGTGATATTTTTTTCTCCCCCCCCCCCCCCCCCACTACACGTGAAACATACGCGTGTCCCGGATGAGACAGCAAGGAGGGATATTTCTATTCCACCCACCCCACGTGACATATTCATTTGCATATTTTATTAGGTCGCCGGAACTATTTCACCATCGTCTGCACAATTGTAAATAAACAAAATGGCTTCACGATTTGCAAATATAAATAGACTCAATATTTAATTATTATTCAAATATTAAACTTGATTTGTTTCAGCCCAATGTTTCTCTGCAGATTTAATAATATTACTGCGCGAATTTATCGATCGATCAATAATCTCACAATGCCCTTACGTTAGAGTTTGACACGCGCACATTCATTAATCCCTTAACGGACAGTGTTACAAATCATTTTTTAAGTATATACCTATGATATATACCTGAATTTTGTACGATCTTTCCGATGAAATTGTTCGTTTTTCGAAAGGTCTACGACTTGATAAATTGGGTATGTCAGCACGTGACTGCCAATTATCGATAATGACGAAATCCTCGTGTGAGGGGAGAAAAATCATCCTCGATGAGTCTGGAGGCGGGAATGGGGACATCTCACCCTCGGGGCAAGATATTTGAACCAGACCCCGAGGCTTAAGATATTTGAACCAGACCCTCGGCAAGCCTCGGGTCTGGTTCAAATACCTTGCACCTCGGGTGAAATTTCCCCATCCCACCTCCAGACTCATCGGGGATCATAATAATCTCTCTAAAAGACCCTGAAGATGGACTTCAATCTCGATACTGATATGAAAACCATTACCAAATGTGTCTCAATTTCACTGCCATTCCTGCACTGGTTTATCTGGATTCAGCCTTTATTTAGATCATTAGAAATATTATTGACGCTACTCAAGATAAAAGCTGATTTAATATGGGTCCTTACCCCTATACGCATAGAAACCGATTATGGAAATTTACTTTTTTGGAAAATAACCCCAACGGGGAAACTACGAAAATCATTATGTAGAACCAGAGAACAAATATACTCCCATCATCCTTCAATGTCAGATAACTCTTGTACATGTACATACACTCTTACTTTGTTCTTTTGTTTTCGTCGTTATGCAGCATGCTTTACGTATTATTCTTAAGTTACAACAGTCCTACTTTAAGCTTTAAAAATTACATCTTTCAAAGTGTGGCGTTAAAACACAGTGAAGTACCATCCTCAGTAAACAATCTCAGTTGTGTGTGCGTTAGTGATGTTGGTGGCCGATTTGCGTATCATGGCGGGTAGCATCAACTTGGATGAGATCCAGACAAATTCCGAATATGATTTTAGTAATCTACTAAATAATAAAACAGACATTTTTCGAGGACAATGACTGTACTTTCTGTTTAAACAATATGGGAAACAAATATTTCTTTCGAATGAACTGAGCACTGAACTTGGTGGTGCCCGAAGGTCTTTCTCTCCGTTCCACATCAATTGCCAAAGTCCAAATGCTCACTGGGATCCTTCACACCACCTGCTCTCGGATCTAAATGACGCAGAGAACACATTTGATATCATCGGTCTTACAGAAATCTTCCAAATACCTTCTAATGTGTATTATACTTTAGAAGGATACCACCCTTTACTGAAAAACATAAGGTCCAGTGACGACGATGGTCGCGGGGGAGTTGGTTTGTTTATTAAAACTGATATTACTTTCAGTGTTCGCCACGATCTCTCTATTTTCATACCCCATGTACTTGAGTCAATATTTGTTTATCTGAAGTTTAAGCACTGCACGAAAATAATTGGCGTAATCTAAAGACCCAACACTGCCCCAAATGTAGATATAGACCCATTTCAATCCAAAATTAATATCATAACTGATCTAATTAACAACGAAAAGAAAATTTCCATGATTACAGGCGATTTCAACATTGATCTTCTAAAAATAGGCTCTCATTCCAAAACAAACTTGTTCATCGATCAACTGTTCAGTGAGGGCTTCGTGCCTGTCATCACAAATCAACAAGGGCAACATATCGATCTGCTACTCTTATAGACCACATCTTTTCCAATACTTTTCCTCAGAACTACAAATCCGGAATAATTTTAACAGATGCATCTGACCATTTTGGAATTTTGATCGCCCTGAACCATTTCTAACCCGGAAGATAAACTCCGGAATTTAATACTTCAAATCGCTTCTGTCACAAAGCGATTTTCCACAGTTATGGAATCCAACTGTCCCAACACACCCTATGAAAATTTCTTAAATACTTACTTGGCCGCCATCGGCACAGCTTTCTCTTTAAAAAGACACAAACTGAAAAATAAGTTCATAAAACGACAGCCATGGATGACAAAGGGACTTTTAATGTCAGCAAACAAACAAAATAAACTTTTCAATAAGAAGTTAAGATCCCTTACAGAAGTTAATGACAGGAATTACAAACATTACTGTAGGCTATTTAATAGAATAAAAAAATAAAGTAAAGCTATGTATTATGAAAAAACCCTCCTGGACAATAAGAATAATGCACGGAACACATGGCAACTTCTAAATAATGCTCTGAATAGGGATAAAAACAGGGGAACTTTGCCTTCATTCTTCAATCTTGGCATTAGAAAAATTTATGCGGAAAATGACATCGCACAGGAGTTCAATACTTTCTTTGGAAACATAGGAAGTAAAACTTCTAAACTCATACCCAAACCTCAGAATCATTTGCTGAATACCTTAATAGCAGTCTTACGGAAAACCTATTTATCACACCCACTTCACCTATTGAGATAATAAATATCGCTAAGTCAATGAAATCTAAATTAGGTCAAGACTGTGATAATATTTCAACTTACATTCTGAAACCTTCAATAAATTTCATTGTGACTCCACTCTCGGATATCATGAATGAACCATTAAGTCGGTGAATAGTTTCAAACAGGATGAAAATTGCCAAAGTAATTCCAATATTCAAATCAGGTGACGAAAACAACTTTACAAACTACAGACCAATCAGTATTTTGTCCGCTTTTTCTAAAATCCTAAAAAAGCTCATGCTAGTGAGACCCCTTAAGTTTCAAAATAACTTTGATATCCTCTACCCTCAGTAAAACGGCTTTAGGAAGCATCATAGAAAACTACATCCAGTCATGCAGTTGTTAAAATACATAGCCTCTGAAAACATCAAAACTCGTAAAGACAGTTCTGTACCTCTGTTCCTGTATCTATCTAAAGGCTTTGATACCATCAGCCATGCGATTTTACTCAAAAAACTGGAATATTATGGTATAAAAGGTAACGCCAATAAGTGGATCAAAAGCTATCTTCAGACCAGGACCAAGTATGTTTCTTTCGGGGACAGCAAATCTGACCTTGCAAAAATTACACGTGGTGTTCCACAAGGTTCGATATTACAACTAATATTGTTTCTACCTTACATAAACGACATAAACAACTCAACAAAGCTATACTTCCTATCGCTTGCAGACGACACCACTGGAAACAAGTCTGAAGTGGAGATAAACCCACTTGTCTCGGAATTTATCGAGGAAGTGCAAAAGATATCTGATTGGTGCGCTGCCAACCACTTGGTTTCGAACCCCAAGAAACAAAATATATACTTATCAATCCAACTGAAGGAAATGATTCCACCCATGAGAAGATTTCTATAAATAATATTATCCAAAACGTCTGTAAAAGACAACACGAAAAATCTGTAAAATTTGTTGGCGTAAATATTGATGAAAAGCTATCTTACAATGCCCATATATCCAAACTTTGCTCGGAAATTGCCGTTGCCAATCTCAACCTCAACAAGGTGAAGAAAGTTCTCCATTTTAAAGCAATGAAGACGCTGTATATCACATTAGTATAGAGTCACTTCATCTACGGAATCCCAATATGGTGAGCATCGAAAGCATGTTCTCGGCTGTTTAAACTACAAAAACGGTCAATACGAATCAATAACAATAAGAAATACAATGCCCGCACCGACCCACTGTTCTTCAGAAATAGCATTCTGAAGATAAAAGATTTGTATAGTCTGCATGTTTATTTGTTTATGATCGATTGGTATAATGGTAACCTTCCGGCATCTTTTGCGAATTTTTTCTCTACTGTCAGCAATCAGACTTATGTAAACACACGTCAAGACGGACTCCTGCATCGATGTAGAACCAGAACACAAACATTAGAAAATCTACCTGTCTTTGCATTCCACAAGCTATGGAACGAATTGGAAATGAGCATTACGACAGTGGGAAACAGGAAAGAGTTCAAGAAAAACATAAGTGCAAAGTTTCTCTCTTCGTAGACTAGTAATATTTGCTGCTCAGATTCCATCTGCACGGATTGTGCTATTTAGAATGTTATTCGTTTCTAATTCATCCCAGATGTGTCTCCCTGTGCTTTGGGCTGTTCAGGTGTGCACAGCTTGATTCAATAATAGGTGTATCGAGTATTGACAAGCTCCCCCTATGTAGGATATTTATTTTCACCGCAGTGTGTCTGGTATTCTCGCCCCTGCTGGCCCCCGGATTTGCGCTTCACCCTTGCATTCCGTATATTCGGGGCATATCTATTGTTACACTCTCACTTTGACACTTAAAGATAATGAATGGAACGGCGAGGCCCGAATCGGGAGAGACCAGCTGAACCAGTCCTCGATCACATTGCACACCATCCGCTCAAGCAGACGATGATCTATTTTCAGGACGATTTAAATGAATTCACAATGTTGAACTAGTATTTTTCTACTCTTTCCAACGTCTTATTTCGCTTCATTCTTTCCTCTTTCTTTTTTATCTTCATCTCTGTTTCTTTTCTTCTTTCTTACTAGGGGATGACAGGAAGACAGCCAATCTGGCTATGCCTTCCCCTGTCGGTATACATCTTTACACAGACTGAGAAAACGAATTTTATGCTTTTTGACAAGTATATTGTAAATATGTATGTTGTAAATATGTGCATTACATGTAAATTGTCTTGTGTGTATGTATGCTGACGAAAAAAATATATCCATCCATCCATCCATCCATCCATCCAACCAGCTGTCCATCTATCCATCCATCGCACTTGTAAAACTGGCGCACAGGTGCGCAGTATATTTCTTTCAGTGGCAGTTGATCTAGCACATTTGTAAATCTGCCCTCAAATGGGAATGGGAAAACATCAGGCACAGTGTTATGTGGCGGGATAGAATTGCAACTGACCAAGGGCGTCTCCCTAACCTCTACCGTATACTCCCCTGCACAGACACCGTGGCCGTTGTGACACCGCGGCACCAGGGTTGTTCACCATCCAAACCTTCCCCGATCTACCCATGGCTCTAGACCATGGTAGTAGAGGTAATGACTAGCGAACATGTATGGTGATCATCTCTGTCTCTCTGTACCCTAGTCCGACTGTAAGGGAAGGTGTTGATTATACAGCAGAGTCACAATAAATATATAACTTGTTCTTTATTATTTGTCTAACACAATACACAGTCAGTCACAGTATAGTCAATGCACCTCTTCCAAACTGTCTTCGCTCAGGTCCCTTTTGGTAGTTGGATACTGCTGAGTGTCTGGTGAATGGAGGACTTGACGGAGTCTTTAATTGTACTAGACTGCCTGAACAGTGGCGGGACACTACCTTATATTGCAAACTTCTGCCCGCACCAAGGGATGGGCAAAACATGCACAAGGAAGTTGTCTCATCACGTTTCAGTGAGTCTTTCAAAAACATCCTGGTTTACTAACCGGGCGTGCAGTGGACACCAAACTGTGGGCGTCCTGTACAGCATGGAATAACTCATTGGTCAGGTTGCCTATTAGACCCAAATGGAAACCCTAGCCATATTCTGACTAGTGCTGTACTATTACATGAATTTAGAATGTTTTATAAGACTTTGTTTACAATGTCTCATTCAGGCATGACTGCCTCTTCCTTCATTGTGATGGAATAACTAAAGAGTTCGTGCTAAAAGACGGAAGCATGACTTCCTGAATAGAGCACGACCAGAGTGTTAATAGTTTATTTACGATCTGAAAGTGCAGTTTGTACTTCCTGTTATTTCCTGTCTTCAACATGAATCTTAAAGCATTTGATAAATGCATTACACAACAATCAATACTGTTACTAACTAATATAAATTATGTACATGTCTCTCTCGATCTAACAGCTGGCCACATTCCCTACCATTAACCATTCACAGCCAAGTTGATAAATGCCCCTTGGACATGACTATGTAACACTCCTTCCATACCCCAAAGTTTTCTAGTCAAAGAAAACTGAGAAAAGAAACGAAATGCGGCAGAATCATTTTCAGATGGGAAGGTAAATGCAATGCATACCTGAAACAAAATGTTTATATACTAAAAGGTTCATATACTCATATACTGAAATGTTCATATACTGTAATGTTTATATACACAACTACTCCCATGCAGGTGCGTATGGTAAAACACCGTTCATTTAAACTGGTTGAATATAACCGTGATATCCATTATGAACTGTGGCAGAGAAATTAGTTTCATCTGCAAAGTACAAAGTTTGTGCTGGTTCCACCGGTGATGATAATGTTGGTCGTGGTGCGGCAGTTGGCAAAGATGCCTCGTCGGACTAACTTTTTACGAGCACAATAGGTTCACAGTGGACAAATACGTCTACACAAACAGCACAGGAGGACAGTGCCAAATATCAATGCACTTAAAACCGTAGTTGACATGCCATAACCCCATTGTGTAAATGGAGTAAGCAGGTCAACAGTAGATAGCATGTCAATTTGAGGTAATTCATCTATAGGTATAGTTTTCATTTCTTTCAATTTCTCTGGGATTCTAACACTGTCCAACCCATGAGTTGTGTTGAACAAGGGTGGCCAAAACTTGAATGTCGTGGCATTGTAATCAATCAACAAGTCTTGTGTAGCATCTAGTAAATTTGACTCACCATGGAAGTACGCAAGCATCTGCAAGGACCTGCTTGCAGCAGAACATTTAGGTTCTAGTTGAATTTTGCCTACAGGTGGATAACCAACTTGGATAGTTGCAGTTTTCAAATCGGAACAAGATATATCAAAGGGAATTGGTTTCTGGGTACTAACATACCAAACTCCTTCAAACACTTTTGTAGCCAAAGGTATCATAACCTTAGGGTGAATAATTACTTTACAAGCCAGTTTGATGGAACTGTCAAGCTTTAGGAATAAAGCCTGAAGACAATTTACTTGGGGATCTACATGTTGTAATACTCCATTTAAGGCGCAATATTCTAATGCATTTTCCTTACATAATTCTGCATGAGTGACATAAGTGTGTTCTTTATTAATTGCCAAATAATCATCTCTCAATTTATACTGGGCAACAACACTCTGTTAGTCGTCTGATATCTGCACACTGGTATTCACAAAAGGGATAGGCAGAGAAGAAACTGTGTATAACTGAAATTGTCTCAAATTGTTTACTAAAGGTATCTTTAACAGAATGACTAATCTGTGTTTTTCAAGTACAGCTTGACAAGCCAAATTATGATAATATGGCTATAAGTTAGTTTCGCAACCAAATGGTAATTTCAGGTGTTCAGGTAGAAGTTTCTTTAAATCTAAAAGCGTATTTTGTAAAATTATCGACTCAACTACACGTGGAGCCAATTGTTTCATAGCCTAAATATTTAGTTGTACATGTAAATGTTCCAAATAGGTTTGAGCTTCAGTAACCATGTGTTCTAAGTCACAGAGTATTAATTCTAACTTGTGATTTGTGGTGGTGTTATTCTAAAAATGTCACTCTGGTTCCTAAGATATTGATTGTTTTCGTAAATTGTGCCTATAATGCCTGCAAAGTGTGCAAACTTTCATTGCTTTTATGGCGATTATCATGTAGTCCCTACCTAGTTGTGTTTATAATAGTAAAGCTTTTCTTTACCAGGTGTTTTAATCTTGTTTGACCATTCTGTAATGTTTGAATGTTTTATCAAGGGTTCTCATGTCAGACGCGCTAGCTGTTCCAAACAAAAACGATAATGCATCTCCTATTATGGGCATCAATGCACGTTTAGTTCGTGACCTATGGTACTTCGCATTTCCATGTAAGACTTTATAGATCGAAAATTGATTCAAAATTCTCTTATATCTGGACATGATGCATCGTAATTCTTTTTCTAAACCTTGGAAAATTTCATTATAATTTACATAATCAGCATTTAACATGCTCTGAGTCCACAACTTTCTGACAGACAATTTATCTGATGGTAAAGGTATGTCATTTTTCGTAAGGGTTAATCCTGCAAAATCACCCTGTACTGTCCCAATACTGCTATTTATCTTGTCCAGATACATATCAAAGGCGATTAAATCCATTAACCCTTTACCTAACATGAAAAGCAGACGACACTTGCAAAAAAAATTCTTGAATAACTAATTTTTTTCATTTCTTGTCTCAAAAACATAGGTTATGACCCTTCGTTGGAACGAGCTCGACGAGCTCGTTCCAACGAGGGGTCATAACCTATGTTTTTGAGACAAAAAATGAAAATATTTTAAAAATTAATTGGCGATTTTTGAGAATAGCGCTGGCCGGTTTTGGCCGTTACGTTGGGTAAAGGGTTAAAAAACATATTGTCCAATCGGAATTTACTAGATTTATATTTTTCACTTTCTTGAATATCACATTATGTTTCACTACTACTTGATTTTCTGTTGCTGTTAAATCTACTAATGCCACTAAATGACCATTACCATTACTTCCAGTTCACTTCCCAACAATGAGAGAAAGATGGAAACTTACATACTATTTTTCTCTTTATCTCTGTCCTCAGACTATTTTTCCTTTACTACATGCATGTATTCATTTGGTTCAATTGAACAATGGTGTGATAGGGCCAATCACTTTTATACTTAAATCGGCGCCGAGTCATATACAGTGCAAAAGTAATGTCGTGTCACATACCAGGAAGTTTATTCATTTTAATAGGATTAACGGTCATATAGTTTCAATGTGAATATCATTCGAGATTGGAAATCTCAATCCAATGAATGGATTTTTTTTTTATAGATTGCAACTTAAATTAACAAATTCACTGCCTCTATCATTTTACTAATGATATTATTTATGTGTTTCTCATTACGTATTTCTGCAGCAACAGTTTGCTCATCAGCACTACTCTTCTCACTACTTTCAGTTTCAACACTATCATCTGTAAGTGCACCTGGCCTACGTGTCCCAGGGTTTCTAAGTCATCTATTTCTGTATCTATACTATATACGTCATCATTTTCACCTGAACTCATCTCAGTTTCTACATTTGTATCAAAATCATACCCAAATTTGTCATGTAATCGTTTTCTCAACTCTTTTCTCTGATTAATACTACAGTCAGAGAAACAGTCTGAGTCAGAATGTACCTTTGTTCCTACATTTGTCTTACATAACCATTTTCTCAACTCCATAAGGGGTATATCATCTTCCGATGATGAGTCATCACGTTGATGTCTATACCGACGTGCTAACCTCATCAAGGGTATGTCCTCTGACTCAGAAGTTTCTAATGATGCTAATGGTTCTTCAGGTACTATATATCTCTGTTGTCTAACATGGTCATCAACTTTCCTTGGAATTTCCCACTCAAGATTAGCCTTTCGTATATTTTCTGCATGACACTTTGTTATTTTATCGGTTAACTGGTCATTAATAATAAAACTTACAGACCCTCTTTGTTCTATAATTCGATAATAAGGCTTCCACTTTGTTTCCAATTTATTTTTCCTTCGACAATCTTTATAATAAACAGCATCTCCTACTTCATACTCTACATCTTTAAATTTTTTATCGGCATATTTCGTTTGCCTCTTTTTCGCTTTTGTCAAATTTTTGTGCACCACCCAAAATCCTTTATGCTGTTCCTGTAATGCCACTTTATGGAATTCCTCACCCAAATACTTTCTGTGGAGTTTTAATAAGTTATCCAATGGTAAAGTTACATCTCGGTTGTACAACAAATAATATGGTGAGTACTGCATAGACTCACTGACGTGGAATCAAAGGTCAGCTAATGTCTGATTTAAATGCAGATCCCAAGTTTGCAACTGATTTTCTGATAACTGTGAGAGTACATCATGTAATGTATGGTGGAATCTTTCAACTTTAGCATTGGACTGTGGGTGATAAAAGGATGTTGTAACATGTGAGACATTCAGTTTTGCCAATACTTCCGCCATGATGTAATTAACATTTTCTAACCCATTATCTGTTAACAATTGTAATGGTGCCCCAAAGCGAGGAAATATTTCTTGCAGTAACAAATTGGCTATGGTATCTGCCTTCTTATCTGGTGTAGCAAAATTTTCTGGCCAACCACTGAACAGATCAATGAAACTTACTATGTATTTATTTCTGCTTAAGGTAAGGGGATAAGGTCCACTGACATCCAAAGCTATCTTTGCAAAGGGATAGGGTGCAACATCTGTTTCTTGCATTGGTGGTGTAATTTTACTCAGATTTCTAGTTTTACAAACAATACATTTATCACAGTAATCATAAACTTATTTATAGAGTTTTTTCCAATAATATTTTTGACTAATCACTTTGAAGACCTTGTTTATTCCCAAATGACCTAACTCATCGTGATATTGTATCAGCACCTTCTCCTATAAGTGTTCTGGAATATGCAATCTCAGTTTTAGATTATTTTCAGCATTGCCAATATAATATAAAATGTAATTTATAATTATGTGTCTACTACTAATGGATGGAGGAGGATTACTGCTCTCATATTGTTTGACAATTTCCACTAACCATTCATCTTTCTGTTGTTCAACTTTTAAATCAGAGCCTGATAATTCTACCACTTCAGGTTCATTCTCCTCTTGATTTTCCCATTGACATTCTACAAACTCCCTAGGGTTAAAATGATTGGTATTTATCACCCCACTTCATATGTTTTATCATTTATATCAACTTCCATTTCCTCATCACTATTTTGTCCTATTGCATCAGGTAACCTTGACAACAAGTCAGCACATGTATGTTCTGTTCCCTTTATATACTCAAATGTACAGTTGTAACCCTGCTATAGTCAATGCCCACGTTTGGATTTTTCAATTGTTCATATGAGAATTCAAAATATATTTCAAAGGTTGGTGATCTGTTTTAATTACAAAACTTGCCCCATGTAAATAGTGATTCAGCTTCTGTAAACTGTTGAAGATTGCATAACACTCTTTCTCTATTGTAGACCACTTACATTGGCTGGCACTTAATTTATGGGACAGGAAATATATAGGCTTTTCATTTTTCACTGCATATAACTATGGTTGCTCCTCAGTGGTTCTCTCTAGGGTACTCTGGCTTCCTCCACCTGTAAAACTGTCATGGTCATGATTAGCCATTGTGCACAAATATGTGACCTTAAACACCAATAAAATAAAAAATAAATAAATTATCTACTATGAGTTTGATGATGACGTCTCGTTTAGTCTCAGGCACATTTACCTCTCATAAATTAACTCGTTCTGTGTTGGTTATATTTCCATTGTTGACTTCATTAATTGTTTGCACTTTGTCTTCAATAACAGATGACACTTGAGCTACTATGCAACCTCGTCGTAATTTAAAATGTTTGTTTGTACTGTTACAAATCATAACAGGTATTTTTCGACTGTTATTTTCTACTACAGCATTGCTAACCATTAGACCTGGTTCATCATTTATAAATCTCCGTTTATTTGGATTTACTTCTAATAACTCTGAATCATAAATTCCTTTTCAACCTACTATTTTTGCACTACATATTACACATGTCTGAGGTTTAATTTTAACTCTTTGTTGCAATCTTACTAATAAGGAAATGTGTATGTCGGGTCCTAATGGTATTAGTTCATTCTTTATCCGAAAACACTCTAAATCATAATAGAGTCTAACTCCATTTTCATTTAACCAATCCACACTTATATTAAGTTGTGATTCATTCCTTCCACAACATAAAATTGATGGTCCATCCGGGTGGATTTAATTTGAAAGTTCAGTCGGATGTGACCTTTAACATGTAAAGAGTCACCTCCAACACCTTTTAAAGGCAAGGTTTTCTTCTCAGTCCTTGGTTTATTCTTCAAATTTTGATAACACTGATAGCTGATTAAACTAACTTGTGGTCCTGTATCGATTAATCCTCTTAGTTTCTGTTTCCCAATTTTTAATAACACAGACGTTGGAATCGGTATTCCGGTTGCATTTACTGTTACCTTGTTAATTGTAGCTCTGTTTTCCTTACTTTTATTCTTCAAATTATCTATATTTTATTATTCTCAATTGTAGACTGTTGTATTTGCACTTCTAATTGATTATTTTTGTTTGTTATAATCTTCCTTCCTTTATTTACAATTTCCTTTTTACTTTTAACCCGTTTTTGTTTATGATTCCTTGGTGCGGGTTTCATCACAGAACATTTTAGTTTTCCTGATTATTTGTCATTTCTACAGACAGCTTTGATTTTACAAAATGTTGCCATATTACCTTTCTGGTGGCAGTTATAACATTCTATGTTTTGCATTGACGGTCGTCCTATTGTATTTACTTGTTGTGGGACTGGCGGCCTTCCATGACCTAGTCTGAATTTATTTCTATTGCAGCCCTGTCCTTTTTGAAAAGGTCTACCATGTACTCTTTCAAAAATTGATGTCTGTAATGATCCACCTCCATATCACAATGCTCTTGATTGTGATAATGGGGTGGCTCATATGCGTTTATGTACCAGCCTTAAATCGTAGTTTAACATTTTCCTCTTTCATTGCTTGGGATGCTGCATTCTAAATTTTTGGGTTCAATCCTTAACAATAGCATTCTAATTTCAGGCTTTTTCAGACCATCAATAAAAAAGATCACTAACTGTTTTTGAACTGGGGCTGTGTGCAAGTCTGCCTCAAAAACACCTGCTAAATCTAATAACTTTGCATGGAACACTTGTGCATTGTCTTTGTTTTCCTGCTTGTAACCACAGAGCATGGTTAATGCATATTGTGGTTCTGTAATGTCGCTAAACTTAACTTTTAGCTGTTTTTTTTCAGATCGGGCCAGGTAATATGTGGGTTGTGTTCTATTTGTCTTTGAATAAAATCTGAAATCACTCCAACGGATCTACTAAGGGCTATAAATTTAGTTCAGGTTCTGCTGCTCCGATTGACCTAGCAAAATGCTCGATTTGTTTAATCCAGTACTTGTATTTTTTTGCGTCTCCCTCAAACTTGTCCACAACATTTGCCAAAGTTTGGGCACTTTCTGCAGCAACCTGTTTCCGTATGGAAGCAGATTGTTGGTTCATGCTGTCTGATAAAACCAGTAATTGCTGATGCATTGCTTCAGCTAAGGGTGGTGGTTGTGGTGGTGGTGTTGATGGGAGAGGAACTTGTTGATATCCCCCCAGTGCTTGTGGGACTTGCTGTAGTTGTGCTTGCAGGGCTTTTGCTTGGGCCAACAGTTCTGCCTGTGTAATCTCGTTTTCTAGCCCACCCATGACCACTTTTAACTGCTTTTAATGTGTCTTTTGTGGGTACCTCTCCATCTACAAATTGGAACTTTACTGTGTGTTCAATATGTCCTAACTCTACAAATACCTGTGAATTCCTATTGTAAATTTTATTTCGAAACTCAAGTGCCAAATATGTTCCAAAACTACTAATTGTCCTTATTTTATGAATAGGCACTAATTCTTTGTCAATATCACGATATCAATCACTCACAAAGCCACACAACTCTTTATATGTGAATGTTAACCTTTCATGGTTATGAGATGTACTAGCCAAAGGCGTGCTCACTGGTGGGTATCTCAGAAGCGATCTGTGGTTGCAGCAAAGTAACTAAAAGAAACAACACTTACTGTTTTAGAGAGTCCATTTCCTGTTAGAAACTAGTTGGTTTCACTGAGTCCTTGAGTCCTGTGAGCCGTGGCAAATCCTGGGCAAAAGGCACCAAACCAACACAATGTTACATAGTGGGATAGAACTGCTACTGTCCAAGGGCATCTCCCTAGCCTCTACCATATACTCCCCTGCACAGACACTGCAGCTGTTGACACTGTAGCATCAGGGTTGTTCTCCTGCCAAACCTTCCCCGATCTACCCATGGCTCTAGACTAAGGTAGTAGTGGTAATGACTAGCGAACATGTATGGTGATCATCTCTGTCTCTCTGTACCCTAGTCCGTCTGTAAGGGAAGGTGTTAATTATACAGCAGAATCACAATAAATATATAACTTGTTCTTTATTATTTGTCTAACACAATCCACAATCAATCACAGTAAAGTCAATGCGCCTCTTCCAAACCATACTCGCTCAGGTCCCTGTTGGTAGTTGGATACTGCTGAGTGTCTGGTGAATGGAGGACTTGACGGATTCTCTGATTGCACTAGACTGCCTGGACAGTGGCGGGACATTGCCTTATATTGCAAACTTCTGCCCGCACCAAGGGATGGGCAAAACATGCACAAAGAAGTTATCTCATCACGTTTCAGTGAGTCTTTCAAAAACATCCTGGTTGACTAACCGGGCGTGCACTGGACACCAAACTGTGGGCGTCCTGTACAGCATGCAACAACTCATTGGGTCAGGTTGCCTATTAGACCCAATGGAAACCATAGCCATATTCCGACTAGTGTTGTACTATTACATGATTTTAGAATGTTGCGTAAGACTTTGTTTACAATGTCTCATTGAGGCATGACTTCCTCTTCCTTCAGTGTGATGGAATAACTAAAGAGTTCATGCTGAAAGACAGAAGCATGACACCCTTAAGAGATCACGACCAGCGTGTTAATAGTTTATTTACGATCTGAAAGTGCAGTTTGTACTTCCTGTTATTTCCTGTCTTCAGCATGAATCCTAAAGCATTTGTTAAATGCATTACACAACAATCAATACTGTTACTAACTAATATAATTTATGTGCATCTCTCTCGAGATCTAACAACTGGCCACACTCCCTGCTATTAACTATTCACGACCTAGTTGATAAATGCCCCCTGTACATGTCTATGCAACAACAGCCGCACTTTTCATCATAGATGAATTACTCAGCAACAGACATGCTTTGGCACACTGTGCCACCATGCTCCCACATGTGCAGTTTAGATTAAGTGTTCCACACAACGGCTCGACATAAATGGTTGGGAAGAATTGAAACTGCAATCTCCTTTTATTCGAAATGCAATGGTCTGACAAATGCGCCACCCTGCTCTCGAAGTGAGTTGCAGGGAATCCACTCCCATAACACTCACAAATCAAAGGAAGTGCACACTCATCACCAACTCTGTCAGATAGTTGCTATGGCTTTGGTCGTTCCAGGACTTGAGTAAATAAAAAAGGTTTTTATGCTGTGCAGTTGTTCCAAGTCAAGTGTCGCCTGCATGAGCAGGGAGACAACACCTGTTCAGACGCAATTACGAGGCCACAAGTCATGGTATCTATTACATGTGGACTTAACGAGCTTATTTCTAAAATAGAAAACAACACTTATGCGACCACGCTCTCCGATTCCCAGTATTACAGTTCATCGGGACGCGTGTTTTATTGTGGTTTTGGATATACTTACCTCGTAAAATATTTATCTTACAACAAGAGTGGGGAGCGCGGTGGCTCAGTAGGTAGAGGAGCAGGCTGCAAACCGAGAGGTCCTCGGTTCGAATCCCACCTGCGGCACTGCGTTGTGTCCTTGGGCAAGACACTTCATCTCCATTGCCCGCGTGGGGGCTCGATGACGCCGTGTACTAAGGCGTACTGCACGTCGATGGTGCGCATGTCTCCAACCAATCTAACGCGAGTTACGATGTTGGGGAGCTGGCAGCTGCTCGTCGTTGCTCGGTGGTTCTCTCCGGGTACTCCGGCTTCCTCCACCCGTAAAACTGTCACGGTCATGATTAGCCATTGTGCATATATAGCTGACCTTAAACATCAATAAATAAATAATAACAACAAGAGTGTATTTCCCCCAAGAAATGTAAAACGTGTAGACAACCACACATGCGATCATCATTCAATTCAGAAATACCCCATTTTTTCCTGCACTCAATTGGCGTCGATTTGTAATATAAGTCGAGGCCGCTGTTTGTGATAACAGCAGTTAAATGATAAATAAATCACCAGCTCAACAAAATAAAATAGACTAGATCATTTATGTTTGCCATGATGATATTTTTATACAGGCCTACACTGATGATGTGTTAAACATGAAAAATAAAACTAAGAAACACAGAGTACAAACGCTACTAGTAACTACAACAACAAATGAACAATGAATGGGAATTACGTCAAGAACAACACATGAACACAATACCAAGACGTCATGATCTTCATTCATAAAAATCAAAACATGGACTCTGAATGATTGTCAAAACAGACGCCATTAAAAACTCTGTCCAGTCCCTTCATTATTAAACAAGTCAAGAAAGAGGGGAATATTGCAACATAAAGTATTGTCCATTGGGAAAATCACCTCGGAATACACACCTATTATTTCTCAGATATCATTTTCTTTTCCAGAAATGCCCATTATCAACTCAGCGGATATAGCTTTAAACTCAGCTGACAAACGCCGATCTTGGCTGGTATGAACCAACCTAGAGTTACACCCTTGGTGCGTTACCAGACGCAACAATTTGAATACATAGAAAGTTATTAGACGAACGCAACCAAGAATATTGGCGTTACCAGTCATGGTGGAGTGATTTGAAGCAAATTTTTGTATGGTGATGAATTAATTATGGAATTAAGTAATGATTGAGTGGATGAAGAGAAGTTAGAAGAGAGCTATACAGAGAATTCATCGTACACTAAGATTCGAAATCGTACTCGGAGATTCGTTGAGGTGGGAGAGCAAGTAACTCAGCTATTCGAACTACGAGCTTCCCCACTAGGGACGTTCGGACAGCTAAAATGGCAGTAGAAGAGGAAACTTCGGACTTTGCGAAAGCAATGAGAAACAATAACGCTGTCAGAAAACTGTAACAGATATGGCATTTTTGTAATTATTTGTTTTGGTTTAATAAATAAAGAGGTTATTACTTGGTTAGTTAATATCGGCCGAAATATCAGCTCTCCGTAGCTTCGCATCATCCTTCGACATTCAGTCTCAGGCTGATATGAAGTTACCTCGAACTGATATCACGAAAATGAAACCAACAAAGCAATAATCCCTAAATATTATCGAGTTTTAAACTATTCTGCTTGGTTGGGGGCGGATAAACGTGTGGTGTGAGTCGAGTCGTCGATCGAAGAGATGGAGCAAGAATATCTGTTAACACAGTCGTCAGTTGTAAGAATGACGTTATCGTGCTCTTCGACACTGGGTATGGCCGAATGACTATTTCCAAGGAGTAGGTTTCGAGTTGTCCACCACTGAGGAACCCTGGTTCTTTTGGAGCTTAGTCTTTCGTCAATGTTTGGATTTCCGAATCTCGGAACTGGTTGGTTTCGCTTAAGGCGACAGTTCTGCCAGGCTAATTGTCCATCCGTTCATTTGGCTTTACGATACAGACGCAGACGCTTCCGTTGGAGAATCAGTTGTTTCTTGATGTCATTGTTCATCCGGGGGGGGGGGGGGGGGGGGGGCTGGTTTGGCCCTGACTTAATTATTTAGTTTGGAATGAATTGCGAAGTGCATTTTTCAATGATATTTGTGAGATGTTCAGCTTTGGTGTTAAGAACGTATTCAGCTAGAATACCTCCCCAGTTGAAGAGTTTCTAAGGGCGCCAGTAGGGCCAGTGTAATCACCACCATCATATAATCAAGTACGTCGCGAGAAAGTGTTCGCTTTTGAACATGGTAGTGTAAGGATTAGCGTTGTTGAGCAGTGATACCTGTTCATATCACCAAAGAAGGGGTCTCAGACTTTCACTCTACCGA
The DNA here is from genome assembly GCA_031216915.1 of Pictodentalium vernedei. Classification (NCBI taxonomy): domain Eukaryota; kingdom Metazoa; phylum Mollusca; class Scaphopoda; order Dentaliida; family Dentaliidae; genus Pictodentalium; species Pictodentalium vernedei. The sequence continues at coordinate 376,759,859 of CM062293.1, forward strand.
TATTACCAAGTGCATTGTTGCTAACAATCTTTGGATCGATTAACGAATTAGAGTTTTCAGTGTGATGTGTTGCTTGGCCAACCAGTTGGGTTAAGTTAAATTACACTAACAATTGCTGGACGTGACCGGGTTGGTTTCGAAGTTGGTCATTATTGAGATCACCCATTATTATAATATTTCGAGCCATGCTATCAGTGACATTTTTCGAAACACAAAGATACGAGATCCCAAACATCGCGATCAGAGTTAAGCGGGCGGTAGAAAACTCCAAAAAGAATCGAGCCATGATGTGAATAGATCTGAGTCCACTCACATTCCAAACCACTCATGTCACGGGCGGGGAGATGATTAAAAGAAATGTTTTTTTTTATAAAGTTTGCAACAACTTCCCCTCTGCCACCGTAATCTTTTCTCAATGGAGGCTGGAAGCCAGTAATTTTGATTTCAAAATCACATTCATTTTCATCAAGCCAAGTTTCCGTAAACGCACAAATGTCCTGATAGCATTCTACAACTAAGGGCGTGAATTTTCGGCTTATGTGTTGCATGCAGATGAGGAGAAGGTGTTGGCCCTGAGAGAGAGAGATGCTGCAGTTCGGAGTAAACCTGATAACAGATGTGAGAGGTGATGACTGCATGGGGCTTTTCGCTTCATTGTCACCTGCTAACAGTCGTACGATAAAGAACCAGGGCGGCAAACCAGGTAACACAAAAGCATGGGGCAATCCAATGTCAATAAAGCGAGGTAGACGATACTGTGCTATGCTTACTAGTATGTAGTGTGGTATTAGCAACGCATATTCCTTCGTGAAACTCTGTCGTACACCGAACATGTAACATATATTTCGCCCTGATGATTCAGCACGTGCAGTAGACTTAGTATAATTGTGATATATTTAGTGTCGTGGTGAAGAAACGGCATTTTTAGTACAATTGTCAAAAGGTGCAGATGCTGTGTGCGATGCACACTGCTGCCTGATGTGACTACGAAGAGGCACACCCACCTTTTGTATGCCTCAACATCAATCGCCATTTCGTCGCCTGAGTGCCAGGACGTTCTATGTCCCATAGGGGACATAGAACATTCTAGCACTCAGGCGACGATTTAGTGGTCTGGGGCAGAGTTGACCGTTGGTGATCAGAGTTCTATCAAACAGTTTTACCCACCTGAGTTAGCAGTGTCTGCCTTAAACCGGAGAATAAGAGGAAGGTTTGGCCAATGTGTGTGTCACTGGCTTATGTCAGGTATAGCGCGCGAGGGACATGCCCGATATCAGTAGGTGGGGTGAACTGGGAGAAATAGAACAAAACAGTTGTTAGAAAAGATAAGATAGATCCACAAAGCTGTTGTGTGATTCTAATAGTTTCGATTATTATTCTACGAAGGAGAAGGGGGGGGGGGGGGGGGGGGGGGTTCTCCTCGTGTAATGAAATACGGTACGAACGTCCACAATCACTTAATTGCAGGATTAGCTGTAAGAGAGAGAACACTGCTAGCCCTTCCTAACGCAAAATGTGACACTACTTTTTCACCTGTAGGCAGAGGCAAGAACAAGGGTTGCATAATATCGTGAAGTGGCATATAAAAATTGTAACCAGCCATAACTGATTCAAACACAATTATGTTCACAGTGAAATGGACACTCAGACTGGTAGGGAGTGGTTGTTGGAGTATGGCGGTTCTCTCTACCCGTTTAGCACTCCTCAGCACTATATAATTTTACCTACAAAAAATACAAGAATTTTGAACCTGTGATGCTGTTTTCGTTTGTTTGTTTTTATTTATTTTTTCTGGAAGGTGTCTTGATTTCGCAGTATTTTAATTACGCAGTCAAGACCAACATGTGATAGTGTGTCAGTATTACACACGAGCCCACAAAATGAGTGCGTCATCTTCAGGGTTGTCACCGGAGACGGTAACGGTACCGGTTCATCGAATCCTCGCTATCTTTTCGAATACAAAACTCCCACCTCAGTGCTCACGAATCTCGTTACCGAATGTATACATGAAATATATTGGTCGAAAGCTCGATGACGGAAAGTTTTGGCAACAAAACCTTATATTATGTGAAGCTTGCAAATGTGTTCAATTTAGCAGTTTGAACATGGTTTCTGGTACCTCGTTTGTGAAAAACATCGGGCATAGAGTAGAACGTTTCACTCGATAGCCCATGTATATCTAACACCCCCCCCCCCCCCCCCTACACCAACTCCACCCCAATTTCCTTGAGTTGGACGTTGTGCTCATGTTTACGATAGACGTCACATCACATGTAAAGTTCCGGGAAATGCAAAATTCTTGAATAACTATTTTTTTCATTTGTTGCATCAAAAATATAGCTTTGAACCTTCATTGGAACGAGCTCAATGAGCTCGTTCCAATGAAGGGTAATAAGGTATGTTTTGTTACAAACAATGAAAATTGAATGGTAAAGTTTGTGAAGAGCGCGGGGTCGGGTTTGGTCATTACGATGGGTAAAGGGTTAATTGTGCAGTATACCGAACACAGGAAGACACCTCTATTACTTCGGATGCTGCCCTTATACTACCCAGGTTCTGTTCAAAGTTTTCCCATTTCGCGCAATAAGAAAACCTTTCAGGAAGTGCTTGTCGTAATGCGTTACTTCATTTAGTGCCCCCTAATAACGACTATCTATCACGCATAGCTTTTTGACCGAGATTCTTGACCATTTATATCTGGAATAGGAATGTACACATGCCAAGCGCGAGAGTCTCGGATTTGGTACTGAATTCGCGAATCTCTAGAAGGATTTGTACCGGTTTCGATTGATTGGATTCGTCGAAATTTTTGACAAACCTAGCTATTATTAAAATACTCCAGATACATTTTCCATCTGTAAAATACTCAGTGTACTTCCGAAAAAACACAGAAGTTATCAGTCGCATACCAGAATGAGCAGTAAAGCAACTAATGGGAGGATCAGTTGAAATGAGAAAAGAAAAGCGCCGTAAAGCGATTCCAACCCCTCTCCTCCCCACCCACAAACAAATATATTCAAAACCAATCGCAACCAGGCTCCATAAAAATTTACATGCATGGAGTTTTATCACAGTAAATTTGACATATCACTACATTTAAAATCTGGAAGATTAATTAATAAAAATTGGCTAATATTGTTCAAGTTATGCCATAAACAAGTTTAACACGATATTTTTAGTAAATGGCAATAACTCCCATAATTGTCATCATATAGCAGTTGTTACTGAACTTAACGTAGATATTGTTGCTACAGAGGCATAACATTTAAATCCGCTAAAACAAGCTTAACACGATGTTTTTTTTTTAACAAGGGGCAATAACTCCCACTTGACGTAGACATTGTTGCTGTGGCGACATATACCAACAATAATTGAAATGCATTAAATATTGTTCAAATTATGTCATAAACAAAGTTCGGACAGACGGGCGAACGGACAGACGGACGGGGCTATTCGCTATATCCCTCCCTTGCGGGGGGAAAATAAAATCGTCAGTTCGTTGCAAACATAAATACAGACACGTGCTAGGCACATGGCAGTCATGGATCTGTGCCAAAGGAATAAAGGATGTTGACATTCGTGAATTGATGCGGTACTTGGTTGGCGTTTATATATGCACAAAACCCACCCGAAACCTACCACACTTGGTAGCATTTTGTACTTGATATTATTGTATTTTTTTCCAGAGAGGTGATCTACACCACAGCCCAGGGAAGGGGTCTTCCTCAAACGCCAAAACGTTGCCCCCTTCGTGTCAGTGCAGTTGACACTGTCGTCATATCTTCAGTGTTCCATCTTCGGGGTTTTTTCCCGATTATGGATGTAGGGCGAATTTATAAGACACCCACTTTGAATTGTTCTCACTGCTTTGCGTGCGAAATAAATTTTAAAACATTACCTGGTCACTGCTCCTTTGTTTTGTTTGTTGGGGTTTCGCGATACTTTCAACAGCCTGGGACACATCGTGCAGGACGGTTTTACGGGTGCGAGGAACAGTGTTATGGTTGTTAGAGTTGACTAGTCCACGCTGCAAATTACATGTTGGGGGTTCCATAACTACACTTCTGTACACAGAAAAGTTACAAATGCATCACCGTTTTTGTGTTGTGCATGTTTTTGTTGGGATAAGCTCGTATAATTCCGGAGCCCTGTTAGTCTGTAGAGTCAGGGGATGGATGCTCCACGACGAAACTGCATACTGACTGTTCCATTGTTATTCTTTTTGTGCAGAGAGACTTTACACATGGTATAAGAATTCAGGAAGTTTATTGTGTGAAACTATTTATGTATTCTGGTATTTATTGAGGTTTAACATATAGAATACATAGACACTAGTCGGTAATCAGACTTAAATCACGAGTAGGATAAGGGTTTTAACCGCTTGTCTTGCCGAGTGGTTAAACTCCCTATTCTACGAGTGGTTTAAATCTGATTACCGGTCCTAATACCTATTTGTTTTATTTATATCAAACTCTTAATAAATGATCGATTTTGTCACTTAAAATGGAGAAAAAACGATACTTTCTATCGCAAATACATGGGTTTGTTTTGTTTACATTTGTGTCCGTGGGCGTGGGGGTGGGGGGTAATTCAGGTTGCACGTGAAAGCTTGATCCACATCTAGACAAATCGTCAAAGTTGATTGAATTTACTTGGCTTTTTCAGTCAAATTATTATCAGCTATTCTTAAATTTTATTTTAAATATTTAATTGTAAGTATATTAAACTTGGTAAGTCATTGCACGCAGTAGATAGTACCACAAAACGCCGAAGGTTTCAAAGAAACATCGCTAAGTTTGAATGTATTATGCAAGTTGCGTCATGCGAAAGGTCAAGTTGGATGAACTTCCGATTATAGGTGTATTTTTTTTTTTAACCGCAGTAGAAGCTTTACACCGGTAGTGGGGTTAAAAGCTAAAATTTAACTTACAGGCTTTTCACAGGTAGTAAAATAGATGAGCATGGTATAAAATACTTTCAAAGGCCACAGTCACCTCATGTCGGCCAGTTTTACGAGTGGAGGAAATCGGACTACCCAGAGATAAGCACTCAGGTAGATGTGTTTGAAGACAAGTGCACCATCAACGTGCAATAAGACTTAGTACATAACGGCAGTGTGTCCCCACCTTGGCAAGCTTGATTAGTGACTGATCCTAGGGAACAACTCATTTACAGCTTGTCAGGGTCGAAACGTCCACCTTTCGGTTTAAAGTTCAGTGCTCTAACCACTGAGTCACCACGCTCCCATAGAGTGGAAAATCATTAAACAAACATAAATACGGAATTTCACACTGAGTGTGTCCCACTTTTCCTGTGGAAAAGCAAACGGATAACAAACCAATATTTCAGGACATGGGGAGTCTGGGGTGAATCAATCTGTGACTGAGATTCTGGTTGTGCCCCTTGTTCGTTTATCATTTGGGTAATTGCACGGATGAAAACCTATTTGGTGTTTATTGACAATCCAGCCATGAAGTTATTTTCTGTGAAGACAGGATTAAAAACGATTACTGGCCCATATGTAAAATTATTTGTTTCATATGCTTTTCTTTCCCTGAATTGCTCATTATCAAACTCGGCAGATATGTCTTTATACTCGGCTGATATGACACCTATCGCTGATATGAACCAAGCTAGATTTGTCCTCTTGATATGTTACTGGGCGCAAGAAAATTGTTTGCATCAAAATCATTCACAGTGATTCGTCGAACACAATCAGGACAATCGACATTACCAGGCACGGTGGGACAGCTTGAAGGTTTTGTATTACTGATGGCAACAAGTAACGATCAGGTGGATAGAAAAAAGAAAGAAGATAAGTGTACAGAACATTCAAGGCAATCTCACATCCAGAGTCGTAAGCGGAGATTCGTAAAAGTGGGAGAAGCGATAGTTCGACTAATCGAACGACTCGGCTTCCCAGTGGGGACGCCGAGACTGTCGAAGAGCTGAACTCGAAGAGTTCAGCTCTTCGACAGTCTCGGCGTCCCCACTGGGAATGTTGATATGATGTTGCCTTGGGCTGATATATCGGCCGATTTGAAACTAACCAAGTAATAAACTCTAAGCAACTTAGTTCCTAGAAAGATATTACACTTGTCTAAATGGCGTCAATACCAACATTTTGTACCTTGATGCCCTGGATAGTATTTATTTGTTATTTATTTATTTATTTACTTTCTATATTTATTAGGGTTTAACGACACTTTCGACAGCCATTCACCTCGTGGCTGACACATTTACGGGTGGAGGAAGACGCAAAGATCATCGAGCAACGGCGAACAACTGCCCAACTGCCCAACGTACTAACTCCACACAAAGCGCGGTTAGCATTTGTTAAAGACAAGTGTACCATCGACGCGCAGTACTCCTTAGAACACAGCGCCAGCGAGCCCCCCCCCCCCCCTCCACAGTGACATTTGGGATTAAGTACCTCGCCCAAGGACACGTCACAGTCACGCCTGGCGGGGATCGAACCGTGGACCTCTTGGTTTAATGTTCAATGCCGGAACTACTGAGTCACCGCGCCTCAGGATAGTATCATCCTGTACACTACTGACAATAGAGGAAATGAATTATTTTTTTTTTGACGGGGAAGATAAAAAATAATTTATAATAAATATATAATTTAATCTTCCTTGTGTGCGCAGTGGCTCATTGGTTAGAGCTTTGCACTTTCAAACGAAAGACCGCCGGTCGATCCTAACTCGCGTCATCTGCATTGTGTCGTGGGAAAGACACTTTATCCCGATTGCCCGCATGGGGACATGGGGTTGCACTGTGTACTAAGGCGTATAACACGTGGATGTTGCATTGACCCCCAAACACTGCAAATTCTAGGTTAGTAAGTTGGAGAGTCTGACAGTTGTTCGCCGCTGATGTGTAGGTCATGATCTGGCTGATATGATCATTGATTGACTGTTGTACTAATTTTGTTATTATATGAGAATGGATGTTTTAAAATTGAATACGACACCAGAAATGTAAACCAAAAATGGAATGTAGAAATTGCTCTATTTACACCTTTCGGTCAATTGTGAAATTTTCATTTAATCGAGTATGTATAAAATACTACTCAAAGATTGCTAAGCACCAAGTATATCCAACTACCTGTTTCTCGTTTTAGTTGAAATATTGTAATGAAAAGTGGATATATTTTTTATTTAATTATATCTTTAATGATTTAAGTACAGAAATTAAGATTTTATTTGTGTTCGACATTATTTCTTAGCTTTTGTATACGATAACCATGGAAAATGGATTCCATTGGTAAAAGAGGGAATTTTTCAATTTGCCAAAATGTTGACGGAGCGAACTGGTATGGGTTCAATGTGGAATATGAGACCCATTACAGTTAATTACAGCTTGACAACCCCTTCTTATGCTCCCCATCAGGTTAGTGATGGTCCTTTCTGGGTTGTGGTTTCATTCTTGAACCAGCATGGCATCAAGCTCCTGGACACTTCTTGGCTGGACTGGACGGGCTGAAATTGAAAGCTGCAACTCATTTCAGACATGTTCGATTGGAATGGGTCAGGGGATCTTGTTGGTCAGTCCATACGCTCAATCCCCTCCCTCTGTCGGTACTCACCGACAGCATGGGCAACATGAGGACGGGCATTATCGTCCATCAGAATGAATCTATCACCCACTGCACCTGTATACAGTCTGGCGTGGACAGCCAGGATCTCATCAATATGCCGCTGTGCAGTCAATGTACCACGCCCAAGGACACAGAGCTCTGTACTTCCATCCCCGCTGATGCCACCCAGACCATGATTGACCCGCCACCATAGCGGTCATGCTCAGCAATGTAGGCTGCATGGAATCGCTCTCCTGTTTTTCTTCATACGCTAGAACGCCTATTTGTTTGGTCTAGGCAGCACCTGGACTCATCTGTAAAAAGGACAATTCGCCAATCTTCTCTGGTCCATCCAACGTGGTCCGTGTCCCGTTCATATCGTGTCGGGCGGTGGTTTAGGGACAGCGGAATGTGAATACATGGTCTTCGCGATCGGACACCACCTTCGTGCAACCTTGCCCGGATAGTCGAAAAATTTACCCCGGATGCATTCTGAAGGTCACAACGAAGCTGGGTTTCTGTGGCAAAGCGGTTTCTACGGGCCTGAATGATAAAAAAACCGGCCTTCGGCTCCAGATGTTGCACTGTCTCTGGCACCACCATGCAGTATTACTGGTGTGCCATACAGCTGAAATCTTGCCCGGGCTCTGGTGATCACCGTATGGTGCACACCAATGGTTTTACCAACCTGACGATGAGTAGCCCTTTGCTCTACCATACATACAGCCCGCCACATTTCTGCTTCAGACAAATGTCTTCTTACATTTGCATTTGCCACATTCATTCATTAATTCACAAGGTTTGTGTTGAAATGAAGTCTGAATACCCTACACATGTCATGTATTATGAAAATCACGGGGTACATGCTTTTCATGACTGTCACGAAAAGTCTGCCTGCCAACAGCGTTAATGGAAACACTGGGGACCATCTCAATACATTCCTCAATCATATCCACCAAAAATATCGCAAATATGTCACAAGCAAATTTCACAATGATGTGTCAAATATTTGGTGCTCAGCAAACTTTGAGTTGTATAGTGTATAACAAAACTGATGGAGGCTTTTGATCGAAAGCTTTTAATAGAGCAATTTCTCCATTTAAATCGTTGGTCACTAAATCTGGACCTTATGGAACAGAAAATGAGATGTTTGTCCAGATTATTCGGCACAAAATGAATTGTGGATTTTGTATTTATCATTTGTAAGTGAATCTCGTTTGGAACAGTCATGATAGGGATTTAGAAACGTTGAGACTCTCGTGCCCCTGTGAACTAGAATTGATTGGGAAACCAAATCGGTATTGCAGTGCTATATGAGGTAGTCACAGAGTAAATTTGACATTGGTTTACCATACGAATTTACAGACCAAACTCAGGAACATTCTATGGAATTGACAATACAGCAAAAGCCATATTTCATTCCATGGGGGCAACGATTATTATACGCATTGAGGATCAGCTCAATGAGCTGATTCTGATTCTCTCAAGGGTTAAAAAAAATATTTCTTTCGTTTGATTGTTTTCAAAATATGATTTTGCAACACCACAAGTAGTAATATTGGAACGTTTCACATTTCTCCCATACTCAAAAAATTGTATTTGCCATAAGTTTTCAGGTCCTTTTTTTAGAAGAGAAGCGTCTTTTGTTACCAGACACATATATTCCTCAACAAAAAGCAATTCAAACACGATATCAAAAATATTGAAAGAATGAAATGCATTAAATAACTATGAATTCTCTTCGCGTCATCACTATTCGGAATGTAACGTGTTAACGTGTAAGGTGTTTTGACAGCCTTTAGTACTCTAAAAGCACACGAATGAAAGCAACACTCAAGTCATTCTATCCGTTTATGATGACGATATATTTAGACTGCTGAAATAATTCAGCAATTAAGTAATAAAGCTGGCATAATCACGTCCCGCTGATTTTCAGTGAACTTTAGAAATAGGGTGAATAATAAGTTACGATCCACAAGAAGATGGTATCTATTTTTGATGCAGTGTTTTGTGCAGAAAACCAATAAGTCGATGAACTGTTAAAGCAGTTAATGAGATCTTATCTACTTGTATACAGTATAACAAACTGCAGGTCGATAATCGATAGCTGATCACTCGAATTGAAAATGAGCTTTCGATTATTAATTCAGTTTTGTGTTAAAGGCCATATAAGTCTACACAATTGCTAATCGTAACCCAAATATGGATGTAAAGTCAAGTGCAGCCAGTCGTTTATACCCATGTTGCCCATTTTAGAGGACTTCCACTCCAGGCATTACCACAGTAAACAAGCACTGTTTCATTTTCCGCAGTTCTCACAGAAATAATTTTCGATTAACAACGAATGGACGACGACGGATTGTGTAGAGTGCGCTTTGAAGATCTTTCTGAAAGTATGGTGAAACTATAACCCTACATATATAAACTAGTTATCCAATAGTAATGACGAATCCTGTCGGGTTTCAATGGCCTTGCCCCACACGTGAGCGTCGCAAAGGTGACCAATTGGACGGGGGGTGTAAACCTGATTTGTCTCGACTATGATAGATGAAGTCCCGACTGATCAAATGCTCCACTTACAACATCAAGGCATGCCTTCGTTGAAAGCATGCCTTGATGATGTTGCTAGAATATTGGTCCGTCTGTATTATAGTTCAAAATTGCAAGATTTCTTTGAAAGTTATTTTTAGATGGATAAAATATGCATATTGTAGCCGTGACGCAAAATCTTATTTAATTAACAAGTACCGTCCGTGTGCTCCAAATTAGTCATGCTATCTCCCCAGCAACCCGACTGTACACTACGTACCTCCATTTGCCTGTCCGAATGTGTGTGTGACGTTATAAGTTACATGGCGTTTAGCTGGCTGATACAAAGCGATGAGAGTTCATATCAGGTGAGGCGAAGGGTAACCTGATATGTACTCTCAGATCCTTGTATTGAAATGTATCAGCCAGCTACATGCCACAGAACATATTTGTTATGTCGAAAATCCATGTAAATCAAGGGATTAATAAATTTTCACGAGAAACAAAGAACGTCCGGACGTTTATTGTTTACAAAATCGCTATTGACAGCACCGCGTAGAATCAACAACATTTAATGACACAGGTATGTATCCATGCTGACAGAAAACAATCTTCGCTGTTCGAAGTGCGATATTTGTTTACAAAATAAATCATATCGCTACATATCTGCATACATTTACTGTCATTGCCACCTGAAGAGAGTAAACAAAGCACTTTTAAATGTCCAAAAAAAATAACTTTTAATCTGTTGAGTGATCTGTAAAGAAAGTATTCGTCGTTTCTGCATAAAATATCGATAGAGTATAGTCAGTATAGAATCGTAAAAACAACAAATAATTTTTGCGTCTACAAATAGGATTTTCTGTCCATTTTTTCAATATTTAATACTTAAAATCAATAAATACGTCACCTTGAAAATGTTTTTGGAACTTAAATTTAAGTTCCAAAAACTAGACGTAAAGGATGTCGTCTAGTTTTTGGAACTTAAATTCTTTTATTTTGTTTTAATTCAAATTTTTAAAATGCCAAGCACAATTTGATCAAAATAGTAATAGCTGATACTCACCTAAAATCAAATAATATCAGGTGAGTTACCTGACACGGTGGGACCCTCAGATGGTATTCCAGCGTTCTGATTGGACAAACTAAATTTGTAAATGGAGTATCCGTGGAATATTATCCACCATGCTCAATTTAATTGTTATCGACTTGCATAGATATATAACCTAAGGTGTGAGTTGCTGGCAAGTTCTTTAATACTGTGTGATCTGTTATTGCCCGTAGTTACAGAACATCTTTACATACTTCTGGTCTTCAGGCTGTTCTGTAATGTGTGCATGGATAGATCAAATAGTTGGATTTGGATTTAAGTACTAGTATTATTGTATTACAATTTATTGGATTTTATTACTTTCCAAAGTGTGATTTACTGGGATTTCCGGGTTTGATTATAAAAGATAACTTCACAAGTGAATTATGCAATCAACAATTGTGTCATGTATACGTGCGCGCAAACGAAGACGCTTTGCCGTGGGCGTGGGTGTAATGGGGGCTTCATTGTTTTTTTTGTTTTTGTTTTGCTTGTTTTAACGCTTTACCTAACATGAAAAGCAGGCGACACTTGCAAGCAAATTCTTGAATAACTATTATTTTCATTTTATTTTGTTTCAAAAACATAGGATATGACCCCTCATTGGAACGAGCTCGTTCCATTGAGGGGTCATAACCTATGTTTTAGAGACAAAAATGAAAAAAATAATGAAAATTAATTGGCGAGTTTTGAGAATAGCGCTGGCCGTTTTTGACCGTTACGTTAGATAAAGGGTTAAATAATATAATTATCATTAATAATGAAAAGTAATAAACAGAGTAATCGGTTTACTGGACTGGTTACGTGAAATAATTCATTCGAGGCGAGGGACTATATTGTAAAACACTTGTGCGCTGATACTGACTTCTATAATTATGATCAGATTAGGTTTAAATTATTTATTAACTGGTAGAGTGCTGGAAGCCCATATTTGGGCTTTATTCTGAAGTGTCGGTACCACAACTTAAATGCTTCATATTCTATGGATGTTGTTCATATCACCTTTGAAGTGAAATTATTTAGACTGTTAGGGTCTGCATTGTTACAATTTATGGGAGAGTGCCTATTGGCACTCTCCCATAAATTGTAACAAGGCAAATATATGAGAACAAATTTCAATGACCAAGAATAATTCAGCACTCTACCAGTTAAACGATATAGATAGAATAAGATGCACAATAATCGTGGTCCATTTATAAACATTATTAGTATCAATATCTATATCGTAGGCAGATGACACAGACAGATTGGTTGTCTTCCTGCCATCTCATCACCGAACACAAACCATAAGTGAATAGTGATTTGTGAGACTGAAATATTACACCTGTTGGGTTTCATGTTTATTATTTCGACATCAGAGGTTCTGGACTTGGCGGGTCTGACAGGGTATGCTTTACTCGGGCGAGATAGCCGACAGAAAGTTTAAATTTGCTGTTGTTTCATGCACGGAATTCGCAATAAAGGGAGACGCCATGCAGTAATGTAGTTCTGCTTTAGTGACTATGTTGAATCTTTATTGTTTACATATTTGTTAAAAACTATAGGTATTATTACACCTTGTGGGTTTAATGTTTATTATTACTTTCCAAAAGTGTGATTTACTGAGATTTCCCGGTTTGAATATAAACGATAACTTCACATGGGAATTATGCAATCAACAATTGGGTCATGTATCCGTTCGTTCAAACGAAGACGCTTTGCCGTTGGTGTACTGGGGACTTCATTGTTTGTTTAACCCTTTACCTAACATGAAAAGCAGACGGCACATTCTTGAAAAACTATTATTTTCATTTTTTGTCTCAAATACATACGCTATGACACCTCATTGGAACGAGCACGACGAGCTCGTTTCAATGAGGGGCCATAACCTATGTTTTTGAGACAAAAAATGAACAAATAATGAAAATTAATTGGCGATTTTTAAGAATAGCCTTGGCCGTTACGTTAGGTAAAGGGTTAAATAATATAATTATCGTTAATAATGAAAAGTAATAAACAGAGTAATCGCTTGACTGCACTGGTTACGTGAAATAATTCATTCGAGGCGAGGGATTCTATTGTAAAACACACGTGCGCATTCGTGTTTGTACAACAGCCCTCAACTTTCCTGAATTATTTCACGTAACCAGTCTACAGTTTACAGTTTACAGTTTATTTTGAACTTATTCCCATGTAATATGGGGTAAAGTAATAATAAATATACAAAACATGTAAAATATAAGAAGCATGCTAGAGGTGGTATATCCACACAAGATAATATCATTATCAACTTTAGTCGATCGCTCCCTCGGCCCTCCCTCCCTCCCTCTTTCCTCTCCCTCCTCTCCTCCCCCCTCCCCTCCCCTCTCCTTACCCTCCCATCCCTCTCCACTATTGTCCATCCTTTAGGATCAATGCCCAAGTGCATTTTAGCAGAACACAGTCCAGTCAAGCGATTACTCTCTATTTAGTAAGGGGTAACTTAATACCAAGATGCCTCATCAGAATGAGCTCATAAAGCCTGCTCTGGTGTGGCACACCAGTCTGCCATGTTGGTAGAATGTTACTGTGGGTTGCACATTGGTAAACATATCTAAATCAAGAGCGTAGTGTTGCTTAAACCACGGTTTATGGTAATGGTGTATCAACTGAGATGAATCACTGGGATGAGCCCATTGGGTTGCTCTATTGTGGCCCTTCAATTTGTATTCTATTGGTAAAGCTTGTTTCATTGCACACTCGGTGTTGGAAACTGTTATGATACGGTTGACATATGTTCATATATTTAGACATATATTTAGACATTGTTCTGTTTTGTTTTTAATTATAGAAGTGCTTATTGTGATTGAATTGGTTTGATTGCGAATGTTAACAATAAATTGAACTCACGTTAATCCTTACCACTGACTTGTTAATCATTTGAAAGCAAGAATTGGTCACATAAATAATGACAGGCGGTATTATTTACCGTCCTCGTTATTTTCATGAATTACTTTATTTTACAAACCGATGTCAACAATTACAGCGGTGCGGGCAGACTATACGAAGTAAAGTGCAAAATATTTTTCTGCTGCTATTGGAAGCAGAAAAATAATTTACCCCACTTCATTTCGCCCCGCGTTGGGTTAAGAATCCGTTAAAAATATAGACGTAAACTCATTAACTATGTGTTGGGATAAAATCAATGAATAAATGTTTATTTAGAAACTGGATCTCCAAAGAATATGCACCGCAAAGCACACGGCAGTGCCACCGTCAGGATTAATTGAATTCTTTAACAAATGATGTAAAACATGTAAATATTTGACTGTTGTTCGTATATATATAAGTAAAGTACCATGTTTCAATGTAATTGATGTCTCTTTCATATAATTCGTACATTGTGATTTTACTTCGTTATAGGTTTTTAACGAATATCCGTTGAAGTGAACTAATTTCCGCGACTCCGTGACCTCTCATTAATCGAGTTGCACTATATAACACTCAGCACTCCGGAGCAAACGTACAATATGATATCGTAAGTTAAGGTTCTCGTCGAGATAAATACCCAGGATTTTGAAGGCTGATATTTTTTGCTTCTGATGTGTATTTTGTTATTTCAGGGCATCGTAATTTATAGTTAATTGATTCTTGCTCACATAAAGATGGCCATGGCTTGAACTGAAAATCACATATTTATATTTTTGCACCTAAGACTAATATTTTCGCCATAGACCATTTATGTAATAATGTTCTTAATTTCATAACTGGATATTTCGAATAGAACGGTGATGTTTTAACCTGATTTATGAATTTCGTCACCAAACGATAGAAGATTAAATGGGATTTATATGTGTGTATCATTGACATATATTGCAGATAAATGACTGTCCTGGCTATAGATCCATGGAATAGGAGTGCTGTGGTTCAGTGGTAACGACGTTGGACTTCAAAGGTCTACGGTTCTATCCCCGCCAAGGGTAAGTGCGTTTTGTCCTTGGGCAATGCACTTAATCCCGATTGCCCACATGAGGCATGATGGCGCTGTGTACTAAGGCGTACTGCACGTCTTTGGTGCACTTGTCTTCAACCAATGCTAACCCTGCGTGTACGGTATGTTGGGGAGTGTGACAGTTGCTCGCCGCTGCGCATCCGTTATCCGCTGGTACTCCGGCTTCCCACACACGTAAAACTGCCTATCACGAAGTGCCTTTGGCTGTCGAAAGTGTCGTTAACGTAACAAAGAAAAGTACCTAGGGTATCCCAGAAGAAACATCGAGCCCCATTGGCCCGTGAGTAGAATTGTCTACAAAAACTTACCTATTCGTTATGCAACGTCGGAAGAAAGTAAAGACAATACTCTTTACATCCTTGTTCTTTTGTCTTCTCGGGACAGAAAAGCGACTAGAAATACCTGCTAAATCAACAGATTAGATGTTCAATTGACTTCTGTTGATTGAATAATGGATAAGCTGTGTGCTAGTTACCAAATTCGTTTGCAACCTGTAGCGTCTAGATGTCACTCAGAGCACTGAACAGGGGCCAATACAATAAAATGTTTACAATTGTATTTTCTAGAATTGTATTTTCTACTTATGACTTTAAAGGGGTTGAAATGAACCATTAGCATTTTCAAAGATCTCGCCATTTGCCAGTTGGCAATTTGCCATATCTTTTAAAATTCTAATGATTTATTTTAGTCAGTTATATTAATAAGTAGACAATTCAATTGTAAACTTTTTATAGTATTGGCCACAGGTAACAGATTGGTCAGTTATGCGTGTTGATTTAGAGGTAGCTGGAGTTTATACCATACAAATGAACATTCGGTATAATTTTTAGATTTAGATATGTTTACCACACAATAGAAAAAAAAACATTTTAAGTCTACCCTCAGGACGTATTGGGACGGTGGATTTTCCCAGCAACGAATGATTTCCGAAGCTGGGATAAGACTGCCTGAATAGAAACTGAAGGGTATGAGGAATTTTTAAAAATGACAACACCACCATGACAATCGCTGTTATTTGACCTTCTTTTAGAAAAGCGAATATGATAGCCGTCAAACTGGGGGAAGATATGGCCTGGCTCTCTTTGTATGACTGTGATACCTATTATATCTAATACTTCGGTTTCAAATCTGAGATTAAAGGGAAGATTCGTAGATGGATTCAATTGTGCCCTGACAAACTCTGATAATTCATATGGAAGAATTTCAGTGGGGATTTCTTCAATATTATCAATAGGATAAATCAACAAAGGATGAGTAGAGAAACTATGTGTTGTCGTCTGGTGTATAGGTGAAGTTATTATCATATGGATCCATGCTGTCCACGACAGCATCAATATAATGATTTTTTATGATTCCGTATATCCTCTATTAGTTATGAAGGTTATCGGTTCTAAAGACGAATATTTGTTATTAGGATACACTAGATACAGGGCCCCGAGGATATTTTGGAGATTGGCTTGAACCAAACACACATATCTATTAGCTACTACTGAACGTAATATTTGAAGTGATCAGTGGTGACTGTAGCATCAGCTGGTTGGAAGATGTGAGTTGTTTCGCTGAGACCATTCCACCCCTATTACCCATACTTTGGCCGAAGAAGCTAGTGTTAAATTCCCATAGGAACTGAACTTTTGCCGGAGCATCTTTTTCCAGTGCGAAACCTTCTGCTCTGTCCAGCCAAATCGGGAAAGTGGTATACCCAGTGCATATGCACTTAGCTATGGTACGTATAGTAAAACATGTACAATCGGGGCTCTGGGTATATACTATGGGTATGTGATGGAATATGGAGAGTGGAGTAGAGCTTTCTTGAATGTTTCTCCCGCGAAACGACCGACGCTGCTATTGACGTCCTGGCGCCCTCGTGCGCACGCGACGTAATAGGAACTTTGACCGCAGTTGTTCCCACACTACAATCCTTCATTACGTTGTTCGGATCAGAATGTGTCGAGCTTCTCGTACTCGGCAAATATTTTTGTATATCGTCACCTGAGTATTAGAATGTTCTATGTCCCCTATGGGACATAGAACATTCTAGCACTCAGCCGACGATATTATGGCCGGTATATACCCTTACAGGTCCCTTTTTACCATTGATACTACTAATCCACCTAATGCTTTTTACTAGCCTATGACTGGTATAGGTAGTCAGTAATGCTAGGCCAGGTAGTATTGTAGGTTGATGGTGGAGGTAATGCACGGTTGTCTACTGTGATAGTTTAGGATGTACGATATTTTCCTCTTGTGGTTCTGTGTTAGCCTTGAGTAGTGTTGATTCACTAAAAGCGTTATACTGCCCCACAGTTGGTGCATAATGCTCTGTCATGCAGTATTATGCTTGGTTGTATGGTACAGTAGCATAGGATGAACTGCTGGCGCCCGAAGGCCTACTGTTAAAATTTGCAACCACTAATCCACTGAATGTATTTTAACATCCGGGTTGGTATTAGTAGTGCGTAATGCTAGGTCATGAAGTGTTGTGGTGGTATAACTGGTTGTCAGGTACGATAATGTGGGGCATACTGTATGTATTCCGTTGGTTTACTTGTCTTGCGGTGTAGCGGGGTATGTTTTATCTTCTAGTACGGCAGTAACAATATTTACCCAAGGTGGTCTACTGTTATTCCTTTGTACGAGTATTCATTTAATGGTGTGCGTGTATAGTTTATAATGCATCTAGTATTGTGGTCGTGTATGATTTGTCTTCTTGGTCATTATAAGACTTGGCCAAGGGTAGATGTTGTGATCTGAGACATTTAGCAAGCCTGTAGTAATTCTACATATCAGTAGTAGTCGTCCAAGGTTGTAAACCAGGTTACCAATAGTAGTGGGTGAATACAGTACGACTTGATCAAAGGACAGATGACGGTGACTATGGGTAAGCCAACAGAAATGGCCTTAGCCGTATGAAAGGCATGGGGTGGTCTTGACGCCCGGAACAGAAAAGGCGCTGGAAGCCATAACTAACCTCAATGGATATCCTCCAAATTGTATCCTTCTCCCGAAATCCCACTGAGTGAATACCTATTGCGGAGAATGTCTGTGGTTAGAGAATCCCTATTTTCCGAGACGAACATAAGAGTCGTCTGTGGAGTCACTCGATCGAACAGTTGCGTGATTGCTTAATTGCTCGGTGAGATTCGAGTCATTCCAGCAATCACTGGCTTTCTAATAGTAGTGCTAGAAATTAATCTAAATCGTACAAAGTTGTAAGGGGGTGAGGGGTAGAAGACTATAGGGTTGGGTGACTACTTTAGGACTTGATCACAGGTCAGATGATGATGACTGTGGATATGTCAGCAATAATGATCTTGGATCTATGAAGGATATAGGGTGGCATAGATGCCAGAAACCGAATAGGTGACAGGGAACATAACTATCCTCGAATATATATCCTCCAATAGATATCCTTCTCACGGAATTCCACTAAGCGAATCCACTTTTGAAAAGCATCTGTTGAGATGGAATCCTCTTTTTTTCCGAAATGAGGATAAAAGTCGGATGTGGAGTCACCAGTTACATCAATTACTCGATGGCTTATTTTCGCGATAAGATTCAAGCCATTCGAACAATCTAAGATAGCGAGCATGTTGTACTGCTACAGTCAGTAATAATCGTACAAGGCTGTAAGGGAAGAAGAATAATATAGTATTGGGTGACTACAGTAGGACTTGATCATAGGACAGATGATGGTTACTGTGGGTACTCCAGCAGTAATGGTCTTAAATCTATGAAGGGTATGGGGTGGCCTAATGTCAGGAACTGAACAGGTGACGGGAGCCATAACTGTTTTCAGACATATCCTCAGATAGGTGTCCTTCGAAAGGTATCCGCTGTAAGTTATCCTCCAAAAGGATCCTCCAATAGAATACGACTCTGCAAAAGGTAACCTCCGATCCTAGATAAGATAAGTGTCTTGTGTGTAGTCACTCGTTCGAGCAATTACTTGACAGCTTATTTGCTCGATAAAATTGCTTGAACGACTTGAATCTTATCGAGCAAATAAACTATCGAGCAATTGCGCGAACAAGGGACCCCACAGACCTAGCCCTACGCACTACCTATACCAATCCTCGATGTTAAAATAAATTCAGTTTGAAAGTAGTATCAAATACTAATAGTAAACCTACGGGGTACAGACATTCCCTCCATACTACTGTACAATACAACCAAGAAAAATATTGCATGTATGTCAGACAATATATTGTTTGTAAGGTTATTCTTTGGACTAACAAGACTCTGAAATTGGGTGATAATTTGGCGGATTTTCGTTTTGACATCATAGCGCTGAAAAACGCGACATATTAAAACAGAAAACAAAATACGTGGTTTACAAATTTCCAGGTTCGAAAACATACTAAGTTTAACGAAATTGGTCAATCGATAGTCTGGCCGTTTCGTCAGGAAACAAAATGTGGTCGAAAATAAAATAAAATGAAACGATTTTAGATAAAGTTTTAAGGATAAAGTGCATCCGCAAATCTTGAAAATCGTAGTACGGGGATGTAGGTTAAACTGACGTAGTAGATCATTTTTGACGTTCCTGGTCGATTTCGATAAAACGTAATACCGGGCGATCTAGAAGAGAACAGCAGTGAACAACATGCTAAACAGCGTCATTGAAAATGGAGTATAAGCGTGTGAAAAGCATCGGAGAAAAGTGGCGGAGAAGGAAGAAAAAAGGAATACAATTCCAACATGTCAATCGAAATTCGTTGTATAACATAGATATAGATCGATTTAGATGATATCCGACGTAAACAGCACGCCAAACGATGTGTTCAAGAAGGGAGAAAAAAATGCGAAATGGAGTGAGTATGAAAGAACAAAGAAATCAAAAGGGCGCACAATTCAATTCCAATGCGTCATTTGACATAAATATTGCAAAATTGAGACTGAACAAAGACAAAACAAACAAACTTGGTTGTTGCATTCTTTTTCGGCAAGTGATATTCTACGTTGTTGTGGACGGAAAAAAGAACAAAGGTGGACCGGACGGAGCTTAGTCGAAATTATCTGTCCGGTTTTGTGATCACAGTATTTTGAAAAAACAAGTTAGTCAATAACCAAAACAACACATCGACAGACAGAGTGTCTTAGCCCTATACCCACCGCAGACAATGTCGAAATTCATTATTTTAAATGTTAATTTTTCATTTTTTTTTAAATTCAACAAACCTATTCCATGTGTCCCCTCAATGGAATGAGCTCGACGAGCTCATTCCATTGAGGGGTCATATGACATGGTTTTGTTAGCATTTTTGAAAGAACATTTTTTTACTGCTCAATTTGTATGCAATGAGGACGGATGCAGCCGTTTCGTTAGGTAAAGGGTTAAAGCTAATTTTTAAATCTATTTTCCCACTTTAAGGTTTAATTACATTAATTTCTATTTTACACTAGGATAGTAAACACAGATTTAGACATCAAGAAAATGGTAAGTGCCCTTGTACCAGAATGAATTCAAATGTCTTTTTCACATATGAATGGGTATAAATATAATGAACAGTATAAATCAGGTAGTGGTTCCAGTCTTGTATGCATCAGGCACAGAAGCGGACAGTCGTTTGGCTGATAAGCATACGCCCAGTTCTCCCATTCTAATGGTTGTCCATTGTACTTTGATCCGTTGACTCCATCTACCCACAAGTAATTTTCCCAGCCTGTAAATTGAAATAAAAATATAAACATTTAGAATAGTTTAACACGAATTCCGCAAGATGCTTTGGGCGCGTTTGGACATTCTCGAATATCCTTGTGTTCCAGTTCATTATTCTAGCACCGTCTGGGAAGGTGGAAAGAGCAAAAAATTTAAATATAGAAAGTGGGTGTCTGCATTTAATACACAAATGGAATTCATGCTAAAAAAGCAATTTGCACTAAAACGAATCAGCAATCGTCTTTTCCAAAAGAGATTATTTCCTAGCGGCTAATGGCGTGAAAACATGGAATTGTCTATCGATTTTGTAGCGTTAACTTTTAAAGCCAAGGGTCTACAGTTCACCGATGGTGACATTTTCGCCAAAAGATCCTCAAAAAGGCATACAGAGAATAAGTCACATTTTAGCTAATGAACCTCCTGGTTAAACTCGAGGGTTCATTGGCTGAAACGATGCCTGTCTTTTATGTAGTTTTCACAGGGTTCAAAAGTCAAGAATCGAAGGACAACTGAATCTCGCGAGAGTTTCAGAGCTAATGATGACAAGTGATATGAGTTGTCTTTCATTTCATTGGAGAATGATAATGAGGTGGGCTTGTTAAATTCTGGATGAATATTTGAAATGGATTATGCTTTATCGAAGTATGGATATGGTATGGGGTGTTAATTTTAGTATGAGAGTGCACGCGTAGCCCTTCCTTTTTTATTTTTTCCACAACTGCTAATAGATTTCGATTACTCAAGAGTAAAATGAGCGTAAACAACACACGTGAATGCCGTTTTGTTATGTATGCTTCAGTATAATAATGAACGTATTCTTACCAAGTTTCAATACAATTTCACATTTCAATAGACAATAATAAATGGTTGTTTTGGTGAAACAGGTACCTGTAAGAGCATACGTGCTTCAATTACCCTGTAACTAACTGCATGTCCACAATCCACTGATTTTTTTAAATGGGAAGAGAAAAAGGTAAACATTCATATTATACGAAAACATCCTTCAAGATTTGAAAAAAAAACACCTTGCCCAATCATATGCAAGGAAATCGGATAACATTTAAGACATTTAAATTAAAATGAAATGCTTATTTTACAATATATACGAGATATACAATAATATTTGGGAGCTCAGATATAAACAACTTCCAGGCTTTTATTTGTTAAAAAGTACTCCACATGAACTTGCCTATATAACCAATCGGGGTTCTTAAAAAACACAACTGCAAGGACCATATCGTCACGTGTTGACATCCAACGAAAATATACTTTCTAACCGTCATTTTTTTTAATCAAAGCACACGAACTCAGCCCATCTGATACCGGTGGGGGTTTTGACACAAAAATATTCCAAGCTCTTGTGAATATGCAATACACATGGACATGCCTCTGTTACCAAGGGTAGCTTTTGAAAAACATAAAGCATACAATAGATAAAAATAAAGTGTAATGGAACACGTATAGCTATCTTTACTTGCTGTCACGAACCCACGGAAGACACAAGTCAGTATTTTTTTTATAATAGGTTAGGGCCTATACTGTGAAAACACACTATCAGACTCCGATCTTCATTCCAGATGCCGCGGCGTAATTTGGTCCGGCATTACAACGGAATTGATAATCGTAAAAACTGAAAACCGTTCTGAAGCGAGTAAAGTTCCGAGCATGACGACCGTTTTGGGGAAGACTGCACAATAAACTACAAATACTTAACGAACTCATATAAACAATTGTTACTTGGTATATTTTATGGAGATGAAATAGCCACCTTGTCCTTCGTCTTATCCCTTTCATGCTATGTGGCAAGCTCTTAAGCTACCCGTCTAATATATGAAAGGACTTTGGCGCTGCTGTGGAACCAGGCAAGATATGAATAAAATATTTATTTAGTGGAATATCTATAGGTGGAGCATCTAAGAATATATGCATATCTTTGTGATTAAAGACACACCACATTGTTTCAATTGTCGTATGCGAGCAAGCACCAAGAAAAGTTGGGAAACAAACAGTCTATAATAGCATAGAGTTCCGGATAGAGTTAGTCTTGTGGTCTGAGAACGTGGATGCGTGCTTGACATCAACTCTTTCCAGATGCACTAGTCAGATTTTGCCGGTGGGACGCGCGGTCTGTTTGAAAAATGCTCCCTTCTCAACATATTTATAAACTTAGGAAAGAAGCGTTTTCCAACATAACTTTCAAATTTTCAACCCACGTACGACATGCCCTCCTGAGATTTGAAAATTAATTATTAAAGATTGTAACTTTTTGAACAGAGTTCTGGAATTGTTCAAGAAAATATTATTTACAGCAACACCAAAGCTAATCTATTTTGTATCCTTTGGAAGTTTCAGTAATATTTTAATTCTATGGATCTGGGGTTAAATTATTACTGACTTCCCTAATTTTTCTTATTTGTCTTGTCTTAACATTTAGAAACACATTTTATGCGTAAACAATCTCCGTGTGTCGCGTTGAAATGGTTAAAAAATGTGTTTGTGTTATCAGATATCAAAATTGAGAACGTAAAGTGAATGTAAACAGATATAAATGAATTGACATTGCCGTTTGTTTGAGAAGCCGGAGTTGTATAAGTATTCAAGTTGATCAAAGGATCATGCTGAAATCCATGCGAATGTCATTCTGTTGACTGAAATCATAGCTTTAAGCATAAAGCTATTACAGAGTGTGTACTGTTATATGATTCACGTGGATACGACAAACGATCAGACCAAAGACTTCGTCTGTCCCGAACTATTTTTGTGTCAAGTGGTATTTTTGTTTAGTGCCAAGTGAATTTTGTGGTGCCAAATGAAAGATTTTAGTGCTAAATTGAATCTGATTGTAAATAAGAACAAATTAAGAGTGTATCGTTCTTTGAGAGCAACAAGACACCATATGTAATGCTAAATCATTGCAGACAGCGTCTTCTTGCACTCAAAGATATGTTAATTTAGTATTGCATGGCTGTCTTAAGTAGCACAGTTGCAAAAAACACAAATGATAATAGTATGGATAATAAAGTAAAGAGCGATTATTGATGTTCAGAAAATAATTTCATGATTATTATTTACTCACCTCACTATTAGTTCACTTTAAATAAACTAGTAGCAAATAGTTTTATTTGAAGATTCCAGAAGGTTTATGAAAAAAGCAAGATGAAAGATTAATCCTTTACCCAACGTAACGACCAAAACCGGCCAGCACTATTCTCAAAAATCGCCAATTGATTCTCATTATTTTTTATTTTTTGTCTCAAAAACATAGGTTATGACGAGGATCATAACCTAAGTTTTGGAGACGAAAAAATGAAAAAAAATAGTTATTCTAGAATTTGTTTTTGCAAGTGTCTGCTTTTCGTGTTAAGTACTGTGTTAACTGACGAAAACATGTTTTGATAAGAAGCAGAGCGAATGGATAAACTGTAAAATTAGGTCACCCATAACAAAGAAAGAACCATGATTAGTGACTGTTATCTGTAGATTACTTGATTGGGTGAATTCATCCTCGCTCTGTCACCAGACAGCGGTTTTATCGAAAACGGCGCACTGGAACAATGAACCACAAAGCCTTTGAGATCCAGTAAAAGTATATTTTTGATGCCGCGTTTTGGTACCAAATATACATTTGAGATGCCAAAGAAATGTGTAGTACAATTGGCAGCGTTACCACTCGACAACGTGAACACCGATCAAATCATACCATTTTGGGAAACATGTATGTTTGTCAATGACTGTTTTTTTAACCTTTACCTCGAGTCTATTGGTCGAATGCTATTCTCAGTATTATTCAAATATTGGGAAACGCATGTTTCAGCAGACATGGTGAAAATGTGTTCTGGCTATTTGTGTCGGTATCATTCCATTTTATCTGAATATAAATATGGTAGATGCCATTGAATGATTTTAGAAGGTTTTCCAATCAAACATAAAGAGAGAGACATGCACCAGGCTATCAGGTCAGCAGTCATATTCTGTTAGAATTTGGACGCTGTTATGTCATGAGGCCAGTCTAGATCTCAAATAGCCCATCGCCTATCTTTAGATTCACGAGCCAGGAATATTTTATTTTGTCAGAAAAGCGAACCTACGGTTAGCTTCGTGAACCAATTGAAATATTTCAGCTGGCAGAATGTGAACAATACCACAAACACTCCTTTGTATTGAACTAACGAAAGAATTTTTTCTCGATCGAGATTTTATTTGCCCGAATCATGTGACATAATTAAGAATAAAAACATGGTACAGCTGTAGTTTTATCATTGCTCTTCATATATAGCTCCTCTAATTGTGTTGATGACATCTCGGTGTATTCGAGGTGAATTGACAACTTATTAATTAGAATATATATAACTGTCGCGCGAAAGAATATAGGCATACGTTTCGAAGAAACGTCGTCACATTACTTCAGTGATTGTCTGTTCGCAAACTCCACGAAAAAGGGGTAAACAAATAGCACATAGCAGCCTCGAATGTATAATATAATCGGACTGGTGACCCAAGAATTTGGGAAACAATGTTCTGAGTAAAAGTGGCTTTGCACAGCGGTTCTGTGTGCTGTCGTACTTTTGAAGTTAACCATCCACATCGCCATTTCTTCCGTAGAACTGTTTTGCCACTGGATGGTGCATGAGTCTAGATTTGAATAACAGAAACAAATGCTGCACAGTACAGAGATTTTAGCATATGTATATGAACTACGTTCTTCATCCTATGGATACAGTAGATTGACGTTATCACTTGGGAGCACACAGGTGTCAGGTTTTCGTCAGGATTTACTCCAATAAACAATCTATTGTTCATTTTGTCAATGTTTTGTGGATTGTATGATGTATTGAGGGATGGAATGGGATTCCTTTTCCTTTATTTGCATTGATTTGAAGTTAATAGTAGGATAACCAATTACAATTCGGCAATAGCACATGGACTCTACGTAATGGGTTCTATCGTGAGTGTACCCATATGACATGTTTCAGTTTTTATAAAAATTAAAATTTTGGTGGTGGTGAATTAGACTGATTGGTAAAAACAGGTTTTATATTTCGGCGTCATTAGTTTTCGTAACACATATCCATTCATTGTTTGCCATATATAACCTGCAAAGCAGACAGGATATCTATCGGGTTTTGATTGTTCAATTTTGTATTCTTCACCATTTGGACCTTGGTGATATGTATCTTCCATGTCAGTTCCATCCTTTACCCAACGCAGACGATATCAAAATTTATTATTTTAAATATAATTTTTTTTAAATTTTTCAAAAGATTTCAACAAAACCATATCATGTGACACTGCATTGGAACGAGGTCGACGAGCTTGTTCCAAAGAGGGTCACATGATATGGTTTTATTGAATTTGTTTGAAAAATATTGTGTGTTCAGCTGCTGAATTTGCATATTACGCGGGTGGAAGTGGCCGATTCGTTGGGTAAAGGGTTAAAGGCGTCAATTATAGTCCACATTCAATATACATTATATGAGGGTGCACCAATCAATATTTTCAGTGTGCTACCTAGGGGCTGCACATTCAATACATTGATTGGTCTACACCCACATATTCACTTAGTAGCCATCCTACTTTGCCCTCTGAACACCAGAGGCCGTTTTTCCGGCCGGGTCACAAGCTACGTCATAATGCCATTAAGTGAGATGACTGCAAGGTAAATGTGTCGTGTAGACCAATTAATATTTTCAGCGTGCAGCCCTAAGGCTGCACGTTAAAATATTAAATGGTCCACCCCAAATAATAAATATGGACTCTTCCTTTTGCTACCATGGAACTGATATGTTAGATACCACCAGGGTTTAAAGGGTTAATGAATTTATGACGTATTATGTTCCTGGGCCAAAAAGCGGCCTCTCGGGTTCAAATAGTTAAATAACCAATCTCTTGAATCGTTTTCTTTGATGGTCTTGGTATTAGCCTAGATCTGAGAGCACCATATATGAAACTGGAATTAAAATCTTATAGTTTTTAAGCTTTCAGATGCTCTTCGGAATATATTTCGAATGTAGATGTGTTCTTTTGATTTGGACTAAACAATCTCATGTCAAGTCTTTCCACATGGTCTTTGGGAATTACATTTAACGAAATAACTCCTTTGTCTATCCGTTGCACTGTTCCTTCAAGATACCTGGCTGAACAGTGATTAAAAAAATGGAGAACAAATTTAGGTTACATTCAAAAGAAAAAAATAGATACGTCCAGTCGAGATTTATTTTTATTTATTTTAATATTTTATTTTCTCACACAGGCGCTTAACATTTTACCCAACTTAACGGTCGACATCGCCAAGTGATATCTGCAAACGAAAACACACCAGGGAGACAGACCTATTGTGACGTTTGAGTCCCATAGTGTCACATCCCTGTGTGTTGGGTAGTTTATGCACATATAGTTCATACTTATTCTAAATTGCAGCCACATGCTATACAATTTGGATCATAAATATAATTAAATAAAATATACAGTGGTGAGTTTCTTTTGGAGTTCAGTATATTGGGATGAATTTCATTTGCAGCTGATTCGTTTCCAAGAAAGTAAAACTATTTTGACAGCTTTATTTGCAATTCCATTCAGGTCAATGAAACACCGATAACGTTGCTTCTGCTTCACGGGCGTACAGCATGGTATTGTCTTCTATTATATACCTAAGAATGATACGGACACGGGCTCGGTCATCAAATCACTCTTTCGTTATCAGTGTGATGCTGCTCATTCTCCTGTCACTGACATAACCCACGCAGTGTGACACTGGAAAATCGAAAATGAGGCTGAGTGAGATTTTTGTCTTCTACTTCCACCTCGCGCAATAAAACGTTTTCTAAACCCAGAATTCATCAATTAATTAAAATGTTGTGCCACTTTCTCGTTGTTCGGATGGATCAATTCATTTTAACCGTTTGAACTCACAAAACCGATTTTTGGTCCAAGGTGTAATTTCCTACCATTTTTGTCTTATTATAGGAGGTCTATACCCGGGGCACTGAGGATGAAATAATAACTGCAGTCTGCAGCCGGACGGCCGCAGACTGCATTTATTATTTTATCTTCCCTGTATATTTATATTGGACCGACACATCTCACTGTTTGTGTACACAAAGTCAATACTATTCCAGGAAACGAGGGTGCAAAGGGTTAACGAATGTTGTCGGATATACATTGGATTTGTGCCAGACACACCGAGGTGACGAGGTAGATCGAGTCCACCCAGTTCAAAATAGAAATGAAAAACACGCCGCAGCATCAAATAAAACAAAAAGCTTGTCGCCAACTATCGAACCAATTTGATTTGACAAATTGCGAAATAGAGACGCTAATTAACACTTGAGCGCAGGTATATATGAAAAGATCATTAGGACAGTGAAGTGTTCTGTATCGCATCTCAAGGAATTTCACTAAGCAGTATCTCACTCGTCGGCATGCAGCACATCAGACTGTTCCGATAATCTCCATATACGCCATTGCTTCTAGCGAAATGTGGAAATCTATCTTGTATTTGTAGGTAGGATGCCCTCCTTGCCAATTCGGTGACAATTATTTTGTACACACACACACAGATACTTTTTCGTTTTTTCCACAGACCTGAAATGGTGAAGACTTTTGCCGAAATCTTTACATCAAGCAACTATCAACACACACATTTCCTTTCATAGGAACACTTTTAAGAAATCATAACTCATTGAGTGCTAGTCGGTGGAATACAGCAGATATCACCATCTTCTCTCATTACGCTTGTAAAAAAATGGGACTCCTGCTTGTTATGGTAGCTTTGTACTTTGGTATAGAAACAACAGGGTTTTTGTGAATGGTAGGGTAATGTAGGCCGAACAAAGGGTCAGAAAACGTTTCCTACCAAAAAATGATGTCTCGCGGGAAACAATAGGCTGCAATGTCTAACTTCAATGGGTTACATGAATAAACATGTTATGGGAAAGTTGCATCCTGAAGTTTTTATGGGAATCTAAGCAGAAAGAATTGGGTGTAAAATGTCATGTGGAACTTTTTTAATCCTAGTTTAGGATGCACTCGTAGTGCACTTGTATTCTATATCATAAATAAGGGATGCTACGGCATTCAACAACCATTTTATAATTTAAATATTTGATAATCTCAATTTTAACCCTTTACCCAACGTAACGGCCAAAACCGGCCAGCGGTATTCTCAAAAATCGCCAAATAATTTTCAAAATATTTTCATTTTTTTGTCTCAAAAACATAGGTTATGACCCCTCGTTGGAACGAGCTCGTCGAGCTCGTTCCAACGAGGGGTCATAACCTATGTTTTTGAGACAAAAAATGAAAAAAAATAGTTATTCTAGAATTTTTTTGGCAAGTGTCGTCTGCTTTTCACGTTAGGTAAAGGGTTAAAGAGCAGTTTTCAAGGCAGTTATTCTCATTCTTGAACAATTGTTTGCACACAACATTCCACTTGGACAGGGTATGATGCAGATAATAGAGTTGCGATCACATAAGTAACTAAAACGACATGTTCATTTCATAACAATTTTCTCTGGCGAGCTCAAATATTACAACATTTTCAACCATTTCTCGTTGTATACAAATGGGGCAATTGAAAAGCAATTGGTGGACATACCCGAGTCATGTCCATGGCCAAACAAAGTTTATTCAGATCACGTCACCTAAGATTATATTTGTGTGTTCCTGGGATCCTGTAGCTTCGACAGATGGGTACTTGAATTGAGCAGAAAAATCCTCTCAGCAAACATGAATAAAATGACCCACCACACTTTCAGGACAAAATCTGTCCCCACACCAGCATAGAAGTTTTCGTTTACTTCAAGTTGATCAGCATATTTTCAAAACTTTCACACTTTATTTCTTGTTGGTACAATACATCAAATTTCCAGGTCCCGGCTCAGATATAACATATAAATACTCATCTGTTGACATTGATTCTGTGGAGGTTGGACCTCACAACAATGAGATTAAGTGCAATCACAAATAAATAATAAATAGACACAATTATCACTGAAAGTGAGAGTTGATTAAATATGTACATTATACAAACACTTTGCAGCTCTTGGCATATGTTATTTATGGAATAGAAGGCAAAGGAAAATGAATCATCAAATTGAATTAATATTACTTTTGCACAGTGTACTATTTATTCATTGCCTTCATATTGTTTCTATTTACATTCACCTAAGGGTTTTATCTTCCCTGATACATTGTGTATTTTGCTTCTACCCAAACAGCCAAAACAAAAATGTCACCTGAATGCCAAATAAATAGGGTATATTTTTAATCGGTATTATATTTCATTGCAAACTGTTATTTAATGATGTTGGAAGCGTGATGGCTGAGTGGTTACGGAATTCGACTTCAAACCTTCAAAAGTCCACGGTCAGATCCACGCCATGGGTAACTGTGGTGTCCTTGCGCAATGTATTTAATCCCTATTGGCTACGTAGGCGCGCGCTGACGTTGTGTTCTAAGGCGTAGAGCACGTCGATGGTGTTCTTGTGTCCAGCCAAGGGTAGCCCTGCTTGTGCGGAGTTGTTACATTGGGAAGTTTAACAGTTGCTCGCCGTTACTCTGTGTTTCACCACGGATACTACTACGTACTCTACCTGTCAAACTGTCCAACAAGAGGTAACCCTGGCTGTCGAAAATGTCGTTAACCCCCAACAAATAATTAAATTTGTTGATATACCAGCATAACAAAACATAATTCTGAGCGTGGTCATGTATTGTGGTAAGATTTTAGTTAGCACCTGAATACCAGTTAATCCGCGGAATGATTGTTTATATCTGGTCATCACTATCTACGTCCGTCATATTATAATATACTACTCAAAGTTTGCTAAGCACCAAATATTTGACACATCATTGTGAAATTTGGTTGTGACATATTTGCGATATTTTTGGTGGGTAGGTTTGAGGAATGGATTTGAGATGGTCCCCAGTGTTAACATTAGCTCTCTTGACAGGTAGACTTTTCGTGACAGTCATGGAAAGCATGTATCCCTAGATTTCCATGATGTTTTCGGGACTGTCTACATGTACATGGCATGTGTAGGGTATTCATTCTTCATTTCAACACAAACCCTTGTGATTTAATGATTGAATATGGCAAATGCAAATGTAAGAAGACATTTGTCTGAAGCAGAAATGTGGCGGGCTGTAGGGATGGTGGAGTAAGGAGCTACCCATCGCCAGGTTGGTGAAGCCCTTGGTGTGCACCATACGGTGATCACCAGAACCTGGGCAACATTTTAGCAGTATGGCACACCAGTAAGACGGCATTGTGGTGGCAGAGACAGGGCAACATCTGCAGCTGAAGACCGGTTTTTGATAATTCAGGCCCGTAGGAACCGCTTTGCCACAGCAACCCAGCTTCGCAATGACCTTCAGAATGCATCTGGGGTAAACGTTTCGACGCAGACTATCCGGGCAAAGGTTGCACGAAGGTGGTCTCCGATCGGGAAGACCATGTATTCGCACTCCGCTGTCCCAAAAGCACCGCCAGACAAGATATGAATGGGCCATGGACCACTTTGGATGGACCAGAGAAGATTGGCGACCTGTCCTTTTTACAGATGAGTCAAGGTACTGCCTAGACCACACAGATAGGCGTTCGAGGGTATGTAGAAGACCAGGAGAGCGATTCCATACAGCCAACATTGCTGCGCATGACTGCTATGGTGGAGGATCAATCATGGTCTGGGGCGGCATCAGCTGGGATGGACGTACAGAGCTCTGTGTCCTTGAACGTGGTACATTGACTGCACAACGGTATATTGATGAGATCCTGGTTGTCCACGTCAGAATGTATGCAGGTGCAGTGGGTGATAGATTCATTCTGATGGACGATAATGCCCGTCCTCATGTTGCCCATGCTGTCGAGGTGTACCGATAGAGGGAGGGGAATGGGCGTATGGAATGGCTAGCAGGATCGCCTGACCTCAATCCAATCGAACATGTCTGAGTTGCAGCTTGCAATTGCAGCCCGTCCAGTCCAGCCAAGAAGTATCCAGGGGATTTGTGCCATTCTGGTCCAAGAATGGAAAAACATCCAACAAAGGACCACCAGGAACCTGATTGGGAGCATGAGAAGGCGTTGTCAATCTGTAATTAACAGTAATGGGTCTCATACTCGATATTGAACCCGTACCAGTTCGCTCCGTCAACTTTTTGCCATATTGAAAAATTTCCTCTTTTACTAATAATATCCATTTTCCATGGTTATCGTATTCAAAAGCTAAAATATATTGTCAAACACAAATAAAATCTTAATTTCTGTACTTAAATCATTAAAGATATAATAAAAAAAATATATCCACTTTTCATTACAATATTTCAACTGAAACGTAAAACAGGTAGTTGGATGTACTTGGTGCTTTGCAAACTTTGAGTAGTATATTAGAACGTTTCTTTTCTTGTTCTATCGGTACCTGAGTTTGTGTGATTTCTGAAATAAAACCTGAAGCAGCGAATTTCTCATGTCTCCAGTGAAGAAAGTTCCGATAGTACCCGTGTTTGTGTCCAAAAACTCCATTACTATGACTTTTAGAAGGTGTCAAATTAACCAATCGCGTCTGATGTCACAGACGTGAGGCATAATAATTAATGTTTTTTTGTCAATCTCTACATTCCATTCACAACACGGCCTATGAACATTATGAGCCATTTCCTATACTAAGTCATATTCTATGAGAAGGCATATGTTTGAGAAAAGAATGAACATTATTAATCATTCAAAAACCGTTTTATTGATTTCGACTGCTAAATGATTTAGATTTAACAAATTTATCAGGAGTAGTCAATAATATATTTGCCAGCACCCGCCATTTATCACATACCCCACAGAAACACCGGCCTGGCATTTGCAATGTGTGCACGCCCATCTTTCTAGTCTAGAAGGGCGACTTTCTGCATACCTGTGTGTCGGGCATAAATGTCGGTGACGTTCTAGATCAACGCTTCAGTCATCAAATTAAACGAACACATCATCACTAATAATCAAAACAAAAGGAAATATGAAAGATGCAACTTCTTAATCTGTTATGGTAACATCGTATTTTTCACTTGACACATGCGACACGGAATAAACATTGTCTGGACTGACACTGTCCTGCTGCCTTACTGAAGCTGCAATTGGAATCCATAACGCCATGTGGTAATTAAAAATATAACGTTTCCTCTCCTAACCATCATCGGGCATTTTACATGGCCTATCACAAGTGGAGTTAGTCCACAAGCACCACCAAGTTGCTATACATTCCAGAGAAGGATATAACGAATTGAATCCAGGTATACGGTGGATTCTTATTATCTAGTACCATGGTTGTCAGACTCTGTAATGATCAATGATGGCAGTTCCAACTATTGATACCAGAGGTTTCTCATATTGTCAATGTTCAAAAAACAATGTTAATACGAGAGACAGGTTTAGGAGGACAAACGAACTCCTAGGTAATTTGCTAACATAATACTACATGTAACGGTAGTTGATGTGGGAGTATGTACACTAACCGTATGTGGGAGTACGTACCATAAATACTACATTAGGCGGGTTATATTTTAAACTGGAACGCAATTTTTTACGCCACCACTTGGTGCGTTACTAGGCACAACCAATTTATTTACATCGAAAAGTTAGTGAATCGTCGAACGCAGTCAGAAAATGGCATTACCGGATAATTAATGGTGGCAATAAGTACTGATGAGGTTGATGAAAGAGAAGGAAGAAGAGAGCTGAGCAGAAAATTCATCACAAACTAAGACTCAGAGTCAAAAGCGAAGATTCGTTGAAGTGGAAGTGGCGACAGGTCAGCTATCCATCAGTGTAGCCGAGACGTTCAGATAGCCGAACTTTGATTAGGTGAAGAAAACACTTTGTGAACAGAATGAGAAGCAATAACATTGTCAGAAGCAAACAGGTTTAAGACGTTTTGTAATTATTTGTTTGGGTTTCGTAAATAAAGAGGGCATAACTTGTTTAGTTTTATATCCACTAAGTAATAACCAATTAGTCTCGCGGGTGGTTCTAACGTACTGTATTGTGGGTTATGCCTACTCGATATTAAATTCAGACCGTCAAATCGTCCGAATATATCTATGTTTTCAAACATTGCCCATCAAATGCACTATTATTCTGCACATAGTGTATTAACCCTTTACCCAACGTAACGGCCAAAACCGGCCAGCGCGATTCTCAAAAATCGCCAATTAATTTTCATTATTTTTTCATTTTTTGTCTCAAAAACATAGGTTATGACCCCTCGTTGGAACGAGCTCTTCGAGCTCGTTCCAATGAGGGGTCATAACCTATGTTTTTGAGACAAAAAATTAAAAACATTAGTTATTGAAGAATTGTTTATGCAAGTGTCGTCTGCTTTTCATGTTAGGTAAAGGGTTAAAGCAGGCTAAGGTATTATTCTGCGATATTTTCCACATTGCGTATTCCACTCAACCAAAGCGGGGGAACAGGGGTTTATTTATTCAGTCAGAATCTTTAACTAAGTTCTGTAAATGAATTTACTTAGACTGATGTTTTGTGATATAACATGCTGTTCTTGAAAATTAACTCATGACCCCCCCCCCCCCACCCCATCCCCTCAAAAAATAAGAAAATTAACAATCGAAAATGAGGCTATATTTTAAAACCATTCGCTGAAATTAAACCATTTAAAACGTCAGCGCAGATACTGATTATCCGTACTACAAAACAATTGAATCTAAATATTCAAAATCAGAACAAAAGGCTGTACGAGTGTACTGTCGAAATAAAAGTATATCCGTGCAGCTGGGAACAAATAAGATGCGTGGAACTCTGTTTTCTCTCATCTAAACATGTTTTAGACAAGGAGTCATTTGTATGATCAAAACGAATCTGTACTCAAAAAGCATTGTTTCAATACAGTACAGAAACCTGATAACTATGCATGTTATCCATAATGTTTTAACAAGACAGATTGCAACAAAGCATGTGTCAAGCGTGAGCAAAACCCAGTATGTCGCAGAGCAAAGTATTGGTTCTTGATCAAGATTTTGTTTTTCCTTTTTTTCTCCTTCTTTTTTCTTATAGGCCAGTGTTTGCCAAACTCATTGAAAGAGGTGGTTCAGCTAATAATAAAGGGAAGGAAATATGCTGTTACCTACCACTCGTATTGTAGAGAAAGTAGTTGACGAGACTTAAACTTGAAACAGATAACAAATGTCCTCCGTCTTGTTCACAAACCATAGCTGCATCTGTGTAACTCATTCTGTCAGGATAATACTTGAAGCATACCCCGTCATATTCTCTGTAGAAATAAGACATGTTATCTAAAAGAAAAATAACACATAGCTTAGCAAATAAAAGGCAGAAATTATCGATGACATGTATAAAGTTTGTTTATTATATGTCTATACAGTCAAAACTAGACGTCCTGTCATGAAATGCGCACAAATAGAACGTCGATCTGTGCGTTAATCTACTCGCTATGACCATAGTACGGCTATCACATTCTGTGCACAAGCAATGTTTCAGCCAATGGACCTCCAGGTAACCCAGAGGTCCGTTGGCAGAAACATTGCCTGTGTTTGCTAACCAGGAGAATCTGCCGTGCTTTGAATGCAATTCCTACGCGCAATTAAACCCAGACAAGCACGCAGTTCGTGACAGGACTTCTAGTTTTAATTGAAGAAATAACGTTTCAATGCCGCAGTAGTTTGTTTATAAATTCTAGCTCCCCAGAAGGCGAAAATTCCAATGTTTCCAAACCAATATCATGTAACTCTCAAAAGAGGCTCGGGTGACGTCACTTATGTGTTAATGCTTTACGAGCTCGAAATAAACACTCGAGTGCTATTGCGCTAAATGCTATGGGAATACACTACGTAATATCTTTTTTCTTCTCGTGTCAGTTGTCCTATTAAATTTTTAAATACACAATTAATATTATTTCAAGAGTCAACCAACCAGCAGTCGACGTAGTCACATTCCTTCGTACAGAAAAGACCGGATCAGCAAGCTAAAACACGACGTCTGTGGTGTCGTGTTTTGATCTGTTTCATCCGGTTTCCACAACGAGACGAAACATGACAACCCGGATCAACTGACTGTTGTAATAACCTGTATTGAATTGCAGTCTAAAACAAAACGTGTTTAAGCTACGAACAAACACAGTACGTCACAATGTGTTAATGCGTTCGTTAATACAGCACAGGTATCGGCGCGGAAGGACAGAACGACGCTTTGTGTTTATTACATGCCTCCATAACATAGGTTCCATTAATTTAAAAAATCGTTCTTATTTTTATAATTTGACAGTTCTGGCGTCTGCTTGAAAAAAAAAAACAACAACAAAAAGTCTCGTCTGTGATTGGCAAACAGGTGTGACAGATCGATACATAAACATAAAAATATAAATGAACATTGTGTCCAAATATGTTATTTATTCGTATTTCTGAGTAAGTAGCTGTAGTTATGAGAGAGATATTCGCTTCGATGTCAGAAACTGAGTGTTATAAAATCCCCCCTCTTTTATCGAATAAATTTAATTTTGTAACGTTTTGTGTATTTGAAAAAAAACATTCCCAATGAACATTCGATTTATCGACTGTCACCGCAGCTTCCGAATTGATCTAGGTAGAATGCGCCGTTTCAATGGTCGGATTACGAAAATGGATGGAGTTTAGTTCTTTTGATGGATCCACGAGTTCATGTGTTAAAATAGTCCTTCAGTGGCAATCCGCTCGGAACTCGTGTTCCGTGCAGATTTGTGAATATGGAGGAAAAGTAATTGACGTGTGAAAAGGAAGTATATTTCACCCATGAAAAGAATTTCCAAATAGACCAGATTTTGCGCACAGTCACGAGAAGATCAATGTCTTTAATTATACCATTCCACAGAGTTTAAATGGTATGTAGTAATCGTCGACCATATTATCTTTTTACTTTTTCCTTCATATCAAATTTAGTGTACTTCCCGTTGATGTTCACTCCTAAAATTTTGCACACAAGTCATATATTGGTCCTGTGTTACAGGATGCTTTTTTACATTTGCAGGTGTAGAGCACTTTTCAAAACATTGTCAAATTTAAGCGTTTTTAGTAATCTTTTAATTTAGCCCCATGCTTTATCACATTGGTCTGAAATGTGGGGAATCTAATATTCAATTAAAATTAAATATAAAAATGGGTAGTGCCAAATTCTCAACAGCTCTGGCCGAGTTCCGAGATGACGTCATGGGAGGCATAATCCAAACAATTGAAATTCGCCCGATTTTAAGTGAATTTCAATATGTTTTACAGCCTAAATTATGAGGAGATGGCTGCTTTTTGTATTTCCGATTTACAGTCTTTCTTGCCGTTTTTAGTTTACTTGAGGTGTAGCCATTGCTGGCATTTTCAACCCTAAAACGTCAATTTTCTGACATGGACGACTCCTTATACGTTTAATCAACAATTATGAGTCTTCGCATGTTATCTCTAAGACGAGACATTTTTGGGTTTTCATATTTCCACCTTTACCCAATACATCAACGAATTAACGCCTTTACCACTAATATATAATATCTGCTCGCCTATTGAGATCTCATCTCTCGTGTTTTGGGAAGTTATTCTCCAATAAAGAACATATCCAACAATTTGTTGCAATATGGAAAATTCTCTTTGGTTCTGTTCGGTTAGGATTAAAAAGAACCATGATGTCATAGGAAGTCATTAGCCGAAACATTGAAGTTTGGTCGATTTTCAAGAAATTTTGGTATGTTGCAGAGCTACAAAATAGCTGAACGGGTATTTTTTCTAATTTTTCGATTTTTGACATGACGTTTTTACGTAACTTGACGTTTGTTTTCGTTTTTTCTCCTTTTAACCCAAACCGCCAAACTTGTGACGCCCATGACTTCCTACTCACTTATATTTCATACATTATTTGCTACATTAACACCCTAACAAAAGGTCATAATTTCCATGTTGATGACGTCATATTCGGCAAGGCGAGCGGTTAAAACCCTCATCCTACTCGTGGTATAAATCTGATTACCGGCCCTAGTTCTTATTTATTTGATATTTATTTTTTTTTACCAGATCTGTAGTAAGAAACTTTTTTTATATTTGGTATACAGCACGCTTAAGAGGGTCAAATTCAAAATTGTTTAACTCAAGTCCCTAGGGTCGGTGTTGGCCAGATTTTAACTTGGAGCAACATGAGGAAAGACAAACGTTTTAAATCTTCAGATAAACAAAGCAGAAGTTATTTCCATATGGTGGACGGCATCCTTTGGAAAGTCAGATCCAAATTTGTGTAAATGAGGTCTTTGAGTTCGTATGTGGGCTCCCTGCGGCAGCAAGAATTTTAACTTAGAATATGAGAATTCTTCTTCAGAAATCTTCTCGTTCAGTTCCACAAGTCAGAATATTTTGATATTTTACATATTATAAATGTATAATTTTGTGAAAGGAATGTATCAAACAGTGTTCGTAACATAGGTGTTATATTTGACTCTCATCTGTCAATGGAAGAAAATGTCAATACTATTTGCAAGCGATGTTTCATGCAAATTCGGAATCTGAGCTATCTTCATCGTTACCTCTCCCAAAGTCATTGGAAACTGTAGTTCATGCTTTTATGTCATCCCACTTGGATTTTTCCAACTCACTTCTTATTGGGTTATCACAGTCATTTTTTTTAACTTCAAAATATTCAAAATACAGCTGCAAGTATCATCACAGGCTCTAAAGACTATGATCATATAACATCACTACTAAACAAATTGCACTGGCTCCCTGTACGATTGCGGATTATTTTCAAAATTTTGCTTGTGGTATTTAAATGCATTCATGGCTCGTCACCTAAGTACAAGACCTGCTGGCAATTAATAAAACTTGAAAGAAACTTGCTCTCCTCCACATAAATCAAGCTACATCTGCTCTTCTCTAGGTCCACTTTTGTGAATAACAGAGCTTTCTCTTTCGCTGGACTGCACTTTGGAATAATTTACCAGTTCAGGTTCAGGCATCGAAAGATCTCAACCAATTCAAAAACAAAAATTAAAATCGCATTTTTTCAGAGAGGCTTTTGAAAGTATGTAACCTGCTGACTTTCACAACTTTCTCTGTTTGTATATTGCCTTGATAGTCTTGAGCTCACTGTTTATTTAACTGTACAGCATTTTAGAACACTTTGTGATTTTACGCAATAAAATGTCCTTATTATTATTAATATTGAAGAAGAAAAATTGAAATCTTCAGATCCACAACTGATATTGATATTTGCTATTCGGCATTTCGCAAGAGGGTCAAATTCGTGTTTTCCGAATCAAATATTACCCGAATTTAATATTGTACAATATGAATTATGATTTTAAAAATCTTCCTCAGATCCATCATTCAGACCCCCTGAACGGGTCCAAAATTTGTTTTCAACAGTTAAAAAATCTTCTTCTCAAGAAACAATTCGGAAACATTCGATATTTGGAGCGTCGGATTCTAGTTTGTTCAAATTAAATTTCCTGGCTCATATTTAGTTCAATTAAATGTAATATGAGCACAATTTTTAAAAAATCTTTAAAAATATTCTTCTTTAGATTCACCTGTCAAAATCTTTTGATAGGTGATATACAACATCCTTCGAGGGTAGGATTCATGTATGTTCAGAACAAGTCTCTGAGTTCATATTTCGGTTCCTTATTGATGACCAAATTTAACTTAGTACACTATTTATTATTAACAAGTCCTCTTCTCCAGATCCACTAATCTCAGTCTTTTGATATTTTGTATGCAGCAACCTTGGTGGTAGATTCAAGTTTGTCCAAATCAAGTTCCCAGGTTCATATTTAGGTCCTTATGGGATCCATATTTCAACTTAGTCCAATATAAGAAACCTTCTTTGGAAATTTTCTTCAGATCCACAAATTAACATATTTTAATATTTGGCATTCAGCAACCTAAAGGGGATCAGAATTTACAGTTAAAACTAGAAGTCCTGTCATGAAATGCGAACAAATAGCAAGTCGATCTGCGCGTTAATCTACGCGTTATGACCATAGTAAGGCTATCAAATTATGTACATATGGCCTGTGCCCAAGCAATGGTTCAGCCAATGGACCTCCGGGTAACCCGGAGGGCCATTGGCAGAAACATTGCCTGTGTTTGTTATGTGAAACCAGGAGAACATGTCGTGCTTTGGATGTCATTCGACATGGCAATTGCGCGCACTTTCTACGCGCAATTAAGCCTAGATAAGCTCACAGTTCATGACAGAACTTTTAGTTTCAACTGTAGATTGTTCATTTCGTTTCCCTGGGTTCATTTTGTGGCTCTGTCTGGAAGCCAGAATTTCAAATGAGTGCTATAAGAGGAAAATGTGAAAAAAAAAAATTGTCGTCATATCCACCAGATACCTTTCGTGAATCAGCGCACTAATCTGACACGGGTTGTGCCATGTGGGCGCAACGAAAAGCATATATAAATTATCCCCAAAAGGAGTCACATTCAATAATTGTGATGGATAGAGGCGACTGTGTTTGAAAATTAATCTGAAAAGAGCAAAACGACTAAAGGAATCTAATGATTCATTGAAAGAATCTCGTCATTTTCTATTGACGAATTTTCATTGGTGTCGTATTTATGTTCTTTTTATTTTTCTTTTGTTTGATTCAATGGAGTGGAATACGACTCTCTAGCTATTGTATTCCTCTGGTTTTCCATTCAGGTATATACTGACGAAGTAAACTGCTATCTAAACAAGTAACAAGCCTATCAGTTTGATTCTGTAACAGAATGTTGGTCCGCGTTTAAAATTGCACCACAAGTACCGCAAAACGACTGCAAAACAATAAAGAAGTTAAATTTTCGCGCGCTCTGTACTTTAGTGGTATTTCTTAATACCGTTTCCACTCATGTTGGATCACCTCCGAACATAATGAAAATATTATTCTAGAATAATTGTCAATCAGATAGCGATATTCGTTTCCATATAACTTTTTTTTTCCCAGTGGCTGCTTTGACACCCAGCCATTTTTTCATAATTTCCATTGGTATATTATTGTGTTTCCATGTTGTGTTTTTATTTCTTTGTTATCAGTTTTTATTTCATTTCATTAAAACTTAATTAGATGCCAAAGTGTTAGCGTCAAGTGTCAGTGCATTTTATCTCTCATTTAAATACAATTACATATCATATGTAATTACGACTTAATAATGGGTAATCACGACACACAAACACGTCAATACGACTTTAAAATACCCCATTACGATATAATAGTGAGTAATAACCGCTTGCTAATCCGATAATTACAAGTTAACTACTCTCTGGCATTTACTACCTTATATGAAGGATATCTTGTATGCCATGACTTGATATGAAA
Source organism: Pictodentalium vernedei (assembly GCA_031216915.1). NCBI lineage: Eukaryota > Metazoa > Mollusca > Scaphopoda > Dentaliida > Dentaliidae > Pictodentalium > Pictodentalium vernedei. The sequence goes on from CM062293.1 coordinate 376,801,013, forward strand.
TTTCTGAACCGACTTCATTAAAGTCGATCTGAGCCGAGGACACTAAAGTTCAAATTGATTTTTGATCTGATCAAGAGTATCTAAAAAAACACTGTCTTACCTCCCAAACTCTATCAGCCGTGTAGGTGAAAAATATGCTTATGCCAGGCGAAGTGGAACCAACTGAACATAGATGTAGTAAAAAATAAAGCCCTACCGCCTATCGGAAAATTGAACTCTACTCTGTTTTTAAAATATTTTTGTAATCACATAATCACCATCAAAATTTATTATTTTAAATATCATTTTTTTAATTTTTTCAAAAAATTTCAACAAAACCATATCATGTGACCCCTCTTTGGAACGAGCTCGATGAGGTCGTTCCAAAGAGGGGTCACATGATATGGTTTTGTTGAAATTTTTCGAAAAATAAAATTTTTTCAGCTGCTGAATTTGCATATTACGCGGGCGGATGCGGCCGATTCGTTGGGTAAAGGGAATATCGTTCACACCAGGTCTAAAACCGGAATAGCGTCAGAAGTCAACGTCGACGTGGTAACGCTGTGAGCGAGTTGGTTTCGAATGTAAAATTGAATTAATTTTCATTATTTTTCATTAACTGTCTACCTGATACAGAAAATAGCAGACGACATTTGCGGAAAACCTTTCCTAAACATTAATACTTTCATTTATTTGACACGAAGACGTACCTTATGACCCCTCATTGGAACAAACTCGACGAGCTCGTTCAAGTAATAAGTCATAAGCTATGTGTTTGGAGGTGAAAACAGTAATAAAATGTGGCTGGTAGCTTTTGTGAACAGCGCTGGGCAACCTCAGTCGTAACATTTGTTAAAAAGGTTAAATAACACATTGTGTGACAAGAAGAAACTAAATTTTGTCACGATTTGACATGAAATTTCTGAACACCATTTTCTAAAATCGGTCTGTGTCGTGGTTCGAATCCCCGCTTATATCGATTTTGTTGAACTCGGTAGTGAAATTTCATATGAATCGCCACTCATTAAAGATGATCTATTTGAATGATCTTACCCATTGCATAATATTCTTCGTTTTGGTGAAATAAACTTTCACGTGTATGATAACAAGACTTGTTGTTAGCATTATAGCGAAAAGCCTTGCAACCAGAGGTTTCTTCGCATCGAACTGCACACTCCAATCGAGATCTGGTGACGAATGATTCAACTAAGTCGTTACACAATTCGGCGTCATTTGTCCATTTACGAAAATGTGTCTGTCGAATAAGTTGGCAACGAATCCATATGGCAAAGAAACAAAGAATCACTAAACCATTTAACATTTGCATCTGCATATTCTGTAGCTTATGTGGTGATTGTGTTTTTATAGTTTTAGATGTCCGGGTCGAATTGTGGAGCAGGAAGCGAAACACTAGGGCGCCTTTCTGAAAACTGTTTCTTGTCCAGGCTGATATTTCAGGTAAAAACGATGGAAAAATAAGAAATATCTATTTGTTTATGATATACTGGTGAACCCTTTACACAAGTGAGCTACTGGCTTAAAGTCCAACAAATGCAGCGAAAAAGGTTTACGCGTTGCTAACGTTCGATAACAATGGATACAAAGCATTGTGTGAATGTTTCTAGCCTATACGTCACTCCATACACCTTTAAGATCGTGAGAACACAATAGGATTTTGAAACGCCAATATTTTATGAAACGAATACTGGTGCAGTCTCTCTCCAATGTGATCACAGAATCAATATGTGTATTATACCATTTCGTACAATCGAATTTCAAATGCAAAATTAGATGTGCCTATAAGTAGTGTCAGGGTCACTTTGTGCCCATGTTTTAAAATGTATATTTATAGGGGTCCTCTAATAAGGCTAGGGCTGCCGTACAACTTATCAAACAAATGTCTAATTTTCTAGGGCAATGTCGTATTGTTCTTCTATTTTTCTCCTATTTTTGCCCATTGTATTGGATTTGTATGGGGGCTTGATACCATTGCATGCTTGGCACACCGCGTCCCCTATTGTCCCACGACCTTGCCCTATTGTTCTAGGCAATAACACGCGCGTCTGCGGGTGCTCAATGGAGGGTGAGTCTCGGTTCTGACTATTGCCCCACGCCATCGGTCTATTGTCTGACAGGCATCCCGTCTCCAACGGCCTCGTTTATTACCCTGGCTATTGTTGCGGCACTGACGTATTGATACTTTTCATCGAACTAGCTTGGGCACGTTTGTGTGGGCGGTTCATTGAGTCCGCTATACATTTTCAAAGGGGTCGTAGCTAGGAGTCATTACATGCCATGCATTACGGAGCGTGATCGATTCAATGAGTCTTTGCGTACTTTTTATTTTAACACATCGGAAATTTCCTACCACATCATAAAATCAACAACACCACAAAGAACCAATAACGACAGCGTTCGAACGAGTAGCCCGGTGTTGGTCAAGTTAATATCATTCTAGGTCCTATTTTTCAATACCGATTTTATTAAAAGATCACTAATTTTTCGCACAACGCAACGATTATTTAAAACCCTATTATCGATTGCGAGTAATTATTAATTTACAACACTAAGATTTCTAAAAGTTTTAGTGAAATCATTTAAATACGGTCAATATACAATAAACAAAGTGCCCTATAATAAAAAGACTTTGTCTACTCAAACAGATCTCGCGGGCATTAACAAATGAATGCATTTGGTGCCTCTTATCAGGGTGAAACGCAGCGACGTTTCTATCGATACACGACACGCTAACCAGGGCGGACCCCGCCATTACTTCACTATGACTTTTATTAAAAGACAAATATAGATTTCACAGAATCGATCTTTGAATAATAAAAGGCACTGAACACGCATTATTGAAGTTAGCTGCGACTGAATGCATCTATTGAAATTAACTGTGCGCACCTAAAAGAAAAAGGGAAAGCTCATTAAGGTGTATAGTAATAATAAAAGTAGGAGTAGTAGTAGTCGGAGGAGGAGGAGGAGAAGGAGGAGGAGAAGGAGGAGGAGTAGGTTGAGTATGAGGAAGAGGAGGAGGGGTATTATCGTAGTAGTAGTAGTAGTACTACTACTAGTAGTAGTATTAAGCGGAGAGGGAGGAGAGGGGGTATAGTTGTATTAGTAAGATAAGGTGGAGGTGGAGAGGAGGAGGGGTAGGATGAGGAGGGGTATAATAGTAGTAGTAGGAGGAGGAAGAGGAGGGGAGGGGGTGTGTAGTAGTAATGGCAGTTGCAGGAGGAGGAGAGTGTAGGAGGACGACAAAGAGAGGGGAGAGGGGGGAGGAAGGGGGAGGAGTATAGTAGAATAAGTAGTAGTAGTAGTAGGAGCAGGAATAGGATTGGGGGGAGCAGATGGAGTAGGAGTGCTATAATAGTAGCAGCAGTAGTAGTAGTGGCAGTAGTAGTAGTAGTAGCAGTAGTAGTAGGGGGATGAGGAAGAGGAGTAAGAGGAGGAGGACGAATATGAGGGCAATGAGGGGATGAGGAGGAGTAGAGTGGGGTGATATTAGTAGTAATAGTAGTAGTAGTTGCCGTAGTAGCAGCAGTAGCAGTAGTAGTAGGAGGATGATGAAGAAGAAGAAGAAGAGTAGGAGAATGAGGAGGAGTAGAGGGGATGGCTATAGTAGTAGTAGTGGCAGTAGTAGTAGTAGTGGTAATAGTGTTAGAAATAGAAGGAGGGGATTGATGAGGAGGTGGAGGAGAAGGAGGTAGAGGAGTATAGTAGTAGTAGTAGTAGTAGTAGTAGTAATAGTAGTTGGTAGAAGTAGTAGTAGTAGTAGTAATAGTAGTTGATTGATTGGAATCAGAATGCCAAATAACCGTTAAATGGCCTTGTTACTAGTGGCATAGGGCAACTAACTTTATTAACTGTCCCCACTCTTTGCAACACAGAAAATTGGCTTGAATTGAGGGAAAATGCAATATTTGTTCATTATCTACCAACCTACATCACACACCCGCTTTTTCCCTCTCTGTATTCTGCCTTTTTAATGTTTTATCTCGATGTCATAGTATGTTCTTGTGCTTCCATCTCTACCCATTTTCTCTTTGAGTATATCCTTAATGAACTGCACAGTCAGTGCAGTATGGATTATTACAATCAATTCTCTCTGAGTACTGGGACAGTAATTTCAACGTTAATTGTTTATTGAACGTATTTCTATTAGATATAGATTCGGGGGGGGGGGGGGGGGTCGTGTGCAAATTTTGTCCTCTAAGTTACTCTTCATTTTGCTGGATAGGACCATGTATGCAAACAGGAAGGTGAGGGTGGATTTCATGAAACCCGGCATTTGTTTTAGAAAGCGGCACTCGCGCTGCCCACAACAATTTTCAAACTAAAATTTAGGGGTAGGAGAAACTGAAACTTTTAGTATTAGTCATAGAATCACAAATGACCCAACATAATGAAGATAACTAATTGGTCTAACAGAAGATGCACCTGAACCAGAAAATGTGGTCCGCGACGTCACCAGATGGCAAAAGATCAAGAAAATACGGTTTACGAGGACAATTCTGCCTCGCTGTAATTATATGCTGATTTCTCATATGAGAATTACTTCAGAGCATTCTCTTGTCCACCACTTATTCAGTGATTGACTCTGAATTAAATGGTCTATTGCTTAACATTCTCACTTATTTCAAGTCTCTGGGCGTTGAACAAAAAATTATAAAATTTTGAAAAATCCATTATGCCTTGTTTTCTTATACATGTACCACATGTTGGCGGCTTTTCGAAACACTGTAAATGTATAAAATATGCAGCAGGTTTGAAAACAGCTTCTAAAATTAAGGTAGATTTCATTTTTGGGTGCTAGCGAGAGTAAAAGGTAGCTTATTACTTGGTTATTTGTACTCACAGGCAGGTGGGTGATGTCATATTGATTCCCAGTACTACTTTGAGTGAAGATACAAATTCGTTGTTCTTCAAAGATAAAAAATAGGAAAAAATTGTGCTACTTGCACAAACATTCAAAATATGGATCGTCGACTATAAATGAGGTATACTGAATCTCTCTCGTGAGAAAAAACAGGTGTCTGTGTTCTCAGAGTCTCCCCTGCGAGTTCTTGCACATTTAAGTTGTGCTGTAATCTTGTGTTTGTGTTTGTGTTTTGACATCTACAGAATTTGTAGCATGTTAGTCCATGCATTCAACACGCACATTTGCTTGTTGCACATTTTACATTTTTAATCCACTCTCAGGTGGAAGCACATCGTTGTCTTCTTTGAACCCATAAACCGTTGGATAGAACCAATTTAGCTGAGCAGAATCGATGTCATTTCATATGTTGGAAAATAGGCCCTCAAAATGTGGAAACGAATGGCATGACTTGTGGGTGGAATTTGGTCCAAGCAGACACCCTTGCCATGGTCGAAAATCTGAATTATTAGCTGATCCACTGTCTTGTACGTTGTATCCTTCCTGAACGACTGAGCGAGATACTGTTCACATTTTCAATCATTGTCTCTGTATCTGGATCATTTGGTTTCATTCCAAAACCCTTCAAGTACAGTAAAGGATTGACTTTTTGGTCTGTCTGCTTTGTTCCTACCTTACTTTTGTTGTCACATCCTCTCAGTGCGTGGACAGCAGGTAACTTGCTAATTTCTGTCCCTATAGTTTAAGCCAAGTAGGGATAGGAACAAACCGCGTCGAATCAAACACACCGGCCTTCGCCCCTAGCTTCTGGAGACTATTTGTATTAAAACATCTCAGTAGAAAATCATCATTACAAAAACATCATTATCCTGAAGCAGTACAATAATTTTGCGAGTGCCACCTTTCACTGCATGCATGGGGTGAGGAATAATTCGGCTTCTTCTATATAAATGCATAATTCTGGGACCTTATATAAATGCCCATTATCTGCGAGAATGCAAGATACACTTGTTGGTCCCATTGTGTGGCTTGCATAGACGTTGGATTTGCGTTGGAATTTGAATCACTGGCTTCTTCAATTGCCTGGCGATGAAGCAATAATTGAAGATTGTGCTTGTTCTGATCGGATGCCCTAAACCTGCCAATTTCTGCAGGACATGGCGTTTCTCCATCAGCAAGGTTCAATGCAATAGATGCGACACCTTGTCGTCTCCTCTTTTCCGAATCTTTGGTGGACTTCTTGTGGGAGTCGAATTCCAAATCAATCCTGTTAGCACCCTTTGCAGAGTTGCGAACGTATCCGAGTGTCTTCCCGCAAAGCTGACCAAAATGTGATGGTGACTGTGCTATTCATTTTTCCAGTTAGCCATCATCCCAGCAATACATGTTGTCGTTCCTCTCGATCACATCAATGATTGCCTGAACATTTGTTTCCCGATTATACTTTCAGACTTGCTGATGCTGTGATTGGCAGCATACTCATACTCTGTTGTATTCACACCACTGATCTCCCCATGGAGACTACTTATAGCCAGCCGCTCGTGGTAGATGAGCTACCACATTGTCACAAACTGCTTCTTTCTAGTACTGCCAATAAATCCAGAAGTATCATTTTGTGTCTTGTTGATAGTCTGTTCTAAGGCCATATCAGCTCCAACAGCCTTGACACGCCCTGCTGTACGCTGCACAACGAATTTACCTTTCAAGAATTTTTCCTTTAGCACTGAGCATCTTTGCTGACCCAATGCATGTCATCAAGACAGAGGAAGCACCGTCGTAGGTAATTGGTAGAATCGAAGGCAGCAAAAAGTGGTAAGAATGCCTGGACACTCTGTTTGTGTAACAACTAATTGCCTTTTATATCACTGAGAATGAGATTCTCCACTGTTTATATGAGCTCAATGAATTGGTGCCAGTATTTGAATGTTTCATTCTTAGCAGTGTTCTGAAGAACAAACAGTTCAAAATCACCAATGAGAGTACCACAATAAGACTGGAATTCTCTTTGCGGTATATGGTTGTCCTGTGAATTCCCATTTGAAACTTGTGTCTTCACGTTTACCAGTTCTTGTAGGACATATTTATATCTGGTAATGTAATTCTGTTTGAAGAACTCTGCCACCTGCAGTTTACCACTGAGTACTGTCTCTGCAACATTCATCCCAAACACAGAACTCTCCCCAAGTATGATGTCTGAACCACTGCCTTTCGAATATTTAATGACGCACTTCAACGCAATCTTCGCCATATGGAAAGACATCATGCACAGCACAATATCAGAAAGCTCTTCGATGATCAAGATGACTTGCTCGTGAAATACAATACACACCTTCATCACAAGTAACTGAATATGTAAATCCTAAACATGCATGAAACTTACCTTTAATTACAATGTGAATAATGATGATTGACGATGATGATGATAACAGACGAAATAACAATAATCAATAATCTTCATGGAAACCAACTGTAAACTAAAACTGCATCCGGGTAATTCCTCTAACCGGCAGCGAACAAATTATCTCCCTTGATGCTTTTATGCACTTTCACAACACTACTCCCTTTTTTTATTTGAAAAGAGTCTCTCCAAGGGGAGGAAGGTTCGTGCAACTCTAAACATGATTCTTGTGTAGATTGAAATGAAAATCCAGACTCACTGGAAACCAGAATTGAAAATAAAACCATGACTCATGGAAAATTGATCTAAGGATTCATTTGTCGCTATTGGATTATTGCAACTGTATGCCATAAACACGCCTAGCGTTTGCATTGGCATATGAAAGGACATCTCCGGAAGAGCATCCCAGGATCCTGGAAAGTTCCACAGCTACCTCTCCAATCACTGCAGGGGACGTCCCTGGGCGCCCATTTGTTTCGAAGTGTGGAGCGTCTGATTCTATCAAAATCCAGTCAGGATTCACAGCTCGCACACCATCCTTCTGCACCTCAGAGAATTGGGCACATGACCCTGTAAAACCAAAATAAGTGTTGGGGCGCAGGTGGCTCCAGGCTGAAATTACTTGGCTAGTTCCTGTGAAGCAATGGAGGTGGATTACCTGGGAGTCGTGGGTTTCTGCTCTCACCATTTCCAATGCGGTAAAGCTGGCGTCCTGGCTGGTGCGTTGGTCAGGAGATCCTCTAATATGCAGGATGATGGGTTTACTGACAGACCTTGCCAACCCCAAGAGTTTCCGAAAAGTTTGATCCATGTGAAAAAGCTCATGATCAGAAAGACGCTTTGACCGATCAAGCCCAATTTCACCGATGGCGGAAACAGCCGGATGCTGAACGAGTGTCTTCAACCTATCCATATCTGAGCTGGTGAATGATTGATATTTCTTTGGATGAATGCCAATGGCGACTTTCCATCGAGGATTGCAAGTGAGACTTTCGACTTCAGGATAAGTTTCCGGGTCGCAGTGAACCTGTACTCCACCAATGACATCAACAGGTGTGGAAATCCTTACATTTGCCTTTTGGATTGCCTCAGGTGCAGAGGTGTTAGAATCCAACCGGAACTTTCCTCGCATCCTGTCTAAATGAAAATGGGAATCAATTCCTACCAGGGGTTTCTTCAAGATTCCCTTGACTGTCACTGTGTTGTCAGCAGACCTGGTGGGGTCGGCTTTTCTAGCCTTCTCTTCCTCAATCCTGGTAGATGTAGTCATCTCTAACTTCAGCGTCACATATTTTGAAGCTCCTGAGACTGACGCAGTCCGGACGTACTTCTTACTGCTTGCTGCCGAGCAACGGTCCCTACTCCTGGACGCATTCCTTCGCCTACTGCCTGACCTAGGCCTCTTCCGCTTTCTCTGGTCACTTTTATCCTTCCGTGAACGCAGCTCTCGTCGCTCTGAATCCGCAGATGTCTGATAGGCATCCCTAATAATGATGGCCGCTGGCAATGCGCTGGGAGCCGTCTCTGGTTTCATTCCTTCTTGGATCAATTCCCTGGCCTCCTCGATGTCCCCCTTTGGAATGTGTCCTTTCATCAGCCTACTCCGCATGATCTCTATGAGCCACACTGGCACAATGGAGCGTTTGAAAGTCTCTCTTTCGGCATCTGGCAATTTATTTAATATGGCGGCTAGTACACGCCAGTGTAGTAAGCAGCAGTTTGCGTTGATATAAGGTGATATCGATGGACCACCCTCAGGAACCTCGTCTCCAAGATCCGATGCGAATCGTAGGATGTTCTGTTTATCCCCCTGCCCAATCAGAAAGGGAGTTGGTAGTGCTCGATAATCCACATTTTCATGGAGAAGAGCTCTCAGCTGACGCAGACGTTGCGCTTCTGTTCTGGTATCTGGGACCACCCGACTCGGGCATAAGACTAATGAAAAATGGTCCAGGTCCTCCCTAATCTGCTGCCTAAAAACCTGAAGCATGGGCCCATAACGCTGCTCTAAGGGCCACCAATAAGGCTTAACATGCTGTGAGTAAAAGTGCTGTTTCTGCTGGCCCTTGACATTTCTATCACAGTCCTGAAGTGGGCACCTGTCAGGGTCAAATTCAACAGATCCTAATGGCATTTTACTATCCACACTGGAAACAGAGGGGTTTCTTTCTCTTCGTTCCTGACTGGGGTGGACGCCACCCTTGTCTCGTCAGTTGTGTTTCCCTGTCCAACTTTACAGTGTGTGGCGGGAAAACTTGTCTCGGTGATGGCCTGGGTGGACGCCACCATACCATCACGATTCATCTGTGTACCAGTTCCTCCATAGTTGATACTCATGGAGACCACACCATCTATCAAGGACTCCTGAATGACTGGTGCGACATCAGTAGACTCCTCTATATTGCTTTGGGGCGGTGATTGTTTATCAACAGTTAATTCACTTGTGACATCCTGCAAAGCACCATTAGGCGGGGAGCCCACATCACTGGACAACAACATGTCTTCATCTAACTCGCTCATTCTGAAATTGTAGAAGAGACACCCTTAGCTTTGATGCTGATAGCCCAACTAACAACTCAACAGTTTGGGAATCGATAAAAATCAATCTGATCGGCTTCTTCCTGAGTGATACTCACACATTTGCCATGAAACCAATTTTCGCAGAAATCACATTGGAGCATGAATTTTCCACCCCATTTTTGCTTACATATACAAAACTCACTTGTGGATCTCTCCCATGTGACGTCTCCCGTTTGACGAAAACGTTCTAGGCATTTGGTCAACCAGGGTGGTAAGGTCCGATCATGGCATTTCTTAATTCGGTCATGGTTTATAACAATCACTGCATTTTTCAGGAAGATTTTGTACAAATATGGCGTGTACACCTTAGCAATGATGCCAGGCACCTTCCATGAAGGTGCAAGTTTTTTACTCTTACCCTTCTTTGTTGCTGTGTCATGTAGGTATACCAGATCGCCCAGTTTATATTCATACTTGTTCGTCCTGATGTCATAATCTCGCTTCATCTTTTACACTCTACCTGTAGGTGCTCTCGAGCTACCTCGTGGCATTGTTTTATTTCTTTCACCAATATTTGCACATACTCAGCCACGTTTTCATGCTCAGTTTTTTTTGGCTGGAAATTAAACACGAGATCAGACGGGTGATTTACCTCACGACCAAGCATCATTTTATTTGGGGTAAAACCTGTACGGAGATGTGGCGACGACCTGAGCGCTCCGGCAAGCTGGGGCAGAAATTTGTCCCAGCTTTTCTGACCTTTATCCACATCACAGCGGACAGCATTCATTAACGTTCGATTCTGACGTTCCGCCGCCCCATTTGCTGAGGGACGGTAAGGTGTGGTTCGCGCCTTGTGGATTTGGAGCACTTCACACAGTTCTGTGAACAATTTTGACTCAAAATTTGCTCCTTGATCCGAGAAAATTTGCAATGGGCAGCCGAATCGAGAGAAGAACTCGTTGACTGCAGTGTAAGCTGTAGTTTCGGCCGTTTGATCTGGAAGTGGAATAAACTCTACCCACTTCGTAAACTGACATGTCATAACCATGATATACTTATTTCCTTTGTGGCTTTCCGCTAGGGGACCCAAAAAGTCAACATGAACCCTTTCCATGGGGGCCCCTGCATGGTAAGTAACCTGTTCCCACCTGGAATGTCGGTTCGGTTTTTTACCCTGATTGCACTGTGGGCAGGCAGCCACAAAGGTTTCTATGTCCTGACTGACCCCATACCAATAGTAGTTGTTCCGCACACGTTCTCGGTTGTGAACCACCCCTTGGTGACCTGAAGCAGGTATATCATGAGCAAGGGTCAATACTTCTGTAGCAAACTGACTAGGAATAACCAGAGCCTGGCTTGAATCCCGTCGGATTTTGTACAGAAGATTATCCTTTATCAAGAAGCGTTGCCTGTTGATCCAGATCTATTTGGTGGCTGGGCTGCTTATGAACAATTCTCCCTCGCTAGGCTCGTCTCCAGTTTCTAACCACTCAATCACTGGTGCTAAACCTGGATCCTGGCGCTGGACTTCAACGAGCTCCTCCAGAGTACACACATTTGCCAAAAGTGATTGGTCATGGTCCTGTGAGGTCCGCATTACCTTGAGCTCAGGTTGCGTATCTGTTAGCAGTTCAAGGTCTAGTTGAGAATGAGCCCACCCAGTGTCTGGACATATAGAACCTGTTGGCCATCTTGGATCTTCCCAAGTTTCCTCAGATCCCCATAATAGCTCTGGCATTGTTGGTATTTCACTTGGTTCAACACCCATAACATGACGAATCGCCTGGATGGTGTCATCCGTCTGAAATATTGCCGAGTCTTTTACAAGAGGAACCACATCATCCACATCATTTTCAAATTTTGCCCAACTGTTATGGACCCTAGTACAGAATTTGCACCCACCACAAGGGAGATTACTCAGAGATGATCCTGGAACATATTCCTCGCAAGAGCCCTCTACTGGAATCCTGGACAGAGCGTCCGCATTCAAATGCAACGATCCCTTGCGATGTTGGATTACCATACTATACATACTTAGCTCCTCTAACCAGCGGGCTAGTTGACCCTGTGGCTCCTTGAAGTTCATGACCCAACGTAGACTACTGTGGTCGGTCCTGAGGATGAAATTTCTACCTAACAAATAATGGCGGAACTGGCGAGTGAACCGCACTACTGCGAGAAGCTCGCGTCGTGTAGTACAGTACCGCCTCTGCTGTGGAGATAATCTGAAACTACCATAGGCTACCACTTTCTCCTTCCCATTTTGGAGTTGCAGTAGTTCACCACCAATAGCAAAGTTACTTGCATCCGTGTCCAAGACAAACAGATCTTCGGACGTTGGCAATGCAAGAACATGTGGAGACGTCAACGCCTTTTTGAGCTTGTCGAACGCCGACTGTTGCTCTACACCCCAATTGAACTTATGCTTCCCAGTCACTTCATACAATGGGTTAGCTAACTCAGCATAGTTTTTGATGAAGGAGCGGTGGTAATTGACAAGGCCGCAGAAACTCTCAACATCGTTCGTGCTCTGGGGCACAGGCCAGTCTTGTACCACCTTCACTGAGGAGTCCAGCATTTTAACTCCTTCTTCACTAATCTCCCTACCCAAGAACTCGATACTTTTTTGGAAAAAGTCACACTTGCTAGGCTTTAATTTCAGACTATATTCCCTAAACCGTTGGAGTACTTTTTCAATGTTTCCGAGATGTTCGGCTTCAGTACTTCCCAGTATAACCAGGTCGTCAATGTACCCAAGGCACATATCCCAATTTAACCCTTGGAGTACCAAATTTATGACTCTACACCAGGTAAATGGTGACCCTGAAAGGCCAAAGGGCATTTTTAGGAACTGGAAAGTACCGTACTTGGTCAAAAAAGCAGTTTTAGGGCGATCTTCCTCTTGTACGGATACCTGATGATACGACGCGAGACAATCTGCCCGTCCGTACCATGAGTTTCCGCTCAAAGTGTCAAGACAGTCATCAATGCGAGGCAACGGGTACACCTCTTTTCGGGTAACTTCGTTCAAACGTCGATAATCGACGCACCAACGCATTGAAGAGTCTCGTTTTCGTACTAAAACCGGAGCCGACGCCCACTCAGACATTGAGGGTTAGATGACTTTGGCTTCTAACAGTTTTTTCAGATGACTTTCTTCCTGATCCGCAAAACAGGCCGGTGTTCGACGCATCGCTTGTTTGATGGGACGAGCTCCCTCTACTCATGGTATGCTATGCTCGATGGTATTGAATGTCCCTAAGTCAAGTTCGTCTTTAGCGAAGACATCGTGGAACTCGGCAAGTAGTAATTTCAGTTTCGACGCGAACTCTGGTGAAATCAATTTTGCGGAACGTTCAAAAAGATCGCAAACATGTTCTGGAAGTTCAGACGCACTCTCTCGCTGGTTACTATTTTTAGTTCTTTCGCTGCTCGACTCGGCAGTTTTTAAAACTTGACTAACGCTGGCAACCTCAGCATTTTCACAAAGCTCTGTGTTATCGACACTGAATTCGCCATACTCGTCATTTATATCTAACACCACCTCGCTAACTTCAAAAGCTTCTCCAATACACTCACCCTTGTGTAACTCAACATCAACATCCGCTGAATTTATGAAACAAACTGTAGGGGGCATATAACCCTTATGTAAGGTGGGGAGCACAATGGGATCGTGTTTTACCACGGGTTCAATGAGGTAGTCTGCGACCGGTGGAACAGTTTCGCACTGAAGTAGCGCCACTGACCGGGCTAAAATTATCGTTTGATGTTCCACTATGACCCTCGCAACCCTTGTGTGCTCTTTTGTGGTTTCCCGTTGGACTGTAGGAAGCCTACATCCGCCCAAAGAAATAGTTTTTTTAGTTTAGTTTTTAGTTTAAACATTATTTTATTTCAATACTGCATATAAATATGCAAGGTATAGAACAGCATGCTGAGATACAGTATTAGAAAGTGGATTCAGCAGCAAGCCGAAGCTTATGTAAGCTGTCTCCTGGAAATAGAGCCTGCATTCATGTCTATCTGGGCACCATGTTTCTTTAGGAAGTCCACACCCAATAGCATGTCGTCTTCTATTGGCGCGACATAAATTTTTTCGTTAAAAACCAGATCGCCAATAACAATTTTGACAGGTCCCACTAGACTCCCTGTCATTTTGTTGTTTCTTGCTGCGGTATTAAACATTAGTTGCTTAATAACGGGAGGTTGATGTTTGAGTGCATTGAAAAACCTATCTGACATGATAGTAGCATCGGCAGCGGTGTCGACCACAGCATTCACGCTGGCGTCTGAAATAGACACTTGGACCTCAATCGTTGAGGGAGATTTAACCCGTTGAATGGTTAACTCATTCATGCCCATGTCACTGGTTGTGTCGTTCATGTTAACGAGGTCGTTTTCTGGTTGGAACGAGATCAGACCTCTGGGTCCGCTCCTTTCTCGTTTAAAGTCTCAAATTTTACACGATGTTTACTTGTCCTATTCTCAGGATCTCGAGATGGACAGTTTCTTTGATAATGGCCTTGACCTTTGCAGAGGTAACAAATAATTGGAGATGGGGACCTTGACCTGCTTTCTGAATGATCATTTGGTGATGTTGGCTTATTCAAACTTTTAAATGACTCAGATTTTAGAGTATTTTCTTGGCCAAATTTTGATGCAAACTTTTCGAAAGCACTAGCTAATCGATCAACCTTTTTCTCCAGACTACCTATCCCAGTTTCAACTGCGAGTATGCGTGCTTTGGCAGCAGCGAATTCACCTGTGTATTTTTTATTTTGCATACTAGGGGACGAATTTCTGGGTCCTGGTGACTCACCTGTTTCCGAATCGAAACCCTCATTGCGTCCTTTGAAATACCGTTGACCAGGTCTACCCCGCCCTGGTGTTTTGACAGCTCTGACTGGCACGCTATCGTCATCGGTGTCCGAAGACACTTGTCGCACGTCACGTCGCGGTGATTTATTTCCGTGAATTGCGGCGTAATTATGTTGATGCCAGCGAACACGATTGATAGCCTGTTCCATGGTCTGCGGCATCTCCATGGCTACCAGCTCTGCAGCACGTGTATCACTGCACCCCTGGCAGAACTTCAGTATGGCCTGCCTGAATGTAAATTCAGGCGAGCATTCCCGAAACGCTCGGGTGGCTAGAGACAGAACAGTCTCTGCCCATTCCTCTAAAGTTTGACTTGTTTTTTGTTTCGCTTGCTGAAAGACAAGCTGCAAAGTTTCGGGCAAATCATGAAATCCGAAACGGTTTTCTAACCCCCGAAGTAACTCATCAACTGTAGCATAGGGATTCCGCTTTGTTAATAAAGTGAAATATTCACTCGCTTTACCCCGGAGACACCAACAGAGGGCCTGTTTTCGTTCTTCTGGTCCCCATTCTTGTGAGTTGGCAAGATATTGAAATTTTAGTTTAAAAGGCTACCAGGCTTCGGTGCCGTCATAGGAGAACCCTTTCGGCATGCGTGGTAATCTACATGTACGACCCCTGTATTGGTCATCGCAATCACGCCTATCACTAAACCCTGGTGTCGGATATGTTTGTCCATAACCTGGCGTGAATTGATAACCCAAACCCTTATTCACTGGGGGTGCAGCGTAATAGTGTACTGGAGGTTGCTGTCCTATGGTTTGTTGCAGCACCGGTGGCACTGACCTGTTCTGACACAGAAAGCTTGAGTGAACACCTGATTCTGCCACCCCAGGTGTGATAACTTGAGAACAACCATGAATTGATTGAGTTGGCTGGGATCTCCCTAAACTTGAATACCCAAGATAACCGGCCCCCGCTCCAAACACTGGAGTATAGGGTGCTGGTAAGGCCGCACTTACAGTAGGTGGAGGAAATTTTGGATCATGGTGTATGTACCCTGCTCCAATGACGCTACCCTGCAAAGTGTTTGCCATGGTGTAGACAGGCATGTTTTGTAGAGGCGGCACCCCCATCCCAGGGAATGTCATAGCGTCGGGTTGGGCAAACCCATGATCCATGGGTTTGGGTGATCCCGGGGGAACTCCCAGATTGCCCACCTGCCATTCCCCAACACCAGATTGTCGAGGGACCCTGTCTACTTGAGTACCATAATTCATAGGGCTCGGTTGAGTAAGTTGGATTGTGCTTTGGCTGACCGGGGGCAGCCCCAAACCCATTGTGTGGGCAGCTGCTTGACTGTAGACACCACTATTAAGATCAGGTTGTGTAGTTTGCCACATTGGTACAGAGAGTGACGTGGATGGTGAAGGTTGCATCTGTGTTGTAAGAAAAGATCGGGCAGCATTGAGAGCATCTGCTCGGTGAGCCCAGGATACCTGGTCTCGAACAGACTCATCAGCCGCTTCCGATCGAATCAACTGTTTGTCCCCATAGAGATGTGGATGTGTAGTTACATGAGTTGGGGTAGTTAAGTCAAATGTGTGACCAGACACTGGCAAACCCATGCTACTGCGTGGAATGTCTTTGTCTTCAAGTGATAAATCCAAATGAGGTTTGACCCCCCCTCCTCAAAACGATAAACCACGGGTACCTCACCCTGCCCAACAACAGAATATTCTGGATCGTATTTGGAAGCCAAAGGCCCAGAAAGTGGTGGTGATGGTGGAAAGGTGGGTGATGCCACTCCCTCTGTTTGCTCTCCATCCTTGGGTGGGTCAAATGTTGGTGGTAATGAATTGTCAACCTGAACACCCGGGGTGGGTGGTGTGAAATCAATTTTAGCCCATTGGTCCCTTGATCCCGAAAATTTGGGGATTTGCAGAAGATCGTCTCGAGTGATGCACCCGATTTCTCTCCGCAAAAGTATGATGTGCTGGGCTATTTTTGGGCTCACTTTTGGTATGACCTGTAATTCCCCGCATGGTGCAGTGTTAACATTGACCTTTGACATATTTTATTTATTTGTTTTTGTTTACCAATTTCATACACAATATGTAACCTTTCCCCCTGCTTGGAAAGAATGGAATAATAATACCTGTAAGCGAGGAAGAAATAGTGAAAAGAATGTCAACACTAGACGCTAGTGGCGAAATGAAGGAATTACTGAAAGTAAACAAGCCAGTGGCCCAAAGACATTCCGCGGGAAAAATCGAAACAATTGACGCGGAGACCGACGTGGTCAATCAATGTGCATGGTCACGTGATCGTCAAAAAAGATACAAAAATATCAATCACCAAATTAATTTCGTAGAATTGTCACGCAATTATCAGCGTCGCATGACTGGCCCAAAAAATTATTACGGAGCGACATGCAAAGCAACGCATGAAACATGAAAAGCGAAAAACGAAAAGACAATAGTGCGTCGCGGCCTTTCTGAAAGAGAAAACGTGAACCCGCAAAGAAATCCAAAGATTTACGAGCTAACGCCAGTAATGTGAAAATTCATGGTGTCACATTAAATATGAATATGTAAATCCTAAACATGCATGAAACTTACCTTTAATTACAATGTGAATAATGATGATTGACGATGATGATGATAACAGACGAAATAACAATAATCAATAATCTTCATGGAAACCAACTGTAAACTAAAACTGCATCCGGGTAATTCCTCTAACCGGCAGCGAACAAATTATCTCCCTTGATGCTTTTATGCACTTTCACAACAATATCATCCTCGTTCACGTCAAATTATCACCAAGATTTTAACACACATCAAAGAATGAATCAACATCAAAATTACACAGAACACACAGAAATGATGAGAGAGGCTGTGGCATTTCCATGTTCTGGTACGAACGATGCAAATCGAAGGCATTACAAAATCAATCCTGAAGGTCAAAGTAAAAATCAAACGGAGCCTGATTGATTTGTTTTGCAGGTTCGCGGGTAGGGTTACTGGTACAAAAGGTTTCTACCAATTTTTCTGTGAAAAAAATGTTCTACTGAAACACAACAAAACAATTAAAAAATGGATTTCTCAACGCTTCAACATGAAAGTATATAGATATATAAAGTCCATTCACGTGACATGGAGTAGCACATCGGTGTTTGTCGTTGTGGAAAAATTGTTGTAAAATAGAGTTTCCATCATGGGTATGGTCACATATTTAGAAACCTGAGTATATTACGTATTGTAGATTCCCATCGTGACGATAATTTTGAAATCCGAAGGCAGATTTAGTATTTAAAGTGGAGTTTAAGTTGTGTATCTATGTGTGTTTTGTTGTCGTCATGGAAACCAAGATGGCGCTATCCAGTTTCAAGGTAAACAATATAAAGTGATTTCTGATTACATGTAACTGATTTTTTTTTCAGATTAATAGGGTTCGAGTTTTATGGTAAATCTGAACTATATTATACTTTAAGTGACATTGTTATGAAATGATATGTAGCATTGAGTTCAGCATCTAGCGCCGACGAAAGAATGAGTGCAAATACCGTAACTCACAAGCCTGAAGATCAGAAAAAAAAAACTCCAACGCCTGGCCCGCGCAGCCTTCGAAGAAACAAACATCAGATATGTCTGCCACCGCTCAGCCCAGCATCAAAACATTCACTTCTGATAAGAGTTGTCTAGAAGTCATTCTGTCTGAAATGAATAAAAAGCTGGACAATGCTGTGACGAAGGATTCTCTTGAGGCTGTTGTTAGGCCTCTAGTCAAAAGCGTTGACTTGACTAAAATTCTAACAATTTTTAAGGAAGAGATTTTCACCAAAATAAACAATATAACCGATTCTCTAGAAAACCGCATATTATCAGCCGAAATGCGTAGTGACAAGCTAGAGGAGGAAATAGGCTGCTTGAAGACTGATCTCGATTCAGAAAATAGTGAGATTAGTGGGATAAACAGAGAGATTGTGAACCTCAAAATTCATTACAACAACATAGAACAACACACTAGAAAAGACAGCCTCAGACTATTTGGCATTCCCGATGAAAACAAAAATGAATTTGGCAACTGTGTGTGAGGGTAAAGTCATAGATATGTGCCGAAATAAACTCGGAGTTGATATTTCCAACTCTGACATTAGCATAACCCACAGACTAGGCAAATACAATGCCGATAAGCCTAGGTCTATAATTGTCAATTTTGTAACCCGGCGAGTAAAATCAACTGTTATTGACAACAAAAGGAAGCTCAAGGGGAAGGGAATTGTTATTAAGGAAGACTTAACTAAGGAAAATCAGTCTCTGTTGACATCATGTAAAGACCATGCAAAAGTTTAAGACTCTTGGTCAAGTGATGGCAAAATTTTTGCCAAACTGAAAGAAAATGGGAGGGTGAAGCTAATATCCCACTTGAAAGACATATAATTACTGAATATGTGAATTCTAAACCTCTACGTTCAGATACTTTCAGATACATACCCCCGCCCCCCTCAACGTTACTAAACAATCCGTCCGATGCAGTCCATTCCAATTATCTCAGACGGGTCACAATCTTAAAACAATTGGTTTATGCCAAACGTAATAATAGTAATGGTGCGGTTAGTGGATAAAAAATATGATGTTGGTCCTTGTTTCATGCCAACTGCGAGTGCCTCAATCCATGCAAACAGAAAGTGTTTTTTTTTACAGAAGCAATGCCAAACAACTCTACAAGAGTATTTACATGACAGAGCAATAGACTGAAAATAACTTAATCCTTCCTACCTAATCTACTTTAAATATTTATTTTTTTAAATTTTGGATTCTCTCTGGCGCCGACTGTACCAGAAATTTCAATCCGCAAGACTACCTATCCCAGTTTCAACTGCGAGTATGCGTGCTTTGGCAGCAGCGAATTCACCTGTGTATTTTTTATTTTGCATACTAGTGGACGAATTTCTGGGTCCTGGTGACTCACCTGTTTCCGAATCGGAACCCTCATTGCGTCCTTTGAAATACCGTTGTCTAGGTCTACCCCGCCCTGGTGATTTGACAGCTCTGACTGGCACGCTATCGTCATCGGTGTCCGAAGACACTTGTCGCACGTCACGTCGCGGTTATTTATTTCCGTGAATTGCGGCGGAATTATGTTGATGCCAGCGAACACGATTTACAGCCTGTTCCATGGTCTGCGGCATCTCCATGGCTACCAGCTCTGCAGCACGTGTATCACTGCACCCCTGGCAGAACTTCAGTATGGCCTGCCTGAATGTAAATTCAGGCGAGCATTCCCGAAACGCTCGGGTGGCTAGAGACAGAACAGTCTCTGCCCATTCCTCTAAAGTTTGACTTGTTTTTTGTTTCGCTTGCTGAAAGACAAGCTGCAAAGTTTCGGGCAAATCATGAAATCCGAAACGGTTTTCTAACCCCCGAAGTAACTCATCAACTGTAGCATAGGGATTCCGCTTTGTTAATAAAGTGAAATATTCACTCGCTTTACCCCGGAGGCACCAACAGAGGGCCTGTTTTCGTTCTTCTGGTCCCCATTCTTGTGAGTTGGCAAGATATTGAAATTTTAGTTTAAAAGGCTGCCAGGCTTCGGTGCCGTCATAGTAGAACCCTTTCGGCATGCGTGGTAATCTACATGTACGGCCCCTGTATTGGTCATCGCAATCACGCCTATCACCAAGCCCTGGTGTCGGATATGTTTGTCCATAACCTGGCGTGAATTGATAACCCAAACCCTGATTCATTGGGGGTGCAGCGTAATAGTGTACTGGAGGTTGCTGTCCTATGGTTTGTTGCAGCACCGGTGGCACTGACCTGTTCTGACACAGAAAGCTTGAGTGAACACCTGATTCTGCCACCCCAGGTGTGATAACTTGAGAACAACCATGAATTGATTGAGTTGGCTGGGATCTCCCTAAACTTGAATACCCAAGATAACCGGCCCCCGCTCCAAACACTGGAGTATAGGGTGCTGGTAAGGCCGCACTTACAGTAGGTGGAGGAAATTTTGGATCATGGTGTATGTACCCTGCTCCAATGACGCTACCCTGCAAAGTGTTTGCCATGGTGTAGACAGGCATGTTTTGTAGAGGCGGCACCCCCATCCCAGGGAATGTCATAGCGTCGGGTTGGGCAAACCCATGATCCATGGGTTTGGGTGATCCCGGGGGAACTCCCAGATTGCCCACCTGCCATTCCCCAACACCAGATTGTCGAGGGACCCTGTCTACTTGAGTACCATAATTCATAGGGCTCGGTTGAGTAAGTTGGATTGTGCTTTGGCTGACCGGGGGCAGCCCCAAACCCATTGTGTGGGCAGCTGCTTGACTGTAGACACCACTATTAAGATCAGGTTGTGTAGTTTGCCACATTGGTACAGAGAGTGACGTGGATGGTGAAGGTTGCACCTGTGTTGTAAGAAAAGATCGGGCAGCATTGAGAGCATCTGCTCGGTGAGCCCAGGATACCTGGTCTCGAACAGACACATCAGCCGCTTCCGATCGAATCAACTGTTTGTCCCCATAGAGATGTGGATGTGTAGTTACATGAGTTGGGGTAGTTAAGTCAAATGTGTGACCAGACACTGGTAAACCCATGCTACTGCGTGGAATGTCTTTGTCTTCAAGTGATAAATCCAAATGAGGTTTGACCCCCCTCCTCAAAACGATAAACCACGGGTACCTCACCTTGCCCAACAACAGAATATTCTGGATCGTATTTGGAAGCCAAAGGCCCAGAAAGTGGTGGTAATGGTGGAAAGGTGGGTGATGCCACTCCCTCTGTTTGCTCTCCATCCTTGGGTGGGTCAAATGTTGGTGGTAATGAATTGTCAACCTGAACACCCGGGGTGGGTGGTGTGAAATCAATTTTAGCCCATTGGTCCCTTGATCCCGAAAATTTAAGGGATTTGCAGACGATCGTCTCGAGTGATGCACCCGATTTCTCTCCGCAAAAGTATGATGTGCTGGGCTATTTTTGGGTTCACTTTAGGTATGACCTGTAATTCCCCGCATAGTGCAGTGTTAACATTGACCTTTGACATATTTTATTTATTTGTTTTTGTTTACCAATTTCATACACAATATGTAACCTTTCCCCCTGCTTGGAAAGAATGGAATAATAATACCTGTAAGCGAGGAAGAAATAGTGAAAAGAATGTCAACACTAGACGCTAGTGGCGAAATGAAGGAATTACTGAAAGTAAACAAGCCAGTGGCCCAAAGACATTCCGCGGGAAAAACCGAAACAATTGACGCGGAGACCGACGTGGTCAATCAATGTGCATGGTCACGTGATCGTCAAAAAAGATACAAAAATATCAATCACCAAATTAATTTCGTAGAATTGTCACGCAATTATCAGCGTCGCATGACTGGCCCAAAAAATTATTACGGAGCGACATGCAAAGCAACGCATGAAACATGAAAAGCGAAAAACGAAAAGACAATAGTGCGTCGCGGCCTTTCCGAAAGAGAAAACGTGAACCCGCAAAGAAATCCAAAGATTTACGAGCTAACGCCAGTAATGTGAAAATTCATGGTGTCACATTAAATATGAATATGTAAATCCTAAACATGCATGAAACTTACCTTTAATTACAATGTGAATAATGATGATTGACGATGATGATGATAACAGACGAAATAACAATAATCAATAATCTTCATGGAAACCAACTGTAAACTAAAACTGCATCCGGGTAATTCCTCTAACCGGCAGCGAACAAATTATCTCCCTTGATGCTTTTATGCACTTTCACAACAATATCATCCTCGTTCACGTCAAATTATCACCAAGATTTTAACACACATCAAAGAATGAATCAACATCAAAAACACAGAACACACAGAAATGATAAGAGAGGCTGTGGCATTTCCATGTTCTGGTACGAACGATGCAAATCGAAGGCATTACAAAATCAATCCTGAAGGTCAAAGTAAAAATCAAACGGAGCCTGATTGATTTGTTTTGCAGGTTCGCGGGTAGGGTTACTGGTACGAAAGGTTTCTACCAATTTTTCTGTGAAAAAAATGTTCGACTGAAACACAACAAAACAATTAAAAAATGGATTTCTCAACGCTTCAACATGAAAGTATATAGATATATAAAGTCCATTCACGTGACATGGAGTAGCACATCGGTGTTTGTCGTTGTGGAAAAATTGTTGTAAAATAGAGTTTCCATCATGGGTATGGTCACATATTCAGAAACCTGAGTATATTACGTATTGTAGATTCCCATCGTGACGATAATTTTGAAATCCGAAGGCAGATTTAGTATTTAAAGTGGAGTTTAAGTTGTGTATCTATGTGTGTTTTGTTGTCGTCATGGAAACCAAGATGGCGCTATCCAGTTTCGAGGTAAACAATATAAAGTGATTTCTGATTACATGTAACTGATTTTTTTTTTCAGATTAATAGGGTTCGAGTTTTATGGTAAATCTGAACTATATTATACTTTATGTGACATTGTTATGAAATGATATGTAGCATTGAGTTCAGCATCTAGCGCCGACGAAAGAATGAGTGCAAATACCGTAACTCACAAGCCTAAAGATCAGAAAAAAAACTCCAACGCCTGGCCCGCGCAGCCTTCGAAGAAACAAACATCAGATATGTCTGCCACCGCTCAGCCCAGCATCAAAACATTCACTTCTGATAAGAGTTGTCTAGAAGTCATTCTGTCTGAAATGAATAAAAAGCTGGACAATGCTGTGACGAAGGATTCTCTTGAGGCTGTTGTTAGGCCTCTAGTCAAAAGCGTTGACTTGACTAAAATTCTAACAATTTTTAAGGAAGAGATTTTCACCAAAATAAACAATATAACCGATTCTCTAGAAAACCGCATATTATCAGCCGAAATGCGTAGTGACAAGCTAGAGGAGGAAATAGGCTGCTTGAAGACTGATCTCGATTCAGAAAATAGTGAGATTAGTGGGATAAACAGAGAGATTGTGAACCTCAAAATTCATAACAACAACATCGAACAACACACTAGAAAAGACAGCCTCAGACTATTTGGCATTCCCGATGAAAACAAAAATGAATTTGGCAACTGTGTGTGAGGGTAAAGTCATAGATATGTGCCGAAATAAACGCGGAGTTGATATTTCCAACTCTGACATTAGCATAACCCACAGACTAGGCAAATACAATGCCGATAAGCCTAGGTCTATAATTGTCAATTTTGTAACCAGGCGAGTAAAATCAACTGTTATTGACAACAAAAGGAAGCTCAAGGGGAAGGGAATTGTTATTAAGGAAGACTTAACTAAGGAAAATCAGTCTCTGTTGACATCATGTAAAGACCATGCAAAAGTTTAAGACTCTTGGTCAAGTGATGGCAAAAATTTTGCCAAACTGAAAGAAAATGGGAGGGTGAAGCTAATATCCCACTTGAAAGACATATAATTACTGAATATGTGAATTCTAAACCTCTACGTTTAGATACTTTCAGATACATACCCCCGCCCCCTCAACGTTACTAAACAATCCGTTCGATGCAGTCCATTCCAATTATCTCAGACGGGTCACAATCTTAAAACAATTGGTTTATGCCAAACGTAATAATAGTAATGGTGCGGTTAGTGGATAAAAAATATGATGTTGGTCCTTGTTTCATGCCAACTGCGAGTGCCTCAATCCATGCAAACAGAAAGTGTTTTTTTTACAGAAGCAATGCCAAACAACTCTACAAGAGTATTTACATGACAGAGCAATAGACTGAAAGTAACTTAATCCTTCCTACCTAATCTACTTTAAATATTTATTTTTTTAAATTTTGGATTCTCTCTGGCGCCGACTGTACCAAAAATTTAAATCCGCAAAACTGCTATTGCTTATTATGATTCGGTAAACAAACCGCTGCCCAAACAGTGTGCATGGCATTTACACCCCTCAATTTGTGTCTAGCTTGGCGTCGACAGTGCCTGGGCCCACAGCCAGTAATACATGAGAGTTCTGTCACTGTCGGCGCCAGACGGGTAAATAACTCAATTGCTCCTTCCTTCCTACCTATTTTATTTTACTATTATTTTTGTTTAGATTCTCCCTGGTGCCGATTGTACCAAACATTTCCATCCGTAAAAAAAGCTATTGCACATTTTGAACCGGTGAACTAACCGCTGCCCAAATAGTATGATGTCATTTATACACCGCGAATCGTGACTAGCCTGCACCGGCAGTGCCATAATCCTAAGTCAGTATAATAATTGAGAGTTCTGTTACTGTCGGCGCCAGATGGTAACAATACTCTGGTGGCCTTGTGTGTGCAGTCCAATACGCATATTGCGCATGATGAATCGGTAAACAAACTGCTTCCCAAACTGTATGCTTGTCATTCTGGCATCGGCTGTGCCAGGGCTCTCAGTTTGCAGTATTGAGAGTTCTGTTAATGTCGGCGTCGGACAATAGTTTGTGGAGTGGGATAGGGTTGAGACTCTTACTTGGGGAGCCTATGATTTAATAATGTTGGGGTCTTAAAATGTCTCCCAATCAGCAATGAAATATGGTTAAGGTATACACTGATTTTACAACTAAATTAAATTGAATAAGAAAAAAAAAGGCTTTGGACTCAATTGTATTGAGCTCAATTGTATTTACACACACGATACTAAGACCAACACGTGAGTCTTGCTATCGGGGGTTGGGAACATGTAACAGTTTTTTCATATATTTTTTCCATTGCCAGATATTGTGTGTGCCTATTCGTTGAGATTTACAAAACGTTCTCAATTAGTTTGTATATTTATGAAAAAGAACAAAAATATCCCCCCCCTTTCCAAGATATTTAAGCCCCCTCCCCCCTCCTCACCAATCTATAACGATGCGGCCCGTTCTACTATTTTAGGCGGGACTCAACCAAAAGCAATTGAATAATGTCAACACAATAAAAGTAATGGATTGGTGGGCTGACTAACAATATGATGTACCCACCAATAGCGTGAGTTGGTTCTTGTCTGGTGCCAAATGTAAGTGTTCCAATTCATGTAAATTGTAAGTTTTGTAGCAATTGGCACCAAACAGGACCTATGCTTAATAACGCCTCCAGAGCATTTATTTAATGGAGCCTTGGTCTGTAAATAACTAACTGGCTCCTTCCTGCCATTCTCTCCAGATTCTCTCGGTTGCAGGCTGTAAATAGCTAACTTGCTTCTTCCTGCCATTCTCTCCAGATTCTCCCGGGTGCAGGCTGTACCAAGATTTTTATCCATAAAACCGTTGCGCACAGCGAACGTGTAAATAAATCATTCCCCAAACAGTATGCTTATCACTCACATCACGTTACTTGTATCTCGTCTGGCGTCGCTTGCACCAGGGTTCTCTGTCTGTAATAACCGAGAGTCCTGTTGCTGTCGTCGTCAGGCGGGACAACTACTATGGGGACCGTGAGTGTGTTGTTTGGCAGGAAGTAAAGCAACCTGCTGGCCATAGTTTACTGTAGCTAGCAACTGATTCTAATAATATGAACAGGTTTCCTCGCGGCTCTGGCAATTTCAGAAGTTGTATCCACAGGATAATTAAATACCAATTGCAACCGAGGAGCCACTAATTGTTAACCCTAACAGCATATTTATCACCAACAAACAACTAGTTTAGTGCTGACTGTGCCAGGAGTCTTAAGTCTTATGGATTGAAATATATTACCCAGCCGCCCCCCCCCCCCCCCCGATGGTAACTATCTTGTAAAACTAAAGGAAAATGGTAGGGTGAAGCTAAAGCTAATCTCCAACCTGATTGACATAGCATTACCGAATATATGACACCAAGCCCCTCAATATGATAACATTCTTGTAATACTGAAAGAAAATGGGAGGGTGAGGCCTGTTTGTGGTCCGATTGACGGGAATACTCGGATTGTCCGATTTCTAAACTCTCACCTCACTTACATATTCAGTAGGCAGCAAAATGCTCTTCGATAATTGTTTGTGTTTCTACACTCCCCTCATGTTCTTCTATTCTGCTCAAAGTTTGCTAAGCACCAAGTACATCCAACTACCTGTTTTACGTTTTAGTTGAAATATTGCAATGAAAAGTGTATATATTTTTTATTTAATTGTATCTTTAATGATTTAAGTACAGAAATTAATATTTTATTTGTGTTTGACATTATTTTTTAGCTTTTGCATACGATAATCATGGAAAAAGGATATTATTGGTAAAAGAGGAAATTTTTCAATATGCCAAAAGGTTGACGGAGCGAACTGGTATGACTTCAATATCGAGTATGAGACCCATTACTGTTAATTACAGCTTGACAACGCCTTCTCATGCCCCCAATCGGGTTCCTGGTGGTCCTTTGTGGGATGTTGTTCCATTCTTGGACCAGCATGACACCAAGCTCCTGGACACTTCATCTTGGCTGGACTGGATGGGCTGAAATTGCAAGCTACAACTCATTCCAGACATGTTCGATTGGATTCAGGTCAGGGGATCTTGCTGGCCAGTCCATACGATCAATACCCTCCCTCAGTCGGTACTCCCCGACAGCATGGGCAACATGAGGACGGGCATTATCGTCCATAGGAATGAATCTATCACCCACTGCACCTGCGTACAATCTGACGTGGACATCCAGGATCTCATCATCGTACCGTTGTGCAGTCAAAACACCACGTTCAAGGACGCAGATCTTTGTACGTCCATCCCAGCTGATGCGGCCACAGACCATGATTGACCCTCCGCCATGGCGGTCATGCTCAGCAATATTGGCTGCATGGAATCGCTCCCCTGGTCTTCTCCATATTCTAGAACGCCTATCTGTGTGGTCTAGGCAGTACCTTGACTCATCTGTAAAAAGGATCGCCAATCTTCTCTGGTCCATCCAACGTGGTCATGGCCCGTTCATATCGTACCTGGCGGTGGTTCTGGGACAGCGGAGTGCGAATACATGGTCTTCTCGATCGGAGACCACCTTCGTGCAACCTTTGCCCGGATAATCTGCGTCGAAACATTTACCCCGGATGCTTTCTGAAGGTCATTGTGAAGGTGGGTTGCTGTGACAAAGCAGTTCCAACGGTCCTGAATGATCAAAAACCGATCTTTAGCTGCCGATGTTGCCCTGTCTCTGCCACCACCATGGCGTCTTATTGGTGTGCCATACTGCTGAAATCTTGCACAGGCCCTGGTGATCACCGTATGGTACACACCAAGGGCTTCACCAACCTGAAGATAGGTAGCCCCTTGCTCCATCATCCCTACAGCCCGCCACATTTCTGCTTCAGACAAATGTCTTCTTACATTTGCATTTGTCATATTCAATAATTAAATCACAAGGGTTTGTGTTGAAATGAAGATTGAATACCCTACACATGTCATGTACATGTAGACAGTACACGAAAACATCATGAAAATCAAGGGGTATATGCTTTCCATGACTGTCACGAAAAGTCTGCCTGTCAAGAGAGCTAATGTAAACACTGGGGACCATCTCAATACACTCCTCAATCATATCCACAAAAAATATCGGAAAATGTTTATATGATGCTTATACCTGTCCTCAGCTATTCACTATTTTGATACTAAAATGACTGTAATACAAATTCTCTGAACAGTCCACGCATTACCTTTGAAACTTACGTGAGCTTCTCCAAGGACAGTGCCAACAAACTATTATTATTAATCCCAGAGATAGAAGCTGCCAGTCGGGATATTCCAGTGTTTTATTGCTCATATTTTGTTTTGTAATCGATCATCTTTGTGCTAATATTATATTATCAAAGTACATCCCAAAGAAGCACACGGCAGCACGGAATACTGGCTTTATTTCACGTGGGTTTACTCCAATTGCCGTTACTATCAAATAGTAAACACGAGCATTGAAGCGGGAGGTCCCAGTTGTGCCTCAGCAAAATGTGAACACCGCATTAATGTTGACATTGTGGTGTGATCACAATCTGTGTCAACCTTACTTTCCCTGGACACACAAACCAAATAGCTTATCGGAGCGTGACAAGAGATTCGGTTCACTTTATTTGCATCAGTTACACCATGGGTACGAGCTGCAGGATAATTGCTTGTCCTGCGGAGACTTTACCTTTCTACGGGGTACATGTTCCACAGCCGATTCAACCCAAACAGTGACGACTTCGTAATTATTTAATACTCATCATTTGATACATTAGAAGCAACGCAGAAGCTTATTTCGATCAGATTTATACATATATAATATATAAAAATTGTTTTGAGTACTTTTGTATATACGGACTTATCAAGTTTTGACTGTGTGGATTTTTTTAATATATGTATATATATAAACCGCTTCACTTTAAAAAAAAGTGTGTGTGGGGGTGGGGGAGGGGGGGCAGCGTGAGCGATTTTGACAGGCCGTTAATGGAGCCGTCTAGATATTTCCAGATACACCCCCCCCCCCCCCTCCTCCTCTATATTAGTTAACAATCCGTCCGATGTTGTGCATTCCAATTATCTACCTCAAGCGGGTCACAATCTCAAAACAATTGATTTATGCCAAACATAGCAATATTAGCGGTGTGGTTGGTGGATAAAAAATATGCTGTTGGTCCTCGCGTGGTGCCAACTGCTAGTGCCTCAAGTCATGCAAATTGAAAGTTTTTTTTACAGAAGCAATGCCAAACAACTCTACAAGAGTATTTACATAACAGAACACTAGACTGAAAATAAATTAATTCCTCCTTCATACCTAATCTATTTTATTCTATTTTATATCTTTTTTGGATTCTCTCTGGCGCCGACCGTACCAAAAAAATGCTATCCGTAAAATTGCTGTTGCGTATTATGATTCGGTTAACAAACCACTGCCCAAACAGTGTGCTTGTCATTTATACCCCGTGATTTGTGTCTAGCCTGGCGTCGACAGTTCCAGGGCCCTCAGTCAGTTATAGAGGAGAGTTGTGTTACTGTCGGCGCCAGACGGATAAATAACTCAATTGCTCCTTCCTACCTATTTTATTTTATTACTATTTTTGTTCACATTCTCACTGGTGACGATTGTGCCAAAAATTTCTCGACGTAAAACAGCTATCGCGCATTATGAATCGATAAACAAACCTCTGCCCAAACGGTATGCTGTCATTTATATCCCGTGAATCATGCCTAGCCTGCGTCGACAGTGCTCGAGCCCTCAGTCAGTAATAATTGAGAGTCCTGTTACTGTCGGCGCCAGACAGTAACTATACTCTGATGGCCGTATGTGCGCAATCCAATAGGCCTACTGCGCGTTATGAATCGGTGAACAAACCGCAGCCAAAACAGTATGCTTGTCATTCTGGCATCGGCAATGCCAGGGCTATCAGTTTGCAGTATTGAGAGTTCTGTTACTGTCGCCGCCAAACAATAGTTTGTGGAGTTGGATACGGGGGTCTATGATTTAATAACATTGGGGTCTTAAAATGCCTGTCTATTTGCAGTGAAATATGATTAAGGTATACCCTGATTTTACCAGTAAATTAAATTAAATATGGAAAAACGATGGGGTCTCAAAATACCTGCCAATTAGCAGTGAAATATGATTAAGGTGCACCCTGATTTAACCTCTAAATTAAATTAAATAAGAAAAAAGGGTATTGGACTCAATATTACACACACGATACTAAGATTAACACGTGAGTCTTGCTATTGGCGGTTGGGAACATGTAACAGTTTTTTTTCTATATTTTTTTCCATTGCCAGATAGTGTGTGTGCTTATTCGTTGAGACTTATAAAAAGTTCTCAATTAGTTTGTATATTATGAAAAAGAACAAAATTATCTGGTAAAGATATTTACCACCATATTTTACAATGTGGTCCGCCCTCCATGTACTGTACAAAGAATGATGTTTGTCATCAATGTTCCTGCCTGCCTCTTATACTCTGGGCTGGGAGCACCGGATGCATATTGCAAAACCGCAACTTTATATCGCTTCCAGGGCGACATCTAGATGTGAGTCTGTCCTTGGCTTTTGCATAGCTCGAGCCAATGGACCTCTGAGTCTCACCCTGAGGTCCGTTGACTGAAGCTTCGCATTTCCCCTCTCCTCCTAGCGAAATATGTCATCTTCTGCCAGAGTTGGGTCCACTTACCAGTTATAATTGGTGGAGCCAGTCTCCCTAACATCTCGGAGCTAATGCTAAGTTGGCCAAGCCCTACAAACAGCAGATATCCACCGGCGGTGCCCTTTCGAAATACAGAACTCGGGTGGCTAAATGAGAGTCAGTCATGTATACATATGAACTGAACGGACCTTGAGCTAATTTTTGCCCGGCTTCTTGGCTACCTGCCCTTCCAATAATAAAGGTTCCCAGGGAACTCACTTATCGTACTGCTTTCGTCAATTTTCTGCAATCCTATAATCCTCTCGACAGTATACACCTCCGACAGGTAGCAGGACCAAAATTTCCTGAGTCACTCACTGAACCTCACTTTTTTTTTCTTTACAAACCCGATCCTTTCTTC
Source organism: Pictodentalium vernedei (assembly GCA_031216915.1). Classification (NCBI taxonomy): domain Eukaryota; kingdom Metazoa; phylum Mollusca; class Scaphopoda; order Dentaliida; family Dentaliidae; genus Pictodentalium; species Pictodentalium vernedei. The sequence continues at coordinate 376,832,029 of CM062293.1, forward strand.
AAGGGTTCACCGAAATGCCTAACACGTGTCCCTAATCACTCTCTGAACCTCATTTTTTTATTTTTATTTTTCTTTTCAATCCCGATCCCCTCTTCAAGGGTTCACCGAAATATCTAACACGTGGACTCTATAGACATATGAGACACCTCTGCCAAATAGTCTTCCACAACGACACACAGAAACACAGATTATATTTTATTTTTGAATTCATGACCAGCTGTCACAAGCTGAATTTGTTCACTTGCTATATGTTTTCGTCTAGTTTTAACTACACAGCTCCATTAACCTCTTTTCCACCACTGTCTATGGTTCACATATTTTTCCTTTACATGATGCTTACTCATGGCGAATGAAAACATAGCTTTGGACGAGATGCAGAGTGATGACCAATATAATTTCGCATTCAAGTATAAGCACTCAATGAATTATTTGCAGGACGATGATTCAGAGATTCCTTTCATGGTCATTCCTGCAATTATTTCCCCCCTCCAGGAAAAAAATGTAACCCTTCTAAGCCAAAACTGTAGAAGCCTTAATGTCAACTGGGACTCATTCACCAACTTCCTTTGTGACATTCAGCAAGGTGAGAACACATTTGACGTGATTGGCCTCACTGAAATTTTCAAACTACATAAACACCTCAATTATAAAACACTGGCTATTACCCATTTGTCTGCAAGACTCGAACGAGTCCGGATGACGGCAAGGGGGGGGGGGGGGGGGGGGGTGTAGGAGTTTTTGTTTCTGAGAATGTTTCTTTCAGATTGAGACCCTACCTAGCGATCTTCATTCCCCATGTCACTGAAGTTATTTTCGTGGAGATCAGGACGCAAAAATTCATATATTACCGGATGCATATATAGGCCAAACTCCGCACCTTTGGCAGATATCGATGTGTTTGTCTCTTCTGTAAATGATATTCTCACTAAAATCAACGCGGAGTACAGCAAGGCTTTCCTGTTTGGCGACTTTAATATAGACTTGCTCAATTTTAACAACCACAGCACAACTAACTCATTTATAGATAATATGTTTACTGACGGATTCATGCCAGTCATAACAAAACCCACGGGAATAACCGAGCATTCGGCAAGTTTAATCGGCCATATCTATTCCAATAATGTCTCAGCTAACAATCACGCACGAATAGTAATTACTGATATCTCAGATCACTTTGCCACATTCTATATACAGGAAGGTGATAGTGAGCCTAACAATACATTACCCTCACTCAGAAGATCATTCAAGAGAGAAAATATGGATCTATTCAATAATATGCTACATAACACCAGCTTCGATCCAGTCTATAGTTGTACGTGTGCCAATGCAGCATACGAAGCGTTTTTAGATATTTACCTTGACACATTCGAATCCGCACATTCCTCTGAGAAGCGCGAATTTACCTAAAAGGATCATAAAACGTCAGTCGTGTATGATATCGAGTCTGTTACAGTCCTCCCTAACTAAAAATAAACTTTACCTGCTGAAACTGAGAAAACCCACGGAAGTTAATAAATTATAAAACTTTTTCCGTAATTTTTCAGTCAAGTAAAGAGACGAAGTAAGGCGCATACTATAACGATATTATAGAAATCAACAAACATGACTCTTAAAAAACATGGAAAATACTTCGTCGTATAATCAACAAATCAAAATCCGAGACGACCCTCCCACCCACCATATCTCATAATAATGTTCAAATTAATGACCCTGATAAAATCGCCTCTAGTTTTAATGATTACTTTTCGGAAATCGGTCAGACTATTAACGATCACATGCCGCCCTCTATTAACAACTTCGGTGATTTTATGAATGGTAATTACCCTGACTCTTTTTTTATAACCCCAACAAACGAGCAAGAAATTATATTGACAGCCGAAAAATTGAAAGGAAAAGTGAGTACCGATGCTTTCAATTTATCCACCAGAATTATGAAAGGGACAATTTCTGAGGTCGCTGAACCCTTGATTCATATCTTCAATCAATCATTTATCCAAGGCATAGTCTCCGATAAAATGAAAATAGCAAAGGTAATACCAATCTTTAAAGGGGGTAATAATTCCCGCGAGCTTGGTAACTACAGACGGATTAGCTTATTACCAGCTTTTTCCAAAGTTCTGGAGAAAATAATGAACCAGAGACTTTCTAATTTTCTGGATGATCTCAATATACTGTACGAACATCTGTACGGCTTTCGCAAAAAAAACACTCCACTTTCCATCCCATCATGCACCTTTTGCTGTACATGTTTGTTGCTGAATGTAACGACAAGCCAACAAAAGACTCTACTCTTGCCGACTTCATAGATTTGTCCAAGGCATTTGATTCGATCAGCCATGAAATATTACTTAGTAAACCGGAATTTTACGGAATAAGAGGGATAAGTAAAATTTGGCTCCAAAGTTATTTATCAGACAGAGAACAATATGTGGAGTAACTTGAAACCGATATCCAAACCGACATGTTAATTGCGGGGTTCCCCAGGGGTCTGCGTTGGGACCTATTCTCTTCTTACTTTACGTCAATGATATGAGATACTCCACTCTGCTTAACCTATTGTTCTTTGCTGAAGACCCAACCACGTTTACAACTGGACATGACCTGAATACTCTGGAGACTAAAGTGAATACTGAGCTGAATAAAATGTTCGACTGGTGCTGTTGTAATAAACTCCAGGTAAACGCCAATAAGTGTAAATGCATCATGCTACGCCCACCAAACAGTCCGCACAAACCTGATTTGCTAAACATATTTCGTAACGATACCAAGCTCTCACCCGTAGGTAACTCCCAACAAGATAAAGTGGTTAAGTTCTTAGGAGTATACCTTGACTGACCAAAATCTCAACCTTAAGTACCACACTTCCACAATATGTTCTAAGATGTCAAGCGCAATTTATTGTCTAAACAAAGTAAAACGCGTGTTTCCCAAGAAATCATTGAAATTATTGTACTATACGTTAGTTCATAGTCACTTGCTATATGCAATCCAAATCTGGGGTCACGGGTCACCTAACAGCAAAATAAACTACCTGAAAAAAACGCGCTATGCGAGTAATTAGTTGTAAGAAGTTTAATAGCCACACTGATCCCCTATTCAAGGCCAATAACATATTGAAATTTAACGATCTCTATAAATTGAACGTTTCCCTATTTATGCATGATTGGAAGAATGATAATTTACCCGGTCTTTCACAACATATTTCAATATACATTCTTCAGCTTGAAGTCGAGCAAGACAAGTTGGCATGATACAGTCGTACAAAGCTAGAACCCAGTTCTCTGCTAACCTGCCAAAACATAATTTCCCAAAGATCTGGAATGAAATTGGTACCAACTTATGGGTCCTATCCTCCAGGCACGGCTTCAAGAAGCAGTTTGTTAATAAATGCATAGAAAGCTACTCCTCACATGTTAACTGTTCGTATCATATCTGCCCAGGCTGTAGGGCTAACGCTCAATGACACATGCACGCCTTCATACCTCCCCATGGGATCCTAGACACACACACAGAGAGAGAGAGAGAAGAGAGAGAGAGAGAGAGAGAGATGTGCATGAGAGTGGTGGAGATGGGAAGGGTAAGACCAGTTTCACTTCGAAACAGATACTTTCACCTCCCCATCGCTCTGTTGCCCGATTTGAACTGCCTCTTTTCATGGCGCCAATTGTTTGGGTGAACAAGGAAAAAGGAAATCGTTTGCCGCAGGGCTCCATCTGCTTGACCACAACTGGGATTTCACCTGATATCTCGTCCCAACCGACCTCGAATTAACCACGTTCAATGTGTTTTGACCCTTCACAGAAATTGATCAGCGCTGAATATTACCTTGCCATTCTATAGTGACGTGACGCTTAGTCCCCATCGGAACTAACTCGTGGAGCGCGTTCCAGTGGGAGCCTTGGGCTTTGTTCAGTCAGCACGAAATGATTTGTTTGGCTCCTTGCTCGACGTGGCCGGCAAAACCGGCTAGCACTACTCATAAAATTCGGCATTCAAATTTTATTATATTTTTCAGTTTTTGTGTCGGAAACGTAGCTTATGGTCCCTCATTTGGAGCAAGCTCGTGGAATTCGTTCTGGTGGGGGGATCGTTGGCTGTGCTTTTGGGACGAGAAATGAACCTGTTCAGTTATTCGAGAATTTATTTTGCCGGTGTCGTCGTCTATCTGCGTGAGCGGGGGGTTAATTTAATTAAACTTAATCTAATTTGACTTAAATATGTACCACTATACCTTATAAATGAAAACCTCTCTGTACAAAATGTGAATTTGGTATATTGATGAATAAACTTCATTCATTCTTCATTCATTCAACACTGATTTGTTCATTTGGCTTGGCCGAGTGAACCAAATACTTTCTCCAAAATGACTGGTCAGTAGCACTCTAATTTCTCTATTTGCAAAACAGATGCCAGATTTTCTAAGACGAGCGTTCAATGCCTCTCTGATATAGCTGAGTTCGTACCCAACACCTTGATGAATGTCTGCTTCTATATCTGATATAACGGTTGCCTTTGCTTGGCACCATTTGGTTTCAGACATTTTAAATTGTGACCGTTCATACTGTTTATGTAAGCATTTACTCATATTTTATGACAGTAGAGGTCAGCACTGAAAACATAACTTTCATCCTGTAAGTCATAATTATGTGCGCGTGTACACAGCATCTTGCAGAAATAGTGTCGCCTCAAAGAATTTTGGTCCCTTTTTGACTCTAACATCCCGTACTTTTCATACACCCTCTGATGTTTAACATGACCACACACAAAACATATCTGTTCATATATCTCTGGTAGGTGACTGGGTCCTGGTGGAGTACTTTCTGACATACCGTGTCGAACAGATCTTCTTTGTGGCTTCCCTGTTACACCTGCATCGCTAAATAGGCTTTTACTTGGACACAGTCAAGAGGGTTTTTAGTATATTTTTTGTAACGGATTCCACCTCTTCATTCGCAGTCCCTTAAGCCTTTTCCTGACAACATCATCTCTGACTTCAGCTGAATCGCGTATTCTCTTCTGCCCATGCGCAGTGCTTGATGTAGAATGCTTTGTTGACTTTTTGCAAATGATACACAAGTCCTTATTCACACTCTCAGACAACTCCAGTGTTGTTGTAAGTTTTACTACGCCTCTCTCCATTTCTTTCACACCCCTGATATTCTGCCAAATGTTCCGTTTATCTTTTCATCATTGAACCTGTGGAAAAAATTCAAAATGAACTATTAAACAACTAGAACTACATCTTTCAGTAATTTCAGTTTAATAAGAGTAATTTTGAAAACCTCATATAAAAAGATGGGGGGATAGAAAACATGATTTTCAATACACTCTCACCCACCCTTGCCATGCATCTACGTACCAGTTCCTGTACAAAATAAGCTACCTGTTACACCTCCTATAGAGGGAGCAACGAAATTCACTTCATTCGTCGTTTTAAAATCTGCTGCATATTATTATAAATTTACAGCGATTCGAAAATCCGCCAACATGTGGTATAAAAGGCAAGGCAAAATGGATCTTTCAAAATTTTGTCATTTTTTATTTAACGCCCAGAATGTTTGTAATGAGTGAGAATTATAGCCAATATACCATTACATTTAGAGTTGTGCACTGAATTCGTGATGCACATAAGCATGCTCTGGACCAATTCTCACATGATAAATTAGCATATAATTACAGCGAGGTAAAATTGTCACCGAAACCCTATTTTCTTGATCTTTTAACCTCTGGTAACGTCACGGGTCACATTTTCTTTTTTAAACGCATCTTTTCCGACACAACAATTCATTTTCGTCTTTATGATGGGTAATTTATGACTAATAATTCGGGAATTACAGTAGTTTCAGTTTTCCTTATCCCTAAATTTTATTTTGAAAATTTTTACTGACAGCGCTTATAATAGTGCCGTTTTCTAAAAGAAATGCCGGGTTAAAAGACGTCCACCTTCAATTTTCTGTTTGCACCTCTCCTTCTATTAGCTCTGCCCGCATTTTAAGAATTGTATCTTTTAGAAGTAGGGGAGGGAGGTGGGAGAGGTTGAGGGGGGGGGGGGGGCTGTCAGTGTGAGCATTGTATATCCTGTTGATTATTATTAGGAGGATGTAGAAGTATTATCTTTTTAATTGTTCTTGCATTTCCCATATGTCCCATAAACTAAATGAGTATGTATAGGAGCATAGTAAAGTGCTTTTATAGCTTCACAAAGAAGTGCAGTTTTCACTCTATTCACGGCAACCTTCGCGCGTACAATCTTATAGTCCGGGAGGCAAAACCCCCTACGTGGTTGAGAGCTCAGAAATATGATGCCTATAGGACAGGCTATCATCGATGTGTATTTCTTAGAATTTAAGTGATCTTTCTGTTTCGTACGAACCTACTTTAATTATAGGAACCCCAAGCGGGCCGTAGGCCCGCAAAGGGTTCCACATACCCAGTCAGATAAATGTGTTCCAGAACAGAATTCTCTATAGCCGTCAATGTGATTTTTGAAGTGGACAGTAAATTTCAGTGAAAAAACCACGTAACTTCCGGTGTCGAATTGCCCATGCAATTGCAATTGGCCTGTCCCCCTCTGGGAATCAAATGTTTTTTGTTTCGCCTCAAAGCTTTGCGTGATACATTGGCCTACATATCTACACTTCAGGGGTAACCAGGCCTTCTCAACCGAGAACCGCGACAAATCAGCGGCCGGCCAAAGTGTTACTATTATTACTCGAGTTCTGTCCTTCTGGAGGTTTGTCAATATGCTCAGCTGATGACCTCGTCATTTCAGATCGAACTCTCAGTCCTGATTTCGTTGCAGCTTGTCTGCCAGTGATAACCTCAATCGAAAAAAACGTACATATAACCGATAATATAACTGATAATTGTTGTTATATTGGTGCGATTGTATACAGATATGCATTGACACGTATCTCGTGAAATATCAAGATGAACAGAAACTCAGTTGTTGAATTATCCGAATGTTAAGGTGTTGTAAAAGTAAGGAAAAGTTTGCTTGAAAAAAGGGTATACGGACGTTTCGTGCGCAAGCCGTGTCGTCCGCTTGTCAAGGAAAATATGTCTGCACATTTTCGACATTTCGAACAAGACACCCACCCCCTACTAACGTGTGACATTTCCCCAGATTCAGCCCAATATTCTCACATATAAAGCCTCCTGATGTTGTATTTGTGTTAAGAGTGTGATGTACAACATCATCTTTAAGGTTTGAAACACAAATTATATCATATATTGGCTGATATATTGATATGTTTTTAAAAAATTGCACAAGTTGGAAATGCACATTTTTGGTGCACTCAAGAGACTCACCCACCCCCACATCACGTCTTGCAAATTTTTGCCCCCCCCCCCCCAGGACCCCCTCCCCCTGGAATAATTGCAAAATTATAAGATTATGTTATGGAACTTAATATAACAAGTTTTGATGCATTTCTTAATATAATTATCACACGTTTTGATGCGTTTCACTTTCTTAATATTATTAATTCCTATAATACATTTGCTAATAATTTTGTGATTATTCATTGTAAAGTGCCGGTGATGCTCTTCCGAGAATAATTGCAAAATTATAAGATTATGTTGCAGAATTTAATAAACCATAAATTTTGATGCGTTTCTTAATATAATTAATTCTTATAATACATTTGCTAATAATTTTGCTATTATTCATTGTAAAGCGACGGTGCGCCTCGATGAATACCTGCAAAATTATAAGATTATGTTGCAGAACTTAATATAACAAATTTTGTTGCATTTCTTAATATAATTAATTCTTATAATACTTATGCTAATAATTTTGCAATTATTCACTGTAAGGTGCCGGTGGAGCTCTTCAATGAAAAATTGCAAAATTATAAGATTATGTTGTGGAACTTAATATAACGTACATATACTTTAAGAACTTTTACTGTAATAATATAATTTTTATTGGTAATCCATTGACTAAACAGTAATTAAAATTTATTAGATGGCTGGATAGTTTATTTTGTTCTGACATTTCTGTTTTCAGAATTTCATACACATATATGAAATTTAATGCAAGGAGGTACATTAAGATATATTACAATGGATGTACATTAAGATATATTACAATAGGTGATATACAATAAATTATACAATAAAATTATTATATAAATAAAAAAATGATTCAAAATGCAATACTTGAATACTTTCCCCCAGCGAACGAGTTTCGGACGTGTTGGGTATAATTGTAGAGGACGACTTGGGTAAAATTGCAGCGGACGATTTGGTTAGCAGACGAAATGGGTGTAATTCGAAAAAGTGATACTGATAGGTTGCTTTCAGTCCCGTTAGAAACCAAAACAAAGTAATAATGTGTTACTTTTTGGTGCATCTGTATTTCTGAACAGTGCTTCATAGTTTCAAAAACTAAAAAATGGAAAATAATAACCCTTTTGGATATTTACCGCCATTGAAAATGGCATGTCATCTTTTTTCGGGAACTGGGGGAATCTTCAGCCTGGGGAGAACTAGGCCCAGGGAAGAATCATCCAAAAGAAAAGCAGAACACATCTGTTAGGATATTTTAGATACACTACGATATTCGTTTTAACTCCTGAAAATAATTCTTAAAAAAAATATTAATAGATTGTTCGATATTTATTGAAAAAATATCAATATAATATATCGTCGAGCAATTATCTCTGCAGTAAATTCACATTCAATGTGTGATATAATAGGGCCTAATTAACGTCTCCCATCTGTTAGAATGATATCCAATCACTTCGGCTCCAAGTTATTTCGTCCTCTGGTCAATTCGACCTCAAAGTCATCTCTGTCCTAATCACTTTGGTCCCTTGGTCATTTCGGCACCATTTTAAGTGTAGAGATCTATAAAGATCAGTGCATAGTTCATGTTTAGAAATAATGGGTAATTACCTTTATTAAGTAATGTTCAGTTATTTGTATTTACACAGTGTACAGAACAGTTATACATGACATTAAAAATTATCCATGTGTTCAATTTTACATACATTTAAGATGCTATCTGTATAAGTAAGAGGAATTATTTTACTTTGAAATTTTGCAAAGTACCGGAATATGCAGTCATTCATTCATATTCTTATGCACAATTCCTAGTCAACTTCCAGTTTGAGGTTCACAGGGTTTCTTTTTCTTCTTTTTTTCTGAAACAACCACCAAACTGCGACTTTGATACTACCATAAATATGTCCACATTTTCTAAAACACAGAGCAGAATCATTGTAGTTATGTGCAATTCCTAGTCCCCTTCCAGTTCGATGTCCACGGGGGTCTGATCCCAGTGCCCCACTTCCAAGGCGTACACTCAAACCAAATCACATTACTTACCCTCGCTTCCGGCTCCCATAGATTCATAAGCAAATAAAATTATTCAGGTCACAAGTGATTTCAAATTCCACATAGTCCATGTGCATCTTCGACATGCTGAAACTTTTCTTTTATTTATTCATCATGAAAGAAAATCTACTAGACATATATCATGTATACCTGAATATCTAATTGAGAGATATATACAGTTAAAACTAGAAGTCCTGTCACGAATAGTGCGCTTATCTAGGCTTAATTGCGCGTTGGTATTGTGCGCAATTGCCATATCGAATGGCATCCAAGGCACGGCAGGTTCTCCTGGTTACTCATAGCAAACACATGCAATGTGTCTGCCAATGGACCTCCGGGTTACCCGGAGGTCCATTGGCTGAAACATTGCTTGTGCACAGGCCATATGTACAAAATTTGGTAGCTTTACTACGGCCATAACGCGTACATTAACGCGCAGATCAACGTGCTATTTGTGCGCATTGCATGACAGGACTTCTAGTTTTAACTGTATGTTGAAAAAAAATTAAATAGAAAAATGTTAAAATTCAAACAATATTTGAAAATATTTAAAGAGGCCGAAATGACCTGGTATATTGGGGCTGAATTGACCTGAGGCTGTAATGACTGGGGCCAAAATGACTTGGGGCCAAAGTGACTGGAATTCGTGAGAATTGCATCCAAACTGTCCTCCAACAATTTGACCCAAACTGGATACTAATCTAACCCAAACCATCCTTTGGCAATTTGCCCCAAACTGTTCTCCAGAATAGGGACACATGATTCTTATTGATTTATTTATTGGGGTTTAATGACACTTCGATAGCCAGGGTCACTTCATGTCGGACAGTTTTACAGGTGGGAAAAGCCAGAGAGAACCACAGAGCAATTACAAACATCTAACGTACAAACAGCACACACGTTGGGTTAGCATTGGTTGAAGACAAGTGTACGATTGACATGCAGTATGCCTTGGTACGCAATGGCACTACGTGGGCAGTGGGAATGAAGTGTATTGCCCAAAGAAACAAAGTGGTTGCCACAGGTGGTATCTGATAGAGGACCCTTTGGCTTACAGCCTTCACCTCTAAGTACTGAGCCCTTTAACCTTCAAAACTGTATAGTACCAGCTAAAACATTTTGTAGAATGACCACATGAAAATTTCACAAGTACATAGTTTCATTATTAGTTTGTGATATTTGTTTTTGCTGTGCAGTGGAACCCTGTTAATTGAAGAGCCACTTTGCCAATAACATTATTCAATTAGCAGGAGTATTCAATTAACAGGGATTGTGTCACTTTCCTGTATTCCAGAGATAAACTTAGCATTTATTCTATTATATTTTGTTTGACAGAGCTCCATGAGCTCTGTCAAACAAGATATAATAGATTAAATGCCTGTATTGAATGTACTGAGGCCAAATTGGTCTATAACCAAAGGAAAACTGGGAAGAGTCAGGGCAATTTCTATAACCTATATTCAATTACCAGGTCAAATTTGTACTGGAGGTAAATGGTTTTGTGCTGGGAAATTATATTCTATTAACAGGGATACAGTTAAAACTAGAAGTCCTAACATGAAATGCGCACAAATAGCACGTCGATTTGCGCGTTAATCTACGCGTTATGACCATAGTAAGGCTATCATATTCTGTACATATGGCCTGTGCACAAGCAATGTTTCAGCCAATGGACCTCCGGGTAACCCGGAGGTCCATTGGCAGAAACATTGCCTGTGTTTATTATGAGTAATCAGGAGAACCTGCCATGCTTTGGATGCCATTTGATATGGCAATTGTGCGCAATTAAGCCTAGATAAGCGCACAATTCGGGACAGGACTTCTAGTTTCAACTGTATACAATTAAGATATATCCAATTAAGTGGGCACAACTGTATAACCCCCCCCCCCCCCCCCCCACACACACACACACCCCAATCAAAACCATCATTCAAAGGTCTTGGATTCAGCAAATTTGATTTCTTTATTTATTGAGTTTAACAACAATTTTTACAGCCCGGGCCACCCAACAGTTTTACTGGGGGAGGAACCCAGCCAGAGCACCCAGAGAGAACTACCGAGCAACAGTGACAAGCAACTGTCAGCTTCTCAACATTGTAACTCCAAGCAAGCAGGGTTAGCATTGGTTGAAGACAAGTGCACCATCGATGTGCAGTACGCCTTATTTCAGTTGCCGCAATTGGGATTCGAGCTGAGAACCTCGCAAAGCTTGTTTTGGGAAGGTTTTTTTTGTTCCAGCTTCATTAAGGTTTGTTTCATATCGCACTTGTAATTTTGTCATAATTAGTAATCATAAATCCTTAACATAAAACAATAGAAAAAATGCACAGAATATTTTAAAAAAAAAAATTCTGTGAGGATATGACCTCAAGAGGTGATGACATTCGACCACGACTAAGACCGAATATTCTAAGAAAAAGTATGAGGGCTGAATCTTCCTGTGACTGAATCTTCATGAACCCCTTTTTTCAAACTAAATTGCCCTTTACTTATAAAGCACCATAACTAAGGCAAAAACAATACTATGAAATTTCCAAGTCTGAAATTCTATAAATTCCAAATAAATTTACACAAATTATATAGCAAAATGATGGATGTGGTGTATAGTATGTGTACATCTCACACACTGACACACAGTCACCATCAGACATCAGCGGATCCTGAAAGTGTGCTATCGGTACCATATTTGTACCATAATTGATAATAATAAAATAATATTTCATAAGAACAACAAACACAGGAATTCAAAATGCAGCCTTTGTCAGAAATACTGCATGTTCTTGGTGCACCTGTCTTCGAACAAGGCTAACCGTGCTTGTGTAGTATGTTGGGATAGCCCACAGTTGCTTGCCATTACTCAGTGGTTCTCCTGGGTACTCTAGTTTCCTCCATCCATAAAACTGCCATGGTCACAATAAGCTGTTGTGCAGATAAATGTGACCTTAAACACCAATAAATAAATAATAAAAAGAACACACCACCTCATACCCGTTTCTCTCCTGTTTTCCTCCACCTTGGTATCCCTCGGTTGCCTCGGTGTTTAGTATGCCCGCCAGAAAAGGAGTGATTTCTTTTTCTAAAAGAGCAAAACAAGAAACGGTAATTTTTAACAGGCAGTTACGAAATAATTTTCATGAAGCGCACAATTTTATGTTAGTTAATAGCTGAAAAAAATGCAGGGTGATATTTGCAAATCTTATTTTATTACTGGCACCAGGTACTGGTAATGAAAATTGTTGTTTGTCATCAATACTTGATCAAGTTTCTGACAAAGCTCATTATACTTTTCCAATATGTTAGCTACTGTACATAAGCACACAATTTGATGTTAGTTTACCATTATACTGGTGCTAAGCCAGGATATCTAAGTTACATGTAGGGGCAAGAGTAATACATGTATCACCTGATCCACATAGCAGTGAGATAGGGGTGAGGACAAGAGGGTGCGTGACCCTCTCATCAGTGGAGGGGTCTGGTGCCCCCCCCCCCCCCAAAAAAAAAAAAAACAAAAAAAAAACAAAACAACAAAATTTGAAATTCAAGACAGTAAAACACAATTACCTTGACTCTGTGCTGCTGTGTAGTGGTCACTTTCTGTGGGTGGGCAATATTTCAGCGGATGCAATAATATTAGTTTTCAAACATTGTTTACAGCAATAATCATCAAAAATTTAATTAATGAACCACAGGATACAATTCGGTGCTTCATTAATTAAAATTTTATTGATGATGATTTTCTGTTACCTGGAAAAAAACATGCATGGACATCATGCACTGCCCATGCAAGGATTATGACCAGCAACTGTACTGTATGTCTGTGTCACTGCTATGAGCAGGGACTAATCTGAATGGGTGGGTGTGTTTACAAATATTCATATTTTTTAACACCTGATAACAAAGTAATATAAGTTTATAAACAACCACACAATTGACTTTTAATTACAATACTCCTAATTCCTATTAAACATATATGAATGTTTATTAATTTTGTGGAATTTTTACACTGTGTATGAAGCTTATTTGGGCCTGTATGTTTGTTAAAATTGCCCTTCCACTACGGAGGACTTTTTGAAATCAGTCTACACTGGATTGTCTGGTATTCCTTTGTGTAAGACAGTGTATTCATTGTAATAATATTCATGCATAAGTTCATGTTCTTGGTTTGTTTTAGGCCTTATAATCTACAGAATAGCTTGGATGGAGGTGTATTCCATCACTTGAGTGCAAGAAGGCTTTGCATGTATAGCATAAACCTTGTTGCACTCCAGGGACAAATTTATCAATTTTAATAACATGGGTAAAATATCGGACATGAACCGTTTATCTCATCACTCTCCATCCATTGTCCATCCATCTGTCATTCATCAACACCATGTTTTGGTCGATTCAAGTTAAAGTTTGTGTGAGTAATGGTACCAAATGGGTATTACATTTTTGTTTAACTCAACATGCCCAGCCCCATAGGGAGGGGGTGGGGTAAAATACTCCCAAATTATTTTAAAAATCTTATGAACCAGTGGGTACAGTGACTTTATATTCGTTATGGAACTACCTTTTGAGGTGTAGCATCACGCTTGTTCAAACGTACTTTGTGAAGCAATATTTGGCTTTGTAATGGCAGTGGTTAGATTTTTGGTACCACCCAAAATTTCTATTTTCCGAACCGATGGTCCAATTTGAATGGTAATATTGGGTCATAAGTACTTACCTTATGCAAAAAAAACCCTGCATCCCCATGGGAACCCCAGGAGCAAAAAATAGAAATGTTTTCAAACTCCCATGTTTCCCAAACCACTTGAAACAGAGAACTGTTATGTGGTATGAAGCATCCTTAGAACCAGTAGAATTGAATGGTAAAAAAAATGCCCTCTGTTGTTGTTAGAGAGTTCTGCAGAGGGCATCAGAATAATGTTGGTGCAGCATTTTTGCAAACATTTTAGAAAATCTTTTCTCAAGAACCAATGTTCAGAATCTTTTGATATTTGGTATACAGCATCCATAGAGGGGTCAGATACAAGGTTGTTAAAATGAAGCCCATTCGTTCATATTTGGACTCAATGCAGGAGCCCAAATTTTATGGGGAATTTTCTTTAAAAATCTTCTTCAGAACCACGAGTCAGAATTTTTGAATGTTTGGTACCCTCATTGTTATGATGGTCAGATTCAAGATTGTTCAAACCAAGTCCCTATGTTAATATTTGGGCTTCCTTTGGTAGCCCAAATTTAACTTAGGGCTGTATGGGGAAGTTTTTTAAAAAATCTTCTTCAGATCCACCAGTCAGAATGCTTTCGTATTTGGTATACAACATCTCTAAGGGGGGAGGGGTGGGCGTGGGGGTGAGATTCAAGTTTGTTCAAATCAGGTCTGTAGGTTAAAGTTTGGGCTCACTATGGTAGCCCAAATTTTAACTTTGTGCAATATGAGGAAATTTCTTTAAAATTTTGTTCTTCAGATCCACCAGTCAGAATGCTTTCATATTTGGTATACAGCATCTCTAAGGAGATCAGATTCAACTTTGTTTAAATCGAGTGCCTGGGTTGATATTTGAGCTCCCTATGGGAGCCGGAATTGGCCAAGTAGCTGAAGAATTAGACATTTTTTATTCAGTACCCTCAAGAGGTGAAGAGTAATCTACATAGGTTGTATCAAGGTGCTTGAGAGGGGAGCTCCACATTTTACATCATAATCAACTAAAGAAAAGGCATGATGCTTGGACTGTTTTTGTCACTCCTGAGGGGCTCAAAGATTTGCAGTGTATCCTATGGAGATGGATTGCTTAATGTACATTCATTCTTGGACTCTTATATCGTGTTCTGTTCTCTGTTTATATCATGTTCTGTTCAAGGTGAGCACTTCAGGCCCTGTGGGGCCTCTTGTTTATTTATTTATTTATTGGGTTTTAACAACACTTTCGAAAGCCAGCAGCTACAAGTTTCTTCTCTCCTTGAACCAAGTATCTCGCCCAACTGCAGCACTCATGGTCCACTGAGTTTTTAGCTCACCTGACTTTCAGTCAGGGTGAGGTGTAGTGATCACTTGCTGTCTGTCGTCCGTCGTCCGTGAACATGGTGTTTGCGTCTTCTCCTCCAGAACTGCTGAACTGATTAATCATTTAAGTGAAATGTGAGATGCTTGTTTGTTATGACATTGCATTTTGATTTTGCTTAAATCAAGTTGCCCTGCCTCCAGTACGGCCATGCCCCAAAATTTTGCCTAAAAAAATCTTCTTGTGAACCAGGAGTAGCAGAGATTCGATATGTGGTGTGCTGCTTCCTTTTGAGGTGTAGACTCAGTTTTGTTCAAGAGAAGTTTGTGGGTCTTTATTTGCCTTCATTATTGGAGGGCATGTATTTTTGCCCCGCCCAAAATTTCTGTTTTTCGAACCAAGAGGCTGATTTGAACCAAATTTAATTTTTGGTTTTATTTGATCATAAGTAATTAATTTATGCCCCCAAATATTTTCCCATCCCCCCCCCCCCCCCATGGGAACCGCAGGAGCTAAAAATAGAACAAAATTCAAAACGCACATATCTCCAAAACTACATGGCACTGAGAATTCTTATTTGGTGTGAAGCTTCCTTGGGACCAACAGAATGGAATGGTCTAAGCAAATTTCTGTCAGGTCCATCATGGGGTACTTTTTCGTGACTTTGAAAAAATGCTTAGTCAGCGTTCTGTAACACTGTGGGTAATGAAGAAAGCATTTAAGACTCTTCTTCACCCAATTCACTCCTCCAAAACCTTTCAGATTTCACATATACCATCTTTGCAAGATTTTTTACACGTTTATTGAAATCAAATCCCTGGGTCCATATTTGGCCTCTATGGGAGTCCAAATGTTGAAACTAGTGCAGTATGAGGAATATTCTTTAAAAATCTTTTTCTTCAGACCCACCAATCAGAATCTTTTGATATTTGCTATGCACCATCATTAGGCGGGTGAGATTTAAGTTTCTTCAAGCCAAGCCTATATTTTGGCTCACCAGGGTTTTGCAAATTGCGAGAACGGTGATTTCATTCCTCTGATGTTCTTGCAAATGCTTAAGAAGATCCATATTTACCATTCCCCCAAAATTATAAGCATTTTTTCCATCAGATAAAATTTAATAAAATTAAATTAATTTTAGAGCTGATACGATTAAAGGGTTTTCGTGATTGATTAATCGCATGGGGTAACCTTGGTCAACCGATTAATCACTTGCCCCAATAGGTAGTTGAATAATTGCTGTACCGTTGACCATTTATACAATTAAAACTTTACTCAGCATAATGGACAAAACCGGGCAGCGCCATATACAAACATGTCCATTCAAATTTTATTATATTTTCAATTTTTGTCTCAAAACATAGCTTATGACCCCTCATTGGAACAAGCTCATTGAGCTTGTTCCAATAGGGGGGGGCATAAGCTATGTTTTTGAGACAAACATTGAAAATCTTTAGAATTTCTTGTGCAAGTATCGTCTGCTACCTGCATTTGGTGAAGGGTTGAGAATGACCGTTTTCAGCTACTGATACAGTATAATGATCATGCAAGTGAACAAGTATTTTGGCACGTAACTGGCATGCATTTCTCTGTCTCATGCAATTGATGTGAGCCAGTGTGACAATGTTTGCCTGTTTTGGAGCAAGTTTGTTCCATAGTTAACCCATACAGGGTATTTTTTGTTTTTAAAAATTTGATTAACAGCTTCCATCTTGGTTTCAAAAAGTGATGATAAATAGTGAATATAAGCTTACCCAATATGAAAGAAAAATGGTTAGCAATTGGACATTTTTGTATAGCATTTAGCGATGAGAACCCAGCCATCAAATACCCTGCCATATAGTACCGTACTTCAAAAGTAACGGTTAACCGATCAATTACTTTTTTTTATCAATCAAGATATTGATCATTGGTTAGTCGATTAATCGGTGTGAGCCAGTGTGAGATTCAAGTTTGTTTACGCCAAGTCCCTGGGTTCATATTTGGGCTCACTGTGGGAGATTCAAGTTTGTTTACGCCAAGTCCCTTAGGGAGGTGAGATATAAGTTTGTTAAAGCCAAGTCCCTGGGTTCATATTTGGTCTTCCTGTTGGAGCCCGAATTGTACCAAAATTTCTATTTTCCAAATTGAGAGGCTGATTTGAAGCAAATTTGATATGATGGGCTTATTGGGTCGTAAGTACCTAATTTATGCCAAAACATTTTCCTGTGGCCCTGTGGGAACTGCAGGATCTAAATATAGAAAAAATTTAAAACGCCCATATCTTCAAAACTACATGGCACTGAGAATTTTTATTTTGTGTGACGCTTCCTTACGAACAGCCGAAAAGAATGGTCAAAAAAAATTGTCATCAGTTTTATCATAGGGAAGTTTTCCAGGACTTATGCGGAGTCATCATTTTAGTAATGGGAAAAACATTAAAGAATCTTCTTCTCCCATACCACTGCTCCAAAGGCTTTCATATTTTGCATATAACATCTTTGGAAGATGTATTCACACGTTTGTTGAAATCAAATCCCTGGGTCCATATTTGGGCTCTCTATGATTAGATTAGTGCAATATGAGGAATATTTTTTAAAAATCTTCTTCTGATCCACTCTTCAGAATATTTTGATATTTGGGATGCTGCATCCTTAGAGGGGTGAGATTCAAGTTTGTTTGAGCCAAGTCCCCGGGTTCATATTTGGGCTCCCTGTGGGAGTCCAAATTACAACTTAGTTCAATAAGAGGAATATTCTTTAAAATCCAGTAGTCAGAATCTTTTGATATTAGTATATAGAAGGATCCTTAGGGATGTGAGATTCAAATTTGTTCAAGCCAAGTCCTTGGGTTCATATTTGGGCTCTCTGTGGGAGCCTGAATTATAACTTAGTTCAATATGAGGAACAGTCTTTAAAAATCCTTTTTTTTAGATCCACCGGTCAGAATCTTTGGATATTTTGTATAAGCTTTTCTTATGAGGGGCAGATGCAACTAAATGTTCAAATAAATTCCCTGGGTTGATATTTAGGCTACCATGTCAGGTGAATGCCATCAGGCCCTCTGGGGGCTCTTGTTTGTTTTCTATTTAACAACATTGCCCTGGCTCTTCTATCTATATTTTTCATTTTAAGTTAGTCACTACTTTTATTTAGGCTTCCCAAATTTGTTACTGCATGTCTGTCTGTCTGTCTGTCCTTCGGATGAAATGTTTCTTTGCTTTCCATTTGCCTGGGTCAACATTTTAAATAATTTGCAGCTATCTTTCACCCTCCAACCCCCCCCCCCCCCCAACACACACACACAAACACACACACACACAAATCTGGGCTGGCAAGTATTGAGTATTTTATCAAAAAAGTGGTACTCGAGTACTACGAGTACTGAGTACTTTGGACCCAGCCTTTCACAAATATATTAAACATCAAAGAGTATATTATATACTTGAAACAAATACAGTACAGTGGCAGTGTACTGCTCACTTTCCATGGATGGGCAATATTTCCACGGATACAAATTCATACAATAATATTTGATGCCAAACACTAACTATAGGTATAATCATCAAAAATTTAAATAATGAAGCACCAGGTACAAACCGGTGCTTCATCAATTAACATTTTGTAGATGATGATTTTTATTGACTGGTAAATGCATGAGTGGACATCACTGCCCACGCGTGTATTACAACCCGTCCACGGCGACTGTACTGTAACTTGTCCTCTTTGTGAACATATTTTCTACAATTTCACTCCTTTTGACAGAATGCATGCCTGTGGGGATTAAAACCAAAATAGTGAAAGTGCACTTGTGGATATTTGCAGCACAAGCACAGCACTAATGAATCAATATTTGATGATTTTAGGATTTTTAACAGTGTCATGAGACACCACAGTAGCAGGTACTGGTCATTCTGTTGGAAAAAAATCACTGTTCTATGACTCGAGGTGCCTTAACTGAGAAAACTTAGGCTTTTTCTTACAAAGATTGCAGAATATCAAACACAATGTGAAATGTGTTCAGAAGCAAGAATGTGATTAAAAAATAATGGGAAATTCATGTCACCATCAATTCATTTATAAATTAATAACGTTTTTTAGCTCACCTGAGCAAAGCTCAGTGGGAGCTTTACTGATCACATTCTGTCCGCTGTCCGTCCGGCGTTAACTTTACAGTATTCAAATGTTGGGTAAATGTTTATTACCTAATGCCAATTTAGATTTGTTCAAATGAAGTTGCCCTTTTCTCCTGGGTGGTGCCATGCCCCCAAGGGGCACCAAAATCTTCTCATCAACCAGCAGTAGCAGAGACTTGATATATGGTATGCAGCTTCCTTTTAAGGTGTAGACTTGGATTTCTTTAAGCGAAGTTTGATGGGCTATATTTGGCGTCGTTATGGGAGGGGCAAAATTTTTGGCCCAAAATTTTTATTTTCCGAACCGAGAGGCTGATTTGAATCAAATTTTATGTGAGGGCTTATTGGGTCATAAGTACCTAATTTATGCCAAATTTTGTTTTTCTGTAGCCCCATGGAAACCACAGGAGCTAAAAATCGAAAAAAGTAAAACGCCATATCTCCAAAACTCCACGGCACTGAGAATTTTTATTTGGTGTGAAGCTTCCTTATGACCAACAGAAAGGATTGGTCCAAAAATTGCCATCGGTTTTATCATAGGGTACAGTTTTGGGACTTTGAAAACACTTTTTAACACTGTAGGCAATGGGAAAAACATTAAAAAATCTTCTTCACTAGATCCAGCAGGCGGAATCTTTCGATATATGGTATGCAACATTGTAGGGTGGATCTGATTCGAGTTTGTTCAAATCTGCCCCCCTGGGTTTATATTTGGGCTCAGTATAGGAGCCCGAATTCAAACTTAGTGCATTTCAGGCAAATTTCTTAAAAAATCTTCTTCACCAGATTCAGCTGGCAGAATTTTTTGATATGTGGTATGCAACATTGTGGGGTGGATCTGATTCAAGTTTGTTCAAATCGGCCCCCTGGATTCATATTTGGGCTCACTATAGAAGCATTTCAGGCAAATTTCTTTAAAAATCTTCTCCAGATCCAGCAGGCAGAATCTTTTGATATTTGGTATGCGACATTGTGGGGTGGATCTGATTCAAGTTTGTTCAAATCAGCCCCCTGGATTCATATTTGGGCTCACTATAGAAGCCCGAATTCCAACTTAGTGCATTTCAGGCAAATTTCTTAAAACACCATCTTCTCCAGATCCAGCAGGCAGAATCTTTTGATATTTGATATGCAACATTGTGGGGTGGATCTGATTCAAGTTTGTTCAAATCAGCCCCCTGGGTTCATATTTGGGCTCAGTATAGGAGCCCAAATTTGAACTGAGTGCATTTCAAGCAAATGTCTTTGAAAATCTTCTCAAGATCCAGCAGCAGAATCTTTTGATATTGGGTATGCAGCATGCTTAGGGGGTGAGATTCAAGTTGTTCAAGCCAAGTCCCTGGGTCCCCGAAAAGGCCCCGACCTCAATATGTGGGGCACTTTTTTTAGACCCCGACCATTTTACTCAAGGCGAGCCCTGGTCCCTAGGTCCATATTTGGGCTCACTGTGGGCGCCGTCAGTCCCCCTGGGGTCTCTTGTTTTAGAAAAAAATGCATACTGAGAGCTTGGGGCGGGGGGGGGGGGTACATCCAGGGCTATAATTTACCTCATCACTAGGTAAAAGAATATTTTACATCATTTGTTGAGATAAAATGGCACTTTCTATTGATATTGGTGGATTATATAGCCTCAGCCAGGGCTTATAAGAATCTGAGAATCGATTCCCATAGAGATCCGTGCAACAAAACCAGTGAGAAACCATGTAGCTTCTCGTAACATTGCTGCTGGGATTCACATGAAAAGAACTGAGTCAGTTTAACCTTTACCTAACACAAAGGCAGCAAATTAACCAATACAACACTAACATGACCTGAAATATTGTGACACTGGCAATAAAATTTGTACAAATATGGCTGTCATTGGAACCGGCTCTCATCAGCCGGTTCTAGTAACATCCAAAATGATTACGCTTGATGAATATTGTTTATTTTTAGCTCACCTGACTGTAAGTCAGGGGACGCTTAAATGATGACATTCTGTCTGTCCACCATCAGTCCATCCTGTCCGGCATGAACTTTACATTACTAACCTCTCCTCATAAACAACTGAGCCGAATTGAACCAAATTTGATATTCATGTTCCTTATCATATATGAATTCCAGTTTGTTCAAATAACGTTGCCACACCCACAAGGGGCCCCAAGCATTTCTCTGATAGCATGCATAAATTGTTTTCCAAAATTGAAAAAAAATCTTCTCCAGAACCATGTATAAGAATCTTTTGATACTTGGTATACAGCATATCTAGGGGTGGGAGGGATAGGTTCAGGTTTGTTCAAATCGAGTCCCTGAGTTGATATTCGGGCTCCCTATGGGCACCCAAATATCAACAGTGCAACATGAGGAAATTTCTTTGAAAACCTCCTTCAGATCCACCAGTCAGAATGCTTTCATATTTGGAATGCAACATTTCTAGTGGGTTGGGGGGAGGGTAGATTGAAGTTTGTTTGAATCGGGTCTCTGGGTTAATATTTGGTCTATCTATTGAAGCCCAAAGTTTAACTCAGTGCAGTATGAGGAAATTTCTTTAAAACTCGTTTTTTTTCAGATCCACCAGTCAGAATCCTTTCGTATTTGGCTTACAGCATCTCTAAGGGGGTCAGATTCATGTTTGTTCAAGCCAAATCTATGGGTTAATATATGGGCTCATTATGGGAGTGCAAATTAACTCAAAGCAGCATGAGAAAATTTCTTTAAAAATCTTTTTCTTCAGACCCACTAGTTTAATGCTTTAATATTTGGTGTACAACATCTCTGGGGAGGTCAGATGTAAATTTGTTCCAGTTTGGTTCCTGCCAGTCAGAACCCTTTCATATTTGGTATCGCAGGAAATGGGGGGGGGGGGCAGATTTGAGTTTGTTCATTTCAGGTCTGTGGCTTAATATTTGGGCAGGGGTGGGTTAGGTTCGAGGTTGTTCATAAATGTTCAAATCCATTCCTTAGAGCTTTTCCATAAAATTTGCCTTTCAAAGTGCAGTGACACAACAACCCTTGAAAGTTTGGCAGTACTTGTCTACAGCTGTCAAAATTGGAAGCAATCAGGAAGACCTATGCTAATAATCATCTAACATGGACAATAGAATTATGAATAATTTCATAACATTATTCCTATGTAGTGTCCATGAACCTTGACTAACTGAATCTGACCCAAAATACTTCTCTGAACCACCTCGTCAGGTGAGCGATTGAGGGCTCGGAGAGAGGGGGGGGGGGGGTAAAAATCAGTAGTTGGTGTTGTAAAAATTAAAAAAGCTGTATTGGGTAAAGGGTTAACGTGTATTATCAGTATGCAACAGGGGTTCAATCATACTGACCTAATAGGATCCTGGCCCATAGCAGGTCTGAATTCTCGGAACGATTTCCGCAAGAATCCAAATGGATTCTCCCAAATTTAGAGGAACTATAAGCCCTGCACAACCCCAATTTTGAAACAAAATTGACATATTGTTTCATGGTGGTGGGGCCCTATTTATCTTGCTGTATGATTAATTAAAACCGATTTTGTGAAAAGGTTTTGTGTGCTGATGCAGATTTTAGTTTTATTTTGGGATTTGGGTAGTTTCAAAGAAAGCTGTGAATTCTTATCCCCCTTATTGGGTAAAGAGTAGAAATTCTGTCGGAGGCAATAACAGTTTTTAAGCCTATTTGACACAGGTTGGACAGTTCTCTTCAAAAGAACAAATTTCCCATGCTTTGGACTAGACAGAAGCCAAAAGTTGAATTCTATTGCAGAAATGACCCTTTCATCACCTGAAAGAGGTAACTGTATCTTTGGTAGGGTTGGGTTTGCTCATAGGTATAACTGTTGTAAATATTTTAATTAGATTTACATGCCTCGAAAAGTTGCGCTCGGAAATTATGTAATTCCCAAAACTAAGCAGTCTTGAGGAAATATATTGTTTCAATAAACATTTGAAGAAGTCTACTGACATTTTGCATTACTTTTGAATGTTCCAGATGAATAAAGAGGATGATTTGAGGACTTTTAGAACCTAAAAATTTGTTTGACTATTGGTGTGTTTTGTTTGGGAATTCCCTGAGAAATATGAACATGTGACCAGCACTTCCCTTTCTGTTATTTTTTTTTTTATTTGTTGCATGACGCCTGTTTAAAAGTCATTAAAAGGTTGTCTGAAGGGCTATAGTTGACAAAAAATATTTGAATGCTAAATTTAAAATGATGCGACCATATTTTTTTTCGCCTGAACGTTATCATGGTCGCCTATGGGAAAATATTTAGTACTGTGAAACGTATTCTTGTTTGGCTGAAATTAAAACAATTGCAGGAATTCGACTGAATAAACCAAAATGTTTTTGGAGTAATGGTTGCGGAATGAAATATTTCAATACGTTGGATACTTTGGGGTTCCTTCTTACGCCTTGCGTATTGTCATATTATTCTGACTATTTATTAATATATCATTGCACATTGTTAAAGTTTCATCCCTGTGTGAATTATTTAAAATATATTTCGTTTTTGTAGCAGTTGATTCGCACATCACCACTCAAATATTTTGCCGAGCTCTTTATTAATAAGTGAGGCTAATTGATCTGGGTCAGGACCAGACGCGTGTTTCCACAAATGATAAGAGATTCAGGGATATCGCATGGTAGATGCCATTAACATTTTATAATAAGTTGGGTCGATTAACGAACCTTGGGGAACTCTGTGATCAACTTCTACCCTGTCAGATATATTTTCGACATATTCTACATGCTGTTGTAGTAGTAGTGATAGTAGTAATAGTATTACTAGTAGTAGTAGTAGTAGTAATAGGAGTGGTAGTAGTAGGAGGAGGAGGAGGAGGAGGGGGAGGGGTATAATAATAATAGGTAGTAGTAGGAGTATGAGGAGGAAGAGGATAGGAAGGAGGAGGTGATGAGGAGGGTATAATAGTAAAGTAATCGTGGTACTACTACCACTAGTGGTAGTAGCAGTAGTAGTAGGAGAAGGGAGGGGTTTTAATAGTAGTGGTAGTATGAAGAGGATGAGAGGGAGTGGGTATAGTGGTAGAAGGAGGAGTAGGAGGGGGTGTAGAGTAATAATACTAATAAATATTGTTTAAGCCTAAAATCCACATAAAGGTGCTCTATGGCTTTACAATGAAAGAAAAGTGCTAAGTTACATTTCCCTGTGAAATGCTTTTCGACACAAATGGGATTTTAATCCCTATTTAGTACATTGTTCAGATTTTAAAATACTCGGCAAGAAATTCCAAAGTGCTGGGGCTGAAACAGAAAAGACCCTCTCTCCAGCGGAGTCAAGTTTTCAGGGAGCTGGGCCAGATTGTTCAAATCGGCTGAGCGTAGGTATCGGCTAGAAGCATAATGTGATATAAGCTCCTCCAGGTATGAAATTACAATGTTGTAAATGCATTTAAAACTGACAAATATTATTTTGTATTGTATTCCCTGCTGGACAGGAAGCCAGTGGAGATTCCTAAGAATCGGAGTTATTCTGGAGAATTTGCGGTTACGAGTGGCAACCATGGCTGCGCAATTTTAGACATTCTGAAGTTTATCAAGTAAATATTGTTTACACCCAAACAGCAGTGAGTTACAGAAATCAAGGCGACTCGTATCGAAAAAATGCAGAAGCTG
Source organism: Pictodentalium vernedei (assembly GCA_031216915.1). NCBI lineage: Eukaryota > Metazoa > Mollusca > Scaphopoda > Dentaliida > Dentaliidae > Pictodentalium > Pictodentalium vernedei. Next base: position 376,857,073 of record CM062293.1, read on the forward strand.
CTCAGCAGTTTTCACGTCAATAACTGGTCGTAACTTGCTAATATTCAGTAGATAAAAAATGACATGCGACAAATCTGCACGACATGTTTGTCCATTGCAAGGTTTTCATCCAAGAAGTAACTCTAGGTTGCAAACAACAGTTTTGGGCGAAATGACTTTTCTCTCAATTAACAGAGATGACTTATCCTCCTCCCCTCATCTCCTCCTCCTTCTCCTACTACCACTACTCTACTCCTTAATGGGCTTTCCCTCTTTATTTAATGTGTTCGGGGTCAGTTTCAATAGATACAGTCAGTCGCAGCAAACTTAAATAATGCGTATTCAATACCTTTTAATATCCACAGATTGTTTAGGTGTAATCTATGTTCATCTTTCAATGAAAGTCGTAATAAACTAAAGGCGGGCGGGGCCGTCCCTCGTTAACGTGTAGGATATCGATAGAAACTTCACTGCGTTTCTTACTAATTAGGGTTCTATCCCGTTTCTCCCACTTTTAATTACCCCAAGCTAATAAGCTCTTAATCCTAAGCCGAAGACAAAAGATCGATCTGTTGTAGTCTGTTTCTCACAGCTCTAACTAATCTGTCCCGTTTCTCCCACTATTTGGCTAAATTGGTATAGTATTTGAAAAAAGCGAAACTTAATCAACATTAAACTTGGAAAATATATATTCTAAAATATTCCAATAATAGTTGTCTATGTATATAATAACAGCAATTATGATAAATGTAACAGTTGAGAAACTTTGTCTGCATAATCTCACACTGATAACTATCCTTGTCTGAAACGTTCTTTCAATAAACTTAATCTCTGTTCGATTCTAACATAACGTCTTTTCTTGGGTGCTCTAACACCCCCTGCAGAATACTGGATAAGTGAAAGTTCAGTTTGTGCCTGAATTTTTTTGAGCATTTGTACCACAACATAGATATCAGGATGGGAATGATGCAACATTTTTTCAGTTTGTTATGCCACCCTTCTAGATTGTTTGTAGTTCTAGAGCCTTCAGTATTGAAGTGATTCCACAACCGCTTGTCACCTTCAACCCAATATTCAGTCACATAGTCTTTAAAAGAATCAGCATTGAGGTTACCTACATTTTCATCATATTCCTCGAGTGCATTAAACCATACATCTTCTACAGATATTTCTGGCACAAGTGGAAGGGCAGCGGCCGTTCGTATCAGTTTATGAACGTTTTCATTGTCTTTATATGCCGTTTGAAGTCCACAATGCTGTGCTTTTCTCCAAATGCTTTGCGTATAATGAAAATAACACCCTTTAACCAACACTCCAGGAATAGTCATGTACGCAGCATTATGTGCTGCTGTTTCGAAATCAAAAAAACATTGTTTCTGGTCTAAAAATCAAATTGATTCCGGCCATGGCGTCTTTCACTAAACTAAAAAGTTCCACGTACACTTCTTCCTTTTTGCCTGGAAGTAGAGCAAACACTAATAGAAACATGTTCCCATCCACTCTGGCATGTATTGAATATAGATGATCAAAAAGCGTTGGGCATGCATAGAAAGTCTCATCACAGAAAACAGTTTCAGCTGTTGATAAATGGCTCAGATTGTCCGTAGTTGTGAATACAAGCATGTTGTCTTCAATGTAATTGACATTATTTTGAAGGAATTGTTCCCCTTCATGGTTATGTTGACCACCCAATTTAGTCAAATGGCCTTCATGAGTATTTAGTGTAGCTGGACATTCAGCCACATAGCACCTCCAATAAATACGATCTCCACGTCTGTTTTTCACTTGATATCTGTGTCTTGAAAATATCAAGCTCAAGCGGTTGAACTTGTATGGCAGCCATTATCTTCGTCGAAAACTGAATGACCTTCCACGAAACTTCAGTTATATTTATATATATATTCGTAAAAGTTTAAACAAACGTCGGTGATTATTTCTCAGAAACATAATAAAGAACAAACAAACATCAAACAAATCTCTACAATCAGAATCAGTAATCATTCCGATATTTTGAATAAACACCGGTGATTATTATTGTGAGATATTTTGAGATTTTTAACAAACACAAGCGATATAAAATCATTTTAAATAAACACCAGTGATTATTACTTTGAAGCGCATTCAAAAAATTAGTTTGATAATTTAAACAAAAACCAGTGATTTTTTCTTCCAAACAAATTCTTAAAGTGGGAAATTAAAAAGTGGAAGAAACAGCACATTGGTAAAACAGTGTGAGATATTAAAAAGTGGGAGCAACGGGACATCAGTCAAAAAGGCAACAATAATGATACAAAGTATAATCCCTATAACAACACACGATTTAGGTGTGGGATTAAAAGTGGGAGAAACGGGACGACCCCCTAATTAGAGGTGCTGGGATTATTCATTTTTAATGGCCAATTGAAAATTGATAAGAAACCATTTTTTATCTAAAATTACAATTGATAGACGGTGTGATACAGAAGATGTGCACCTTGCTGTAAAACAAAGACAATATTGACTACACAAATACCAGATGAGAACTGAAACAATGAACATAATTTTCAGCTACACCTCCACCATTTCCTCCCCCCCCTCTCCTACTTCTACTACTACTACTACTCCTCCTCCTCCTACTACTACTACTACAACTATATTCCTCCTCTTCCAAGTCCATCTCCGGCTACTACTTCTACTACAACTACTACTTCTACACCTCCATCTCCCTCGCCTCCCCTACTGCCACTACTACTTTACTGCTTCCCCCATTATACTACTACTACCATGCCCCACATTCTGCCCCTCTGCCACCTCCTTTTCCTGCTACTACTACAACTGCAACTACAATTACTATTATACCCCCTCCTCCTTCTCTTCCCCCTCAATAGATGCAGGCACTCACAACAAACTTCAGTAATGCATGTTCAGTGCGTTTTATTATCCAAAAGTCGATTCGGTGTAATCTGTGCTCATCTTTTAATAAAAGTCATAATGAATAATAGAAACCTGACATTCACATGAAATCTTAGGCTTATAGTAAAACGTAACTCGCACGCTAAAAAAGAATGTGTGGTGAAAAATGTGTCGCTCGATCGGAGAGAACGAAACATCTCCCTGTAATATCTTTCGTTTTAAAAAGGAGGGTTTATTTATTTATTTATTTATTTATTTTTATTTATTTATTTATTTATTTATTTATTTATTGGTGTTTAAGGGCACATATTTCTGCACAATGGTTAACCATGACCGTGACAGTTTTACGGGTGGAGGAAGCCGGAGTACCCGGAGAGAACCACCGAGCAACGGCGAGCAACTGTCAACTCCCCAACATTACAACTCCACACAAGCAGGGTTAGCATTGGTTGAAGACAAGTGCACCATAGTCGTGCAGTACGCGTTAGGACATAGCGTCACCGTGCCCCCACGTGGGCAATGGGGGTGAAGTGTCTTGCCCAAGGACACAACGCGGTTGCCGCAGGTGGGATTCGAACCGAGGACCTTTCGGCTTGCAGCCTGTACCCCTACCAACTGAGCCATCGTGCCCCCTAAGAGGAGGGTTTAGGAATTGCATCATGACTGTTCGACTGTTTCATCACCTCGTGGATTTCGAACAGTCGTGATTCTACTCTTTATGCCCTTGATAAAAACATAATTGTCTTATTCCCGGATAGGATCATTTGTGAGCTCATTCGATAAATAGAGGATATGGAAAGAGTGTTTTTCTCATATAATATTTATGAAACGAGTCTAAGAATTTTCCGTTTTGGCCAGCCTCAGGCGAGCCCAAACGGAAAATTCGGACGAGTGTCATAAATATTATGTGAGAAAAACACTCATTTCATATTCTATCTATCATATGACACACACACGCACAAATTAGCCATTTAGTATGACTTTTTAACCCATCACCTAACTTGAGTTGCAGACGGCACTTGAAAAAACATCCTCGTATAACTAAAAAATTTCATTTTTTGCAAGCAACACATAGGTTATGACCCCTCATTGGAACGAGCTCGTCGAGCTCGTTCCAATGAGGGGTCATAACCTATGTTTTGGAAGCAAAAAGTGAAAATATAAAAAAAATGAATGGCGTTTTTCTTGTAGGTAAAAGATTAATACAATATAACCCATCCTAAATAGGACAGATAACGTAAATTCTCCCTACTGAAATTATGCAAATGTGACCCAGTTGTATTTTGTTTAGCCAATCAAATTATCCAGTTTTGAAATTGACGAATGAAAGCTCCCAATTCTATTTATGCAAATTATGAAAATGTGGCCCAGTTGTATTTTGTTCAGCCAATCAAATTGTCTAGTTTTGGAACTGACCAATGAAATTGACGGAAGGCTTTATTTATCACTGATCAATATGAAAACAAAATATCAAATGTTTTAAAGTGAACAAAACGGACGAGTCATATGATAAATTTTGATTCTTCTAGTTTCTATCAAGTTCGTTTTGTAAAGGAAATTAATCACATTTTCTAGAAATGATGATTTCTAATGGGAGTAGGATATTGTTCACTTGTTTGAAGTCCACGTTCAAGAAGTGACAAAACCATCTTCATCGGAGAAAATTCGTAAATTATAACACTCCTTCTAGCATTAGTGAGATACTTCGAATCTAGATGGAATTTGCAAGGCAAAGTGTTCTTTTCTTCAAATTTCACCACCCCCACCCCGGCCTCACTTCATCATTTAACGCATCAATCTCGAACATACACATACCGTACAGGGACAACTGTTGATTTTCGCGTTTATATATTGTACATTTGAGCCGTTTTTTATCTGCCACCACTGTTCGACAATCGAACTTCGAAGAAACAATAATTAAATACCAAGACGTGACATTCTCAGATGGTACTAACTGTATAGGTCAATATTATCACACACACCAATTTAAATTGATTGGAATGAGCTTATATTGCAAGTACAAATACGTTGTAAGTTGGAAAATAAATATTAATACTTGCATTCAGGCTTGGCAATTTCAGGAGAGCGATTTTTTAGCTCTCCTTACTGCCCTCCTGGAAGAATTAAGAAGAGCGAAAAATTGCCCTCCTAAATATTTTGGTCTGGGATGATTGAGATTACATGTATTATGCTCACATTAAATTTTTGTTGTAAAGCAAACATGTAATTTAACTTCGAAGTCACATAACATCACGTAATTTCATTTTGAAAGTGGTTTAGTGGTAAAAGGTAATGGCTGCAACCATACCCAAACACAGTTGCAATCATTTGAAGCAAAATGGGTCACAGCAATATTTTTTTTTCTGTCAGTTTCAAGTTCAACAACTGACATCAGAGTTTGAGGGGTAATTATTCAAGGAATATTTACTCTATAATATACTACCATTACTACTATCCTGTCACTTGAAGAACTTGCACCAGGATGTGACTGTAGATTCAAGCATACCTGTTTTCCAAGAAAGTCATACGCCTACCACTACCACCTTCAACCCCCCTTGGGGTTGAAGGTGGTAGTGGTAGGAGTATGACTTTCCTGGACAACAGGTCTGGGTACACACACAGGTCTTGTCAAGTGTGTGTTCGGTTGTTGAGTGAGACATCTAGATGTCTAAGAGATTTCGCTTTACCTTAGTAAAGTTAATAAAATCACTGATGTAGTCTGTTGGTTTCAGTTTCAATGAGTTCCTTCAACTGGATACTTAAAATGCTGTGTAAAGCTAATTGCTCTCCTAAGCTGATTGAGGAGAGCGATTTTTTGCCCTCCAGCATTTTTCAGAATGCCAGGCCTGTGCATTTGGTGTTGTCAGCTAAAATAGAACTGAGATGATTCCCTTGCATTTTACATTTATGTTCTAGCATATTTTGCTATTAATAGTACTATATTCTGTTTTGCGGACACATAAAGTCACAAAATACTGGAAACTGAACTGTTGAATATGTTTAAAAATACGTTTGTAACTCCATCCCCACCACCCCACCAAAAGAATATAACATTAAATAAATAGAGGATATGAAATGAGTGTTTTTCTCATTCATGTATGCTATTTATGAAACGAGTCTAAGAATTTTCCGTTTTAATATTTTATGAGAAGAACACTTATTTCATATTCTATTTATCATATGAAACATATATGCACAAATTAACGACTTAGTATGACTTTCTAACCCTTTACCGAACGTGTGTTGCAGACGACACTTGGAAAAAACATCATCATATAACTAAATTTGCGCTCGTTCCAATTAGGGGTCATGACCTATGTTTTGGAAACAAAAAATGAAAATTGTTGGTATATAGCACTGGTCGGTTTTGGTCGTTATGTTAGGTAAAGGGTTAATGTAATATAACCCATCCTAAATCGGACAGATAACGTAAATTCTCCCTGTTCAAATTATGCAAATATGACCCAGTTGTACTTTGTTCAGCCATTCAGACTGTCCATATTTGAAATTGACCAATGAAATCGTTCAACCCCAATTATGCAAATTATGAAAATATGGCCCAGTTGTATTTTGTTCAGTCAATCAAATTGTCTAGTTTTGAAACTGACCAATGAAATCGACGGAAGGCTTTATTTATCACTGATTAATATGAAAACAAAATATCAAATGTTTTAAAGTGAACAAAACGGACGAGTCATATGATAAATGAACGATATGAAACTGAAAACTTATATATAACTTTTTGTTCATAAACATGTCACCGAAGTTAGTTTCGTGTCTTTCAGTGAATTGTAAAGTTTTGAAAACATGTACATAAATAATGATTCCTGAAACACTGTAAAAATCAGTATATGTGAATGTTTTCCTTTGTATACTATACAAAACAAAGTAGGTGATATCCAAACTGATGTTGATATTTTCGGAAAATGGTATTGGATACGCTTGATTGAACACATCAATGTGACACCAAGTTGAGTGTGGATCATGAATGTCACCGGCCCACGAAAACTTCGTGCAGGTTTTTCACACGATCGTCGCGTTAATGTCTGTGGGGTACGCTTTGAAATTTCCGGTGGCTTCATCGTTGTTTTCTTGGAATAAACTTGTTCATCAATAGTTTCTGGTCGAAACGTAACTTTTGAGGTATGCGAAGACTGACGCGTGACGAACGTTTGTGTGCCGTTGGAATGTTGGAACCTGGCAACATTCAGACTGCAGTGGCTCAAATTCTTAACGTTACTGAATCGGTGATTAGCAGGTTGTGGGCACGCTACCGTTAAACAAGGGCGCTAACTGCTAACCAGGATCGTTTCATCCGAACCACAGCATTATGTAACCGCCATCAAAATTTGACAGCAGCTCAACCGAGCGACAGATGAACGAACGAGCCAGTGGTCAGACTATACGAAATCGCCTACACGGGTGGAATTTATACGCACGACGACCTCGAATAATTCCACGTTTGGCTGAACGTCACATCTCAGCAAGACGTAATTGGAGTGGAGCACGACAGCGCTGGAACAATCGTCGATGGATCACTGCCATGTTTTTCGATGAATCGAGGTTTACTCTCGACTTCCACGACAGCAGAAATAGGGTGAAGCGGCGGCGGAACGAACTATACCATGACGTATCCGTTAGGCAGAGCGATCGTTTTGGTGGTGGATCGGTTATGGTGTGGGGAGGCATAACCATGATAAGCAGAACAGCATTACGTGTCATCCAAGGGCGCGTCACAGGGCAGTAATGACGTGACAACATTTTAGCAGCCCAGGCGGTGCTATTTGCGCGACGTCATAGCCGTCGCTTCAATTTTCAAGATAACAGTGCAAGAGCACACGAGGCCAGTGTCGCTACAGAGTTCCTCCAGGAGCAGAACATCTACTGCCTTGGTCAGCACTACGTCCAGACCTTTCACCAACCGAGCACGTCTTGGATATGCTTAGTAGGCGCCTACGACAACGCCAACGGCCCCCTGTAAATGTCCAGGAGCTCGCTGCTGCACTGCAAGAAGAATGGAATAACATCCGTCAAGCTGACGTTGGACGTTTGTTGAGGAGTATGCCACGTCAGCACAGCGCTTATCTCGCGAGCCGGGGAGGATTTACAAGGTATTGATGTCTTGGACTGAATGTGGTAAATTCTCTCTGACTGACTGTCCATGTCCTCTACAGCTCAGTGCGTGGAATGTGCGCTTATCAGACACCCAACTGTCGCTGAAATCATTCACAAGATGTCACAGTGCAAGCCTCAACTGTCTTTTTGATGAAAATAATATATATATATATCTCACTTTTATCAAATATCCCCTACTTTTTTGAACAGTATATTTGTGTCTGCGTGTGGGGCGGAGTGGGGTGGGTTTATGATTGCAAAAATAGAATGTCTTATTATTTTAATGGGATGTGTTTTCACGAGAAAGAGAACAAATAATTTAATTTTTCTGTGGAGGTTCCTTTGAATATTTTTCTGTAAAATGGAGGGAAAACAGTATCAATGAACAAGATTTGTCTCTTACCTATCACTCCATCCTTTGAGGGAATACGTGAATGGCTAATCATGACCATGACAGTTTTACGGGTGAGGAAGCCGGAGTATCCAGAGAGAACCACCGAGCAACGACGAGCAACTGTCAGCTCTCCAACATACCAACTTCACACAAGCAGGGTTAGCATTGGTTGAAGACAGGTACACCATCGACGTGCAGTACGCCTTAGTACACAACGCCGCCGTGCCCCCACGTGGGCAATGGGGGTGAAGTGCCTGGCCCAAGGACACAACGCGGTTGCCGCAGGTGGGATTCGAACATTCACCACAATAGACATCCTATATTTAGGTTCTATTAAGTTGAATATTGCTTTCAAACAAGGTCAAGTAATTTCCAGGTATTACCTATGTAATGTTCTATAATTTATTTACTACTACTAAAACGTTTATTGGTGAAAGTGAACAGAGCAGCTATGAAAGTCGGAATTGAAAAAGAAAGAGCCAGATCTGTTTTTCCCTGAATAATACATGTCCATAATAAATAATCAACAATTTAAAGAAAAGTACATCTTTCTGTGAAGTTTGTTGCACAATGTTAATCTGCAATATTAGTCAATTATTCATATATTGAGTCATTATTTTCTCACACCTTATTGAAGTTCACAAATATGCACTCTCCAGTGGATGTTAATAAAATAATATTAATGAACAAGAAATGATTATTTATTTATGAGGTTAAGAAATAATTTATGTATTTGTGTCCAATTATTGGTTTCCAGTTTCCAACATATCCTGAATAATTAATCACAGAAACGCATCACTCAATTTTGTAATTTCCTTCTTTAGACACCTTTCTTCCAGCAAATTTGTTATTCTCCCTTTTTTCTATTGCTTGACGTTTTATAGATTTCATGAAATCATCGTATCTGTTAACCCTTGTGTAACGAGACAGCAGCATGTGCCCTCATAATTTACAGAATTAGGCTCATTGAGCAATTGAGAAAACTGTTTTATTAAAATATTCTAACAAAGCCATATGATGTGACTCCTTATTGGAAGGAACTCATTCCAATGAGGGGGACAAGTCATATAGTTTTTGGAACATTTGTTTGTCATTTTAAGGAGAAAAAATGTATGTTTTGCTCTTAATTTTAAAGTTCGAGTAAATCAATGTTTTCTATTTCAAAGTTTGATTGAAGCGATTATACCCAGTTGTCAATTTCGTCAAAATAATTGCATCGTTGCTTCACGCAGATGATACGTTTCAGCAAATTACATTGCCGTAAAGCATAACCAATAAAAAAGATACACCATAATAATTTAATAAATAAATTTTATTGTCGAAACAATTCATTATTTGAACAGAAGCTATTCACCAAAAAGTCTTTATTCTGACACCACATTCAGTCGAGGAAAACGGATAGTTGTTTGCCTTTACAACCGTCTGTTTATAGGACATAAATGTAAATTACTGGATTTAAAAATAGACTCTGGAATACTGAATGTAGTAAGTAATACCAATGCGCAGTGTTCAAATGTCACATGATCAACTTGTATTCATGGGATAACTCACATGATCAGTTGGTATTGAACTCGTGGGTAATAGCATCACCTTGGAATCCACTTTCAATACAGAGCTGTGAATACTGGTTTGTTCGTCTTTCCTGAAAAGGACTTTTAATGCATAGTGTGTTTTAGAGAAACACTTTTTAAGAATATGTGGGTCCTAAAAAGGCCCCCACGGAGGCATTTATGAAGGCACTCGGTTTGTGAAACTAAGAACTTAACAAGTTGAAACAATGTGTAGAGATATGAATCAGATTAACTTGTATCCTAAATGTATGTCAGGGTAAAAAATGCAATGACGTATACTCGGGGTTTAGGAATCCTCATAGACTTTACTCAAATCCAGGTATAGATCCGGGTACAGGCTATTGAATTTAACCTCCTACTTTTTAATATTTTCTTTCGGATTGCCAATTAAGATCAGGATATAGATCAATCTTTTTGCCCGGTACTTCTCCAGTTCCAGTACCCACGAGCCGCTACGAATGTCTTATTCCTGCACGCTGTTCAAATTTGTCAATAATTTGCCGATACCACTGACAGGAATTCTTCAGAGAACTGGCACGACGCATATGTCCAAAACAATACTCTGACAAATATCTTAGACGCATCAACTCAATCTCTATCCTTTCATGTTCTTATGTTCTCCTTCCAATCGCTTATTTCATTCTTCACCAGATATTTGAAGAGCCTCTTCTTTATGTAATCTTCCTGATCTAGAGAGAATTTCGCATCAATTTTTATGGAAAAAGTAACGATGAGTAAATGAAATGTTCACTCGGTTTATAGCCAAGACAAAGAGCCAATCGGATCAGACCTATCCGAAGGACGCTTACGTGCCCTCTTCGTCTAAAAGCTGGTAAAACATCTTACAGTGGGAAATAATCAATCATTTACGACGTTTACTATCACGGTGTTGCAGTAAGTATACGCTTACGAACCGAAGCTGGGGAAATTCGTCACCATCATCAGCCTGACGTATGTTTCGCTACAGAGTTCATGGAGCCAACACCAATGAGTTACTTTACAGCAGATATCTCTTTGGATACCATGAAGAGGAGGGGTGATGAAAAATTGTGCTCCACTCTATTGAAACGGTGGACATCAACACTAGCGAATAAGGAGTACCAAGAGATGATGAATATGCCTCCCACTATCGAGGAGGCTAGAAGACCATCCGGGAAGTGCGGTATCACAGCAGACTGAAACACTGCTTCGAAGTCCCGGTATGGATTCAAGAAGAAGTGTTATTGGAGATAAAATAAAAACAGGGAACAAGAGACGGAGGTGCGTTGAGGGCGTTGCTGAACACCATTATGGCTTCGTGATGGCCCTTTTCGTAGCTCACAAATTCTTACAAAGAGATTCTTTAAAACAGAATATACATTACAAAGCTGTTCCTTGAAAAAACAAACAAAACAATACCAGTCCCTTCATGCTATTTCCCTCAAATATGTCTATGGGAATTCCTATAGTGTCCCCGTGTTGAGGAATGCGTTCTGAAGCTTGAGGGAAAAACATTATTTCCTTATGGTTATGAACCATAAGGACATAAGATTTTCCCCTCAATGCTTAAAAAAGTACAGGACGAAAAAAACTACAATCAACTTGTAACAATCAACTTGTATATTGTGAATAGTACAACTGGGGCCAATGCTATAAATCTCTTACAATTGTATTTTCTAGAATTGTATTTTTATTTTCTACTTACGATTTTAAAAAAGTTGAAATGAACCATTAGTATTTTCAAAGATGTGGCAATTTGCCATTTGGAAAATTACCGTATCTTTCAAAATGCTAATGATTAATTTTAGCCGGTGTTAATAGGTATAAAATACAATTCTAGAAAATACAATTTAAAAGTTTTTTAGTATTGGCTCCTGTTCATAATATGAAATGGTGATAGGTAAGCGTACAATGTTACCCTAACTCTCAGAGTAAATAGAATGGTGTCTCCAATCTCTTATACTCTTAAGGTATTTTGGAGGCGGTAATAAAAAGGATTATAGGACTAACCTAGCATTTTCACAAATCTGTCATTGAGGTTTTGACAAATAACAAGATTTATTAAAAGTGAATTCAAATTCATTATATTCTCACGAACAAAACATATGTACACCGGTCCTGAGTTTACTTATCCATGAAAACCTATTTACATCGAGATGCTAAAAAAAGCTGAATGAAAATAATCAGTCTCTGATTTGCTGTCTGGATGAAATAAAAAATAAGAACGATTTAAAAAATTCGAGCTGTGTTACATAATGGATTTCTATGACATTTATACAATAGCTGGATGACTTGTAGTTTTTTTTACCATCCAACAAAATTAAAACTTATAATTGAAAAAATACGTCTGGGGTTTTATATTGGCACCTGGTTATTTTATTCCGACACAGTCAATCATTTTAAATATTGTCTATAGTTTTGCTCAAGCCAATGTAGAATATCTCTTTTGTTTTCCTGGAAATGACTTGGATGACATTTGATAGTAAGAACAGTCTCTAAATCCTATCTTTCTACAAGATGATCGGAAGCAAATTCCCAGTACATTCCACACACTGCACTGAGATCCCTTTGTAATCTCATTGCATTTATTGTCCAGGAAACTGTTTTTTCACTATGAAACTGTATCAGCCTTTATCCATTGGTGTATTCTATGTCATGAGTGAAACTACACACTAAACTCAATTGGATTAAAAATTAACCCACATCATCGGGATTTGGAGAATATGAACCCCGACCCATCATAATATACAGCAGTGTATCATGAGCGTAAAAACAAAATCAAGGCCATGATTCCGGATAATTTCACCAACGAGGAGAACAGAAGTGGCGTAGAGTAGTAGGCCTAACACGGATGCGTGGGAAACGCCGAACTGAAGTGTCACTTGTTCTGTTGATTTGCCATCAATAACTGCACTTTGGGGAGCGCGGTGGCTCAGAGGTTACGGCATTGAACTTCAAACCGAAAGGTCTACGGTTCGATCCCCGCCAGGGGTAACTGCGTTGTGTCCTTGGGAAAGGCACTTTATCTCCAATTCCCTCGCGGGGACACGGTGGCGCACTGCACGTCGATGGCTGACTTGTCTTCAACCACTGCTAATCCTGCTTGCGCGGAGTAAGTACGTTGCGGAGTCTGACAGTTGCTCGCCGTTGCTCGGCTTCGATGGACATTTTTTTTAAATATTCTTTTTCAGATTCACCAGTCAGAATGTTATCATCTTTGATCTTCAACATCTTTAAGAGGGCCAAATTCAAGATTGTTCAAATCCAGTCCCTGGGGTAATATTTGTGCGCCCTGTGGAAACCCGATATTTAATCTTCTCTGGAACTATCAGTTAGAATCTTGATATTTGGTAATAAATAAATGTAGGGGGGGGGGGCGGGGGGGCAGATTTAAGTGTGTTCAAATCGAGTCCCTGGGTTAGTATTTGGACTCCCTGTGGAAGCCAGAATTGTAACTTTGTGCAATATGATGGAATTGTTTTAAAAATCTTCTTCTCTTGATTCACCATTCAGAACCCCTTCATATTTGGTATATAACATCTAAGGGGGGGGGGGGGGGGAGGAGATCACATTCAAGTTTGTTCAAATCGTTTCCCAAGGTTAATATTTGGGTTTCCTATGGCAGCCCAAATTTTAACTCTGTGATAGATGAAAGAATTTCTTTAAAAATATTCTTCTTCAGATCCACTAGAGAATGCTTTCTCACAGCACCTCTAGGAGGCTCAGATTCAACTTTATTCCAATCAAGTCACTGGGTTTATATTTGGGTTCCCTATGGGAGCTTGCTTTTTAACTTAGTGCAATATGAGGAAATTATGCTTTCATATTTAGTAAACAACACCTCTAGGTGGGGGTGGTCAGATTCAAGTTTGTTCAAACCGAGTGCCTGAGTTAATAGTTTGGCTTCAGATGAGAATCTGAATTTCAGCTTAGTGCAATATGAAGAAATTTCTTCAAAACTCTACTTCAGATTCACCAGTCAAAACCTTTCATATTTGATTCACAACATCTCTTGGGGAGTCGGATTCAACTTTGTTCAAATCGGGTCCCCGGGTTAGTATTCGGGCCCCCTGTAGTAGCCCTAATTTTAATTTAGTGCAGTGCTATATGAGGATAAGCCTATTTCTTTAAAAATCTTCTTCAGATCCACCAGTCACCATGCTTTCATATTTGGTATACAACATCTCTTAGGAGGTGAGATTCAAGTTTGTTCAAATCCTGGGTTAATATTTGTGCTCCCTATGGGAACCGGAACTGAGCATGTAGCTGAAGAATTAGATATTTGTTATCGAATGTCCTCTATTGGTGTGTAACTAAGATTAATCCACATAGTTTGTATGAAGGGGCTCCATAGGGGAGCTCCACTTTTTACATTTTGATTAACTGCAGAAAAGGAAACATGCTTGAACAATTTCAGTCACTCCTGAGGGGCTCAAGGATTGACTGCCATCTGGTATATGGTATTCGTATATGGGGCAGTTTGAGGGAAGTTAATAAATTGCTGAAATTGCAGAAAGGTTCCATACGAATTATAAATAACAAAAAATATAACTCGCACATTGACCCAATATTTTAAAGGATAGGATTCTAAAAAGTTACTGACCTGTTCAAATTACAAACTTGCCTTTTCATATTTGATTGGAAACATGGCAATCTCCCAGTGTCATTTAATGACTATTTTAGTATTTTAGAAAATATATCTCGTATGTACACGAGCAAGTGGGACAAATGCGTGTATACAGAACTCGCACAAAATCCCTAGATAAGTTACCTAAATTTGCATTCCCTAAAATATGGAACAAATTGGACAGGGATCTACAACATCTAAATAATAGAATCAAGTTCAAAAACATTCTAACAATAAAACTTTTGTCTCCGTATGCTGACAGTACCCAATGTAGTAAACCGTATTGTTCAGACTGCTGTGTCTAAACAAAGTTGAAGTAGCATAACCCACGTAAATCTATGAATAAGTTCGCACCTTTACACATTAATTAGGCCTTTATCAACGAGGCAAACTCGAGAAGAGTATCAGACAATTCAGTTCAACAGGAGTGAGGAGTCGCGCTCTTCCGATTATGCTGGTGTTGCCCGGGTGAAGAATTTGTCTTGTAAAGTAGGTCTCTTAAGAGGCGAAACTTTAAAATACTGCCATCTGACAAGATTAAAATCTGTTTAGTCAAAAAGAATGTGCTCCGCTCTCATGGACCACATTCTGGTCGCATATTCCCCTCTAGCAAAAAGGAATGTGCTCCGCTCTCAACCTCTGCTGGCAGGAACCACATTCTGATCGCATATTACTCTCTAGCAAAAAGGAATATGTAAGTCGTGTTTGACCAAGACAACATCGTGTTAATATTACATGACCGTTTCTTTTTTAAGGTTACAGACGAGTAAGTATCCTCAACATTAGGTCAATGGCGATGGAGCTTAATATTTCTTGCTCCACCCATTCAGACTGCCAAATAGATTTGATGTGTTGACTTAAGCTAGGTCCTCACTTTCACGGATCGGGGTGCCGGAAGCCCGCGGTTTTAATCAATGATTGTCCCTGGTAAATCCGTACTGGGCCCTTAGACATGGTGTTACCGGAGATGTCAACATGTACAGTTAACCAACAAAACTCGATATCATATGGGCCAGGACAGTAGAGAATTTACCCTTTCACGAAGTTCCAAAATGAGAGAGTTCTTCAACTTGGGGTTGCGTAAAGCTAGCACAGAGGAAAGAGGGGCGGAAAATATAATCTATTTCCTGTCCTGTATATTCTTGGTAAGTTCAAACGCGAGTTGCAGGGCTTTAACTTCAGCTGTGAAAATAGAACGTTTACTTGGTATTCTAAAAGAGTTGAGGCTCTCACCAGCAATAACGCCCGTTGATACGTTGTCACCGTCTTCAGATCCATCTGTATAGATCCTTTTATATGCACTATACTCAGATTTAATTCTAGCAGATTTTTGTTTGAACCGCAGAGAATTGGTTTCAGATTTTTTTGACGAAGCAAAGTCCAAAATAACAGTAGGTTTTCTAAGATGGCAGATGAATATGAGGTTCATGCTTCTCTTTTATCGAAACAGATTCAAGTGTGACGCACTTCTCATGGGGTTTATTTTTTATTCCACTTAAAAAGAATATGTCTCTAGTGTTTGTTATAAAACTCAGCATTTTTTTTTTTTTTGAAGATTTACTATGATGTATGACCTTCGGCATTCTCACGATCAAGGTTGTAACGAAAGCGTTCCCTCAAGTGGCTTCCAGTCATATTCAGTGCCCACTCTGGCCTGAACAGTCTGGTGCCACATTTTTAACCATTCTGGATATTTTGATGACAAAGTGTTTTGGTGGCGTGCCATCTGATCAACACAAACTGATGGAGTTTTAAAAAAAGTGAATTGGCTAATTGAGTGAACGGACTATTAGTTACAGAAAAATAATCTGACCGAACTCGAATGTTCTGACGAAATTATGGGTAGGCGAAAAGTGAGGTCACTTCAGTTATATCTGTAAGTGACTGAATCAATCAATGGTCAGGCTGATTGCTGCCGGTACGTATACTCATACGATAATAAGAGAATAATCGACTAATTGCTGTTAATTTACTGACCTCATTCGATCTCGATTGTTTACAAAAGGCAATATTTAATAAGATAAATACTCCATACCGTGACGAGTGGCTCGCGACAGTATGAAATATTTACTAATTTATTTATTTATTGGGGTTTAACGACACTTTCCACTGCCAGGGTAACCTCGTGTCGGAAACTAATTAAATGTTGTGTAAAGTAAACCTACAATGTTCTATTCAAGAAAAACAATGCGTTATTACCACTCGCTGACAATTAACGTCGAAGGATTGTCCAAACACTATTTCTAACAACTTCTTTTGGTGCCAACATTTAGCCAACGAAGATTTTTTAGTGCCGAAACTTCCTTTTTTATATTTTTTTTTTTATTTTTGCGAAAATATATATTACATATATACAATATACATCTGACATACACAGTGTACAGAACAGCTTACTTTTTAACATACCATGTAACAGAAAGTTACAAAACGTATGGGAATCGGAGAAGAGGGAGAGGGCGAAAGGAAGAAAGAGAGGAAGAGGGGAGTTAGGGAAGGATAGAGAGCCAGAGGGTGTGGGAGAGATAGGGAGGTTCAGGGTTGAATTCATAATGTGTAAAATTTTAAATTGAGAAGACCCATTCTTTGGTTTTGCACATCGTTAAGTCAAAAAACGCCCTAACAACCATAACGCCCTATACAGAAATGCATGCGGTGGTTGATGCTGCATAGTACGGACTGGTATTAAGCGGTACACCCAGAGAAGAAGTGAAATTCCTAAGTTTGATATCTATTTTTCTGTAGATGGTTCATCCAATCGGAACATCGTTTTTCAATTTTTTCACCCCGGCGATTTTAATAGTACGCCGCATCCTCGGTGTGGGAGTGAGAAGAAATTTAAGTAAGTAAGTAAGTAAGTAATAACTTTATTTGCAAAAGACATTATAATACATGTTTATAACATAAGTACCCAAGAAACAACAAATAATATTAATAATATATCACATCTAGGATTTATGAAGCTACATATTTGTCTTCTGCGGGGAGGTGACATAGCCAGCTGGCTGTATTACTGCCACCCACCTGGAAAAACAAAAAAAGTGGGAGATAAAAAAGCAACGAATGAGGGAAAAGGTGAAGAGAGAGAGAGAGAGAAAGAGAGAGGGAGAGGAAGAGAGAGAGAGAGAGAGAGAAAGAGAGGGGAGAATCAGCTGCAACTGAAAATAACATGTATAGTAGAAAAAATAAAGTAAAATAGAAATATGTAAGGAATGATCTCTGCAGTCCTGGTGATAAGTGGAATTTGGTTTCATTCTTGCACTGAGAAAGGGGGCATACATGGGAATGTGATATTTTGCCTAGAGCCAGCTTAGAGGTTTGAGTTCCTCGTTGGCAGTTTCTTTTCTGGAGTTTTCCGGAATCAATCCTAATTAATAAGGACTTTACGGACTTATTTCAGTGAGTCTGTTGTGTCGCGGGAGTCGGTACTTCCCGACATTCATGGCATGATCTGTTACTGCATTTGACAGAGGCTTCATACGAGCCTAGAGACGTGATGCTCATCTTTTTTTTAAACTGTGTTCGTGGTAAATTTCGAACCAGTGGGTCAATGTCATTCCACATTTTTAGAAATGTGTGTAAGGGGAGATTTGCCGTGAACTGTGTTCGGGGCTTGAGCTGTTTTATCTCGCCTCTGTGTCTGGTAATCCTGTCGGTTTCGTTCTTGTTAAGATTATATAGACTATATAACGATAGTGGTAAGTTGTTGTGGGACCTATCATGCAATAAATAATAGGATATTTAGCTTATATAGATCGTCCAGTTTTCGGATTTTATTTTTCTTGAATAAGGGCTCAGTATGTGTGTTGTACTTTTTATTGTTTATTATTCGAATGGCACGTTTTTGAAGGATACTTAATTCGTTTACAGCCGGCACGTGCCCCCAAATGTGTATCGCATACATCAAATGACTTTGCACTAGCGTAAAATACAGAATTTTCATGGTATCGAATGGTAAAAACGTTTTTACTCTATTAATAGCCCAGATGGATTTAGCTATCTTTGAGCTCAGATGAGATATGTTGTGCTTGAAATTTAAGCTTTCGTCTAAATCAACACCGAGGAATTTTACTGTTTGGACTTCGTTTTTGTTCCCTACTTGTATTACATGTTTATTGTTTATAGTTATGGGAGTGGCAACTAAGTCCCATATGTCATGTGGGGGATGTAGTCGCATGCATCTTGTTTTGGTGGCATTGAGTGACAGTTTATTCGCGGAGCACCAGTCTGCAATTTTGTCAAGTTCCTTATTTGTTGTTTCTGTCAATATGTCTAGGTTGTTGTCGGCCGTTGATATCGTAGTGTCGTCGGCAAAAGACAAAAGGTTTAGAAGTGTTGATTTACTGATGTCATTGACATATATCAGAAAGATAACTGGCCCCAGGATTGAGCCCTGGGGAACTCCACGTTATATTTTCAAAAGTCGATGAACACTCTTTATACTGTACATACTGTTTTCGACCTGACAAATAACTTCTAAACCATGAATTAGGTACCCCCCTTATCCCATAGTATTCGAGTTTATGTAAGAGTATAGAATGATCTATAGTATCAAAAGCTTTGGAACAGTCAAGGAAAACTGATAAAGTTCGGTCCTTTGTGGGCTTGTCATTGTTCAGAGCAACGTTGTGGATGAGTTGTAATATAGCATGTGTTGTAGAATGTTTTTTTTCTGAATCGAAACTGAAACTGATATAAACTGTCATGTGCCGATAAAAAATTTAACAGGCGATTATACATTGTCTTTTCCATAACTTTTGAGAACGCTGGAAGTATGCTAATTGGCCTGTAGTTGTTAAAAATACTGGAATCTCCCCCATTGTGGATAGGAATCACATTCGCTATTTTTAGTCCGTCGGGTATTACACCAGATGAAAATGTAAGATTTATTATGTGTGTTACAGGTCCAGCTATCTCTGATATAGTTTCTTTAAGTAACTTTGTGGATATATTGGTGCAGCCTTTACTTGTTTTAGTACGGAAATTCTTTACTGTTATGATAACTTCCTGTAGATCTGTTGGGTAGGCGAAAAAGGTCGACGAATTATTATTATTGTTATTATTATTATTGTTGTTATTATTATTATTGTTGATGTTATTGTCGCCGTGAGAATTATTATCACTACGGATATTGTTGTTGTTGTTAGTTAGGTTGGCGTTCTTAGTGTTATTATCCTTCAAGAAGTCCATCAAGTGTTTGATTGAGGGGGGTATCAGTTCACTAGTGACTTTACCGATGTTGGAGAAGAATGAATTAAATTTATTTGCGATTGATTTGTTATCGGTTAACTGGTTATCACCGTCAATGAAAGATGATGGTGCACAAAGTACACGTTTTGGGTTATTAATAGCACGCTTAATAATCTCCCATGTTTTTTTATGTCGTATATATTCTGTGTTAAAGCTGTATTATAGTAATTGACTTTACATGTTATTTTTAGCTTATTAAACTCTCGACAGTAGGATTTATATATTCTGACATTGTCGTCTGTCGGAGATCGAAGTTTCTTCATGTAGAGTTTGTGTTTCTGGAATGATGAATTTAGAAGTCCTGTTGTCATCCAGGGTTCTCTCCTAATTTTTTCTTGCTAGTGTTAATGATTATTATGGGGAACGCTTCTTCAAACGCTCTTTGATAGATGGTCTGAAGATTCGAATATGCAACAATGGGCCATGTTTCATTTACCACACTTGAAAAATCGGAGGCTGAAAGCAATCTTTTAAAGTGATTAACATTTACAGTTTTGAAGGACCTTGATGGATGGGGGGGGGGGGGGGGGGGGGGGGCAATGTGGAACTGGGTAACATCCTATTTTCATCGATCAGAAAAGTAGCAAAGTGATCGCTTATGTCTGTTGTTATTATAATCCCCAATCGTAATACTTTTCCAGTAGTATTGCATAAAATGTGATCTATTAGCCTGGCCGAATGGTCTTTTACTCTCGTCGGTTTTGTGATTACCGGGAGAAATCCTGCACTGAATACACTATTTACGTACTGGTTAGGTTTGGGGTGGTTATGGAAGTTTAATAAATCGAGGTTAAAGTCACCCATCAGGTAAGTTGATTTATATTCGTTGTTAATCTTACCAAGTAAATCGGACAAGTTATTCAAAAAGGAATCTACATCTGCTTTGGGCGCTGTGTTCGGCCGATAAATTACACCAACCAAGATTTTTTTATTTAATTGGAGTTCAATAAAAACGGATTCGAAGACATGCGGGATAAAAATTGATAGGTCACTGCGAATGTTGAACGGTAATGTTTCTTTTATGAATAAGCCTCCACCGCCCCTCCCGTCGTCATTACCAGGTCGAGTTCGTGCAACTAATGGGTGGTATCTCTCTAATTTGAATGAGATGTTTTCATTAACGGTAAAAGTTTCTATCAGACTTATTATGTCAAACTGATTGGAGTCACTTTGTAGGTTGCACAAGAGATCATTTAGAGGCTCCCAATGTGCATTTAAACTGCGACAGTTTAAATTAAAGGGTGAGAACGTTTTATGCTTTAATGTAGCGATCGCCTTGAAGTCTTGTGGTGTGTAATAATTACAATTGTGGGCAGTTATGTTGAAGGGTGAATCAATTTCATATTCGGGGTCACTCGCGGTATGTTCGTTGAGAAGCTTTGGGAAGTTATACATATTTTGTCTCTGGATCTCATTTAGTGTGAGTTTGTTAGCCATGGGTGATAGTAATTGAAGAGATCTCTAGAATGTGCAAGAACACAAGTATAATCCATGTGAGTATGGGTGTTTTAGAACTCATAAAGTGTACGTTGCAAGCCGAGTATATTTTCAGTTGCGAGAAAAGAGGTATTACAAAGATGTGAAGAAAGATAAGTGAGAAAGAAAAAAGTAATATAAAGTGTGTAGGGATCATACACATCGGTCAGGGAATCCTGTGAGAGGGTAATAGATCATAAATCATGACTGTATAACCAGTTTCGCTCAGCTTTCGACCAGGGTATGTCGGTAAGAGCGTATGAGGTAATGTACAATACATGGGACTCGTGGGCATCGATCCAGACTAGGAATCACGACTAAGAAGAACAATAGGCTGGACGGCTTCGATTGAAATACTATCGATATGTGTAAATATGCACAACACATATATACCTATACACACATAAAAAGTTGAAAGTTATCTACCACACCGAGAAGTCAAGTGGCAACGAAAATCTACTCTATTCTATTACAAATTATTGGAGACTGAGGAAAGGACAATTGATGATGTAGTTATGTGCAAGTTGATTTGCTCTGTCATAAATTGTTGAAGATTATTCATAAGCACTCTCCAACAATTCATAACAAAACAATTCTTTTGCACAGAATTCAAGCTTGCAAAAAACAATAATCTACCACGCTGAGGAAAGGACAAATGACAATGTACTTATCTTCAAACAGATCTGCTCCATCATAAGTCATTGGAGACTATCCGTTGGCGATAGTGTAGTTATATGCAAACATATCTGTGCTACCATAAATTATTGGGGACTGCTCATAGACATTCCCCACCAATTCACAACACAACAGTCATTTCAAGCAAATACAGAGTTAAAGCAAAGAACAAAACAGGATTTACCACTCTGAGGAAAGGACAGAGGAAAAGACAAAAGACAATGTACTTATCTGCAAATAGATCTGCTCAATCATAAGTCATTAGAGACTATCCGTAGGCGATTAATTTGTAAACATTTGAACCCTGGTGGTACCAGTCACGTTTGTTCAATGGCAGTAATTGGAAGAGTCCATTTTCATTATTTAGGGGGGACCAATTAATATTTTCAACGTGTAGCCTTGGCCTGCCCGTTAAAAATATTGACTGGTCTACCCAACGCATTCGCTTGACAGCCATCTAACTTAAAGCAAGAATGATGTATCGTGTTCCTGGGCTGGGAAGGCGGCCTCTCGAGTTCAAAGGGTTAATAAATGTTATGTATGGAAGTTATTTTTCAGTTTCGCTTTATATGTGGAATCTGGTAAAAATCAGAAGAAATTTTATCAGATCGATTTTTCCCAAGAAAGCGGTAGACCAAGAATTGCAATTTCCTTTGAGTGTTCTAAAGGGAAATTTAATGTTTCGCACAGTAGTTGTTGAATTATTGTTGAATTATTCCCATAAAAGGGAACAGTCCCAGTAAATATGATCTATAATTTCCTTATAGGTATTACAAAAAGAACATAAATAGGTTGTGGAAATACCCATTTTTGAGCAGACTTGTAGTGCCCCAAATCCTAGAGACCACGCAGTATTGAAACCATTTGTATTTCGTCTCAATACGACACCGAAAAGAAATAACACAAGCCATTTACCATCTGTTTTCTTGAATTTCTTCCATTGATTTCACCAGAATTGTTTCCCAACTTTGCGTATAAAATATATATCCACCTTTATTCAAATTCAAAAGATACTTACTTGTTTCATGTTGATATTTAAATCAATTATCTACGTATCCATGAAACTTTTAGATAAATTGTAAAAGACTGTATTTCAACCATTTTTACACCACATTTTCAGGAATTTGAGTAAAAAACGTTTTAATTCTATCCCTCCCTCGCCAGATAAAATTATAAAAAAATATCATTTAATTCTTTTATAAACTGGGATGAATGATTTGTGAGTGTAAGACACAGGTAAAATAATTGAGAAATTGCTGGGGATTTGACAATAGTAACCCTTCCCAAAGGAGTTATAATTTGTTTAGACGACGTGTTTAGTATATTTTTTATTTCCGATGATATTTTCCAATTCTCTTGTTCGATCATAAAATCTCCATTATGATAGAAATCTATACCGAAACATTTCAAATGTGTTGGGATCCAACGGAGTTTCCACCTATCACATATCTGTTCGGTACAGTCCCTTTTGCTTCCTATCCACACCTCTTCTGTCTTGGCACAGCTTATTTTTTAGCCAGACATTATTTCAAAGATATGTAGTGATTCCATGGTACCATCAAGGGTTTGGGAGCGCGGCGTTTCAGTTGTAGACTTCTATGCTAGAGGTCCCGAGTTCGATTCCCATGTGGGACGACTCGCGTTGTGTCCTTGGGCTAGGCACTTTATCCCGGCTGCCTACACGGGGGCACGATGACGCCGTGTACAAAGGCGTACTGCACGTGGATGGTGCACATGTCTTCAACCGCTGTAACCCTGCTTGAGCGAAGCTTGAACAGAGTTAGAATGTTGAGGAGCTGACAGTTGCTCGTCGATGCTCGGTTGTTGTCTCCGGGTTATCCGGGTTCCTCCACCCGTAAAACTGTCACGGTCACGATTACCCATTGTGCATAAGTATGTGATCTTAAACACCAATAAATAATAAATAATAACAAGACCCAAGGGATTGCGGTGTGCCATCCAAGACGAGCGAGGTGTCATCGTCAGACTGGGATATTTTAACTTCTATACCATTAATGTTGATCCCCTTAATGTCTTGGGGACTCCTTAACACTGTACCTAAAATATCAGCATTGATCAAAAATAGATAGGGCGAAACTGCCCCCCCCCCCTTCCTACAACCCCCGCCCTCCCCAACACAATGGACATCAACATTCTGCCACTTATTTGCATACTCGATGAAATATCCTTGTATAGAGTAATAATAACTGATAACATTTGTGTCCAAATTGAAAATGTATAAATATAGAATATACTCACGGTAGTTTGGTGTACCAAATGTTCACCACGAGTGGTGAAGTGGTATTAAACGTGAGGCTTCGGAGCGCGGTTAACACCACTTTACCATGAACATTTGGAACGCCAAGCTACTTTGGGTATATTTTATTTATATCATGATCGACAGATTCTTAAGAGTCGCTATTATTTTTATCGATTTTACTGAGCAGCAGTGGTACATAAGTGTGAATTTGTTTTTGCTTACATGGGCATCGGTGGATGGTACTTCGCTGTCAATTTTATCACCAAAACGAAATAGAAAAAGAAACAGGACTTTTTTCATTTTAATAACATAATTACATACTATTTCGAGTTATAGATGCTTTATTAACATGAGACATTGATTGTTTGTTATTTTTTGGTGTTTTATATCGTAAACGCATTTAAAAACGTAATAAACAATTGTCACTTTCATTTCATCCTTCGCGAGGCGACATGCGACAAGTTTGCATTCAGGTCGACGTCACTAAAAGTCAACTTGGATGTAGTTTCACTGTAGGTGTAAATTTTAACCACTGAAATCCCATTGCTGGCGTGGTCATCACGGTTGGTATGTAAAGCTAACATTTATGTCATAGTTGGATTATATATAGTAGAATAGGTAATCATGGTATAAAGCTTCCTTGATAAATGACCAGGATACAGAATCGAAAGCTTTTTCGAAATCTATCAGTAACAGAAGACCTGTGATGTTTCTTCTCGCGTTATTTGCAATACATCTGAAACTAATCGAATACTTTCCCCAATATACCACTCCTTCATAAACCCATTCTGATCTTCATGGATAATACTTGGCAGAATGAGTTTCATTCTTTCCGCAGAGACAGCTCGATAAAATTTTATGCGAAGTTTAACATGGAGATGGGGCGACAATTCTTCACAAAGTGTCTTGGCTTGTCGTGTTTTGAGAGTAAGGTTATGACCTCTTGCCTTTGCATTACGGACAAACATTTGTTTTTCAATTCGTAATTTAATGATTGTACAAGATATTTCCCAAGATCAGACAAAAAGAATTTGAAAATTCTACTCTAGACCCATCTGACCATGACTTTTTATTTTTCAAAGTCTTATAACCACCTTCCAAATAACCCGTCTCACTTGTGTATTTCTGTTTAATGTCGTTTATTTTGCCGTTTATCTTATCCACAAATGTAAGATATTTTAATAAGGAATTATTAAATTTCCAAAAGGTATTTCCCCGACAAAACTATCAAACTGTAAATGTAGGGAGATAGAAGAGTCAACGATTCTATATCCTGGTTCAATATAGCACTTATCCACCAAACCAGAAATGTGCTCCGATATCAGTCAAAAAAATCTAAACCCGCTAGCTTTCGTGGAGATATACGTCTACATGTATTTCGTCTTTCATCGGGGTTATTTACACGCCAAATATCTATAAGATTAAAATCTTTTTGAATTTCAAGTTCTTTTGTTCGCGCAATTGGATTGTTTATATGTACATAAATCCCGGAATGTGGAGTTACGCCTGTTCATCGTACTAGACAACTCCTATTCTATCGGTAAAGTAGGACGCGTTAACCCTTAAGCCCCCATATAGCCCCAAACCGCCATTTTTTATATTGCATTGAAGCAGGTGCTCCCTTGTGTAATCTTTTTTATTACTCTTGTGTGTTGACTGAATTTTCCCTGGCAGTGGTTCTACATCACTGCTGGCTGCCTGTATAGGCAGCCAACAGTGATGTAGAACCACTGCCAAGTCATCAATAACTATGTAAGCAGAAAAAGGCCATAAATACTTTAAAATTAATCTAAGGACTTAAGGGTTAATCATCTGTCCCTCCACCATTCAGAGGTGGTACTGTGGACACGAACAGTATAATAGTCAATTAATTGTATCCCCAACCATGTCCAACCGTTTCCTCTTAGAAATCCTAAATGAAACTTGTATACATGTTTTGGTTATTATTTATGTTTATTTTTAAGTACAATGTTCATATACAGGCTTCAGCACTGTATATAGCTGCCTCTCTTAACTTAAGAAAATATTCAAAAGATTGCTTACACAAAAATTCCTTTCTCGTTATACAAATAACGTAGAATGGGGCAATCCTTATTGTCAAGGTTGTAGATTTAATAGTACCACATGATGCTATTTTTAATAATTTATAAATAATAATTCATAATTTTTAACAAATATGTAAACAATCAAGATTCTCCGTAGTCACCAAAGCAGAACAACATTATCACATGTGGCCCTTTGTTGCGAATTCCACTCATGAAACAACAGCTTAATCGTTTGTCGGCTATCTCGTCTGAGTAAAATATATCCTGTCAGACCCGCCTGTCCAGAAACTCTCATGTCAAAATAGTAAAAATTAAGCCCACAAGGTGTAAAAATACCCATAATTTTTAACAAACATGTAAACAATCAAGATTCAACGTAGTCACTAAAGCAGAACTACATTATCGCCTGGGCATCTACATTTATTGCGAACTCCATGCACGAAACAACAGCAAAGCTGCATCATCTGTCTGCTATCTCGTCCGAGTAAAGCATACCCTGTCAGATGCACCAAGTCCAGGACCTCTGTGTCAAAATAGTAAACATTAAACCCAACAGGTGTAATAATGCAGTCTCACAAATGACTATTCACTTATGGTTTGTGTGCAGTGATGAGATGGCAGGTAGACAACCAATCTGCTTACGATATAGATATTGATGCTATTTTGTTATATAAATGTATCTCTTGTGCAGGTTGTAATAATGTTTATAAATGGACCACGATTATTTTGTATCTTACTCTGTCTATATCGTTTATTAAATAAACTAAACCTAATCTAATCATAATTATAGAAGTCATTATCAACATCTAAAACCAAATGGTAATCTTCACATATTATGTAATTTGAAGTGTTGAGTATAAGCAGATGGGTACTTTTATTTGGTCTACAGTACGTGGAGAGTGTATTATCACTAAATCACCCACAGAGTGGAGATTTCACCCAAGCAAGAATTGCAAATTTGTTGCAAAGTATAACAAGTACAAGCAAAGTTTCAGCCAATGGACTTCCGGGTTAAACCTGGAGGTCCATTGGCTGAAATATTGCTTGAGTTTTTAGTCGAAAATTTGAAAGTTATAGTTTCGGTGATAACTCCACTCCGCGGGTGATTTAGTTACAATCCACTCTCCACGCACTGTATATAAGTCGACTAAAGCACAACCCATACCGTTTAACTCAAGGTCTAAAATAAAGATATTGCCAAAATGTTTTTTTTACCTGAGTGTACATGCTAGCTTAAATTACTGTTAAGTAGCACCGCAACTCCACCTGAAGCACTGGTATAAGGATTATAAAGCAGTCATACCCACTTTGCCTTAATAGATCTCCCTTGAGCTGGCGTAAAGTGAACATCCTGCAAACTATAAATAGAATGTGATTTTTGTTCCGGATGTAATCGAAGACATCTTCACGCTTCTTCTTATCCCCAAGCCCCTGACAGTTTATGGACATATTTTACGAGTATTCCATTGAAAACTCGGTGTGCAAGGATTATCATGTACAAGATCATGGAAGGGGAATATGAAGCAAAAATAGAAGCCCCCGACAGAATAAATAGAATGTATGTAAAACATCGGAGAGTGGAGTGAAAGTAAATCACAGTGAAACATGGCGGAATACGTGAAATTACGACGCACTTACATGGAACAATGGCATCGCTATTACATGAATAAAGATAGCTGTGTGTGAAGCTCAAGTATCAGCCAATTAATCTCAGCCAGCTGAATTAATGGTTGCGGTTGGATGGACGAAGAAAAACATTTTTTTTCTATTGGATACAGTAGAAAATATTCCGGCCAATCAGAAGAATGTTTTCATCTGCTCTGACTTCATACGTCAATATCAATACGGTCCATCACAATTTTCTGATTACAAAGACTTGCGGTGAAAGGCCAACCAAGTTGTGGGCGTGGTCTTGACCAGAGAAACCAATTCAGGCGTATCAGTTAATCAAATATCCTTCAAATGTCGTTTGTAAAAGGCACACGAGGAATTCGGTCATGGCATCAGTCGACGCAGATCAGCAGAACATGTCCGTCACGTACATGGAAGGTTTGCACTGTTTTGCATTCATGTCAAACCAAGTCATGCCTGCTCTGATGCAGCCATCACCTGATTTGATAACGTACTCAATGTTAGAGTTGAAGAATTCAACCCATATTGTTCTCAGTTGTTTGTCTTTATCTTCAAATTAAGTCATGACTGCTCGAAAGCTGCCCTGACTTATTTGGAAAAAAGGATTCGTAATGGTTAAATAACGGCGACTAATTATTGTACACTGTATGTGTAAGAACTTACATCAAAAGGTCACTTATATATCTCACTCCTGACATCATGTCTGGCAACAGATTAGAACCAGAACACTAAATGTGTAAGAACTTATTTTAAGTGTCACTTGAAGGAGACATTCGTGGGAACTCGATCATTATATCAGTTGACACTAATCGGCAGAATATATCAATTCCATATATTTTACAACAGTTGGTTTTCCGTTGAAATCATGGCTACTTAAAAGCAGGCGTGCCTTGATTTGAGAAACAGCTTCAAAGTGACGGTTATGGAATGACAACAAATTATATATATAGTGCACAGTATGTGTAGAGATTCCTTTAAAAGCTTATTGTTAGACGGCCGGAATGCAGCTCGGACATATCAGTTGACAAAGATCAGCAGGATCTATCCACCCGTATAGTTTGTTGCAGTTGTCTGCGTCCATTGTCAAATGAAGTCATGGCTGCTCAGGAACAGCATGGCTTTATCTGAGAACGAACCCGAAGTAATTGTTAAAGAAAGGAGATACAATTTATTTGAGAACTGACTCCAGGCAGTGGTTAAAGAACGACAGGATATATCCATCCCCTATAGTTCACAAGTGTTTGTCTTCAACGTTAAATCAAGTCATACCCGCCCAAATGCTGCAATGACTTGGTTTGAGAATGACCCATAGTAATTGTTAAAGGGTAGCAACAGATTTAAATGCATGTATAGGGACTTACTTCAAGAGGTCAATTTTACAATTCACACATGACACCGTGGATAGCAACAGATTATAAACAGTACACAAAATGTGAAGGAACTTCTTTTAAATATCAACTCGTAAACGACACGAGTGAAACACATCCCACATAATTTAAAATTATTTGTTTTCGCTGTCAAAAGTAACCATGACTAAATTTTGTCTGAAGCAGAAATATGGCGGGCTGTAGGCATGGAGGAGCAAGGGGGTATCCTTCGTCAGGTTGGTGAAGCCCTTGGTGTGCACCATGCGGTGATCACCAGAGCCTGGACAAGATTTCAGCAGTATGGCACACCAGTAAGACGGCATGGTGGTGGCAGAGACAGGGCAATATCTGCAGCTGAAGACCGTTGTTTTATCTTCCAGGCCCGTAAGAACCGCTTTGCCATAGCAACTTAGCTTCGCAGTGAACTTCCGAATGCATCAACAGTGAATGTTTCGACGCAGACTACCCGGAAAAGGTTGCATGAAGGTGGTCCCCTATCGAGAAGACCACATTCCGCTTTCTCAGAACCACCACCAGGCACGATATGAATATCGTGGACCATGGACCACGTTGGATGGACCAGAGAAGCTTGGTGACCTGTCCTTTTTAAACGATAGGCGTTCTATGGTATGGAGAAGAGCAGGAGAGCGATTCCATGCAGCCAACATTGCTGAGCATTACCGCTATGGTAGATGGTCAATCATGGTCTGGGGCGGCATCAGCTGGGATGGACGTACAGAGTTCGGTGTCCTTGAACGTGGTACATTGACTGCACAACGGTATATTGATTAGATCCTGGATGTCCACGTCAGATTATATGCATGTGCAGTTGGTGATAGATTCATTCTGATGGACGATAATGCCCGTCCTCATGTTGCCCATGCTGTCGGGGAGTACCGACAGAGAGAGGAGACTGAGCGTATGGACTGGCCAGCAAGATTCCCTGACCTCAATCCAATCGAACATGTCTGGAATAAGTTGCAGCTTGCAATTTCAGCCTGTCCACTCCTGCCAAGAAGTGTCCAGGAGCTTGGTGCCATGCTGGCCCAAAAATGGAACAACATCCCACAAAGGAACACCAGGAACCCGATTGGAAGCATGAGAAGGCGTTGTCATGCTGTAATTAACAGTAATGGGTCTCGTACTCGTTATTGAAGCCATACCAGTTCACTCCGTCAACTTTTTGGGATATTGAAAAAATTTCCTCTGTTAACAATAATATCCATATTCCACGATTATCGTATTCAAACGCTAAAAAATAATGTCAAACACAAATAAACTCTTAATCTCTGTACTTAAATCATTAAAGATATAAGTAAATAAAAAATATATACATTTTTCATTACAATATTTCAACTGAAACGTAAAACAGGTAGTTGGATGTACTTGGTGCTTAGCAAACTTTGAGTTGTATATATAGTGCCCGTCTGTAAGTTGATTTCCTTTAAAGCTCACTTGCAAAGAAATGATTGGAGCTAGAACGTGATATCAGTTGACAAAGATCATCCATATCTGTCCACACCTTGCAGTTGTTTGCGTTCATTGTAAAATCAAGCCGTGGCTACCCAAGAACAGCCATGGCTTGATCTGAGAACGGTTTCAAATAATGGTTAAAGAATGGCGACACATTTTATAGTGTACACATTATGTACTGACTGCTAAGAAATAACAGCGACGACTCGATGTGAGAGCGGACCCTAAGTGACAGTTAAAGAATTACAGAAAAAATCCATCCCATATAGTTTATATTTGTTTGTAATCAATGTCAAATAAAATCATTGCCACTCAAAAATTCTCCATGACACGCAGAAAAACACAATTGGAGCACGGCCGTGATATCAGTGAACACTTATCGACCGAATATATCCACCCCACGTAGTTTACAGTACTTGTTTTCATTCTCGATTTGATTTGTTGACTGACCCCACCTCCTATAGTTTACAATTGTTAGCCTTCACAGTCAAAAGCAATTTATGACCACCTAAAAGCAGCCATAGGTTTTTGAGAATGGACTCTTAGTAATGGTTAACCCTTTACCCAACGTATCGGCCAAAACCGGCCAGCGCTATTCTCAAAAATCGTCAATTAATTTTCAAAATATTTTCATTTTTTGTCTCAAAAACATAGGTTATGACCCCTCGTTGGAACGAGCTCGTCGAGCTCGTTCCAACGAGGGGTCATAACCTATGTTTTTGAGACAAAAAATGAAAAAAATTAGTTATTCAAGAATTTTTTTTTGCAAGTGTCGTCTGCTTTTCATGTTAGGTAAAGGGTTAAAGAGTGGCGACAGATTACAGTACACTGCGTGTGTAGGAACCTAAATCAAAAGGTCACTCATAGAATTCACACATGACATCAAGAATAACAACATTACAAATATTACTGTCTGAAGTGCAACTTGTTAAACTGGTAACCGATAGCGTAACACGGGTCGTATTCTATGCTAAATCTAAACAATATGTCATTTGTGTTTGGTGGTTGATTTTTCAAGTTACTTCATATTTAAATTGTAAATATCGTTGTCAAGCTCACTCAGGAGACACGGTAGTTCGTTGTGTGTTTGTTGGGAGCATATATGTTAATTTTATTACCCTTTAAAAATTATACAAGCTTCCTGATTGGCCAGTAACCAATGCAAGCGGTACGTACATTTAATCCCAACGGGATGTTCGAAGTTCCATGGGGCGTATGAGAATATCATGTGACAGTTAACCGGTGTGTACAGACATTCTATGGTACACTTCGCAGATTTCCCTTTTACCCATTGCCTCAAACATTTCGTTAAGAATAATAAACCTTCAGACTCACAAACAAAATGAGAACAATATTGTTTCATGAGAATATTCTGAGCACTTGACACAAAACATGCGTATGTGCTCCCAGTGTCCGATTTTCCTGTTGAGAACTAGGATTGTGTTGTGGTGTTTCTGCACTACAGATCTGTTGTAGTTTCGAGAAACATACAACCTTGTTATATGAATTGTCTCGGGGAAGCTTATTAAAGCACTTGTTCAAGTTTGAATTTTGTGTGCTAGATTCTCCAATACACATAACGCACCACTATATCGAATATGCATTTACAAAATTAACTTGTGTCTCACAATAATAACGCAGTGTCATTTCCCAATGCCCTTGAATTGAAGTCTCCCAAATGTTCGAGTTTAATAAAAGAAAAATAACTCTAAATCGTTCAATAATAAAGAAAGATGTGTTTCCTTCAGTTTCTCTAATTATTACTTTTATCAAGGTTTTTCGTCATTGAAATAACGTTTGGGGATTAAATAATAAACCAAACTCGATACAGTGAATGGGCATGGCAATAAAATCACTACACTTTGTTTCAACAGGGTGTTTGGGACTGTACTACAATTCCGAGATTCGAATTCCTTAGGTTCTCAGCCTCATGGATTATGGATCACAGAAGGGTAGAGCTGTACCATATACCCTGCCGAAACACCGCATAACTAATGGGTAAAGCTATGTCATACACACTACAGAAACGCCGTATAACTTAGAGTATTCAACGTATAAACAAAATGTAGCACGCACTAAAATGAGACAACTTTATGAACCCCTGTCTATCAGTATACTTAAGACATTTGCCGTCCCGGACAGGATGATCGCCATACAAAGCATTACTGTATCATAATGCCAATGACTTGGTGTAGAGTAATTTGGACTCTCAGATGAAAGCTTATTGTCACCTAAGTTCGTCAGACAACGTTGTGACATCTGGGATTGAAACTGCAGCTCCGCGATATATGGCCATAACCAATCAGAAGCGACACGAAATTGTTCCTCTTCTCGATGATTAAGAAGAAAAACACCGCACAAGAATCTGCATTAAAAACGTCTTTGTGAACATGAGATATATACGATATCTGAATGTCTGGAATTCACTGCAACTGATGAATATGTTCTTCGATGAAGCATCATCCATGGCTTACTCTTTGGTACGTGTGTATATCTCCTGATGTACGGCGTTGATACGTTGGTATATCTTTTCACGTTCTAGAGTACTTTCTCTTTGTCAGCTGTCGTTAGTTCGCTGATTGGCCATGTCTAAAGTACCTGAACGGCAGTTACAAGTTAACATTTGCATATTTGTATATGAAATACCGACAAAAACAGTACAAAAAACAGTATAAATTCATTCTATGAGTACAAAACAATGGGACAATACACGGATATTTACACCAGTTTCAGACAGCATTCAATTTGCAGAGAAAATGAAGTTATTTTTAAATATGTAAACAATGAGTTCCCATGGCGATTGTATAAACAATGAAATATCCGACAACGATGATTCTGATAACATACCCCTCGGTCGTATGCGTAGAAGACCTTGTGATGGTGCGCTCAGTGGAGATGGTGATTATTCTGGGAATGGTGAATATTCCGAGTCTTCTGATGACGAGAGCCTATTTGACAGCGATGATGATAAACCTTTGTGTTTTTTGAATGTCGGTAAAAAGGAAGTATATTCTGTTTCTGACCATTTGGATGCTACCACTGGTTTCATCCATTTGCGTGGCTGGTGCTGAATGATATCAAACCCTGGCTGGTAAAAATTCTGTCGGTAAACTTGTCTGTTCCTTTAATCGTCACTGGTTGTTTGAAGACGAATAAATGTGTAGTTGATTGTTAGAGTATATTCTTTTCGCAAAATTGGTCATTTTTTATTATTCTTTGATTTTTTAACGTTTTAACCCTTTACCCAATGAATCAACCGCATCCTCAAGCGTAATATGCAAATTCAGCAGTTGAAAACATATTAATTTTCAAAAAATGTCAACAAAATCATATCATGTGACCCTTTGTGGGAACGAGCTCGTGGAGCCCGTTCCAACGAGGGGCCACATGATATGGTTTTGTTGAAACGTTTTGAAAAATTTGAAAAAATGATATTTAAAAGAATACATTTTAATATCGTCTGCGTCGGGTAAAGGGTTAACATCAAGCCTATTATCTCATGAGAAGTGCACACTGAAACTCGTTGAGCCGGATGTTATCGCAGCTTAAAGTAAGAATATAATCCTGCTGTCAAGACTTCTTAATCACCAATGTGAATAGCATCTCGTTATTTTTTTTCGACGTTTGACATCACATTTTAAAGCTGAAGAAAGTGAATTCGCTGTGACGTTTGAACGTCAGGAAAATTAAAATCTCAAAAAGTTAAATAGAAAACTTTAATTTTTTAGAAAAACTAAGTTGTGAAGACGGATTTACTGGATACACCTGGTTAATGGTAAATTTTAGTGTTGGTCCCATGACCTTGCACTGGGAAACCACTGTTTGCACCGGCTTCACTCAGCATTCAGTATTTGCCAAATGAGTGGATATACGAATATACAGGTTCCCTAGGTCTTCGGATCAGGTGTTGTGGGAGTGCCAACTTCTCCAGCACACAGAATTAATACCATAACTGCCCACTGACCATGCATACCCCAAGAGCCTGCTTTCAGAACTACTACATGTATATGCACTGAAGTTTTGCGATTTTTTTCAAATCGTGTCTGGGAGTTTTATAGGTGGATGAATCTGGATTACGGGAGGGAAACAACGGCGAGCAACTGTCAGAATACCAACTCTGCACAGGCATACTAAGCTGCGGTTGAAGTCACCATCGACCTGCAGCATTCCTTAGTACACAGCACCATAGTGCCCCTACCGAACAACCGCCGTGAACTTTCCACGAGTGGGCAATACTTCAACAGACGCAATAGTATTAGATTGCAAACATTATTATAGGAATAATCATCAAAAAAATAATTAATGAAGCACCGCGTACAATTCGGCGCTTCCTTAATTAAAACTTTGCTGATGACGATTTTTATTGCCTGGTAAACTCGTGAGTGGACATCACTGTCTATGTGTGGATTACGACAAATCACGGCGACTGTACTGTATGTAAACTGAAATTAGGTATCTTGTTCAGGGGCATAACGTTCCCACCGCTGCCAGAATCGAACCATCGAACTTTCGGTCTGAAGCCCCATACCCTAACCGCTGCAGGGCTTATATTTCGTCTAAATTTGTGAGAATCCATTTGGATTCTCGTGAAAATGGTTGCGAGAATCCATACCTACCATGAGTGTCCCAGGATCCCATGACGCCACCATGGTCGAACCACTGTTGTATACTGATAACACATGTTAACCTTTTACCCAACACACCTTTTTAATTTTTAAAACTAAATTTGATAATTTTTAAACAATAAATAATAAATAAATGATAAAATAATTTAATTAATTAAATGAACAATATTTACCAATAAAATCTTACAAATATGGCTGTCGTTGGAACCGGCTCAATGAGCCGGTTCCAATGACAGCCATATTTGTGCAATTTTATTGACAAAGAGTCAGGATATTTCATGTCATGTTAGCCTTCTATTGGTTAAGTTGTTTCCGCTGTCTTAGATAAAGGGTTAAATTGATTCAATTCTTTTCACGCGAATCCTAGCAGAGGTGCAGCGAGAATCTACATGGATTCTCGCCTGTTTTATTGCGCGAATCTTTGTGCGAATCGATTCTCGGATTCTCGTCGAAATATAAGCCCTGCGCTGGACCATCGTGCTCCATCTGAATTTGTTTACATTTGTGGGTATGTTTTTTGAAAATTTACATATGTGAGTGCTCGCAAAAATTGTTTTATCATGTGACATGCCCGTTCAATAAAGTATATTTGTGTGTGTCGGGGTGTCCCGGCGTCGCCACCACAAGTCTTGGATTGTGACCGATATAATTGGCAATCGGAAACACTTCAAAATAACCATGCGGTAGCAGTGTATAATGTCTTCACCTTTCATCGACAGTCATCACTTTCGAAATTAATGTACTTTCAGCATAATTTCTCTATATAAGCATCCTCATTTCTTCCAAACTATTCATACCGCACTAGCTGCTGATGAAGCCTTTTTTGTTCATCTTATACTACTCAAAGTTTGCTAAGCACCACATATTTGACACATCAATGTGAAATTTTCTTGTGACACATTTGCGATATTTTTGGTGGATATGATTCAGGCATGTATTGCGATGGTCCCCAGTGTTTACATTAGCTCTCTTGACAGGCAGATCGTTCGTGACAGTCATGGAAAGCATGTACCCCTTGATTTTCATGATGTTTTCGTGTACTGTCATCATGAACATGAGATGTGTAGGGTCTTCATTTCAACACAAACCCTTGTTTGAATATGGTGAATGCAAATGCAAGAAAACATATGTCTGAATCAGAAATGGGACGGGCTGTAGGGATGGGGGAACAAGGGGCTACTCATCGTCAGGTTGGCGAAGCCCTTGTTGTGCACCATACGGTGATCACCAGAGCCTGGGCAAAATTGCAGCAGTATGGGACACCAGTCAGTCGACATGGTGGTGGCAGAGACAGGGAAACATCTGCAGCTGAAGACCGATTTTTGATCATTCAGGCCCGAAGGAACCGCTTTGACACAGTAACCCAGCTTCGCAGTGACCTTCAGAATGCATCCGGGGTAAATGTTTCAACGCAGACTAACCGGGCAAGGTTGCATGAAGGTGATCTCCGATCGAGAAGACCATGTATTCGAATTCAGCTGTCCCAGAACCACCACCAGGCATGATATGAATGGGCTATGGATCACGTTGGATGGACCAGAGAAGATTGGCGACCTGTCCTTTTTACTGATTAGTCAAGGTACTGCCTAGACAACACAGATAGGCGTTAGTTGGTATAGAGAAGGCCAGGAGAGCGATTCTATGCAGCCAACATTGCTGAGCATGACCGCTATAGTGGAGGGTCGATAATGGTCTGCGGCGGCATCAGCTGGGATGTACGTACAGAGCTCTGTGTCCTTGACCGCTGTGCATTGACTGCACAGCGGTATATTGATGAGATCATGGATGCCCACGTCAGATTGTATGGAGGTGCAGTGGGTGATAGATTCATCCTGATGAACGATAGTGCCCGTCTTCATGTTGCCATGCTGTCCGGGAGTACCGACAGAGGGAGGGGATTGAGCGTATGGACTGACCAGCAAGATCTCCTGACCTCAATCCAATCGAACATGTCTGGAATGAGTTGCAGCTTGCAATTTCAGTCCGTCCAGTCCAACCAAGAACTGTCCAGGAGCTTGGTTCCATGCTGGTCCAAGAATGGAACAACATCCCAAAAAGGACCATCTGTAACCTAATTGGGAGCATGCGAAGGCGTTGTCAAGCTGTAATTAACAATAATGGGTCTCATACTCGATATTGAACCCAAATCAGTTCTGTCCGTTAATTTTTTGCCAAATTTGAAAACTTCCCCTTTTACCAATAATATCCATTTTTCATAGTTATCGTATTCAAAAGCTAAAAAATAATGTCAAACACAAACAAAATCTTAATTTCTGTGCTTAAATCATTAAAGATATAATTAAATAAAAATATATATACACTTTTGATAACAATATTTCAACTAAAACGTAAAACAGTTAGATATACTTGAGGCTTAGCAAACTTTGAGTAGTATATTATGCATCACTGTTTCCCATCAAACAGCAAGCTACTGATTTACGTTTTCCACGTGACAACATGAACTCGGTACAGACAAGGTACCCAGTGTTTGCTTTCTTGTGGATTTGTATTCTAAAATTCATAAAAAGGGTGAAGTATAATATCAATAAAACACTTCTAGAGTGGATTTACACTTAATCATTTACCACCAAACAGGATATCAAATTTATTATTCTGATTATTGTTCTTGTTTTATTTTTAATTTTCCAAAAGAAAAACAAACGCGACCATATCAGGACACTCTTCATTGGGACGAGCTCAACGAGCTCGTTCCAATGAGGAGTCACATGATACGGTTTTGACAAAACTTGAAAAATGTTTTTTTGAACTGCTCAAGTTTAAAATTACTCAGGCCGATGCGACCGGTTCGTTAGGTGAAGGGTTAACCCTTTACCTAACGTAACGGCCAAAACCGGCCAGCGCTATTCTCAAAAATCGCCAATTAATTTTCATTATTTTTTTCATTTTTTGTCTCAAAAACACAGGTTATGACCCCTCGTTGGAACGAGCTCGTCGAGCTCGTTCCAACGAGGGGTCATAACCTATGTTTTTGAGACAGAAAATGAAAAAAATTAGTTATTCAAGAATTTTTTTTGCAAGTGTCGTCTGCTTTTCATGTTAGGTAACGGGATAAGCAATAATTCAAATCGGCAGTTGGCGAAAAACGAAACGCAGGCCAATGTGCTGTCGGCTGAATCCTGGAGTCCAGTTTTTGTACCTCTGGTTTAGTTTTTTTGTATTTCTGTTATCTTTTTTGAGTATTGGACACGTTGTAAATTACACGCCGCTGTTCTTCTCACTAGTGGCAACTCTCTCCTTCTAAAGTGGACGCACTTCAGATAGTGTGTAACCTTTTACGCACAATTTCTGTGATAGTAGTCTCGTTTGGCATTCCAGACATAATTGTTCAAGAGGTTCGGCGACACATCTAATAACCCAAGCACTTGTGTCGAGCAAGATGATCCGTCCCGGTCGTACTCGAATGAGATACAGATATAGGTGGTGGCACCTACACACTTTTGGCGGCATGCCTCTGCTGATGCAAGCTCCCATTGTTGTACATTGTTAGCACTGATTACCTGATTGGCAATCTTCTGAAACGTTTCACCGTATGAAACACAACCTACAAGTAACATGAAAACATTGAAATTAAAAGTTCAAATGGAAATGATCAAAATATATAATTTGGTCTAACACTCGGTGATATAACTACTGTGACGTGTTTTTTTTCCATTATAAATAAAACAATATCCGAGAAAGAACTGGCTGGAAATGAACGCAAACAGTGTGTCTGATTGTTCATTGGGGTTTAATGAAACTTTTAGCGGTCCAGTTCGTATTGTGTAAGACAGTTTTAGTGACAGAGAGAGCCCGAGCCTTTGAACCCGTTGAGAAACACCGAGTACAGCAAGTAACTGTGGGGGCTATCCAGCTTATCGCCCTGGCAATAGTAGGACCAGTATCCGTTGTATGCAAGTGTACCGCCGTTGTGCACAACGCCTGAGTAAGGGGTACCGTCGTGTGTGCACCGCATATTCGATCAGAATGAAGTGTCTTGCGCAAGGCCACATATCACATGTAATGGAAATCACAATCCCAAATCTTTCTCACTTCATATGTTACCCTTAAGGATAACACAATGCGTAAATCGATGATCGATTCGCATTCAGGCCAAGAGTAATCAAAAAGAAAGGGCTAATCATTTCGACCGGATTGCGCCAGGGTCCACATCCATTCGATGCCGACTTTTTTCACACAACACTGCAGAATCTCACCCTATGCGATATAAGGGTGAGGAAATTCACTCTAGATGTTATGTTCGTTTGTGTTTCCTTGTTCCATCTTCATTTCGTAATATTTCAAATGTTCATCCCGGATATGGTGTATATGTGTGTCGTGAGCCGATCGGGATCTCATCGATACAAATACCAATTTGTAATACCATGCACATGCGCATGGCAAGTCGTCCAGGAAGTCAGAAATGGAGCTCAATTTATGAGAGGGTGGAGACGAGCAGCCTTTACAAAGAACATGGCCAGTGGAGAGACCTCAGCAAGTCTCAGTTAAGAACTACTTTAACACTTTACGTCACGTATCTGAAGCATCCGTCCTCATAATATACAAATTCAGCAGTAGAGAAAAACTATTTTCCAAAACATTAAACAAAATATATCGTGTTACCCATCAGTGGAACGAGGGCATCGAGCTCGTTCCATTGAGGGTTCACATGATTTGGTTTGTTTAAAAGTTGAATATAATATTTAAAATAATAAATATTGATAACCACTGCGTCGTGTAAAGGGTTAAGACAAGATGTAAGTAAATTTAACAAGTCCAATCCGGTGTGCACAAATGTCTGCGTAAGTTAATCATACAGCCGTATATGGGTCAAGGATTAAATTAAGCTCGAAATCCTTCACAAATACAAGATATACTCATTGTAAAATGGGGGTGCGTCAGTCCTCGTCAGATCACCGAAGTTAGGCAACGTCGAGCCCGTTTAGTCCTCGGATGGGTGACCGTCTGAGCGATTGATTCTGAGTCCCGCGTTGTGTTCTTGGGCAAGGCATTTAACCCCGATTGTTCACATGAGGGCACGATGACGCAGTGTACTAAGGCGTACTGCACGTCGATGGTGCGCATGTCTTTAATCAATATAACCCTACGTGTGCTACAGTGCGGAGTTAAGATGTTTGGGAGCTGGCAGCTGCTAGTCGTTGCTTGGTGGTTCTCTCCGGGTACTCCGGTTTCCTCCACCCGTAAAACTGTCAGGGTCATGATTAGCCATTGTGGATAAGTATGTGACATTAAACACCAAAAAATAAAATATAAATAAATAAATAAATAAATAAATAACTAATTGTAAATGGTGATGAGTAAAGATAATACGCAGGTCGTTAAAGGTGAAGGGGTTAGCAGTAATTTTTACCATTTTTCATCAGATAAATTGTCATCTTGTGCTGCCACAATGGTCTATTGAATGGATTGTATTTTTCCCCGACATCTAATAATTTCAGATTAAAGATGCATGTACATGTATTTATCTTCAGCAACGCTCAAAGACATAATCTTTAGCTTTATATACTGGGTCAAAAATGAAAGTATGATAGAAACAAAAGTGAAAAAATAGGATACAGGATGAAATAGTTTCTAATGTTCCATGTTTGTGGACAAGAAGTCGTGCAAAGAGTTTAATTTATGACATGTTGTCCACCTAACCGTATACAATTTTGCTACGGGTTTAAAAATAACACGGGCTACCCGAGAATGTCAAATTGAATGGGTGACCGACG
This sequence comes from Pictodentalium vernedei, assembly GCA_031216915.1. Taxonomy (NCBI): domain Eukaryota; kingdom Metazoa; phylum Mollusca; class Scaphopoda; order Dentaliida; family Dentaliidae; genus Pictodentalium; species Pictodentalium vernedei. The sequence continues at coordinate 376,898,162 of CM062293.1, forward strand.
ATTTTTTTTGTGTTATGTTGTGTTAAAGAGCCTGGGTTATTGAGACAACACGCTAGTTTCTGTCTTCCGACATCTTAAAAAATGCCAAGGTAAACCGAAAATCAGAGGTTGTGTGCCATTGGTATGCATGAGGCTGGGATACTTCCAGATGAGCTCGCTGCTGAGTTCTGAGTCAATGTGGCCACTATTTACCATCTCATTGGAAGGTATAGAACAACTGGATCTACTGGTGACTGACCGCGTTCAGGCTGACCAACTGTTACGACCCCTGCACAAGACCAACACATCAGGACGTCTCACTTGCGGGATAGCTCTTCATTCCGGCGACTAACAAATCAGTGCACAAACTGTACACAACAGACTCGCTGAACACGGCATCCGAAGTATGCGTCCATACCACGGGCCAATCCTTTCCCAACGTCATCGTACCGTCAGAATGGACTGGGTACGGCTTCGTTGGAACACAGTTCCTTTTAGTGATGAATCATGAATTTGTCCACGGCGCGCTGATGGCAGGGCAAGGGTGTATCGCCGACAAGGAGAACGATTTTCTGATGCCTGCATGCGGGAATGCGACCGTTTTGGGGGAGTGTAATGTTTTGGGCAGGAATTTCCTTGCACCATCGAACGCAGTTGATCTTCATTGATGGTAATCTGAATAGACAGCGATATATGGACGAAATTCTTAACGTTGTTGTTGTCCCGTTGTTCAACACTAACGTTGGATTGCAGTTATTCCAACAAGACAATGACCGATGTCACGTGTCGTGACTTTCTTGAGGAGCAGAGCATCGAACTTCTTCCCTGGTCCCCATTTTCGCCAGATTTGTCGCCAATCGAGCATCTTTGGGATAAATTGGGCCGTCGGGTACGACTTCATGATCTTCAGACGTTAGGTGATTTACGTAATGTTCTAAGGCATGAATGGTACGCAATACGACAGGGTGACATCCAGAGACTTATCAGGTCCATGCGCCGTCGATGTCTTGGCGATGTCTTGGCATACAAGAGGCAAACGGTGACCATATACGCTATTGTGAACTTTTCATTTCACACCATTTCTGAATTAGGACGTCCTGACGTGACGCTGGCAACAGTAAGAACATGAAATTATGCAAATTCGTACAGCTAGCCTCGACATATGAATTTAAAATAATTTGTTTGGGATTAAAGTCGATAATACTAAAAAAATTGCTCCTCAAATTTGTTTATACTTTCTTGTTTTGACTCAGTATATTTTTATTTTTATTTTTGTTTCATTAGAGAACCTCTTTGCCTCACATCAAGGGGAACGGCCATCAAACTCGAGCTCTTCAAGTCTGAGTTGAAGGGGAGTCAGCAACAACAGTCCACTGTTGCATTTTACAGAAGCTTCCAAATTAGATCTAGCTATGAACACTGATTGTGCTTGTGCCTACACCGGCGAGTCCTGCCCTTGTTAAGAGAAGGGGCAGACACTTATTATGGGGCTTGTCATTTTCAGGCGAGCGGTCGTCTTCGCCTTCAGTTCAACGTATAAACTCAATTTTCTGCACGCGTTAAACGGCCTCACCACGGCATATTCCGCGGGCGACGACAGTTAATGTCATGCTTGACATTTGAGGTGCAGGTATCGAACTCTTAACAGAAAGGTAGGGCCCGGCGAATCACGATATTTCTCTCGAATCGAATCACGACTCGAATCGAGTAAAACTTACGAAACCGAATCAGATCTCGAATGGAATCCACTTTTCAATTATTACAATACTACGGCCTACTGGTGCGGTCAATCTCCATCGTGACATTTCAATAGACATACTATTAGAAAATTGACAGGAATCACAAAAGTGGTCGAAGAGAAAGCATTTATCGTCCTTTGAGTGCAACAATGTGTCATTTGCAATGCCAAACCATGCAGATGGTGCCTTGGTGCACGTAACGGACGATATATTTTGCAAACGAGCCGTTACGCAATCTCCACTTTCATTTCAAGTGCCATTTTTATGAATTTTTGCAACTGAGTTTGAGCTACCTAGTTAGACTAGATACGTCCAATCCCATTCATCAGAAAACTGCAGGGTGAATTATCTGCAAAAAGTCGACAATAAAAAAAATGTATGAAATCCAAAAACTCTCCAGAATTAGATTGTTTCGAATAATCGAAATGGTTTCGAATCGAATCGAATAAGTGACAAGATTCGAACTCGAATCGAATCTCGATTGTTCGCCGAACCCTACAGACATGACATGACATCGATTGATTTCACCCTTGAAACATCTGTTCAGTCATGTCAAATCATACGTTTTTTCCCGGTTACGACAGCTTAAGCCTTTGAATCCTGGTGGTATCTCCCATGTCAGTTCAATGGAAACAATTGGAAGAGTCCATATTTATATCTGGGGTAGAACAATTAATATTTTCAACGTGCAGCCTTAGGGCTGCACGTTGAAAATATTGATTGGTCTACCCCACACTTTAACTTAGCAGCCATCCTACTTAATGAAAGTATGATACATCATGTTACTGGGCCGTAAAAGTGGCCTCTCTTGTTCATTGGGTTAAATGCTAAATTTTGTTTGCGTTTTTTTTTTTTTTTTTGACTGCGGCAGCTTGACGTATAAAATATTCCGGCCAAGCAAATCATACGTTCTTTGAAAACGTAACAGATTGCTGTTTGATTTCTTTCTGTTTAAAAAAATTATATTGATATCTTCAATGACGCACAATTTGTCACAAACGTTCAGCACAGTTAACCCTTTACCTAACCTGAAAAGCAGACGACACTTGCAAAAATAATTCTTGAATAACTAATTTTTTTCAGTTTTGTCTCAGAAACATAGGTTATGATCCCTCGTTGGAACGAGCTCGACGAGCTCGTTCCAACGAGGGGTCATAACCTATGTTTTTGAGACAAAAAATGAAAAAATAATGAAAATTAATTGGCGATTTTTGAGAATAGCGCTGGCCGGTTTTGGCCGTTACCTTAGGTAAAGGGTTAATCATTTCAACCGGGCAGTGATGCCTGAAGGATTTTTCAATTACGAACGGTAAAGTATATTTGTCCGTGCATGCAAACCCGGATACAAGGCGACTATCGAAGCAAACATCATTAGCGAATGGAAACTTTGAATGTCTATTACAAAATCGATACAGTTTTGTTGATAGGTGCGGAAACGTACTAAACAGGCATTGTGAACCAGACTGCTACTCGACATATGCAGTGAAGAGAAAAAACATATTTTTGTTAAAGAAGAGTACAAACTAGCTCCTCCTTGTCAACACAATATGAATCTCGTGAGCCTTGTCGACATTTTAGATATATATAGAATAAACATATAGTGTTTTCAAATTGAAAAAATAAAAATTTTGCGAGTAGAATTAAGAATTAAACCGACGCGCCTCTGGTGAGTCGGTTTAATTCTTAATTCTACGTGTAGAATATATTTTTTGTTTGAAAACACTATACGTGTATTTTGTTTATCCCATAGAACCACTACGCATTTTCAGAAGCTGATTTCCGCATGTGTAAGACATTTTGGAATCGAACGCTGACACGATCAAGCTGACTGATCCGGATCGCATTTCAAAAATTCGCCGGCGGAATGATATACTGAGGGTAAAAAATAAAATTCCACATCAAAGTTACAAAAATTACATGAAGTAAGAACATCTTTTAATTTCAGTTGGTAATATATACCAAACAAAATAACACGTGAATTCAACTTCCAGGGACGTAATATAGCAAGAAGTTCTTCGTTGACCTACGGTTTGTGCATACAGCCGACGACGCGTGTGTTAGTTTATTTACGCTTCCCTTATTTGGATGTCGTACTGGCACATCGAGCATATTTACATCCCATAATTAACACTTCACAACTGACATGTACGCATTTCAAAAGCGAGTTTCATTTATTAAATACTTTTGTTAATTAATTATGAGTCTTGATTTCATTGTTCAGGAGACAGCTTACATAAGCTTCGGCTTGCTGCTGAATCCACTTTCTAATACTGTATCTCAGCATGCTGTTCTATACCTTGTATATTTATATGCAGTATTGAAATAAAATAATGTTTAAACTATTAAATATTTTTGTTAATTAATTATGAGTCTTGATTTCATTGTGTGATCACAATGCACGTCTTACATGCGATATATATTCATATACAACTCATTTCATAACCTCTTAATGACGATCGTCGCTCTCGTTTCTACAGATCTCTTACAAGCATAAAACATATAACGCGACCTTTTACATGGAACGCCAAATGTCACCTTAGTATAATCCGTTTCCAACTTCCTACTATGGGGATAAATTGTTCGGGAGTTCAACCAATAGGAAAAACATATTCAGGTACTAGGTGAATAAAGCAACAAATTATCCAAGGCTTTTATTAATCGCATAAAGGCTCATTTATGAGATAAAAATGTAATATCTATCATATATTCAAGCTCTGGTGATACTGAAAATTCAATTCAAATATTTTTCTTGCTTCAAGATCGAAGAAAGAAAACATTTTTTTTTTAACCCTTTACCCAACGCAGACGATATCAAAATTTATTATTTTAAAAATAATTTTTTAAAATTTTTAAAAAGATTTCAACAAAACCATATCATGTGACCCCTCATTGGAACGAGCTCAATGAGCTCGTTCCATTGAGGGGTCACATTAATATGGTTTTGTTGAAATATTTTGAAAAAAATATTTTTTTTCAACTGCTCAATTTGCATATTACGCGGGCGGATGCGGGCGATTCCTTAGGTAAAGGGTTAAAGTGGAGACATTTCACATACACTGTTGTTATTTTTTAATCACACTGACATACTGATTTCTCATCACCTAGAATTTTCGTTATGAAATAGGTTTTCAATACAGTTATCAATTTTGAAATTATCAGACGAGCGAGGACAGTCAAATAAGAAGCAAGTAATTGTTGAGGAAACACCTATGACATCAAATGAAAATAAAGTAAAGTTTCTTTTTGCTACCTTTAATAAACGTAAACAACAGACAGCTCTCGGAGCTGTCTATTGTCTTCGTTTATCAAAAGTAACAAAAATTAAACTTGGCTTTCTATGGCAAGCCAGTTAGAAGTACCTAAAGTTCATATGGAAATCAATCAATACAGCCGCAAGACCAAGTTCCGCATCTTTAACAACAATTTGAAGGCCACTCTTCTCTATGGAAGTTAGTGCCGGAGGGTTACCAAGACTGATATGGAAACACATCTAGTTTTCACCATGAGTGCCTCAGGAAGATCAACTACTGTAACAACACATTCGCTAAACAACGAGCCAAAGTGGTCAATACTTGTGGTAGTAGGTGCAATACCGATGGATATTCTACAATCAATTCTTTTCCTGCATATCAGTATCACATCAACCAACACTAAGTACGCATGAACTTGGGCTCTTTGTTAAGCGAATATGTTCTTACAGTAACTTGCATGTTTCTATTCTTCCCGGGAAAAATACCAAATCCCACCACGTAAACTTTTATATTAATTGAAACAACAGTGTTTGTATTATATGTCACGATGCGTACATTTATAAAATGAAAAGATAAATAGTTTACATAACATTAAAAGATGGTGATATATACCATGATCTTCAGATTATTAAGAGTCGCTATTATTTCTTTCTCGATTTTTCTGAGCAGCAGCCAAACATACGTGCGAATCTGTTTTTGTTTACATGGGCATCGGTGGGCGGTACTTCCACGGTCAATTTTATCACCGAAGCGGAATAGAAAACGAAACAGGGCCTTTTTCATTTTAATAACATAATAATATACTATTTCGAGTTATGTATGCTTTATTAACATGAGGCAATGCATGTTTGTTAATTTTTAGTGTCTTATGGGGTAAACTCATTTAAAAACGAAATAAATAATTGCTACTTTCATTTCACTCTTCGCGAGACGACGTGCGATTGTGGACGTCACAAAAGGTCAACTTGGATGTAGTTCCACTTTAGGTGTACATTTTAACTATTGAAATCCCATTGCTGGCGTGTTCACCACACTTGGTGTGTAAAGCTAAAAGTTATGTCATAGGCGTTTCATATTTAGTAGAATAGGTAATCAAGGTATAAATGCCTTTTTCTTAATTTTGAACTGTTTCAACAAAGAATAATAGTCAAATGTTCAAACTGATTAACCCTTTACCTAACCTGAAAAGCAGACGACACTTGCAAAAATAATTCTTGAATAACTATTTTTTTTTTCATTTTTTGTCTCAAAAACGTAGGTTATGACCCCTCGTTGGAACGAGCTCAACGAGCTCGTTCCAACGAGGGGTCATAACCTATGTTTTTGAGACAAAAAATGAAAAAAATAATGAAAATTAATTGGCGATTTTTGAGAATAGCGCTGGCCGGTTTTGGCCGTTACGTTAGGTAAAGGGTTAAAAAAGAAATAAAAAGCCAGCTTCTGTATCTTTATACTACTCTACAGCCAAATGTCTGAAATTTGTGAATTGATGCAAGCATCAATGATACAACTTCACAAAAAAATTCGAAATTTCAATCTTTATATGAAATTCTCATTCAGTGGTGTTAAATTTCCTGGCAGCGTTGATAAACTAAGGAGAGCTAAGTTTCCTGCAAATTTCTTCCAATGACAAAACATGTTAGCCATGACAGTTGGTGAATAAGTGCCCCCCCCCCCCCACACCCAAGTACACGCAAAACAAGGGAATTAAAAGGTGACATAAACGACCGCACGTGGCGACAAACGATTCTAAAAATAAACTACCGATCTCTATACAACTCGATTACAGTTAAAACTAGCAGTCCTGTCAGGAACTGTACGCATATGTAGGCTTAATTGCGCGTAGGAATTGCGCAATTGCCATATCCAATGGCATCCAAAGCACGGTAGGTTCTCCTGGTTACTCATAGCAAACACAGGCAATGTTTCTGCCAATGGACCTCCGGGATACCCGGAGGTCCATTGGCTGAAACATTGCTTGTGCACAGGCCATATGTACAGAATTGGATAGCCTTACTATGGTCATAACGCGTAGATTAAGGCGCCGATCGACGTGCTATTGGTGCGCATTTCATGACAGGACTTCTAGTTTTAACTGTACATGAACGTACAGTGGTCACAAACAGAGAAGTATCACTCCCGCCGACATCTTACCGGGGCGAAAATTTTGCTGCAAATACACAATGCTCAACAATAACTGTTTTCCCGATCGTTTTAGAATTTCCAACGCTTCGCAATCACTGATTGATAAAGAAGTAGTATTTATCTTACAATAAGAATATATTTCTCCCAATACAAGTAAAAACGTCAAGAAACACAAATCGGCACTGAGGGTAGCAACCGCGCATGCTATCGCTCGACCCAGAAATAGAAAAGTAATTGACTGACAAATAAATCACGAACTCAGCGAAATTAAACTAGATCTTGTTGTACTAAGATGATATTTTTATATAGACCAACCATGCGTTAAAGCTGAAAAATAAAACATAGAAACACACCGCTGGAACAGTCCTTTTAACTAAGCGATTATAGTACAAGCGGAACCGCTTAAGAATGTAATACCACGACGTCATGATTTGCATGCATTAAAATTCAATTTATAGACGCTGAAACGTTGTCAAAATGTACGCAAACAAGTGACGAAAGATAGAGGAATAGGATAAATTGGTCCCGACCTCGCCCCTGAGCCACATATCTCATTTATTACCCAAAGACGACGTTCGACTTCAACACACCATCTCGGAAACACACATGGCGGTAATAACCTATATGTATATAATTTATGACTGTAACATGTGCTTCGCATAAAAATGGAAAGTCTATAAATTCACATCAAAAGATGGCCTATAACTCAGAAACGCTAAGAAGTGTTATGACACGCCAACAACACATACCCGTTGAATTGTTTGATCTACTCATATACACAATTTCAAGACAATCGGATTAAAGGACGTATCTTTTTGAGGAGGATGTTCAGAAGCAGTGAAAAATATGATATTTTTTTGGAATGAGTGATTACACTGAAACTGCAAAGGCCTGTAACTCAAAAATGTTATGAGATATTATTCCGAGAAAAGAATATATACCTCTCAAATTTAACGATCTGTTCATGCAGTACATTTCAAGACTGTGCAAGACAGGTGTCTTTTGGGTTGTTGTAATGGAGGCATAAGGGGGTAATTCAAAAAAGCTCTAACTGGTTAAAGCTAAGACGCTGATTCAAAAATGTGTACCCCGTAGAATTTGAAGTTCCGTCAATGTGCAACGCTTTATCGAAAAATGACATTGGGGGGGGGGGGGGGGGTCATCGTGTTTGGAAGGATAAAAGGTCGGTTGTTTTCGAAAAATCGCCAATTCATAAATTCAACTATTCAAAGATCACAACAAGTAATAGATATCTGAAAAATTCCCCCGCGTAGCAGAAAGAGGATGTTGAGCCTTATGCGCATTCCAAATTTCATCGAAACCGGACAGTTTTCCATTTTCCCGTGACGAAACCAACGGTAGTCCATGAATCGAAATCGGATTTATTTATAGAACATAAACTTTCTGGTAAAAGAAGTAAGAGTGCGCGAAATTTCAGGATTTCAAAACAAAAACAAAATCCCAATACTGGAGGCGAAAAACGAATAAATCTTGAAGAGAGTCCGAGGGGGAGAAGATTAAGAGGTAGGGTCGCTATTTTGAGAAACGCACCAGATATAATAGATGTCTTGTAATGTACGTCATTTTAAAATGAGGGAATTGATATTCTGGGCTGTATTAGGGATCTGACATGTTGGACTCCAAGGACGATAAATCTGGAAGGCGTGAAAGTATTCTAAATTGAAAACGTGTGTTTTCTAGATACTTCAATATTTTACCGATTTTTGAATAAAGCTACCATTTTCCGGATTTGTTCAGTGCTGTATTAGTTAGAATCGTTGGAGTGTGACGCTTTTGAAGTGCTTGAAAGGTAATTAAATTATAAGGTGCCAATATAAAATTATTTCTAGTTTCTCGGATATATATGGCTACGAAGACATGTACAGTGAAAATTGTTTGTCAGAAATCTGGTTGTCGCTAAAGGGTTACCGTTTTCATGAACTGTAAAATCGATGCGTCTGTGTGAATTAATTCCGACAATGACGACAGAGGATGTTAGTTTTAAAAGAATGAAAATAGTAAAAACATCACGGTGAATAAAAAAAATAAATACTAAGCAGATCTGATTATCATCCAACACTCACCCCCATCCGCCTGCATATTGGAAGCAATTCACTCGCTCGCTCGCTCGCTCGCTCCCTCACACAGTCATCCCTCACATTAAGCACCTACTCACAACTCGGTAAACATACATAAGACGTGACTGCAACATAACTGATCCATCTTTTCTTTGCTCCCAAACGCCGAAAACGTATTAGCGCGTTGCGGCGAGCTTCCATGCTTCTGAATAAGTAATTCGTAAGACAATATTACCAAATGCTCCCAAGTGACTTGTTGGCATCCCGGTTACGACACCAGCTCCGACATCGATTCTTGGGCAGATATCACAGCAAACCTCCCAGGAACCAATATTTGGTATGGTATCATGAATGAAAAGTAAGGAGAACATTTTCTGGAACTGTGCCAACCAATTAGATTCAGTCAAAACTTAACTAGAATTTCAAAAAAAGCAGAATTTAACAAAATCACTGCTAAGATAGAGTTTTGACTTTTAAATAGAACAAGAAATTAAAAAAGAGACACTATTAAAGATCAATAATATAATTTGATGCCTACGAGAAACGAACAGGCAGTTAATCTGCACATTTTTCTCGACAATGAAAATTGAAAATTCACAGCATATCTTGATAATTATTACAAAATTAAACAAGTGTTAATACTGAAAAGTTGATACCGTATTACCGTGTTCGCGTATGGTAAACACAATAACGTTTGGCGAAGTGAAATCTGTTGCTCTGTGACTGCAGTCACAGCACAGCAGATTTTACGTCATCAGACGCCACTAATATGACGAGTTACGCGTTTGACTGACTTAATAAATTGAACTGAATTGTGACGTTTTTTCTGACGTTCCATCAACTCATTTGCGTACAGATAAGTGACAGAAAGGTGCAGTGCATTTATCTTCTTGGGCATGAAATGACGCTCTCTTGTTCTATCGTAATTTTATAAAAGACTCCGAAAATAGCAACAAAAGACTCTGTGTCATGTGAATAGAGCCGCAAAAAAATTTCGTTTATTTGGAATACTGTACCAAAACGGATGACATTTTGGACAGTTCTCCGAATGGCATTGACTGGAATATTTGAATACACTAATCACATCGGTATCAATCACATTCGGATCATTAAAACAAAGGCTAATCGAGATTGGACATGTACACAATAACCGCTATCTTGTGCTTGACAACATAGTGTAGGTCTATTTTGAAGCCCCAATTGTATTGGCATGCTTCTTACCATATTGCACAACACAGCAGCCGCGGACTGGTCACTTCCACGGGTGGGTAATAATTCCACGGACGCAATGCTTTTAGATTCCAAGCACAAAATAAACAAATAATCATCCAAAATTTAATTAATGAAGCATCGGGTATAACCTGGTGCTTCATTAATTAAAAATTTGCAGTGGGTGATTTTTATTACCTGATAAACGTATGCGTGGACATCACTGCCCACGCGTGGATTACAACCATGTCACAGCGACTGCACTGTTTATACTGACATGATAAATGATACGTACTCTTCACGCATGAGTGATCTCCGGGATTGTAACTATATCCTCGCTTGCAGCCGCACATTCCTTCTTTGCATTCGGTATTCACATCGAAGCATTCCGTCGATGAAATGCACTCACCAGATAGATGACCTGTAAATAAAACAGCACAATAGTAATTTCACAATAGTAAATCAGTTGTCAAAAGAAAAATATATTAATAATAATGTTTGTTTTGGAGTTTTTGTTTTTGCTTGCTTTTTATTTTATTGGAGGAGGGAAGTCGTTACGCTTCGTTATTGTTTCAACGAGATTGATTAGCAGTCTGACACAGTTATGGAACGTTCGTTACATCAAAAATGAAAGATCTGTCTTTCCTGACCATCCCTCCGAAAACTAAATTTGAAGAAAAAAACAGTATAACACGAGTTTTGCCCAATAAGATCGAACCTTAGAGGGCGAACATCGATTCTGATAACAATGGTCCTATGCCACCAGCGTAAGCACTGTGCGCAAAAGTAGTGCAAGTATACTCAACACGCTGAAACTTGTCTGGTCTGAAACAGTTACTCTTATCATACAAAATGCACATTCTAAATAGTGACACTAAAACATAATTCTACTTGGCTTCTAATGACTTGTATATCAACACTATTTCACAAAATTTTGGACATTGCTGACACATTTCTTACTTTCCTGAAATAAGAAACAGACCCTCAAAATATCTTTCACCCCTCCCCCCCCCCCCCCAAAAAAAAAACAAAAAAAAAAAAAAAAAACAATCACTCGTCCCTACCTAATTTGAATAACTATTGTTTTCATGTTTTGCATCAAAAACAAAGCTTATGACCTCTCGTTGACGAGCTCAACGAAGGGTCATACGCTATCTTTTTAAAACAAAACATGAAACAAATAATTAAAATTGAATGGTGAATTGTGTGAATAGAAATAGCCGGGTTTGGTTGTTAGGTTGGGTAAAGGGATAATGTAAAACTATCGTGTAGTTTCCAAGTTGTATTTTTTTATCTAAAGTTGTGTAGAATGTGGTAGCTTCCCAGCTTCGCTCATGCTGAAATGTAGATGACTTCTGTAGAGCTGTTATTAAACTTGCTTAACAAATACATTGTGGTAGCAAGACAACACTTATCCGCCTGCAAAATGATTTACCGTTGGCAACGGGTATATACAAGACCTCTTGTCTTGTATTTTTGAGCCTCAGTGTACCATTTGACATCAATGGTCACTTTATTCTACTACAACGCTTTGACGATATATTAGACCTACCTGGGATTGCTTTAAACTGGTTTGTAAACAATCTTGATGTTCGAAGTCAGAGTTTACTTGTCGGCGACGAACGAACTGAATATTTCACCTTTCGGCGTGGTGTCGGACAGGTATCCGTGTTAGGATCCATCCTGTTCATCATCTATATTTTACCACCAAGAGAATCATGTTCCACAGTTTTCCTTTATGCAGATTACACACAACTGATACACATTTCCAGCAGTGCAAGGAATCCCAATATGTGCGATGGATAGAGCAGTACGTTTTCATCATTAAACTGTGACTGATGACTAACTTTATCATAATAAATCATGACGAAACTGAACTGATCTCTATTGCGGAACAGCTAACCAACTTTCAAAAGTGTCGAAATTCAAACTCACAATTCACAGTTTTCAGGCTATATAAATTATTCGGCGTCAGGGGTACCAGAATCTTCAGATAGCTGCTACATCGTTAACATTAACAATAGGCCGTCGACTATTTCTTTAACCCTTTACCCAACGCAGACGATATCAAAATTTATTATTTTAAATATAATTTTTTTTAAATTTTTCAAACAATTTCAACAAAACCATATCATGTGACCCCTCGTTGGAACGAGCTCGTTCCAACGAGGGGTCACATGATATGGTTTTGTTGAAATTTTTTGAAAAATAATATTTTTTCAACTGCTGAATTTGCATATTACGCGGGCGGATGTGGCCGATTCGTTGGGTAAAGGGTTAATGTGTAAGAGATCGATTTTGTTATCATTCCAAATCGTTTCATTTGTTTATTTCCTGGTCATTCGAGGTAAACGTTAATTTTATTTTGTGCTGTATTTGTTTTCATTTCAGTCGATTTTCGGGAATTTGTTTCATGATAATCCGCGAGCTTGATTAATCATAGGGTTCAGGTAAATATGTATTATGTGCACGTTGTACTAGTACAGAATATTTTATTGAAATAAGACTCGTTTGGGAGGATGTATAGCTACGACTCGCGCTTGCGCAACTCGTAGATATACTTCCCCCATAAACGAGTCATGTCGCGTTGTATACAAGCACAATTAGCACATTTATCTACCCGTTAGTCTCAAAACCCATAGCTATGACTTTTCTCAAATAGTGTTAACAAAAAAAAGCACTCAACTGATCAAAATATTAGGTCGCCATTTTCAATTCTCTCAACCGCAGGTGATGAAATTCATTCAACATGAATGCAATTGTACATGGTGATGAAATGTTATCAAACTCTGCCCAAGTTTCCCTTTTCCACCGGGCAATGATATTTGTGTATATTGATCTGCCATGGCAAATACCACGCGTTTTCTGTCTGAATGACATATCGTGACATTGGGCTGGAAAGGTCTTGCGATTTGCTGGTGCAGGCGATCGGGTTTGACAAATTTGTAACTTTGAATTTAACTTGAGGGCGCATAAGGATTTTTGTTTACATTGTTCTGTCATGGCAAATACTAAGCGTTTTCTCCCCCGTTGGACCGCAAATGTCTTGAGATTTGCTGGTGCAGACGATCGGGTTTGACAAACGTGTACCGTCGGATTGAATTTAAGGTGCTGTGTTAGTAGGAGAAATTTGTTTACTTTGAAATTTTCACCTCTTAGATTCCATAAATTCAAATTAAATATACACAAATTATACATTAAAATGAAGGTTGTGGTGTATAGAATACGGAAACTATATGCAGTCAACTCACACAGTTGATAGCAGGCACCAATGGTTCCTGGAAGTCTGCTACCGTATTCGTGCCAGAACTGATAATACAAACATTTTTCAGGTGAACATCTCGTGGCCAAGTGTCCCTCAGATATCCTTGGACAGTGCAAGGAAATCAAAATTTTTCAAAACGAAGCGACAGAGCTGCGTGTGGGGTACATTCCAAAACCCTCGGATCTGTTTTGTTTTCAGTTTGTTTACATTTCGGTCAAAGGTCATCGAAGCCGAAAACCATCGATCCACAATGCCGTCTAAAATCAAATAATGAGACAGATCGCCTCCACACTACCCACTCTTATTATATGGAGACTGTTCAGTTACCATATTATTTTCATCATATCACGACACCTGTTTGAATATCTTATTACGCGATTGTTTTTTTCGATGAAAATTCGTATCGCGTTCTTTGAGCGTGTTTGTCGGCCATGGAACCCATCTTCAATAAAAATGCAGACGGTGTTGTCCTTTTCCAAAATGCAGCCTGTCGCCGCATCGTAAAGTGTTTTGAATGCCTAGCTTTGTTCTTGAATATATGAAACACATTTGGCCTCGAGATGTTCCTGAAATATTATTTTATAATCAGTTCTGGTACGAATAGGGAAGCAGACTTACAGGAACCATTGGTGCCTGCTGTCAGCTCTGTGGGTTGACTGCATATATTTTCCGTGTTCTACACATCACAACCTTCATTTTGGTGTATAATTTGAATATATTTAATTTGAATATAAGTAATATCAGAGGTGGGAATTTCAAAGTCAACAAATTTTTCATACTTATCAGGGACCGATCAGGACTATTTAAAATACGCTCTAGCTTCGGAGCCAATTTTTTCAATTCATGCGCCAGATTTCAATTTACGGAGTCATACTGCTGTTTGTAACACACACTGCAAGTATGTAATAGCTCTCATCATTCTCATTTAGTACACTATAGCAAACATTAATCTTCACTGTGGTTTCTGATCAAGTCTTGGCTGCCTATTTAGGCAGCCAAGACTTGATCAGAAACCACAGTGAAGATTAATGCTTGGTAATTAAGACTTGAAGTATTAACTTAAGCACTCTACAACAATGATAAATGATAATCATATATATAACACATGTAAGAGTGTCTCTCTCGATTATCCATCGAAAGAATATCAAAATATGATCTGAGAAGTTACGCGCCAACTGAGAAGCCTATTTCTGAGATTTAAGAGCCAGGTCCTGATGTTTCAGAACCAAATACGCACTGGCGCATGCCCAGGTCGGTCCCTGCTTATGTGATGTTTGGTGTAATTACCAAATGTATTTTTGCCCGGATATTTGTGAGCGTTGTTAACCAACATCTACAGTAATGTCCGTCGTTATTATTTGTCAGACGGATAGAATCGAATACGTAAGTGTGTAGGAACAATTTGGACGCCGAGCCATACGAATCGCCTTGTATTTACGAAGCAAAACACTGTACGGGTTTGGCTGGGAGTATCTCGGAATTAAGAAACATATTCTTATTTTGGCCGCTACATCGATAAATAATGTTAAATATCTGTAACTGCCGATGTTGCCGAGGTACATTCTATAAACCGGGAAAAGAGGTAAACTATCAAAGTTTGGCACTACCGCATTATGCTTTATTCGAAATTCAGTTCGAAAAATGTTCTAAGTTTTGAAAGTTGCTTTATGAGAAAACGATTTTCGGCATGATTAATGTCATTATTGCGTTTGGGTTTCATTTGAAATTCTGATTGAAGACAAATGACACACTACGACAGAAATATCGTATTTAAAATGTCAGTCATATTATATAGATCAATATATATGCACGTTTGGGTGGTTTAATCAACTAGTTTGGGTTGAATTATTGATTTTAAAGATGCTCCACCCATGATTGATCATGTGACACAAACAGCTGCCAAAATCTCTCCCTATAACATGTGCCGTGCAATTCGAACCGTCGCATTGACTGTGGGTTATTTCTGGCGCATTCTGAGCGTCTGATGTAGCCGTATAGTGCTGCGTAAAAGTTTTCTTCTAAGAGTCTGTTGTAGATGTATAGATTTGTGCGAATGCCTTTTAAGAGTCTGCTGTAGCTGTAGAGAGTTGTGTGAAAACATTCTAAGAGGAGAGGTAACTGCCTAACTGAATATATACTGTGTCAAGAAAGTATAATAAACTTTGAGGAGCACCATTTTTAATATTATTGACTTTAATCCCAAACAAATTATTGTAAATTCATATTTCGAGTCTAGCTGTATGAATTTGCATAATTTCATGTTCTTGCCAGCGTCACGTCAGGACGTCGCAAATTCAGACATGGGGTGAAATGTGTGTATGTCCACCGTTTGCCTCTTGGATGGCAAGACATCGACGGCGCACGGACCTGATAAGTCTCTGGATGTCACCATACCTTAGAACATTACGTAAATCGCCTAACGTCTGAAAATCATGAAATCTGGCGAAAGTGGGGGTCAGGGAAGAAGTTCGATTTTCTGCTCCTCAAAAAGTCACGACAGATACGCGCCATGTGACATCGGCCATTGTCTTGCTGGAATAACTGCAATCCGACATTAGCGTTGAACAACGGGGCAACAACAGCGTTAAGGATTTCGTCCCTATATCGCCGCCCATTCATATTACCACTGATGAAGATCAACTGCGTTCGATGGTGCAAGGACATTCCTGCCCAAACCATTACACTTCTCCCACCGAAACGGTCGCATTCCCGCACGCAAGCATCAGAAAACCATTCTCCTCGTCAGCGATACACTCTTGCCCTACCATCAGCGCTAAAAAGAACTGTGCTCCAGCGCAGCTGAGTCGGCGAACACGCCGACGTACCAATTCCATTCTGACGGTACGATGACGTTGGATAAGGATTGATCCGTGGTATGGACGCCTACTTCGGATGCCGTGTTCAGCCAGTCTGTTGCAGACAGTTTGTGCACTGATTCTATTGTTAGTTCTACCAGGAGTAATGGCTGCTGTCCGCGTTGTCGGAAGGAAGCGATCCCGCAAGTGAGACGTCCTGATGTGTCGATCTTGTGCGTGGGTCGTATCTCTCGGTCGACCTGAACGCGGTAGATCCAGTGGTTCTATACCTTCCAATGAGACGATAAATAGTGGCCATAGTGACTCAGAACTCAGCGGCGAGCTCACCTGGTGGTATCCCAGCCTAATGCATACCAATGGCACGCAACCTCTGATTTTTTTTCGGTTAACCTTGGCGTTTTTGAAATGTCGGAAGACAAAAACTAGCGTGTTTTCTAAATAACCCAGGCTCTCTCGCACAATATAACACAGAGAAAATCATTGGTTACCCATTCAATTTAGCACATGCTATTTTGAAATCTGTAGCAAAATTGTATACGGTTTGGTGGACAACAACAACATGTCATTAAACTCGTTTCACGACTTCTTGTCCACAAATATGCAACATTAGAACTATTATATTTCATCCTTTATGCTACTTTTTTCACGTTTGTTTCTATCATACATTCTTTTTTTGACTCAGTATATATAGTTAATTCAATATAGAATTGGGTGATATTGGATATTGTTACTGTGCTTTGATTTATGCATTTAATTTGACTCTTCAAAGTTATTAAGAGTATCAAATGAAATTGAATTAAATTCTAGTAATATACAGAAGTGAAGTTAATTTGGTAAAGTAAATTACCTGTACTATTATTGCAGTGAAAAGTGCATTACACAAGCTGTGTGTGGTGATGCCACTATAACAGTATGCGTTGAACGTAGTATTAACAACTCTTGAGGTAAATACTGCAGGTGATTATTTCACTAGCAGTACATGTGTGATAATCCTGGTGGGGATACCACTAGTATCAGCAAGTGTGAGAATTTACACTTACAAGCTGTGTAATAAACAAATACTGTAGGTGATTATTTCACTAGCAGTGCATGTAGTGTGGCAGTTCTGGTGGGGATACCACTAGTATCGGCAAGTGTAAGCGTTGGCACTAACAAGCCGTATGAGAAACAAATACTGCAAGTGACTATTTCACTAGCAGTGCATGTAGTGTGACAGTTCTGGTGATGAAACCACCAGTAATAGCAAGTGTGGGCGTTAGCAATAACAAGCTGTATGATAAACAAAAACTGTAGGCGATTATTTCACTAGCAGTGCATGTCTTGTGGCAGTTCTGGTGGGATACCACTATTAACAGTACGTCGTGAGAAAAGAAAAAGTATTAACGAGTCTTGTGACAGATACTGTAGGTGATTATTTCACTAGCAGTACATGTTGTGTGACAACTCTGGTGAGGATACCACTAGTAACAGTAAACTGTGAGAAAAAGAACTAACAAGCTGTATTATAGAAAATACTGTAGATGATTACTTCACGTGTGTGTAGTTTGACAGTTCTGGTGGGGATACCACTAGTAACTGTAACTGGTAAGAATAAGCAATAACAGGCTGTATGGTAGACAACTACTGTACGTGATTATTCACTAGCAGTGCATGCAGAATAAGAGTTCTGGTGGGGATACCACCAGTAATAGTAGGTCGTGAGAATAAGCATTAACAAGTCTTGTGACATATACAGTAAGTGATTATTTCACTAGCTGTGCGTGCAGAGTGGCAGTTATGGAGGGGAGAGTTATTTCGTATTGTTTGAGTGTGAAACGTATTTGGTTTCATACTGTTCTGTACGGACAAGAGCCTAGTACTTGTGGTGCTAAGTTGAAATTCACTGGTTTGAACTTTATAACTGCAGTTGGAAGGTTGAGTTAACTGCAGTGAAATTCAAACTGAATTGAACACAACAAGGGAGATTACTCTACCGTGTTGCTCATTTTCTTCTCGCTTTGATTCCACAAGATTTCAGCTTGAGACAAAGTTAAAGATTGAGCGCTATAAAGATAGAGATATTCGCGTGTGCCAAATTTTGCTTTTCTAAGTCATTGTTCGCTTTTGAGTTCCCCCATCACATTAAAAAGTTTAAAGAGTGTTTTCCTCGAACGCGGGGTCGTGTCATCCTGAATGTGACAGCGCTGTTTCACTGTTCGCCGTATTTTTATGTGTCATTGGGCAACTAGTGATCCATAGGGATACTGCGAATAGTAAGTAGCAGCCTTGGGGGTCCTTCGGTCGCTGGGGTTCCATCAGGTCTTCCAACTCCTATACCCGAGATCCCTGGGCGTCACACTTATATAGCAACTTAATCTCGCAGTATAGTGCTTTTTCGTTATATTGTTCTATCATAGAAGATAGTGTTTTCTGTCCCAATGACATATCGTGTCGCTTGAGGATGGAATACTGATCAACTTTTAAGCAAATTGACAACAATATATTCATGATATTCATGGCAATAACATAATGACACACGACGCATCATGTGGATAGAATTTAACTTAATGTTACTTTCACAGGTTGCTTTATTTCTCTCACACCACCAGCCTATTGAGATACCCAGGGACGCCGGAAGAAAGGGGATAGATGGGGGAAGCTGCAGCTGCCCTCCCTGCCTTTCGTCCACTGGGGCGAGAGTGGGCAAATAATGCCCTTCCAAAGAATGTCACTCATTTTAAATGATCTATTCTTGAAATAAAGCTAAAATAACCCCCAAATCCGTTCTTGGACCTTTCCAATTCAATGTGGGGTGGGGTGGGGTGGAGTGGAGGTTCCACCTTCCAATGGGGTAGCTCTCAAACTCGTCCATCTCGGGCCTTCGACCCTAGAGACATGCATGCTTCGGCATATCATGGCGGGGATGCTAGTGCGAGTAAATGCCCATTCCCCGGAGTCTGACCCCCGCCCTGAAGTACTCCCACCCCACCCCACCCTCCACCCCGAGATACGTCGCCCCAGAGGAAATACCTGGGTGAGATAAATGCAGATACATCTCACCCACACCATGTGACAAACCTCATTTGAATAATTAATAATTATTGACTATTTCTTGATCGTTTGCATTTTATAAACAACCTTGGAATGTCCCTTCAATTCCCATGTCTTTCTCTCCCACCCACACCACTCGAGGATGAACTTTAACCCACTATTCTAGGCTTGACGTTATTAGAAGCAATACTTTTAAAAAGTGCCAGCTGTTTTAATTCGCTTCATCCCATGTTTGATGTCAGTTCATTCCCAATCTAATGAATCGGACGCACCCACCCGCGAATTTTACAAACTTAGCCGTTGGAGAAGGATTATTTTTCAATAAATTTCGACAAAACCATATCATGTGACCTCCTCACTGGAACGAGCTCATGATATGGTTTTATTAATTTTTTTTTCAAATTTGAAAACAAATCGTTTTATGATAATTTTGATATTTTGTGTCCTGTGTAAAGTTTTAATGCGCGTTTTCGTAGTATACATAGTATATGTGGTATGTACGGAACTGTTCATTTTTCTATAGAATCACCCTGTAGAATATTAATTTTTCAGACGATATATTTCTTTCATCATCCTTATTAATCAATATTTATTCATTATATCTATTATTAACCCTCTGACTTACATAAATGACACCCTATCCTGGACAAACAAATAATTAAACATTTTTATGTTTACCTCAAAAATATAACTTAAGAGTTACGATACTCCATTAGAACAACCTTCACATCTTCGTTCCAATGAGGTGTCGTAAGCAGAGTCCCAGTAGTGAAAATCGAAAATGACTAGTTATGATAATAGGCGTAAGAAGAAGCCCCAAAGCGTGTAACATATGAGACTGTATAAAATATTTCATTCCACAACCATTCCCCAGAAAACATTTTATGCAATCGAATTTCTACAATTGTGTAATTTCATCCATTTACAACGCTCGCTGTAAACGGAGCTTCAGTCACGGAGAGCAACATAAAATAAAGAAATTAGTGTGGAAAACAATCGTTTGGTGAACCTTATTCACATTTGTTAAAATAGGAACTATATAATGGGCTTCTCAAGAAATTTATGGCTGGGCTGAATGTCTCTCCACCTCACAACTCGTATTCTAGATCCAGATGCACATTGCGTTCTAGCTATTTATTCCACATCCATTTATTCCTCCAGAAAACATTTTACCCAGTCGAACTCCTACAGTTATATAATAGTTCATCCATTCAAAACGCGCATTGTATCCAGTGCTTCAGTCACCGAAAAATAACGTAAATTACGTTAGGGCAAACGTCATTCCCAAACGTATCGGCCTTTTTTTTGGGGGGGGGGGGGGGGAGGGGATTAATTTCGACAAATTATACATCAGTTTTAAAGCTAAAATTCAGAATCGTTTATGCTAACCACCCCGGGGAAAGGATGTGGAATAAACATGGATAGGAACACCCATCTGGATGAGACACTTTTTATCGGACTCGCAGTGGAGGCGTATGGTCAAACACAACTAGGGCCTATCAGGCCTTCGTGTGTATATCACTACGCCTCTGTGATTAAAAGAGTCTCGATTCAGATGCACGGTGTGTTCTATCTATTTAGTAAATCGGCACATTTAACCCTTTGACCTTAATGGTATAATCCATGCCAGCTCAGAACCATCAAGCGTAAAGTCTACATTCGTTATTTGGAAGAAGACCAACAAATAATTTCAACGTGTAGCTTCGGGGCTGCACGTTGAAAATCTTGATGGGCCTACCATACAAATAAATGTATTGAGAAACTATATACTTCATGAATGTAGGTCATATCACGATCCGGGACCGGTAACGCGGTCTTTCGGGTTCAAAGGTTAAGAGCATAGACGTCTTTCGGTGTCAAGAAAAACAAATGTAGATTGAACGCAACGTGCAACTGAATAGGAAGTATTCTATCGAATGAGTTGTGGGCGCGTAGGGATGTACACAGCGAGGGCCTTAAAGTCCTTAGTTGGGTGTGGCCTTACGCCTCCACAACGAGTTCGATAGAAAAGAGTCGCAATCCAGATGCGAGTTGCCCTCTATGTTTATTCCACATCTTTCCCCTTGTGTGATCTGCATCAGACCTTCCAAATTTCAGCCATAATACTACATATAATTCATCGAAGTTTATCCTCGAAAAACTCCATTTCCCGATACTTTCTGGAATGATGTTAGCCTTGACATAATTTATATCACTTGTTGGTGACGGAAGCTCTGTATACAAACGTACACGGCTGAACTAATACAACTGTGGGAACAGACTGTTTTCTGGAAGATGGATGTAAATATCCAGAATGCAATGTGCATCTGGATCTAGAAAATTTTATCAAACGAGTTGTGGTGTGGAGAGATATTCAGCCCCATCCGTGGTTTCTTGGGCAAACCTTCATATTTTGTATTTGAACAAATGTGAATAAAGGTCAACAAAGGATTTATTCCACACTTATTATTTTTTGCACAATGTATTCACTGGAATACAGTCCAATAAAACAAGCATGGATATCGCTCTTGTAGCATTCAAACCGGTGTTAGTTGACGTTGACTTGAAAAAGGAGTGTCGATTACATCATCATCAAAACGCTACCTGAAATTTCCAAAATTTTAAAAGGGTTCTGTGTCTAATGCATTTATTCAGCAAGTTTATGGCACAAAAAATAATTTCTTTGCAGGGAGTGCATGGAATCGAGCATGTGGAATAAACACAGAACACAACTAATGTTTCAGTTGAGCGAGTCTTCGACAACTCGTGAATGGTGGAGGTCTATGTTCATCCACCATTCATAATCTATTGCTCAAAACGTGCTAAATTTAAACGCGTGTTACGTTTTTTATACCATGATTACCTATTCTACAATATATGAAAAGCCTATGACATACATTTTAGCTTTACACACCAACCGTGGTGAATACGTCAGCAATGGTATTCCAATAGTTAAAATTTACACCAACAGTGGAATTACATCCAAGTTGACCTTTGGTGACGTCGACCTGAATGCAACTTGTCTAAATCTATCGCACGTCGCCTCAGTAAGAGTGAAATGAAAGTGACAATTATTTATTACGTTTTTAAATGAGTTTACCCCATAAGACACCAAACCTTAACAAACATGCATTGTCTCATGTTAATAAAACATCCATAACTCGAAATGGTATGTTATTATGCTATTAAATGAAAAAGGCCCCGTTTCATTTTCCATTTCGTTTCGGCGATAAAATTGACAGCGGAAGTACCGCCCACCGATGCTCGTGTAAACAAAAACAGATTCATACTATGTACGTCTGGTGCTCAGTAAAATCGAGAAAAAGCAATAGCGACTCTTAATAATCTGACGATCACGGTATAAATAAAATATACCCATAGTAGCTTGGTGTACCAAATGTTCACCACTCGTGGTGAACATTTGATACACCAAGCTACTTTGGGTATATTCTATATGAATATCTAAAAGCCCAAGAATTTGCCCTTCTACCTCTGCTCTCACTAGACCAAGAGAAATTAAGTGTGCTTAATGTGTTATACCAGGTAAAAATAGAGTCTGTAGGTAGGATTTTCATTCTGTTTAATGTTAGTCCTTGATAATTTCTCTTACGATGAAGAGAAATTCATTTTTTAATGGTTTTAATAATTTTTTGTATATTAGGTTAACGAACCCAACTTGGACACAAGAAAACATCGCAATGTGCTCTATTGAATATCAGATATTTCAATGTGTGTTAACTTTGAATTACTCGGCCATCATGCACACAAAAGATGTTTAAGTTCGCAAAAAAAAACATATGGTCGGTCGTGGAAATCCTAACCACAAAATATGTTTTTCTTGGCCTACCCCAAAACTTCATTTTTCTAGCCAAAATGGTGCATAACTCAATTAGAAAAATGTTGAGAAAACCAAAATTTCAAACTTTAACTGTGGAAATACCTAATAAATCTAATCACTATGTTTTATTGCATTCTGTTATTCTTTGAAAGTTTCACTCAGACAATACTGAAATAGCACAAGAGGCCTCATGGGACCTGAGGCACTCACCTGACAAAGTTGTTTAAAGAATGATTTAATTAGCATCTATGCCTAGTTAAGACTACAACGGAAAGAAGTCATGTGACTATTCCTAACGGTTGTACAAGTACAATGATTTTTTAGCCCAAGAACATTAGGTTTCACTAGGGAAAAAAATCGGAGAAAGCTGATTTTTTCAGGGAATGTCGACTACATGTCACTGAACGATTAGACAAAAGTCCCCTAAAATCCCAGTTGAGCTTTTTTTTCTACAGCCTTTTTTCGAAAACGCGTTTGAAAAAAATCAAAAAAAATCGCACGAACTTTGTAACCTCGAATTGATCCAACTGTATTTTTTATTTACGCGTATTTCGAGCTACACAATGTCTAATATACATTTACCTAGAGGAAAATGTGCATTCTGTGACAATTTCTGCGAAAAATTATTGAAAATTCACAAAAAGGTATCGGATTTACGCGAAAAATGACGATTTTCCTAACGGATTTGCCCAAAGGGTCGTAGTACAGAACGGGATGTTAGTTGGACAGACGATAAAAAATCCACCACCATTTGAAGACTTTTATCATTGCTTACAAAATAGACATTATGGAAGACCCCCTCTGCTTCTGGCCGAGTTCCCCTTTTGGCATAAAATTCGTCAGCATGAGAACTCAACTATTTTCGGGCTTGGGACCGAACAGACACGTCTGTGTCTGGCAGCATTAGATCAATAAATAATATTTACAGAATGTACAAAAATCAATAAATAATATTTACAGAATGTACAAATCAATCAACATGGATTAAGTTACATTGACTATTATCAACGCTATATACAGAAATGACATGACCTATATACATATTATTCATCGAACTCAGAAATTTCCGACAGGACAGTGTTTCTGTGGTTGTTACAAGAATCCGAACTGCAATTACACAAACCTGAGCAAGAGAGTCCTGCCTTCTTACACCCACACCTTTTTGTACAAGCACTCTTGCAACCACAACTGATCAGATTCAGTAGGTTATCGGGGGCACATGGCTTTGTGGCTGCAGTCGGTACAAGAAGTCCATTGTCTAGCGACCACCCCCAATCCGTCGGAGGAAGCGAAGTGCCCAGCCATTGTTGGACCTGGAGATAACATCTGTAGACATGTTGTTGTGCAGCATCGCTGCTTGGTGGGAGTGAGGCTAGGTCGATGGGTTTATTCAGTTTAGATTTTGCTACATAACGCTTGTAAGTGACATATCTATATTGGTCGAGAGAGGAAACAGTTTTACTCTCGTATAAGATCAGGAGAAGTTATTCCCCGGCAGCGGCTACTGCACTTAGTGTACTGTCATCCGCCAAAATTGTGTTGACATACTGTTGTGAGTCGCTAGTAACATCGGAGACAATTGTACTGAATACTTTCTTCTTACCAACTCGAAAGAGTGCAGAAGTAGTGTCACAACCACTTATAGAATGTGCTACAAGGAGGTTGCTTCTATGGTCACCCATTTTGGTTGCTATTTCACTAACTGAAACTAGTAAGTTTGGGGTTATGGAATACATCATGTGAATGTTACATCCCGGTTGAACTCGAGAGGCAAGAATGACTAACAAGTCTGTGTCTGTTCCCACAACAACAACATTGTTGTCATCTTGAGCGATGTCAAGTGCAGTTTCGGCTATCAGTACATCAGCATCAGCCTCGGCCTGCTTGGACTGAATATTGATAGCAGATAGCTCCTGCATTAAAAGATCGATCAGTTGGGTTTTGTTCTTGGCATTTGCAAGGAAATCGGATTGGGGTGTTGTGGCTGGTAACTCGGGTGAGATATTGATATCAATGGAATACCTGTCTTTAGATCTACGGGCTTGTTCCATGCCCTTTGTCGACATTGTACAAGCATAACCATCAAAAACAACCACGACGTTCGCCCCAAAATGTCTCACTAGATAATTGGAATATGATGTACATATGTCCTTATATGACGACTGTTTAGGCCATAGAACTGCCCTCAATAAAAATCCACCATCTACAACAAACAGAGAATGTTCTGGGATTTTAGTTTGCTCGGAACCGTATGTTTTGAGGATCTTACCGAGCGTGCTTTTCTGTGTCTTCCTCATTCCAGCAGAATCAAACAATGCTGGTGGTTTCGGGGCGAGTTCATATTTGAGATACTCTTCCATCTCTGCTTGTGACTGAATAACACATGTGATGCGGTTGAACAGAATTGTGGGGTCAATCACTACCTTACTTCCACGGACTTTGATGCTATTTGCCATCGATGCGAAAGACTTCACAGTGTCAACACGTCGTAGTTTGATGCTGTTGAACGTTTTGCTTACAACATTCGATACGCAACATTCACCAATTTTGCGAACTTGGTCACAGTTCACAGTTTCGTCGGCCACAAGCCCGGTCGCTATAGAGACTAATTGTAGTGGATCTCTATTCTGAAAGGGGGAATGCACTCTGAGCCAGTTCAATAATTTGGTGATATCATTGGCATCAGTCAATTGTGAACTTTGACGGAGATCCCGATGTTGTTCGCCATGACCAGTGTGAACATGAACAAAATTTTCGAGAGCATTACATATCGGAAGGCAAAGAGGTAGTCCATGTACCCATTTCGCAACAGTGCTATCGGTTATTCCCCTGCCATGTGTGAGACCACCAGGGAGCTTGAACATTCTCATTAAACACTGCTCTATGGTCTGATCAGAATATATCCCGTCCCAGAATTTATCTGAGCGCCTTATGGTAAAGTAACCTTTCTCAGTGAACAACTTCAAATCATCCTGTTGCATTATTTCTGTTAGCTCATTCATCTGCTGCAAATAGAGATGAGAACTTTTTGCGTATGCAAAATGACCACCTGCGTGAAATACTGGAATCATATTGCGAACACAATATGTGTGGAGTTCCCAGTCGCCTGTGCGCTCTGCTCTCAAGAACAACTGGAGAAGACCTATTTGCTCGTAGTATTGTACCCAAAGCTTTCCTGTGCGTCCTACGGACGCATTCTGGAGCAGTTCGTGTAATTTTGACAGTAGATGCATCTTGAGTGTAGGCGAACACCACATTATGTGATTTAATCGAACATGGAAATTGAAACAATGATACTATAATACGGTATTTGAATGAGAAAAGTCGATGCCGTTTGAATTTGAGTTTAGGGGGTATGGTTAATATTTCACACGTTTCACCAGTTCATTATGGAATAAATGACTATTGTTATATATCATTATAATGCCACTGCTTTTCTGCAATTTTTTATATATAATTTAACTCCCAAAGTAGTCGTAGATTTGATTTAATGGACGTTGTGTACCGTTGTGTGTATGAAAACAATAAATTTTTTTTCGTAATTTTGTACATTTTCGTGAATATTTCACCATTGAGTGTGAGGATTGGTACAAAGTTGGCATTTTCTGTTGGGGATATGTATTCTCAATATAATTCAGCACGATATTTATGATTCTCACCCTACTAAGGCGAATAAGAATGAGAAATATGGAGCTGGGTCGAATTTTTTTTTAAAATTTTTGTTTGCATCAAAAAAACGCTATAACTTAAAAAGCTCAACTCGGATTCGCGGGGACTTTTCACACTTTATCCGCAATGTGTGTCCCGGAAACATATAAAAAAATCAGCTTTCTTCGATTTTTTTCCTTACTTTCTCATTTTTATGTCTAATGTGCCTGGACTATTTGTGATATTGAGATGCTACAGCACAAATAATTCCCAGATTTCAAGTAATGGAAAAGAGGGAGCACAAATAACAACCTAGATACTTAATTTGAACAAACTTGAACTGACCCTCCCCACCCCCTCTTCCCATGAGGATTATGACAAAGTTGATTATCAAAGATTATTTCTTATATTGAACAAAGTTAAACTTCAGCACAAATAGTTAGCCCAGAGACTTGTGTTTGACAAACTTCAGTCTGATTCCTCTTTGGAATGTATGCATCATATATCAAAAGCTTCTGACTGCGGGTTCTGGAGATAAAAAAAATTCAAAGGATGTTCCTCATATTCCACTAAATTGAAATTTGGGCTCCCGTATGGGGCCCAAATATTTTCTCGGGGACTTGATTTGAACAAATTTGCTTCTAACACCCATAAGCAATCTTTCGATTTGTAGCGAGCTGTTGCGACGCACCTGCAGTTTTTACGACAGTGCATCTCGGTTCCACAAGGGAGCGATTAACCCTCAATTAACGAATTGGCTGCATCCATCGAGTAATATCCAAATTGATTGTGAAGCAGAATTTTTTTTTAAACATTTCAACGAAACCATATCATGTGACCCTGCATTGGAATGAGCTCGTCGAGCTCGTTCTTATGAGAAGTAACATGATATGGTTTTGTTAATTTGTTTTTAAGAATTGGGTGAAAAAAATTAATATAATAAAAATTTTTATATCATGTGCTTTCTGTAATAGTTTAATATCTATTTGTCGGAAATAAGGCAAATAATACAATACGTGAACGAAACTTGGAACAATACACCATGAATTCTGCCAGGACTCAACAAGGCTTCAAATGTTAGCGGGCTATATACAGCGTGTGTCCCACCTTCAAAATCAAAAGACTAATGGTGTTGCATACTAAATATCAAAAGCTTGTTCGGTGCATCTGGAAAAGAAAATTCCTAATATTGCCCCATGTCAAATTTCAGCACCCATATTGAGCCCAAACATCAACCTCGGAACCTGATTTGAACAAACCTGAATCTATACCAAATAACAAAACATTTTTCTAGTACTGCACTAAGTTACAATTTGTGTTACCATAGGGAGCCTAAATATTAATCGGAGACTTCATATGAACAAACTTGAATCTGTCCTCCCAAAGGATGCTATATGCCAAAAATCAAAGATTTTGACCAGTGATTCTGGAAAAGAAGATTTTTAAAGTATATTCCCCATAATACACTAAGTTAAAATGAGCTCCCATAGGGAGTCTAATATCAACCCAAGGACTTGATTCGAACAACCTTGAATCTGACCTTCCTGAGGATGCTGGATACCATAAATCAAATAATTCTGAGTGGTGGATCTGAAGAATTTTTTTTGAAAAGTTTTTCCTCATTTTACACTCATTTAAAACTTGGGCTCCCATAGGTGGCCCAAACATTACCAAAGGACTTGATTTGACCATACTAGAATCTTAGTTCCCTTAGAATGATGCATACCAAATACCAAAATATTCTGACTGGGGATTCCAGAGAAGAATATTTTTAAAGAATATTCCCCATATTGAAAGAAGTTAAAATTAAGGCTTGCTTAGGGAGCCCAAATATGAACCCAAGGACTTGATTTGAAAACTCTTCAGTCTGACCTATCTAATTTTGGTGCATATTAAACATCAAAACAAAATCTGATTGGTTGATCTGCAGAAGAAGATTTGTAAAGAATATTCCCCATATTACAAGAAGTTAAAATTCAGACTTCCATAGATTGAACAAACTTGAATCAGACCGCTGTATACCATATAGGAAAAGATACTGACTCGTGGTTCTGGAGAAGATTAAAAAAATATTCCTAATAGTGGTCTAGGTGAACATTCAGGATTCAATAGCAGGGATTCTCCTGCCCTCTTTGGGAAAAGATCCGCGGCCCATGCAACTGAAAAAATTCAAGTCATCAAATGTCCAACTGGTAGTTTGTTTGAGAGAAAAAACACACAAAGAATAAGAAATGTTAGCCTCATATTGAATTGAGAACAGTGATATAGAAGCGACTACAAGCATTGTGCATGTAGTATGTAGTAAATTTTATAACAAACGATCGCATGAAATAATGATCAGTCTCTGTAATCTCTGGTAAATAAATTGTTCTTACATTATTAAATGATGAAGATATTTATGCATTTTGCGAGACTTCGCCAGTCAACAATATGAGGCTTTGCAGTTGTGACCAGGCAAGTCTTGGCTGCCTTGTACGCAGCCAAACCCTGTCAGGAAACAACTGACAAGGTAGGTTCTTGGGATGTAGGGGCAAATATATCTAAAAACTGCTTGTTGAGGCACCTGCCTATTTGCAGTAAAAACTGAAGAAAATCAAAATTAGGACTTCACAAGAGTTGAACAAATAAATTTGTATTTGAATGGGGACTGAGGTTGGGAAATATTTATTGGATTGTAAAAAATCCCCCCAAAATGCCACTGGGAGAGGGTCCCATGTTTGACCCCTGTAGACACCCAGAATAATCCCTGAGTAGGGAGCCTAAATGTTAACACAGGGATTTGGTGTGAACAAAATTTGATCTGACCTCCCTTAGTATGTTGTGTACCAAATATCAGTACATTCTCAACGGTGGATCTGAAGAAGAAGATTTTTTCAAGATTATTCCTCATGTTACACTAATTAAAATCTAGCCCCCATAGGCCGCCCAAAAAAGAAAAGGGAGGAAGTTGATTTCAACAAACGTGAACCTGTCTCTCGTAACGATGTTGTATACCAGACATTAAAAAGTTCTGACAGGCGGTTCTGGGGAAGAAGATTCTTTAAAGAGCACTTCTCATATTGCACCAAGTTAAAATTTGGGCTTCTGTATTGAACCCAAATATAAACAGAGGGGTCTGATTTTAGCAAACTGGTATCTGAAGACCCCCCCCCCCCCCCCCCCCCCCCCACACACACACACACACCCATGGATCCTGTATTTCAAATATCAAAACATTCTGATCAATGGTTCTGGAGAAAGTTTTGAATTTTTTACAAATATGCTGACTCGGCATTTTTGGATTCCCTCTACAGTACACAAGGCTAAAACCGAAGACAATTTTTGTTCACCATTGCATTCTACTGGTTCTAAGGCTGCTTCATCCCAACTAACAGTTCTCTCTTCCGTGCAGTTTGGAAAATATGAGCGTTTGAAAAAAATATTTATATTTTTAGAGGTTTCCCACAGGAATGCAGGATTTTGTAGTTATAACACCATATACCAAATTAGGTCCAAATCAGCTCATCGATTCAGATAATAGAAATTTCAGATGAGGCCAAAAGGTTTTCTCCTCCTACTACACAGGCAAATGTTGCTACACAAACTTTGTTTAAACAAATCTGATTCTACACCTCAAAAGGACGCTCAGTACGAAATATCATGTCAAGTTATTGTACCCGTGATTCATGAGAAGATTTTTTAAAACATTGGGACTATATTTCCCATCCCCTCCACATGGGCTGGGAAAGTTGATCTCAACAAAAACAAAATTCGATGTCAGAACAAACGACCACTTCAAATTTAACTAAAAATTGGTACACAGGTTTTTGAGGAGAAGCCGCAAATACCATGTTCACGGACGACGGGTGGATGACAGACGACAGACGGTGGGTGATCACAATAACTTACTCTGGCTTTTAGTTAGGTGAGCTAAAAAGGGGCATAACATGAGATAGCATTTAAAATAAAACTGAGCAGACCGAACCCAAATTTGAACTTAGTCCGCACTCAAAATATTGCTACAAACCAACATATCAACTGTCATATGATGTTTTATTTAATTTGACGACTAACATAACCTTGCAAAATCTAAGATCTGAATAGATTAGAGCATTCCGTTCACTCTGAATAATTTCGTCTCCCGGTGGAACCCATGAGTTGTGCTCCACTCAAAGAGCTCGACTAACAAACCATACGGTTTTGATGGTAGTACCGCATATAGCGTGCTTCTTAGTTATTGAACCACCCGGCATTGCAGCAGAAGGTACCTATGGTTTGAAGGGTACATAAGAGTTCTAAAAGAGTGAGGAGACTGCATCATTACAGAAATCATATGGAGAAATTGCCTTTCTCATACAGCTGACAGGAGCTATTCCAGATGAAGCAAACAATACACCAGTTGAGCAAATTAAACAATAACTTATTCGAAAGATAGCTTAAAATTAGAAAATAATTGAGCTCGGTTCAAACTGACGTCCACCAAAATAAGTTGTTACCATGACAGTGGATAACCTGAACAAACAATCCAAGTCTCCTAACATTTGATTCAAATTGTGACCTGATCTTCATTTGTGGAGCAGACTGTGAACACATACGTTTCCATGGTTTAAGAAAATGACTAGGCTGCGCAATATATTGAAAAATAATATAGAATTATTTTATAATCTGATGATCCATCTAATTTTTGTAATTCATTAGCAGGACTGGGTTTGAAATTGATGGTGTCAGGAGCAACGAAAACCAGCCAGTCCCGAATTAACAGAGAAATGAATGAGACGTTCTATAATTAACTGGTAAGGTGCTAGAAGCCACTATCAGGGATTTAATATGAAGAGCAGGTACCCCAGCCTAAAGGTGTCATATTCTGTGGATGTGCTTCACATTATCTTAGAAGCGAAATTACTTAGTCTATATGGGTTTGCCTTGTTACAATTTATGGGAGAGTGCCTCTTGGCACTCTCCCATAAATTGTAACAAGGCAAAGACACAGGAACAAATTTTGATGACCAAAAATAACTTAGCACTCTACCAGTTAAAGGGGAATGCACCATGGCAGCCCGAAGTCTCTCCATTCAGCTAACGGATTCGGGTGTTAGTCGGCCAATGCCCAAGGAATTAAACAACTTTTTCATCTTGGACGATTCATTGTAGCATCCTGGGATGGGCTTTGTCGCGTTATACTGGTGCTCTTGTTTCATCAATTCACTATTGATCACCTGAATAGGAAAGAATGAATGGTGTTTGCTCTTCCCGATTTTACCCATAAACCACTGTTCATCTATACGAAACAAATTATTTGGATTTGTTTAAAAGTCGTGGTCCTAGGTTTCTTTACATTCCATGCACAAAGCGTTCATTGTATTACATACAGTTAAAACTAGAAGTACTGTCATGAACTATGGGCTTATCTTGGCTTAATCGCGAGTAGGAATTGCGCGCTATTGCCATATCGACTTGCGTACTGAATTTAAGCATTAGAAGTTTTGGCTTGATCTGGACAAAAATCTAAACAGTACAAGATTTAATCACGATAAACCTGAATGCTGAAAATCTACATGCTGAGATTGAAACTGCCCCGATTATCATAAAAACAAGGTCAAATCTATTAGGACCTGTATCAAATCCTTTGATAATTTTTTCACGTTATAACGCTAACGAACTGAAAACGGGGCCAAAATGAACTAATTGAGGGCCAAAACTCCACTCAGTATGGCAGAAGCATACCAGTTTTCGAACTCCTTAAAGACATTACTAGGAAATGTCTCACGTACCAAATATTGACAAAATCCATTGATATTTGTTTATGTCGTCGCGCTAACGAGCTGACAACAGGCAAAACATAACTAATTAAGGGCCACGATTCTGCTCAGTATGGCCGAACTCTACCAGTTTTCGAACTCATTCAAGTCATTGATAGGAAAGCCTCACATACCAAATACTGAGAAAATCCATTGCTATTTGTTCACGTTATCGCGCTAATGATCTCACAGCAGACAAATATTAAGGAATTAAGCATCATAACTCACTCTGTATGGCTAAACCGTAGCAGTTTTCGAACTCATTCAAGACGTTGTTGAGAAAGTCCACGTACCACATATTGACCAAATCCATTGATGCTTGTTGAAGTTATCGCGCTAACGAGCTGATAACAGGCAAGATGTAACAAATTAGGGATCACAATTCCGCTCAGAATCCTCCACGCAGCCCAGTCGATACATTTTGAACTCCCTGCATTGTCCTTGGGTACCTGCATCATATTTGGCCACGTTTCGTTCTCATGAAATATTATTTTATTATTAGTTCTGGAACAAATATAGTACCGGTAGCACATTTTCACGAACCCTTGATGTCACCTGTCAACTAGACTAGGTGCACATATTTTGTTGAGGTTCAATCCTCCACAACCTTCCTGTAACATAATTTCTATGTTACTTCAAATAATAAACCATAGGAATTAAGTCGAAATGTGGTGGAGTGTGTGTGTGTGTGTGGGGGGGGGGGGTCTTACTGGAATATAATGTTCGACTAATAATAGTCCAGGTTTTATTTTACAAACAATGAAACTAAAATCGAAGAATGGTTTATATTTCTTCTGTGTAGCTTCCGCCGACAGTGCATTTTTGCTGCTGCTCTCTGTAACGTAATTCCTTTGTTACTTCAAATAATAAACGGCAGGAATTAAGTCGAATTTGGTGAGGTGGAGTTTTGCGGGAATATAATGTTCGATTCATAATAGCCTCAGTTCTATTTTACTCACAATGCAGGCAACTAAAAACCGAACAATGATTGTATATTTCTTCTGCTCGTTACAGTCGCCATTCGGGCGAAATTCTTTGTGGATTGAAGAAGAAAAGATTTATTGACTCATTTATGGGCCCAGAATGGATTTTATGCACACTCACCACAGAAAAACTTAATACCAAAGAATGATTGTCTTGTTGAACTTCTGTATTCAACATATTAAATACCGAGAAGATGTTTTTCGGTTGACGCATTATATTGCAATGCTCTTAAGACATACAATTTTATTCAAACTTTACCCAAATTTATAATTTACATTAAATCAGCTCAGTGTATTATCATATGATGTCTATTTTGATTTATGAGCCCTGGTAATTTGCTGATGGGCTCTTCTCTGTGCAGCTGCGATTCGGTTGAGATTCTTGGTCGATTGAAGTAAGATTTTCTTCATGAGACCAATACCAACATAACAGTGGCTCAAAGTGCCTCCTGTTTTCCTTTTATGGCTTTTCCTAAAAGGAAAAACATTTGTTATTGTACGGAGAAAAAGTATTATTTTTTCTTTCTTTCTTTCTCCTTTTCCAACACTTTACAAGAGCGTAATTCTCGAGAGCACTCTCACAGATTTCGTTAAAACTTCGCAAGGTCATAGACGGCAAAACTTTGTCTTGACAATAAGCTTTTGACTTTGGGCGTTAACATTCTTCGTCCAAAACCCGCCCAAAACGCCCCAATTTTCATTGACCAATATCTCCTGGTCCGAATGGGCTTATGACCTAACATTGTCACAGTTTTGATATAAATACACTTTCTCCACAACTGGTAACAAAAGTTTACCAAAATTATATTTTCTGCCAAAATTTTCCAAAACATCAAAAATAGGCCTGAAAATCGAACATTTCAGCCTACAATCTGGGCACTGTGAATTAGCAGAACACCAGTAATGGATTGAATAGTAAGAATGTAATGTATCATTATCATGAATCACAAAGAAATGTCGATAATATTCCTCAATGTGTCCAAAGTGGCTGCCAAACGTGGAAAAAACGCCCAAATTTTCATTGACCAATATCTTCTGGTCCGAATGGCCTAATTACCTGAAATTTTCACAGATTCGTCATAAAAACACTTTTCCATAAGCAACTGGTAACAAAAGATTACCAAAATTAATTTTTCTGCCCAATGTTTTTAAAACATCAAAAATAGGCCTGAAAATCGGACATTTTGGCCTACAGTCTCGGCACTGTGAATTAGTAGAATATCAGAAATGGACTGAATAGTAAGAATATAATGTATCATTATCATAAATGCAAAATAAATTTCGATTTTTTATGCACAATGTGTCCAAAATGGCTGCCAAACGTGGAGAAAACGCCCAGATTTTCATTGACCAATATCTCCTGGTCCGAATGGCCTAACGACCTAAACTTTGCACGGATTCGTCACAAATACACTTTTCCATGAGCAACTGGTAATAAAAGTTTACCAAAATTATTCTCTGCCAATAGTTTTCCAAATATCAAAAATAGGTCTGAAAATCTTGGTACTGTGAATTAGCAGAACACCAGTAATTGACTGAATAATAGGAATGCAATGTACATTTTCATAAATGCAAAAGAAACTTCAATTTTGTCCACAATGAGTCCAAAATGGCCACCAAGAGCGATCATTTTTAACCCTTTACCCAACGTAACGGCCAAAACCGGCCAGCGCTATACTCAAAAATCGCCAATTAATTTTCAAAATATTTTCATTTTTTGTCTCAAAAACATAGGTTATAACCCACGTTGGAACGAGCTCGTCGAGCTCGTTCCAACGAGGGGTCATAACCTATGTTTTTGAGACAAAAAATGAAAAAAATTAGTTATTCAAGATTTTTTTTGCAAGTGTCGTCTGCTTTTCATGTTAGGTAAAGGGTTAAAATCCTAGATCTCATAACTGACAATTGACGGGTTAACATATGTTACATCACTGTACTCCGTGAATAAGTGGAATGACATATGTCCAAAGATACTGGGTGAACTGCTGTCAGACACTCCAACGTACTCACTCCATACAAGCAGTATTAGCATTGGGTGAAGACAGGTGCACCATCGACGTGCAGTACGCCTTAGTACACAGCGCCACCATGCCCCCATATGGGCCATCGGGATTAAGTGCCTTGCCCAAGGACACAATGCAGTTCAGCAGGTGAGATTCGATTCCCCCAGCAAAATGCAGTCATGCCCCTCCCCCCGTCCCCCATGTTAACCCATATAGGGAACATCAGGCAGGAAATTTCAAATAACAAGGAAAAATGGAAATCTTGCGATAGAGCATGAGACTGGAGGGGGGGGGGGGGGGTCAAAACTCAACATTAGAGCTGGGGGAGCAGGGGAAGGGAGTCAAGACTCAAGATGGCAGCAGAAGCAGTGGCATGGGAACCAGGGGGTAAGAAGGTATTTAACCCCCTCCCCCTCCCCCAACAAAAAACAAAAACAATAATCAGGCCTGACGTGCTGAGCCTGACGATCGCCCCCCCCCCCCCCCCCCCCCCCCCCCCGCTTGATTTTATGCTCGACAAGTGACCATCGTCGCTAACAACGACACTTCAACCTTGTGCAACAGTCATCACGTCATAATCGTACAATATGCACTGTACTAACCAACGATATCCTCAACTTAGATTTAGGGTAATGAGAATTTTTTTTTTTTTGTAAAGATATCCGGGGGACGTTTAAGCTGGAACCCCAAACTAACCCCGTGCAGCTCTATACTGAGCTGAGCATACACTCCATCACTTTAGAGAGCTAAGCAACTTGTTCTCGTCCTAAGAAACAAACTGCATGAAGACGACGCGCTAGTTTCGATCTGTTGAGTGTTCTTATAAAAGACAGCCTTACTGTAACTGATGGAATTTCATTTAGCAATGGTGTTCAAATGTGTGAATTGTCATTTCAGAAGGAATTAAAGGAAAAGTAATGGAAATGCATTTTAAAATTTCATCTAATTATTAAATTGCGTTTCTTTTGCTGAACTGGAACTTGCTCCACATTTATACTATCGGGTTTATATTTATTTTTACAGATAATTTTAAAAGCTTGAACTCCAAAATCGGTTTCAAATTCTCAGTTGAAGTCCGATGGAAATTTTGGGTTACAATGAACTAAATGAACTACCTTTGCTGATAAAATCTTCAGGGTCGGCATTATTGTTTTTCAGCATTAAAATGAGTTTTGAAGGATTTCAAGCGATTTTATGCATGGGTTGGATGGATGTTTCATTTGACGTCGTGTTGTCCCTTCAACCAGGGTAATATCGGTATGTACACCTACATGTTCAGCGATATGGGGGCTGAAATTTTGTACAGTTTCTTCAAAGCGCAAAATGTTTTTGTTCGCTTTGAACACACAATGTTATTTCAACTTGGCTCAAATTAATAATGTATATCTAAGTCGTTTTAATATATCATATTATGCCCATTATTTTCATTTATTTGCCTTATTTTGTCTATTACTCGGTATTTAATATGTCCCCGGTTTAGCTTGTAAAAAAGGTGACATGTTATTTTCGATTGCGTTAAATATAAAAAAAGGTTATATTTTTTTCGTTTCTAGTATTCAAAACTACGAAGCATTGTTCATAGATACAGATGGACACCAAAGCGTCATAAATTAATCATTTGTTTCGATTTTTGACGGGATCGAAAATAACCTATCACCTATGTTCAAGCAAACATTTCATTACTTTTATAGCACCTTAAAATTTGGATAACTAAAAACTGTGTCTCGTTTTCATACTTCACGAGCTAAGTGTCCAAGCATATCTGTATCAAAACGAGCCAATATAATCGTCAAGCTCCTCAGTTATATCTGCGGTTTTTCGACAATCGACAGTCGCCGAATTGGATAAGTTGTAGCGAAATCAGGAGAGTTCGATCTGAAATAATGGCATCAACAAAATGTATTGACAAACCTCGAACTGGACAGAATTCGAGCATGTGATGTGCACATGTAAATGTGAAGCTCAGATGCGAGTAGGTTTGCAACTGAAAACGAAAGTATTTGTCATTTTGTTTGTTTGTTGATATCGGCTCAAAAATTATTAGAGGGTGTTGCATTACAATAGGCAATTGAACACCGGAAGTCTCGTGATTTTTGTTCCTGAAAAGTAATCGGCAATCCAAAAAATCGCTTTGACAGTATAGATAATTCTGTTGTGAAACACATTTATCTGACGAAGTATATGGATCCCTTTGCATGGTTTTCGGCCACGCTTTGGTGTTCCTATAACGTCGCCGTCTGATGTCATTAAAATTAGTACAATCTAAAAGAATGTGCTCGACTGTCAAAGAGAATTGGTAGGGAACACATTCAGTTTGCATGTTATCCCCAAACAAAACGAGGAATGTGTAGGACGTGTATGACCAATATGACATTACAATGCCCTTTTACACAAAGGTTACTCAAAGCATATTTAGCATTGACATTTGGTCGGAAGCAATGGAGCTTGCCATTTCTTGCCCTAATCCACCCCGCATGCTTCAGAGCATCTGTGAACAATATTTTGTCTCTCGACAGTTGAGGTTCTACAGTGCTGTGATCTGGGAAACGGGCCTATAAATATCAACTTCTCCGCAACCCAGACACCCATGACTTAAGTCATGACAGTCGACTTTCGATAAGGTTATCTTCCCTTAAAATTATTAGACGAGGGTTGGAAGTCCAATTATTTGAGAAAATAACTATTAATCAACAGAAGATAAAGCCAAGTTTCCTTTTGATACTTCTAATAAACAGACGGACTCTCGCAGCTGTCGGTTGTTTCCTTTTTTTTAAAAAAGTTACAAAAGGAAACTTGTTTTTTATGCTAAGCTAATTATTTATTTATTTATTTATTCATATATTTATTTATTGGTGTTTAAGGTCACATATGCACAATGGGTTATCGTGACCGTGACAGTTTTTCAGGTGAAGGAAGCTGGAGTATCCGGAGAGAACCGCCGAGCATCGACGAGCAATTTTCAGCTCCTCAACATTCTAGCTCTGTTCAAGCTCGGCACAAGCAGGGTTACAGCGGTTGAAGACCTGTGCATCATCGACGTACAGTACGCCTTAGCACACAGCGTCATCGTGCCCCCATGTAGGCAACCAGGATAAATTGCCTTGCCCAAGGACAGAACGCGAGTCGTCCTGGACGGGGATTGAACTCGGGACCTCTAGCAATAGAAGTCCAACAGTCTACCATTGGGCCACCGCGCTCCCGGCAAGCTAATGAGAAGCAGTTACTTCACAGATAATCTGCCTTTAAGAATATCTGTCAGTATTATTACTCTTATCATCAGTAAGTAAGTGACCAGTGTACAATAATTGGCAAGTTTTTATTATTCCTGAAACAAAATGGCAAATCTCACCTCCAAGACATTGAAATTTATGGAACGGACTGTGCCTGTATTATATATCCCGATGCGCACACTGTTGATATAATTAAGAGACAAAAAGTTAAAGAACATCAAAAGATGGTGAAAACGCCTTTTTTATTTTTAGATGGGTTTTGCAAAGAATAATATTCAAACGTTCAAACTGATTGGGAAAAAAAACTGTAAAACGGCAGCGTTTGTATTTTTATAATAATCAACAGAAAAAAGTTTATGAAATTCGCTAACATTTCGAATTTCAATTTTGATATAAAATTCCCATACACTTAGTGATAAATGAACTGACTGCTTTAGGAAATCGGGAGGTGTGTGTGTGAGGGGGGGGGGGGGGGAGGTGTGGGGGGGGGGGGGGGGGTAACTTTCTCGTAAATCACTCCCAATGAGCAAAATTATCAGCTATATGAAATTATCTGTACGATCTTTGTATCACAATACTTTACACACTTCACGACGTTTGTATATTTCAGTTAGTTTGGGTTGACATGATTAAGCAGTGATTCGAATCCAGCGAATATTCGAAGATTCGATTCGATGTCGACATCGACGGCCTGATTCAGAATCGACATCGTCATCGTGATTCGTATGTATTTGAGTTGAGTAACTCATGTTTTTTTCGCAAATGAACCATGGCAAATAAATGTTTTCCACCGGCGAAATTATGTCATAGAAATGGAAGACGAGTTGCCCTTTGTTTTGGTGGTGCAATCGGCTAATGACTGGCTGTCTGACTTGCATTTTGCATTGTTGCAACAGTTCTTATACAGGCTTGGCAATTTCAGGAGAGCGATTTTTTAGCTCTCCTTACTGCCCTCCTGAAAGAATTAAGGAGAGCGAAAAATTGCCCTCCTAAATATTTTGGTCTGGGATGATTGAGATTACATGTATTATGCTCACATTAAATTTTTGTTGTAAAGCAAAAATGTAATTTAACTTCGAAGTCACATAACATCACGTAATTTCATTTTGAAAGTGGTTTAGTGGTAAAAGGTAATGGCTGCAAACATACCCAAACACAGTTGCAATCATTTGAAGCAAAATGGGTCACAGCAATAATTTTTTTTCTGTCAGTTTCAAGTTCAACAACTGACATTACAGTTTGAGGGGTAATTATGCAAGGAATATTGACCCTATAATATACCACCATTACTACTATCCTGTCACTTGAAGCACTTGCACCAGGATGTGACTGTAGATTCAAGCAGACCTGTTGTCCAAGAAAGTCATACGCCTACCACTACCACCTTCAACCCCCGGTCTGGGTACACACACAGGCCTTGTCAAGTGTGTGTTCGGTTGTTGAGTGAGACATCTAGATATCTAAGAGATTTCGCTTTACCTTAGTAAAGTTAATAAAATCACTGATGTAGTCTGTTGGTTTCAGTTTCAATGAGTTCGTTCAACTGGATACTTAAAATGCTGTGTAAAGCTAATTGCTCTCCTAAGCTGATTGAGGAGAGCGATTTTTTGCCCTCCTGCATTTTTCAGAATGCCAGGCCTGCTTATAAAGTACTTAGATGTTGCAAGAGTACATTATAAAGTGGAGGGGGAGGGATCGCGCGCTCCACTTTGTAAGTACTGGTGTAGTAACGTAACTTGTGACTCCTGTACTCGGGTATGTGTCCTTCCTTCGTCTGGTGCATTGAAATCTTCATGCACATTGTAATTGGGTAATATGACACTAATAGAGGAAACCCGGCCATAATAGTTTTTCTATGGTTGACCAAACCCAAAATTAATTCAAGGAACAGGAGGACTCCGTGGTATTAACTCCATTCTTAATGAACCAGTTGCAAAATACGTTAGTATTTTATTTTGAAAGTCTGGGTGGAATATATCAGCAACATAAAATTTTAAAAAATGGAAAAGTGTTGATATTTTCGGGTTCAATTATGTCCCTGATCCAAAATGTTTGAGCAATAATGTGTCTTCTCATTTAAAAATATGCCCGTCGAGGGTAATTACATCTTGCAGTCCGACTCTCTTATTCGTAGAAGGTTATGCACCCATCGATGATACTGATAACTAATGCAAATTGTTTTTTCTATGGCGTTTGACGACACTTCCGACGGCCAGGGTCACCTCGTGTCTGGCAGTTTTACGGGTGGGGGAAGCTGGAGTACCCGTTGAGAACCACAGAGCGGAGCTGAACAATTGTCAGATCTCCCAACGTACTAACTCCACACCAGCAGAGTTAACATTGGTTGAAGACAAGTGCACACTCGGCTCACAGAACGCGTTAGTACAATGAGACCTTACCTCACGTTGACAATGGTGCCTTCAAGTGGATTTATTTTTCTCACAATTCACCTTGATCAAGGATGCAACACAGTTACCCCTGGTGGGGATCGAGCCGTAGACCTTTCGGTTTGAAATCCAATGCCGTAACCACTTAGTCACAACGCTCCCTGCTAATTCCGATTAAAACTGTGAAAGTTTTATTTATTTTATAAGGGTAACGTCAAAATTACATCAAGTCGTTAACATTTTCGCAATCATCGGTACCAGCCCCAATATCTCGCTGCATGATACAACATGTGCCTATAGTAAATTTTTGTAAATATCAAATAAGAATACTTAACCCTTTACCTAACATGAAAACGAGACGACACTTGCAAACAAAATTCTTGAATAAATATTTGTTTTCATTTTTTGTCTCAAAAACATAGGTTATGACCCCTCATGGAACGAGCTCGACGAGCTCGTTCCAATGAGGGGACATAACCTATGTTTTTGAGACAAAAAAATGAAAAAATAATGAAAATTAATTCGCGATTTTTGTGAATAGCGTTGGCCGGTTTTGGCCGTTACTTTGGGTAACGGGTTAAAAGTACTCTGCAAACAGACTCTACTCGTAGAATAGGGAAACATCAAATTGTATTGCACGATGAAACACAGGAGGTTTAGGTAGGAATATTAACTTGACGAAAACTTGACAATTAGTTGTCGAAGTATTCTATTGTTCTGTCAAATCATACCTGATTTGCAAACTCGAAAAGTCGCGTGACGTTTAGCCAGTTTCAATCGAAATTAGCTGGATCTGACGAGAATATCACGCGCCCATCTTACGGAGAACATCCTCCAGGACGACTTCTATTGAACCTTGAAGATTCTTGTTAGAGTGTGGGAACGGACTGGTGGAGGCACGTCTTTGACAATGAGTGCCTCGTGTCACTTGACCTGTTGACGCCCTCAGTCGAGATCTCGTGATGATTACGAAGAATGAATTCGCAATTCTGCTCAAGGCCAGTCACGTTCCACTGCGTATTTAAAAGCCAGCAGAACCCCAGAAAATGCCCTTCTGTTAACTTTACCAGTCCGACACGCCTTTCCAACATATTTGGCAGAACAGGTCATTCTGTCCAAACAGAAGCTATCGTCACTCCAGTACTGGTGAGAGAAATACTTTGTTTGATGCTGAATTACTTTGATGTTAGGAATTAGTGAATTCCTAAAAGACATTACAGTTGATAAAAGTATTGCTAACCCGAAAGGGAAGCTGTTTGTCCAAGTTATCTTTTATTCAGACGCCACCATAACACGGATACCAAAGGCCACCTTAAACGAACCAACCCTTCAAACTCTAAAACATTGTGGTAAGAAACTGAAGTCCGCACTGTATTAAAAAATCGCTAGCCGAAATTTGAGTCACTGCCATTAACGCTCACAATGCCACAAAGCAAACCAGTTTTGCTCAGTAGTTAAATTCCTTAGTGAACTGTGCACTTCTTCTAATTTTTGGAGATATGATCTTTATAGGGACCACAACTAGTTTACAGAGTCAAAACAAGTGGCGCATGTTCTCAAATAACAGGTAGTGGCCGGTGTTATATCGCAAAAGTAATCCTATATATCACTTTCCAGTTCTCGCTCTTCCAGGTCTTCGTAACGATCGTTGGACAGTATTTATCAATGTCATCCTGCTGGGAAGATAGTTCTGCTGTACATAAATCCTCCTCTTTTCCTGCCTAACATAATATTAATAATGAACCTGCTTGAAAACAGTTGTCATCAGTTGAGGAAGCAAAGTTTGCAAATAGCTCGAGAGAAAGCAAAGGGTGTGTCGCATCAAGGAAACCTGGTCACGGCATTTGGATGTCGTGTTCACACCGAAACTGGGATCTAAAAACAATTTCCTACACGGTGGGGCGAGAGTTAAGGTTTTTCGATAGTATTCCCGTTCATTGGCCATCTGTACGAACTTGAAACGTAACTAAATATATTTATTTACAATATGGACTCTTTAAACCGGAGAGGCTGTTTCACCGGCCCTGGAACATAATACGTGCTAATTATACGTCTTGATTGATTCTAAGTAAATCTCTGAGGTAGATTAATTAATATTGTCAACGTGCAGCCCCTAAGGCTGCACGTTGACAATATTAATTAGTCTTCACCCGAATAATGAATATGGACTCTCCCAACTGCTGCAATTGAACTTACGTGGACGATACCACAAGCATTCAAAGGGTTAATATACAAAACATGTAGGAAACTTTCGTGTGTTATTATTGCTGTAAAGAATTACTTTAAAGTAATTCTTCAGAATAATTATACGCGAACTTCTGACACCTTGTGCTTGAAACAAGCGCTTTCATACAAAGGATATTTGGAACACAAAGGTATTTTTGCATAATGAAATTGTGGTTTCGCCAATGATCAACATTTTTTTAATCCAATAATCGGTTCTAGGAGAAAATACTTGCGTTCGAGTGACTATGAGGTTTTCCGACATACCCCTAGCACCCCCCCCCCCCCCCGGATCGCCCTGTAGCTTCAGACCTGTGTCGTGGAAAACGTTTTATATCATTGGGAATGTTTTCGATTCCATATATGTACTATATACTTACCAAACAAACTTTTACGTAAGTAGTGGCTGTATCCGGATGACGCACTGCATCCACCCATCCATGGCTCAAACAAAACATGTTGGAGAAGGCACTGTTTATTTGACTCGTGATAGAATATTGATCTACAGTCTTTGTGTTTACCACATTCCGAGAAACACTGTAGTTTGCTTTTCACTTCGCCATTCCATAATTCATTCTGGGTGCACACCTGATCCTCGAATTTTGAACTTTTGTATATTGCCAATGCTGAAATACCATGTGACAGCGATAGTGTCGGTGTCAGAAGGTGAATTATCACTTCTAACGACACAAGAACCCGGGCGTATACAACAGGCATCATATTGTTTGAGCAAAACAGAAAAAACTGGCAACCCGTGCTCGTTTGCTTCTCTAATATTCTATTAGAAACGAACCGAACGTTTGATTTTTATTTTTAATGACAGTAGTTCCAGGATAATAAGCAGTTAATACAAGTCTACTTCTGTTTATTCCAGCTAACTGAACACACAGTCGATACTCGTTTAATAATTTACGTATGTCCCCACTAATAGTTTCATACCTATATAGTGCGAAGCAGACTCTACTGACTCATAATGTTCCCTCTCATTTCCCCAAT
Source organism: Pictodentalium vernedei (assembly GCA_031216915.1). Taxonomy (NCBI): domain Eukaryota; kingdom Metazoa; phylum Mollusca; class Scaphopoda; order Dentaliida; family Dentaliidae; genus Pictodentalium; species Pictodentalium vernedei. Next base: position 376,942,738 of record CM062293.1, read on the forward strand.
GCTCGTAAATACATCCGTATTTTGGTAATAACAGAGTATTGCTAATGAGGTATGACGTTCCATGGGGTAGCATTGTGTTATGATAGCATTTCAAGTGGAAGAAGGAGCAAGAAAGCGAAATGTCAACACCCACTTTAGTTCAAACTCATCTCACAGGATCTTAAGCAGTAGCTCCTAGGTTATCCGTATGTAGGATCAACCAATCAGATTACAACCTTTAACTTGTTAACGCCTCAGTATACAACATTTCTTTTTTTGGTATAAATATATGCTGTGTTTTTTGTGTTTTTTATAAGTAACACGGTCTTTATGCCAGACCGGGGGATATGAAACACGTTAACCTCGACGAAGATTATTAACCCGTCTTGTACCACCACGTTTTGTATTAGAATCATGAGCAACTGTTGTGGATTCTGTTTGGGAACAGCCGAGGAGTCCTAAATATGAAGTATTCCAAAGTCGACCGTCATTATGTTTGTAGATATGTCTGCATTAGCAACGTAAAACAAATTTAGGTATGTGATACTTAAACTCGCCTTTCCTGATTAATCCAGGGCTCATGGTTCTTAGCACGTCACCTTTCACAAAACATCTTGGCCTGGCCGAACATTCACTGTCAGTGTATAATTTGACTTCAGCTGATATTTGATTACACGTCTTTGCGAGCAAATGCAAGCTTGTTAACACTTGATCAGAGACATTCAATATGATATTCACTTTTTTCCATGAAGAAGCAAAGGTGGTGATTCTCCAGTAGAAAGAAGAGCAGCCAGTAATTTAAAGAAACGTCTTAACAAAGCTCCTGGACGGTCTTGATTTCAAATACACAGGTGGGAGAAAAGATGCTTAATTGTTTGTTTTATTGGAGTTTAACGACGCTTTGGACCTCCAGGGTCTCACCTCGTGTCGGAAGTTTGACGAGTGGAGGAAGTGAGAGTACCCGGAGAGAACCATAGTGCAGCAACGACCAATTGTTAGGTTCCCCAACGTACTAACTCCACACGAGCATGGTTAGCATTGGTTAAAGACAAGTGCACCCCCGACGGCCAGTACGCCCAAGAACAGAGTTCCCAAATGTGGGCAATCGGGATTAAGTGTTCTACCCAAGGACACAACACGGTTAGCCCTGGTGGGGATCGAATCGTGAACCTTTCGGTTTGAAACCCAATGTCGTAGTCACTGAGCCAACGCGCTTCTGAAAGTGCTTAATCCTTTACCCAACGCAGACGATATCAAAATTTATTATTTTAAATATCATTTTTTCAAATTTTTCAAAAAATTTCAACAAAACCATATCATGTGACCCCTCGTTGGAACGTGCACGACGAGCTCGTTCCATCGAGGGGTCACATGATATGGTTTTGTTGAATTTTTTTGAAAAATAATATTTTTTCAACTGCTGAAATTGCATATTACGCGGGTGGATGCGGCCGATTGGGTAAAGGGTTAATATTTCTAGCTTTCAAAAAGTCCGGAAATTCAACAGGCGTAAACTGTGTACCATTATCGATAACAATCTTTAAAACTAAACCCAGTTTCCAGACATTCGACAACACCCGAATTGTAACATTTGATGGCCATTTACTGAAATAATCACCTAATGTTATGATATATTTGCAGTTCACTGTGGCTCGTTCAAAATGGCCCTGCAATATCAAGGTTTCTGCCATGCTACTGTGTTGTGGGTAATTGTACTGGATACAAAAGAGCTGTACCGGTAACGGAAGTTTTATCATACAGTCTACAAATAGAACAATCCTTGATTACAAACTCTATCTGGGTGTCGATTTTAGGCCCCCAATATAGGCCGTAGTCTTTGTTTTGTTCTGATTGTGCATTAGAATCTCATGTGAGGCAATTGTATAATCTTCTGTTGTAAAGCAACTAGTTCGATTACACGATTTTCACCTCCTTTGATAACATCATCATGGATCCATAATTCCTCTTACGATAACATCACCATGAACCATAATTCGTGCGATCCCCATGGAATGGGGCAAGATCCCCATGGAATGGGGCACGATCAGCATTTGATTTGGTTCTTTTTCACTAACGAGACATTTGATGACGTAATTTTGTTAGTTCTGGACAAGATCGACAAGCACCATGAAAATCTTTCTCGGATACGACGCCGTCGTTTTCCTTTGAAACGGAAGCAACTTCCTCAATTTTATTGCAACCGAAAGACATATCTGATAATGTTTTGTTTTGTTTTTTATAAATAGTTGGCTTTGATATTCTTTGGACCAGCTCTGTACTTGATATTATATGTAAAACATAATAATCGTGCCGACCATCTAGATATTCTCATTCCAGCGCTGCTGTTGCCTCTCGTAGAATGCAATGATGTAAGTGCTTAGTGATCAGCGCGAAGCTAAAAACGCCTGTCTCAAATCGAAGTGCGCAATTTTTCTATGGCCTTTTCACAGGATGAGACTTCTTTCTTAGCCTTTTGAACCTGAGAGGACGATTTTTCCAGCCTAGACTTCATAATTTCATTAAGTATGATGGCTTCTAAGTGAATGTGTAGGGTTGATCAATCAACATTTTCAACGTGCAGCCCCAGAGCTGCACGTTGAAAATATTAATTGGTCTACCACCAAATATTGAACATGGACTCTTCCAATTGCTGTCACTAAACTGACATGGAAGATACCACTAGGGTTGAAAGGGTTAACAACTGAATGCTTCATTTCCGCATCCTTTAACGTTCTAGAAGCATACGCTACTGCATGTTCAGTACCGTCGGGATTCTGTTGTGTACAACTGCCCCAATTACAGTATCGCTGTCGTCAGTAGACACAATACTTTATAATGTCGGGTCGTAAAAAGTACTTTCCAGTATTGATCTCTTTATTTTTTCAAAACATTCATGAGCCCAGTCGGTCCAACAAAAAACTGTCTTTTCACGTCTAAGAGTTCGCGTTGACTGCACGACTGCAGTATAATAGGACACGAATGCACTGTACCGTGAATTGAAGCCTATAAAGGAATACAAATCATACATGCTACACGACACTGTGCATTCTTCCAACGCAGCACTGTTTTCCTGGTTTATAGCCTGGAAATTTCAATTTTGTTCCGGAATTCATATTTTCCGAGACTGAGTTTTCATTCACTGTCATTGTTTCTGTACATAACTTCTCAGAAAGTTTCTTCTTGTTCAGCAACAGAAGACCCACGTACAAAGATGTCATCAATGTAACACCAAACAAATCACGCACAGTATTTACATCATTTTTCTGAACGCCGAGGATGCAGAATTTAATCCAAATAGGACTCTACAAAAACGGAACAACCCTTCATTGGTTATTGGAATGCCTCGGCTCTTTAAAGATATTAATTTGTCAAACCATTGAAGTGGAACTCAACAGCAACTATGGCTATGTGCTCTCGTTGATGCACGCAAACTCTTAGCTTACCCCCTTTTTCCTTCTGAAAAATATCGGAGAAATCCACTCAGGGCATCACTTCATTCTATTGTTTCTCTTGCTCCAGCTCCCGTATAATGTGACATATCTCAACGAATTGAAAGTGGGAGGGATCGTAAGTTTTAACGTCCAGGAGTCACCATTTATCTTACTCTAATTTTATGGACGAATATCTTGGCCAGGCCGATAGCGGGTTGTTTGATATCAGATAATTCACAGAAAAACAACTCACTGGCATTTGATTCATATGAGGGTGCACATTTTAATGAATCAATCAATTTACCCCCAACACTATTCAATTAAAGGGCAGTAATTAAATCCAAGTTCGTGATTGATCTACTCATTTCGACAAGGTAAATGTCTGTTGAAATTGTTTTTGAACTATATATTGCAATATCTGTTACACAACCAAGAAATGGTAAAGTTTCCTTGGGATGAAAAAGTAGTCTAACTTTAAAAGCATGTAATGTTATGCCATTGAAATGTTTATCATCTTCCCCTTTTTGAATGCTTATAGACTGAGCAGAACCAGTGTCAACGAAATAACTAAAATTTGGACAGCTATTTCTCCCAAGAACGCAACTTTAAACATGACAAAAATGTGGGTTCAGATGAGGAATACAATCATTTGTGTTCAAATGTAAAACAGTAATCTCCGGTACCGTTAATTCTCCAACACAATGTGAACTGAAGCGACACAAACAATGAAAGTGACCGGTTTTCATGCATAATCTCAGGTACCGATCACTTGCCAACACAATGTGAAATGGAGCGACACACACACAGTGGATACGCGGACGAATCTCCTTTTTGGTAGAGGCGGCGCGCGAAGCGACGCATTTCTATTTTTAGACGCAAGTTTTATCGCACGTTGAATTTGTACGAGCTTTTTTTACTTTAACCCTTTACAGAAACACAAAATACAGACATCACCGTGCACATAATTTACATAAATATGCAAACAATTCCATTCCAGCCCCAGCAACGCAGCATTATGCCCCTCATTGGTTTCGTATGCATACAACGACGTCCAGATCCGCCCTGAAAACTGCTTTTGGCCCAGAAAATTTCGTTTTCAAATGTCATTTATGTAAATTTCCGAACAGTTTTAAGTTTCGAACGATACGCCCATTTCAAGACACACACTTAACTAACAATACTTAGTGCTGTTAATATTTAAATCTCCTCTCCATAGACAATGGGACTTCGAAATTTATAATAAATTGGAAAATTGTCGCTCATAACCCATTTTCCACTGAACAGCATCTTGCCCGACTAAATGTTTTTCGGCCTTTTCTGTGAATTCTCCCGGTTATTATGAACAACTCAAGAACACCCAACGATCGAGTAATACACCATTGTAAAGGTTATTCTTCCCCTTTTCCACTCACTCTGGGTACTGCTGGATACGTTGGATGAATGAAATTTGAGGGGGTAAAATGAACATAAGTGCTATCGTTTTCGAAAGGCGAGATGTATACCTTGTTAATATTTACCATTAAGGGCGCACTTCAACATCGATTGAGCACGTCAACATCGATTCAAAAATGCTATCGGATATCATTTTTCTTTCGATTTCACAGCTTGTGCCGAGTACCTGTGGTCTCACTGTCGTTTGGCACTGTTGCAGACAAATTGTTCGAGTGTTATCAGGCCGTTACAGTTGGTAGTGGGTTTGTATCAAAACTTGCAGGGAAAACATTCTGCAACATCAAGCTGCTCCGAGCCGACTTGTCAAATCAAGAGCATCAATGGCCAATTCTATCACACAGTACTTTGCGATGAAGCGGTAGTGGATCCCACGATACGTTTCAGCAGCATCACGTGTGTTATTCAATGGTAGTCTGAAATGGAGGGATATCGCAAATATCATCTTGCACCAAAACCGTTCGCGCTGTTTGATTCTGGTGGAATGGGAAAGACACAGGACAGCGTTCCTGGCAAAATACTCAAGTCATATGCCACTGAACGGAGAGACCGTTCATGAAGCCCTGTTTTCGCCATTGACGGTGGATTTCTATTGAGAGCAGTCATATGCCCCGAAGAGTCATAATGTGGTGATATTTGCACCACACATTCAAGTTATATGCTATTCAAAAAAGTAGGGGATATTTGATAAAAGTGAGATATATGAAGAAATATTTTTATATTTTCATCAAAAAGACAGTTGAGGCATTGCACTGTGACATCTGGTGAATGATTTCAGCGATAGTTGGGTGTCTGACAAGCACACATGCCAGGCACTGAGCTGTAGAAGACATGGCCGGGCAGTTAGAGAATTTACCACATTCAGTCCAAGACCTCAATACCTTGTAATTCCTCCTCGGTTCGCGAGACATGCGCGGATTCGACGTGGCATACTCCTCACCAAACGCCCAATATCAGCTGGATTGATGTTATTTCAGGCGTTCCTGCAGTGCAGCGGCGAGTTTCTGGGCATTGGTAGGGGGCTGTTGGCGTTGTCGTAGGCGCCTGCCAATCATATCCCAGACGTCTCGATTGGTGAAAGGTCTGGACTTAGTGCTGGCCAAGGCAGTGTAGTGATGTTCTGCTCCTGGAAGAACTCTGTAGCGACAGGGGCCACTCGGTTCAGCTGCTGTCCAATTTCTCAGGCACTTTGATGGCGGTTATGTAATGATGTGGTTCGGATGAAACGATCCTGGTTAGCAGTTGTGGCCCTTGGACGACCTGACTGACGCCTGTCATCAACATAGCCTGTCTGACGATAGCGTGACCACGACTGATTGCGTAACGTTCAGAATTTGAGCCACTGCAGTCTGTCTGTTGCCAGCTTCCAACATGCCAACGGCACGTAGACGTTCGTCGTGTGTCAGTCTTCGCCTACCTCAAAAGTTACGTTTCGACCAGAAACTATTGATGAAGGAGTTTCTACTAAGAAAAGACCGATGAGACCTCCGAAAAAGCCCGTCCAGTACAAATGAAAATTTCAAAACGTACCTCACAGACGCTAACGCGGCGCTTGTGCGAAAAAACTGCACGACGCACGTTGACATTCATGATCCACACTAAACTTGGTAACATATTGATGTGTTCAATCACGCGTATACAGTACCATTTTCCGAAAATATCAACATCAGTTTGGATATCCCCTACTTTTTTTGAATAGTATATAATGAACAATTTTGGATTCAGTGCCATTACTGTGTTTGTTGGCTATGAATGTGACATGTCAACAAAGGGTATGGAGCAAGCACGCAGAGCCAAGGGTTGTACGCAGATATCAACATCTCGCTTGACCTGCCAGTAACCACCTTGCAATCTGATGTTCTGTCCTCTCGCCGGAACAAAACACATCTAATCCACCTGATCGGGAGATGATTAACATAAGCTCCCAGCTGTCTGTCTCATCCCCCATTACATACTAATATGGTATTTTTTGTTAGTATATGTTATATTCTTGATGTTCTCTATATATACTGTCACTTTTCTTGGTGTTCAATATTGTAACATATAGCATACTTATTGAAAAAATATTGTTTAAACTAATCCGCCTGTTAATGCAGGAATTTGACCGCATTAGTGTCCAATCAACCCCTTGCGATAACTTTGAATCATACCAGACATTTCACGCCAATTTCAACCATTTGGTTTCTCCATATATTCGAAAGGCCGACAACTACCAGCCCCTCCCACAGCATACATAAACACAGCAGTAAAACACAAATCCACAAATAATATAACCATCCAAAGCACACAGTCATAGATAGCTTAATGACAAAATGCGGATAAGTCTCAATATTTCGATTACTATTTTTCTCTTGGAATAGTTGATATTTTTTACGTATCTTTTCATTCCTATTGTTCCTTGGTCGCTCGACACTCAACACACTGATGGTGGAAGTCATTTGTACGCTCTGTCGTACAATTTGAACAGAGCTTACTCCAAAAGACTTTCTAGTGGTGACTCAAGAATCCACCAGTGAACAGTACACAAATATCAGAATTTGAATTGTTACTCTGCTCTTTATTTATTTATTTATTTATTTATTTATTTATTTATTTATTTATTTATTTATTTATTTGGGTTGAACGACACATTCGACAGTCAAGGTCACCTCTTGTTGGACACTTTTACTGGCGGAGGAAGTTGCAGACACAGCGAAAACCACTGAGCGGCGGTGAGCAATGTCAGGCTCCTCTACTTACCAACTCCGCACAAGCAAGGTTAGCATTTATTACACACCCATTTAAAATTACGGTTTGTTCACGACATTCTAGGATGTGTGATAAAAGTAAACTTTTATTGCACACGAGTGGGATACAGATTTTTGCACTTTTTTTAATGTAAGAATGGAACCACTCATATTTCTGGGATACAGTACATGGGCTCGTTTCGATGCAATGGGTCATTTATTTTGATGTTGTAAAGTGGATGTTTGCGGTCTATAGTATCTGAGTTAAAATTATTTCTGAAGAAACTCATGTCCTATACACCGACCGACCATCAAAAGAAACTTTCTAATTTATTTTCTTAACGTGAACAATACTGACTGACTATTGATTAAATAACCCGATGGGTTAAAGTATGACATGGAAATGACTGGCATGCAGTTGAAACTAAAGAACAATGAGGACAGAATATGAAAGCGTCTATGAGTGACGTCATTTCGAATGAATGACGTTGCGCGAGCAAATTTCTAGGTCACCAAATCGAAATGCAAAACAAATTGCCTGTCGATATTCACTTGAATTCGTATGGATACTGTACCCGTGTTAAAGGCTATAACACGAACTTTAATAAATTTTGAACAATACTATCATTTCTCTTGGACAATAAGGATATAAATTTAATTTACGTGGGATGAATTGACAACGGCTACTGTAATCTTGACTAAAATCTTAACCTGTCTGTCAATCAGTCGAGTAACAATAGTCGCACGGAATTTGGAAGTCAGATAAACATGTGAATTTTTTTTATAATTTCTCATTGATGGATTTTCCGAATTTACACCTATTGTTTCTTGTGAATGTGTGGTAACGTTTTTGGTGGGGATCACATCAACCCTTTAGAATTCGCGCTGTAAAATTGAGGCATAAAAAGACGGTAAACGGTGTTTCAGATGAACAGTGTTTCATCGATCGAAGTGGTGACGCATAACTACGGTGGCTGATTTAGGCCACGCTCAATACTTTTTTTTATCTCGAGATTTCGAGATAATATCTCAAGATCTCGAGAAGCTATCTCAAGATCTCGAGATAATTATCTCAAGATCTCGAGATCTCGAGATAATATCTCAAGATCTCGAGAAACTATCTCAAGATCTCGAGATAATTATCTCAAGATCTTGAGATAATATCTCAAGATCTCGAGATAATATCTCGAGATCTCGAGATAATATCTCAAGATCTCGAGAAACTATCTCAAGATCTCGAGATAATTATCTCAAGATCTTGAGATAATATCTCAAGATCTCGAGATAATATCTCGAGATCTCGAGATAATATCTCAAGATCTCGAGAAACTATCTCAAGATCTCGAGATAATATCTCAAGATCTCGAGATAATATCTCGAGATCTCGAGAGAATATCTCAAGATCTCGAGAAACTATCTCAAGATCTCGAGATAATATCTCAAGATCTCGAGATAAGCATATATAATTGGTGTCACCGATCAATAGCATGAATTCATTCAAACTGTTTATTCATTTGTCGCATCTTTTCCGACTGCAACATATTCGTTCCACCCCCCCCCCCCCCCCCGCCCCCACCTCCCCATGACAATTACACGAATCCACTCCTGTCACTCAGAAAACTTATCAACCAATCACCTTGTTGCGATGTTATGAGCGCCCTCCAACTCTCAGTCCAGGACTACCAGCACTAATATAAACCGAGTCCCGTCATCCGAACTTGCACTTGCTGGTGTCCTGTTCCCACTCCAAACCCAAAGTGTCAACCTAGCACCCGGTACCTCCTAGTGCATACTGTAATGGGTTTTGTTTACCCTAAAACTCAACGATTTCTCACTTCTTTTTCTCCCAGAATATGCTGATTGTAGTGATGTTTACCCTAAAACACAAAGTTTAATCACTACTTTATAATAAGACACACACCCGTAAATACTAAATATTTCCTTCCAGCTCCACATTGAATGGAGTGATTTGTACCACAAATAGCTCTCCCAGCTCCATGCTGAAAGATTTCATCCCCATTCCCTTGGTGGATTTTTCACCTACTTTCCACTTTGCTGACTGAGACATACAACATAAGTTTAACCCCATTCCCGCGTCCATTTTGACCGAGCAAATCGACGGTGCTACCCGATGTATAATAACCCTACACCAGCGACAGCTAAAAACCTACCGTAGGAGTCCCTTTCCTCTCGTTGGTTTGAAAAGTCTGGTTTAGGCGTAACTAGTTATCTCCAGCGGATACTGCTTCCGGACGAGTGATTAAGGACCTAACGTATTACCAACGTCAGTGATAGAAAAGGGCTTGTCCAGTACAAGGCTGCAGATGCTAGACAGAACCGTGAATTTATGGTCAATACCCAGCAATCTCCTGACACACAGAAGCCGTTCTCACAATTACACACCCAAACTGAAACCCATAATCCTGAGCCCAAGAGGCGAATAGAATTCCCCCTCCTGTGAATCCTAAACGTGGCAGGATAGGCATGACTAACATTGTTTCCACACAAAACCCAATTACATGTAGTAATGAAAAGATTGACCTGTCGCCCGACAAGTCTCAACGGTCCATACACCTTTCACACTCCTCCAGAGACATACCCGAAAGTGACAACTCCAATGGTGATGTATACAGTCCCGCGCATATGTAGAAGGACAACTTGAACCCGATTCCCAGTATCTCCGAACAAGATGAAGCACCCTCAACGTCGTTTTCTGCACCATTAACCAGCTGCAACATGGCACCCCAATTAACCATACGATCCTCCGTGATCATATACTCTCACCCGCTCACAGGAGATCCCCCAGTACTTGTGACCCCACCTCCAACGTCAACTCATGAATCGACAGTAATACAGGACATCCTGTCCCATAAGATTGATTGGTCCCCTATGTTCTCACCGGCTGAAACCCATTCCAACCTGGGAAACCTTAATTTCGCCATCCGTGAGAGCATAGTTCCACCAGGACCATGCGCCACTCCCTCTTAACTCACAAGATGACACAGACACACACCCAATTTATGAGAGCAACATCATGCCCACCCAAATCCTCCAACAATACCCAACTTTGAATACACGTTTCATACTTCTCCAGTGGGACTCCCAACAATACCCATCAAAACGACACAACTGCGAACCACCCTGCAATGATAGTCGAAACTCAAATCCATGAACATACCGCCCGGTTTGACCTATCGCCTGCTGCAGGTCCCAAAAAATGTTAGACCCAATTGGCGTTCCTCCCAAATAAGCGAAAGTGTCCCGCCCGCCAAACAGTAAACCCCGCAATGTTCTGTTGAAAAGATGTCCCCGCGACATTTGAAACAATAAGTAGCACCCCACTTTCTATTTTGCTACTCCCGGTCTCATAAAGGGATTTCCTCCCAAAGATACCCATAGTAGCATCCCCACCGTAGATTAACTGGCCATTTGGTGCCTCCCCCACCCAAAATATCACACAAACCCCTCCCGGGGCGCAACAACAGTTTCCCTTCCTCCTAGTACCCTAAAAGGTAAGGGGGACCCTCCTCAAGAGGACTGAAGCCTGCCAATGATATAAGGGAAAGATGCTCTCATGACACAAGAGCATCGCCTGCCCCTACCTGGTTATACCACATCCACTCCCTCCTTTTTGCTACTCCGTTTCCCACAAAGAGCCCCTTTCCCGACAGACCCGAGTAGCTCCCTTGATCCCCGATTTATCGACAGTCTGGTGCCTCCTGGTCCCTATATGCCCTCCTCCCCGAAGATTTCTGTCCAGTTTGGGGTGCATCACCACCTCCTTTTCTAATCTGAGTCTAAACACTGAACATTCTGGAAAACTCTCATCCAAATGCTACATGTGGTAGGTAGGTATCTGTTAGATGCAGGCCTGTGTGCCCAGAAATGTTTGCAATTTTCATAAGATTCTTCCCAATCTTCACTGTCATATTTAAATTAATGATTGGGGTTTGACAGAATTCTCCCTACCAGCTCATGTAGCGACTATATCAGTCCTATTGGTGGAGAAAACACATAAATGCGCTCAAAACTAATGCCAACTATTGTTGGGGAGGTGAGTTGACCATGTCAGAAGCCTTTAACCGAGTGCGCTTCGGATTTTTCTATGAGTCTGAACAAACTAATAATCAAGAACGGAAGGTGAGAAGTATATATATAACATTTAAAGGGCCACGCATGTTTGTGTTTCAAAAATGTTTTTTTTTTATAAAACCAACTGCATGACATTCCCCGTGTCAAAATAGCTATGTAAATTCTCGGGGCCAGATACGAAATGCCCAGAAGTGCTAAAAAACGGTCCTCGACAACGCAATGTTTACCACATAAATAAGCTAAAATAGTTTTTTATGGTAATAAAATATAAAAAAAAAAAATTTGAAACACGAACTTGCGTGGCCCTTTAAATGTTATATATTTACTTCTCACTTTTAGTTCTTGATGAGTTGTTTGTTCAAACTCAGGGAAAATATTCGAAGTGCATTCGGTTTAAGGCTTCTGACACGGTCAACTCACCTTCCTAACAATAGTTGACATTAGTTCTGAACGCATTTATGCGTTTTCTACACCAATCGGACTGAAAAAGACGCTATATGAGCTGGCAGGGAGAATGCTGTTAAAACCCAATCGTTAAGTCAAATATGACAGTGAAGATTGGGAAGAATCTTATTATGAAAATTGCAAGCATTTCTGGGCAGACAGGCCTGCATCTAACAGCTGTCTACCTACCGCATGCAGCATTTGGATGAGAGAGTTTTCCAGAACTTTCAGTGTTTAGACTCAGATAAGAAAAGGAGGTGGTGATGCACCCAAGCTAGGCAGAACTCTCCGAGGAGGAGGGCATATAGGGACCAAGAGGCATCAGATTGCCGGTAAATCGGGGATCTAGGGAGCTACTCAGGTCAGTCGGGAAAGGGGCCCTTTGTGGGAAAGGGAGTAGCGAAAAGGAGGGGGTGGATGCGTTGTAACCTGGTAGGGATAGGCGATGCTCTCGTGTCATGAGAGCATTTTCCCTTATATCATTGGCAGAATTCAATCCTCTGGAGGATGGTCCCTCTTTCTTCTTTGGGTACCATGAGGAAGGGGAACTGTTGTTGCGCCCAAAGAGGGGTTTGCTTGATATAGGCTGGAGGGAGGCACCAGATGGCCAGTTAATCTACGGTGGGGATGCTACTATGGGTATCTTTGGGAGAAAATCCCTTTATGAGACCGGGAGTAGCAAAATAGAAAGTGGGGTGCTACTTGTTGTTTCAAATGTCGCGGGGACATCTTTTCAACACAACATTGCGGGGTTTACTGTTTGGCGGGCGGGCGGGGCATTTTCGCTTATTTGGGAGGACCGCCAATTGGGTTAAATATTTTTTGGGAGCTGTAGCAGCGATAGGTCAAACCGGGCGGTATGTTCACGGGTTTGAGTTTCAACTATCATTGCAGGGTGGTTCGCAGTGGTGTCGTTTTGTGGGGTATAGTTGGGAGCCCCACTGCAGGAGTAAGAAAAGCGTATTCATAGTTGGATATTGTTGGAGGACAAATCAATGGTGTGATACGCTGTTGGGGTTTGGGTGGGCAAAATGGTGCTATCATAAATTGGTTCTGTGTGTCTGTGTCACCTTGTGAGTTAAGGGGGAGTGGTCTATGGCACGTGGTCCTGGTGGAACTATGCTCTCATGGATGGCGAAATTAAGGTTTCCCAGGCTGGAATGGGTTTCAGTCGGTAAGAACATAGGGGACCAATCAATTTATTTATTTATTTATTTATTTATTTATTTATTTATTTATTTATTTATTTATTTATTTATTTGTTGTTGTTTAAGGTCACATATTTCTGCGCAATGGCTAATCGTGACCATGACAGTTTTACGGGTGGAGGAAACCGGAGCACCCGAAAAAAACCACCGAGCAACGGCGAGAAACTGTCGGCTCCTCAACATACTAACTCCCGACAAGCAGGGTCGGCATTGGTTGAAGACAGGTGCACCATCGGCATGCAGTACGCCTTAGTACACAGCGCCACCGTGCCCCCACGTAGGCAATGGGGGTGAAGTGTCTTTCCTAAGGACACAACGCGGTTGCCGAACCAAGGACCTCTCGGCTTGTAGTTTGCACGTATACCTACTGAGCCACGGCGCCCCCAGGACCAATCAATCTTGTGATACGGGATGTCCTGTATTACTGTCGGTTCATGAGTTGACATTGAAGATGGGAGTCACAAGTACTGGGTGGTGGGGGGGGGGGGGGCTCTCCTGTGACCGGGTGAGAGAATGGGATCAAGGCGGATCGTATTGTTAATTGGGGTGCCATGTTGTAGCTGGTTAAGGGTGGCAGTAAACGACTTTGAGGGGGCTTCATCTCGTTCGGAGATACTGGGAATCGGGTTCAAGTTGTCCTTCTTTATATGCACGGGACTGGATACTTCACTGTTGGAGTTGTCACTTTGGGGTATCTCCCTGGATAAGTGTGAAAGGTGTATGGACCGTTGAGACTTGTCGGGTGACAGGTCAATCTTTTCATTACTACATGCAATTGGGTTTTGTGTGGAAACAATGTTAGTCATGCCCATCCTGCCACGTTTGGGATTCACCGGGGAGGGGGTGGGGGGATTCCATTCGCCTCTTGGGCTCAAGGTTATGGGTTTCAATTTGGTCCTGGGGGTCAGTAGATTGCTGGGTATTGACCATAGATTCACGGTTTTGTCTGGCTTCTGCAGCCTTGTACTAGGCATACCCTTTTCTAACACTGACGTTGGTAATACGTGAGGGCCTTAATCACTCGTCCGGAAGCATTATCCGCAGGGGGTAACTAGTTTCGCTTAATCCAGTCTTTTCAAACCAACGAGAGGAAAGGGAATCCGACGGTAGGTTTATAGCTATCGCTGGTGTAAGGTTATTATACACCGAGTAGCATCGTCGATTTGCTCGGTCAAAATGGACGCGGGATGGGGTTAAAGTTATGCTGTATGACGGGTCCGTGGAATAACAGCGCGTCAAGAGACGATGTATCTCAGTCACCAAAGTGGAAAGTAGGTGAAAACTCCACAAAGGGAGTGGGTGATTGGTTTCACTGTGGGGTGAAACCTTTCAGCGTGGAGCTGGTGGAGCTATTTGGTATTTACGGGTCTGTATCTTGCAAAGTAGTGAGTACGCTTTGTGAGTTGTGGTAAAAATCACTCCACTCAATGTGAAGCTGGAAGGAAATATTTGGTATTTATGGGTGTGTGTCTTGTAAAGTAGTGAATAAACTTTGTGTTTCACGGTAAAACGCACTACAATCAGCGTGGAGCGGAGAGGAAAAGAAGTGAGAAAACGTTGAGTTTTAGGGTAAAAACACTACAGTATGCACTAGGAAGTACCTGGTACTGGATCAACACTTTGGATTTGGAGTGTTAGACAGACACAAACTTTTCATCTTGTAAAGTAGTGAGAAAACGTTGTGTTTTAGGGTAAAGGCGCTACAGTAGGTACTGGGAGGTACCGGGTGCTGGGTTGACACTTTGGGATTGGAGTGGGAACAAGACACCAGCAAGTGCAAGCTCCGATGACGGGACTCGGTTTATATTAGTGCTGGACTCAGTGGACTGAGATTTGGTGGGCCTTCATAACTAATACACAACAAAGTATTTGGTTGATAAGTTATTCACTTTTCTGAGTGACAGGAGTGGATTCGTGTAATTGTCATGGGAGGCAAGAATATGTTGCAGTCGAAAAAGATGCGACAAGTAAATAAACAGTTTGTGTGACAGGAGTGAATTCATGCAAATGATCAAAGGGTGACACCGATTATATATGCTTATCTCGAGATCTCGAGATATTATCTCGAGATCTTAACGACATAGTTTCTCGAGATCTCGAGATATTATTTCGAGATCTCGAGATAAAAAAAGTATTGAGGGTGGCCTAAATCACCCACCGTACATAACAATTTGCAAGTTGAAACTACGAATGAAAGTTCAATCAGTGTACGAAATAACAATAAGACTGGTCTCCTGCTTGTGAAGAATAATTTGGATTTTTGTCTTATTTTATTTCCTTTACGTCTCAGAAGGATAGGTTAATTCTCACTTAGCATTACCGTAAAAGGCCTGTTTTAGAAATTTGCGAAGGTGTGTAATAAATACAGAGCCGCACAAACGTTTGAATGGGTTAATGTTTATCGCACTCGTTTGGTTTGGCGCAAGGTGCAGCATCGACGTGCAGTACGTCCTAGTGCACAGCACCCAAGCCCCCCACGTGGGCATTCGGGATTAAGTGCCTTGCTCAAGGACACAACGCATTTACATCTGGCGGAGATCGAACTGTAGACCGTTCGGTTTGAAGGCAAATGCCGTAACAATAGAGCCATCGCACTCTCTAATCAGTTGGACTAAAAATCAACCCAAAATAACTGAGGTGACTGAATATGAGCCCAATTGGTTTTTTACCACAACTGATTTAGTGTGCATACGCATGGATTACTGAAAAGTCAGCGAAAAATTTCGTAACTCGAACTGCCCTACAAGACGGCGACCAGTCATTCGATGTAATAACTTCCACTACATTAACTGTCACAGTGTTCATCTTGTGCAACAAGTAGTAACACACTAACAACTTCACAATCTCGGTACTAGATTGTGTTGTCAATAATAACTGTGCGTGGCAAATATTCAACGTGTGTTGATGCGAGCAATGTGCAGCCCATTAATATATTCATTATTCACAGACATCAGAGTATATGCTTTTAAAAGCTATAAGCGATAGTAATGGTGGGGAGCGATTGAGTGTAACAAAGTTTAAACTCTGAAATTCCAGTTGACACCCATGGAAGGCACTTGAACGCACACCCATGAGAGACAGTACGCTCAAGTGCCTTCCATGGGTGTCAATGAGAATTTCAGTGTTAGACCTTCTACGCTTAATCTCTCCCTTATCTTAACAATGAATTCCACGTCGACACCCATGGAAGGCAGTATGGCTTACTGCGTTCCATGGGTAGCAATGGGGAATTCGGTGTTAAATGTAGGGAACACAATTTTACGCTAGAATGTCCTCAGGATATTTATTTCTACTTCTCTGCTTTTTCGAAAAGCTAAGAGAGAAAATAAAACTGTGAATAAGAGTGTTTCACAGAGACGGAGATGCGTTGAGCTTGTTGCTGAACATCATTATGGCTTCGTGCTGAACCTTTTCTTGGCCGCCCACACATTCTTAAAACTAGATCCTCTAAAACACACTATGCATTACAAGTCTGTTCCATTAAAAGACAAACAAAACAGTACCCATCCCTTCACGTTATTCCCTAAAAGATGTCTATGGGAATTCGAATTCCTATAGTGTCTGTCGGATGGGATTTTTCCCCAGGAGCTTGAAAACGCGCCCCCAACTTGGGGGACGCATTTTCACGCTCGTTGGGAGGAACACCATATTACCTTTTAGTTATGAATTCTAAAGAAATATTGCTTGTTTCCCCTCAATACTTCTGAAAAAGCAGAGGAAGAAAAAACCTTAATGATACGCTACGTGGTCAAAAACTGTCTGTGACAGTTGTTGTCATGTAAAAAATCATCAACAATACACTTGTAACTTGTAACAATCAACTTTTATATTGTGAATATTAGAACTGAAGCTAATACTATAAAACTTTTTCAGTTATATTTTCTAGAATTGTATTTTCTAGTTATGACTTTAAATGGGTTGAATGTAACCATTAGCATCTTTTTCAAAGATGTTGCAATTTTCCAGCTGACAAATTACCATATCGTTTAAAATGCTAATGATTCATTTTAGTCAATTATATCAATAGGTAGCCAACTTAAATCTGGTAAATCCAATTTAATAGTTTTATAGTATTGGCTCCTGTTCATAATATAAATTGTTGATAGGTATGCGCACAATGTTAACCTAAAACTCACAGAAAATAGAAAAGTGTCTCTAATCTCCTATACCGTTAAGACATTTTGGAGGCGGTGATAAAAGGATTAGAGGACTAATCTAACATTTCAACAAATCTATCATAAGATTTATTAAAAGTGAATTCATTATATTCTCATGAACTAAACATGTGTACACCGAGATCTGAGTTTCCTTATCCATGGAAACCTATTTCCATCGAGGTAATTAAAAAACAGAATGAACGGTCCGAATGAAATAAAAAATAACAACTATTTAAAAACTCTAAAATTGTTACATAATCGATTCTATGAAATTTTAATAATAGATGGATATCTTGTAGTTTTTTGCCATCTAACACAATTAAAACTTATAACTGAAAAACAATACCAGTGGGGTTTTATTTTTACACTTGATTTTTATTGCTACACAGTCATTTTAAATATTGTCAAAAGTTTTGCGCAAACCAATGCAGAACATGTCGTTTCCTTGGGAATGTCTTGGTTTGAAAGCAACTACTGTCTCTAAATCATAGCCCCTTGCGAGATGATCTAAAGCAAATATACGCTACACCCTACACACTGTACTTTGTAGTCTCATTACATTTATTATCCATCAATCTTTGTTTGTCACTATGGAATTGTATATGACGTCATCCGTTGGGGTATTCTATGTCATGAGTGAACCTACACTCTAAACTCAGTTAGATTAAAAATTAACCCAAATCAACTTTGTTGAGAGGAAATGTAACCGCAATTTTTGACCCAACCAATTGAAAATCAAGGCCATGGCTCCGGATAATTTCACCAGCGAGGTGAACATAATTAGTGTAAAGTAATGGGCCTAACACGGATGCTTGGGAAACACAGAACTTAAGTGTCACTTGTTCTTTTGATTTGCTATCAATGATGGAGCTTTGGGAAGCAAGGTGGCTCCGTGGTTACGGTCTTGAATATCAAACCAAAAGGTCCGCAGTTCGATCCCCGCCATGTGCACCCTCGTTGTGTCCTTAGGAAAGGCACTTTATCCCCATTTCCCACGTGGTGGCACAAGGGCGTTGTGTACTAAGGCGCACTGCACGCCGAAGGTGCACTTGCCTCCAACCAATGCTAACCCTGCTTGTGCGGATTGCACACGCTGGGGGGTCTTGACAGTTGATCGCCGTTGTTCTGCGGTTCTCTCCGGGTACAGCGGCTTCCTCCACTGTAAAACCGTCTGAAACGAGGTGACCCTGGGTGTCGAAAGTGTCTTTAACCCCTAATAAATAAATGCGCTTTGCATGTGACCCAAGTGATACGACGCAAACCAGTTAAGCGCGTGGACTGTGCGAGCCTTTCTTCTATCCAATTTTTCAATTAGGATTTTATGGATTTTGGTGTCGAAGGCGGAGCTCAAGTCTAACAAATCAAGGCAGGAAATTTTATGTTTAACCATGTATAAGAAAATGTCATTTTCTACTCTCCGAAACGCCATTTCGGTGCAATAATTCGACCTGTATGTAGACTTGAAAACCACGGTTAAATCACTTACTGTCATATGGGAAGCAACCACCCGCTCCATAACCTTTGACGGGAATGCGAGATAAGAGACTGGTCGTAAGTTTTTCCAAACCTCAGCGTCTAGACTTGTATTTGAGAAGTGGCTTGACTGAATCAAGCTTCGTGTCCATAGGAAGGGCGCCAGACTGCAGTGAGGCATTTGGTAATTTTAAAATTGGTGTACCAAATTCCGAAAGACATGTTTTTAACAAACATGTCTGAATGACATCTAACGTACACTGTTTAGATGTTGCCATGGATATTATCTTATGGATATACTCCATGAATTAAGGTTTGAAATGTGCTGGCTGTGCTACCGCCTTTGGGCAGGTGTGTGCCGTATTGGTAGTCTGATAAAATCGGAGAGTGCACATGTATTAAGCGAGACTCGGTCACCTTCGGTCCCTTCTCCCTAGGAACTTTAAAATCGATTTCTCAGACTCTAGGTCCTCAAACGACGAATTGACAGGAAGCATGGTGTTCTGTTGTCGATGCAAAAGCTTGATGATGGTGGTGAACAGAATATGTGGAGAACTTACATAATCAGAAAATAAATCGGAAAAGTATATTTGGTTTGCCGATTTAATAATAAGTTCGTTAAGAGCGTCTCTTCGTCTGACAAGCATCTGTCTATGAACAGCCAACTTTGTCTGTCGCCATTGATGTACAGATTTTCGTCTGAAGGATTTGGCACTCCTGGCCTCACCAGTTAACCAAGGATGATACATTCAATGTTGTCCACGGCTCGTTCACTGCTGACAAATGTGATTGGTTTGGAGACACGACCCTCTGCAAATTTGACATGCTCAATATTATGGTATTCACGGCATGTGATGATATTTCGAACCGGTAAGGGACGTGGGAGTGCCAAATCATAGAGAATTATGAAGTGGTCAGAGATTGCCACAACAACAATTTATTCTCCTTTAACAAGACCCGAGCATGTTCCATTCTATTGATGGAATCATAATACCACCTCAAACCTTGGGTGGTTGGGGACAATACTCTTTGCATCCCTATTTGTTTCCTATACTAGGGCAGCCATCTTGAAGTTTGCCGCCAAACGAATTTCCCCCAACTTTCTGTGAGGTATACCCATTTCCAGTTCATTCATCTCCTACCAACTATCGAAGAAATGTCTTCAAATTCGTCGCAGAAAATGGCCACGGGGCGCTAGATTTTTCTTCTACTAACAGCAGTGGATTCTAGCATAAACTGTCATCAGCTGCTTGTGTTCAGTCAAGATAATACACGAGGCCCAGGATATTCGACTAGATAATGGACGAGGGCGAAGCCAAAGACCATAATATCGGCCGAATGTCCTGGGTCTAGCAGTCTGTCACAAAACCTACTTGAAATTAAATCAGTGTTTGGAAACGAACGAAACAAAAAAAAAAGGAAATAATTGTATCACTTTGGGGAAAATTAAATTGGAAATCTGAACAGTTTGGTAGGTGTGTTAGTGTTTGAACCAGTGGTGTTCGGGGAGAAACACTAGGTTAAAACTCGGTCACGCTGAAGGTATTTATTTGAACAATAAATGTGTGTTTTTAACAGAATGCCCTCTAAAGAATACCCTGCTTTTCTTAATAACACACATCTATTTTTGTTTACTTCGTAGAGCAGACCAGGCGGAACCAATAGCTCTCACCAGGCAATGGAGTTTAGTGAAGGATAACACATGGGACCCAGAGTATTCGGCGAAATAATTGTCGAGGGTGACACTTTTAACTCCGTTCAAACAGTGTCAAGGCACACGTGATATCCGTTGCGGATGCATTGACACGGATACCCATGTTTCACTGTACATGTAGCTTCATATTTACATAGGAATAATAACCCACATCCCCATAACACATCCAAGGCGAACGTGGCCTTGTTTCTGGTTCCTTTTTTGTGTTTGCATACGGTATAGGGAGCCTAGATTGATTTCGGGTGGAATATTGGTGACACAAAGACCGAGCACATCAAGCGCTCGCACGAGCTTGTGCATTTAGCAGGAGTTAGATAACTGATCAATCAGTCCGCTTATAAGGCTACATGTCAGCAGGTGGAAGGCACTTGTGTGTACCTGCCAAGTAGTAATCTTGTTTTTCTTTGTGGTAGCGTTTATGCGTGTTTTTGCACACGGTGTTTAATTTGGTAAAATTACACCGTTTGACACGGTGTTGGCCGGTGATTTTCAGAAAATCGCCCACCGTGTCGGGTGTTTGAGACAGGATACACTTGGCACGTACTGTATATGATAAGAAACATGGACTGTTGCATGGGGCGAAATGTAAAGGTCCGGATGAGTGAGAACGTTTTTTTTTTATTTCGAACTGCCACGTGTATATTATCACTGTATGTGAGCGAATATCAGTTCAAAACGTTTATTTCTTTCATTTTGTTGTGATGAATAAGTATAAATAAATGAGTATTTGAATCTTCGTTCTGCTCTTTTTAATTATACTGGCAGTACTCCTTGATTGAAAGCTTTTCCCAAGAATGAAAATTATCAATTTACCCCAAACAGCATGTAGCGGTCGGTCGATTAAGACTGAGAAAGAATGGCGACTTTTGTTTGGAAACTCGCATTCAGTGGCAGAATTGGCACAAAATGGATTTGGTGGGGAGGGGGGGGGGGGGCATTGAGGAATCTTTGCACGGCGAAGAGTGATGGCCACTGCAAAACGCGTTACGTGGGAAATTTATGCACTTAGGTCTAGCGTAATGCAGGGGGGGGGGGGGGGGGTGCTGGATTGACAGTCATTCAACATTAAATAGGCATATTTATAGGGCGGCGGAGGTAAGGGTGGAACAGTATCATGTCACATTTCGAAGGGCTCTGAGCCACTAACGTTGATTTTATTTTCTCGGTTATTGTTTCTCAGCCTATCCAATTCAATTTTTTTAAAAAATGCAATCTTCGAACAGAATAGATTACGCTCTCTGCGAAAAACGCCTATAGAAATATATAAATTTATATTAAATAAGGTTGTGCTTATTTAATATTAATTTATATGTATACATGTAATCTTGTTTTCACAATTATGGGGAAATCGAGTGTTTATTTTGAAATTGTTGTTTAAATGGGTAATAATAATTTGTGAAGCGTTTCGCAACGAGTTAAAAATGGTCGGCGTAACTTGATTTAGTTTTAATATTTTCATAATTTCTTTTTGCAACTTGAGAGAAAAGTTGTTCAAATCTAATGTCGATAATAATTGTGAAGCTTAATCTTTTTCACAGTACGGTCCGAGAAACCAATAAAGTCGATAATCCATTTGTCTCGTACTGTCCGAGTTTTTAATCAAATGTCGGACACAGATCACAGACATACTCTCCGACAATCGTCGGCAATTTGTGAGTGATCTTGAGACACAGTTCCTCGGACCTGGGAGATTCATGTAATCGTCGCTTGCAGCGTAGTGTAGCTTCATATTTACATAGGAATAATAACCCACATCCCCATAACACATCCAAGGCGAACGTGGCCTTGTTTCTGGTTCCTCTTTTGTGTTTGCATACGGTATAGGGAGCCTAGATTGATTTCAGGTGGAATATTGGTGACACAAAGACCGAGCACATCAAGCGCTCGCACGAGCTTGTGCATTTAGCAGGAGTTAGATAACTGATCAACCAGTCCGCTTATAAGGCTACATGTCAGCAGGTGGAAAGCACTTGTGTGTACCTGCCAAGTAGTAATCTTGTTTTTCTTTGTGGTAGCGTTTATGCGTGTTTTAGAGTTCGGTGATGGGCCACTGTGGTGTTTTGCGAAGCCAAAATGCTACAGATGCAACTGAGTTGTAATATGGACTGCGGGGGTACTGTGGACTCTTTTTATAATTTGTCTGAAGGAAACGGGGAGCGCACGACTGACACTACCTGTCGCACTACACGTCAGTGTGTGCCAGGGTACGTAGTTCACCTGACCCCAAGGCAAGACTAAGGAAAATGTGAGAAATACCTGCCGCGCTGGCTACAAGTTGGAATGTGGGAGTAATATTATTTGGGACAGGCCGTCGCCATTAATCAGGTGGAAACAATGGACGACGAAGAGGTTCTGATGCTTTACGCGAGATATGACATACATTGACGGAAACACAGCAGCGCGGCATCTTTATGCAACACCAGCCAATGTGCTTCTGCCTATTCCCCGTTTGAACCAACCGAAGCTCATTACAAACAACTGACGCGTTTGCCGAGCATGCACTGGTCTAGGCAACATATACATTATTTCACACGTACGGTGTGTTCCTGGCTCAGCTAGACGCAGCCCTGACAACATTCATTGTCTCGTTGAACGTGTTTGTTCTCGCACCATGCGCCAGACAACCAAGAAGGGTATGTTGAAATCGTCCGAGATGACTGCAACCTGAAGCGCGAGTCGGGCAACGGTATACTCCCCTTCAGATGTGTTTCTAAAAGGGTACTAATGCCAGAAGAAACCCCAAGAACTAAGGGTTGACAGATGATGATACTCTGAGACTGTTATGGCCTTGTCTCAGAAAGATGGAACCAAGGTCGAAGTTGTTGGAACAGACACCGACTTACTTGTTATTCAAACGTCATACTATCATTCAGACAGCAACAAATACATGATATGCTATGTCGCACCCAATGCCCTCCTTACAAGTTGAGTGAGCCAAAGGGGAATATGTTTTGGACACATGCTATCAGCTGTTGTGACACAGCTTCGGCTTCTTTCGCAAAGGAAAAAGAAAGTTTTCAGCTTGACGGCCTCCGAACTTGTTTGAGATCTACAAAAGTACATCGATTCTTTCACGGCACATGACAGCACAACTCAAGAGACTGCCTCCTCAGGGCACCGAATTTTGTTGGCGTTATACGGAACGAGCACATTCGCTTCCCTCGACCACTACCGATATGTGGCTCAGAGGCAACCTGTAGCCCAAACCAATCTGAAGAAGTGCATTCGACTTGCTCCCCTTTCACCACCGAGTTATGCAACGTGCCTTCCGACCATACCTACAGGTTCAGGAATGGTTAGGTTTCTCGCTGTCTACAACAGCGTGGAACTGGTCGATGACCAGTGGAGGTCTTTGACTAACTGCAACAACACCGCCTCTCGCTCCTGGAGATGTTTTAAACTTCGTTAGTTGTAAGAGCTGGAGATGTAATAGATGTGGGTGTATGACAGCAGGATTTCTTCTGATTGTGCAGGTACAATTTAGATTTTTGTAGCAATCACAGACTCACCGACCCAACTGGCACTTCAGGAATAGGAAAAGTTGATCATTAATCAGCGATTAATTGGACACTCTTGAATACTGGCTTTTCAGTGTTTCGGCCCCAGTTTGTTTGCTGTTGTGGGTTATGTTTTTGCCATCACACCAGCTCCGTCCACAGCATATCTTTCCGTGAAATGAGTCCTGCCCAGTGCCTAAATGTTCCAACAGAGTTTGCCAGTTCCGTCGTTGTTGTTGATCGAGGGTGGTAACCTGGCTACATCAGAATATGCTATCGATTGTGCCGTACTGTTGGTATGAGCTTTCCTGGCATGATTATTTGTTATATGATATTTTAAACCTTTCAGAAACATGAATCCATGGTGTACGTTTTACGGGGTAGTTGTCGGCCATAAAGTCATAGAAGTGGAGATGTTTCGATATATCTTATCAATTTCATTATCTGAATTAATTACCTTCTTTTCTAGTAGAAGACTTCACATCTCAACTCATTGTCACCACAGTTACCAAATTTCTACTGGTAGTAAGCTCTACCAACACTTACACATATCTAACGACACGTGCCTCAAGATAGACGGATATTTGTGAAGAGTGAGTCCCTAAATTAGTCTACATATGATTGCATTCGAAGATGGCCTGATGCAAGTATTTCAGAATTTGTACCATTCCGAAAAATCACGATATCTCCGGAAGCTCAATTCGGATTTCCGAGGACATTTGCTGCTTTGTTCATAAACATGTTCTTATTAATTCCTGAACAAACCAGCTTTCCCCCATTTTGTCCCTAAAGTGCCTGGACTATTCAGGAGGCATAAAGTTGTGCAGTTGTATTCACAGCCATTCTGTAGTATGTAAACTTGATCTTCGTCGCAAAAGATACAATGAAAGCATTTCAAGTAGAAGAAGGGGCAGGGTGATAATAAACAAACTTTATTTCAAACTCATTTCACCAGCTCCTACACAGTAAGTCGCAGGTTACCCGATATAGCATCAACCAATCGGATTAGAACTCACCTTTAAGTCGTTAACTCTTCACAATACTACACACTGTATAATTCTTCGTATTGAGAATAAATCCATTCCTTTTATAACTATTGCAATCCCAATGAAAAAGTTAAATGAAACAAAAAATCAACCTATGTTGATTCATTGTGAAATCCGACTTTTAATTCCTGTAATGAAACACCACTCCTCTATCATTAAGCGAAGCAATATCTTTGAATCATGCCAGCCATTTTGCGCCAAATCAACCCCTGTGTTCCAATCTGTTCTATGTGACAGTAGGCACATAGAACACGTCGGAACTAAGTAGACGAAATGCAACCGTTTAGTTTCTCCATATATTTGAAAGGCCGACAACCACCACCACCATCCCCCGGCACACACATAAACACAACAATAAGACACAAATCCACAAATAATTTAACCACCCAAGGCACACACTTATAGATAGCCCAACGGCAAAAATGCGGATAAATCTGAATATTACGATTACTATTTTTCACTGGAAAGTGTTGATATTTTATTGGTATCTTTTCATTTCTGCTGTTCCTTGGTCACTCTACACTCACCTTGCTGACGGAGGAAGTCATTTGTAGGTGCTGCCGTGCAATTTGAACAGAGCTTACCCCAAAATACCTTCTAGGAGTAGTGACTGAAGAATCCACAAGTGAACAGTACACAAATGTCTGAATTTGAATTGTTAAACTTATTTATTAATTTATTTACATTTATTTTTTTATTTATTGGAGGTTAACGACATATGCGACAGCCTCTTGTTGGACAATTTTACTGGTGGAGGAAGCCGGAATACCCGGAGAGAACCATCGAGCAGCGGCAAGTAACTTCAGACTAACCAACGTACCAACTCCGCACAAGCAGGGTTAGCATTGGTTAAAGACAGGTGCACCATCGACGTGCGGTACGCCCTAGTACAAAGCACCATTGAGCCCCATGTGGGCAATCGGGATTAAGTGCTGGCAAGGCAAATGCCGTAACCATAGAGCCACCCCGCTTCCTGCTCAATTGGATTAAAAAACAACCCAAAACAACCACGGTGGGGGAATATAACCCAGTTGACTTGGGTTAGCTTTTACCGCAACTGAGTTAGTGCGCATGCAACTGGATCACTGAAAAGTCTGTGAAAAATGACGTAACTCGATCTGCCCTCCAAGACTGCGACTAGTCAGTCGATGCAATAACTTCCACTGCACTAACTGTTACAGTGTTCACAGTAACACACTAACAACTTCGCAATCTTGTCATTAGATTTTATTGTCAATAATAAATGTACGTGGTAAATATTCAGTGTATATTTCCGCGAGAAATGTGTGCACCATTAACACATTCATTATTCACAGACATCAAAGAATATGCTTTTAAAAGCGATATGCGATGGTAGTGATTGGGGCGACTGGGTGTAACAAATACTCTGAGCTTCCCGTTGAAACCCATGGAAGGCACTTGAGCGTTCACCAATGGACGACAGTACGCTCAAGTACCTTCCATGGATGTCAATGAGAATTTTAGTGTTAAACATTCATTTTTAAGGATGTATGGGTCCTAAAAAGGACCGCCACGGAGGCCGTTTTCTGTCGGTGTTATTGTTTCTCATGATTTTCATGATATTTGAAGTTTCCTCTTCACGTACCACCTGCTTCGTCTATTCGAACGTCTCGGCGTCCCTATTGGGAAGCCGAAACGTTCGGATAGCTAAACTACCTCTTCTCCCACTCCGACGAGTCTTCACTTACACCTATGAGTTTTAGTTTTGCAATGACTTTTCTGTGCAACTTTCTCCTTTCTCCTCTTCACCCACCTTATCCTTACTTATTGCCGTCATTAATTCGTTGCCATTCAAAAACTACCCCCTTTTGCCTGGTGACGCCAGTTTTACAAATTGATTGCTTTCGACGAAAAACGGTGAATGATTTCGCTGTAAACTAAATGTCTGCGTCTAGTAACTCATTGAGGGACAGATAACTCTAGCATTGTTCATATCAGCCGAGGTCAGCGTCATATCAACCGAGCTTGAAGTCTTATCAGTCGAGCTTGATAATGGGCAATACTGGGAAAGAAAATCATTTCTGATATATACAATTCAAAAACAGTAGGGGATATTTGATAAAGGTGTGATATATGAAGAAATATATTTATATTTTCATCAAAAAGACAGCTGAGGCATTGCACTGTGACATATGGTGAATGATTTTAGCGATAGTTGGGTGTCTGACAAGCACACCTTCCACGCACTGTGCTGTAGAAGACATGGACAGCCAGTGAGAATTTACCACATTCAGTCCAAGACCTCAATACCTTGTAAATCCTCCTCGGTTCTCAAGACAAGTGCGGATCCGGCGTGGCATACTCCTCACCAAACGTCCAATATCAGCTTGACTGATGTTATTCCATTTTTCCTGCAGTGGAGCTGTGAGTTCCTGGACATTGGTAGGGGGCTGTTGGCGTTGTAGTAGGCGCTGGCCAAGTATATCCCAGACGTCCCCGATTGGCGAAAGGTCTGGACTTAGTGCTGGCCAGGGCAGTGTAGTGATGTTCTGCTCCTGGAGGAACTCTGTAACGACACGGGCCTTGTGTGCTCTTGCATTACCATCTTGGGAAATGTATCGACGGGCGTGACGTCGCGCAAATGGCACCACATGAGCTGCTAACATGCTGTAACGGCAGTACTGCCCTGTGAGACGCCCTTGGATGACATGTAATCTTGTTCTGGGATATGCCCAGCCCCCCACACCATAACCGATCAACCACCAAAACGATCGTGCTGCCTAACGGTTACATCATGGTATCGTTCGCTCCACCGCAGCCACACTCTGTTTCGCCTGTCGTGGAAGTCGAGAGTGAACCTCGATTCATCGGAAAACATGACCTTGCTCCACCGATGATTGTCCCAGCGCTGTGGTGCTCCAATTACACCTTTTTGCGATGTGGCGTTCAGTCAAACGTGGAATTATTCGGGATCGTCGCTCGATGCAGCTGCTGTGCAATTCCTGAGGCACTTTGAGAGCGTTTACGTAATGCTGTAGTTCGGATGAAACGATCCTGGTTAGCAGTTGTCGCCAATGGACGACCTGACCGACGTCTGTCATCAACATTGCCTGTCTGCGGTAGCGTGACCACAACCTGCTAATCACCGATTTGGGAATTTGCGCCAGCCTCCAGCGGCACTTAAACGTTCGTCACGCGTCAGTCTTCGCATACCTCAAAAGTTACGTTTCGATCAGAAACTATGGATGAATGAGTTTATACCAAGAAAAGAACGATGCGATGGACCTCCGAAAAAGCCCGTACAGTACAAATGAAAATTTCAGAACGTACCGCACAGACATTAACGCGGCGCTCGTGCAGAAAATCTGCACGACGTTTCCGTGGGCCGGTGACATTCATGATCCACACTAAACTTGGAAACATATCGATGTGTCCAATCACGCGTATCCAATATCATTTTCCGAAAAAATCAACATCAGTTTGGATGTCCCTATACTTTATTTGAATGGTATTTAAAACTCTACAAATATTGATTAAGTTTTCAACAGAAACACATTTTGGTTTTAATGGGAACAGAATACACTTATAAACACTTCCGAGAAAGTTCGGTGATAAGAGAGTTTCTTTTCAAGCTGTACACTTTGTACCGCACATTGGATTCATGCACAATTTCTGTGGTAGTAATCCCGTAGCGCATTCATGCTACCATGGGCGAGGAGGCTCGGTGAGACGTCCAATAAACCGAGTACCTGCGTATTGCAGTTGAAACCATCCCGATCGAATTCGAATGAGAGGCACAGATAGGTAGAGGCGGTAACACACTTCTGACGACATGCTTCAACGGATGCTAGTTTCCAAGACCCCCGATTCTCACCATAAATGACTTGGTTTTCTACTCTTTGAAATGGTTCTCCATAGGAATCGCAACCTACAAGTAAAATTATGATAATACAGTGATGATTGAATGAAAGGTTAAAGATCGAGTGTCTAGTCTCGTAAGATATATTTCAACACTTCCACACAAACAAAGTCATAATTGACAGAGACGCAGAAGGACTTCCGCATGCTTAGGAGGCGATATCAATTGTGGTCCATATTTCAGGGAGGTGAAAACTGAAAACAAATTGTTTTCATAACTTGATATATTTTATTTTATGTGGGCCTACCTTGTATGTAATAAAAAGTAAATATGCAGGCTCAGTCATTCACATGAGATTCACAATTTCAATTCAATTCAATTCACCTCTATTTACTTAATACCAATTACGTATAAAGTGCAGAAGGTACGCTAAACAATTCATTTTAACATACTTTGATATACTGCAAGGAAACGACATAGCAAAGTTAGCTGTCTTCCTGTCGCCCCTTGTAGAAATAGATGAATTTCTCGACAGCTGATCGTGCATAGAAAACAATTTTTAAGTTGAGCAGTTTTGTGTTATTAACAAAATGACCGAGCATATAAGGATCACAGTTATTGAACAAATATTGGATAGACCGAGAGTGCCTGATTATAGCGACTTGATTGTGTAGCATACAAAGCATAGCTCCACGGAGTACTTTGTCAAAGAATGTTATATATGCAACATGACTACGATCACCATCTATTCCAAAAGTTTTTAAGTATGCAGCCAGGTCTGAAAGCCAAGGTCCCTTTTTTGAAGAGATCTCGGGTTTCAGGATCTGTCTTACATATGCTGGTGTAACTGGTCTTAATTTAGTATTCATGTACACCAAAGAACTTTGAGGGTTTTAAAAAGAGAATCGGTATGTGATATTGTTTTTTTTTCTTACTAATAATTCGAGTCGCTTTTTTTCTGCAACATGAAGAGTTTTCTTGTAGACGGTGAATGACCCAAAACTTGAATTCTACGTAGGAAATGACAGTGGATTGGCAAGAAGTACAAGGTCATCAGGGCATAAACAATTAAGATATGGTGATTGAATGATAAATTTTCATCTACGTGGACTCTAAGAACCTTTGCTGCTTTTTCATTACAATGGTTGCCAGTACGCTCCAGATGACTGTCACCTAATCTTAACTTTCTATTATCAACTTGATATGAATCATTGGGAGGATGTGGCATGATGAATTTATATTTCGATACATTATTTACTACTTTATTGGCAGCACACCATTGCTGGACTTTTATAAGCTCTTCATTTGTATTATTAATATAGAATATATCTATAGTAGCTTGGTGTACCAAATGTTCACCACAAGTTGTCAAGTGGTGTTAACCGCGAGCCTTCGGCGCGCGGTTAACACCACTTCACCACGAATGGTGAACATTTGGTACACCAAGCTACTATGGGTATATTTTATTTATACCATGATCGTCACATCATTAAGAGTCGCTATTATTTCTTCTCGATTTTACTGAGCAGCAGCCGTACAAACGTGCGAATTTGTTTTTGTTACCATGAGCATCGTTGAGCGGTACTTCCGCTGTCAATTTTATCGCCGAAACGAAATGAAATAATAATAACACACTATTTCGAGTTATGGATGCTTTATTAACATGAGACAATGCTTGTTTGTTAATGTTTGGCATCTTATGAGGTAAACTCATTTAAAAACGTAATAAATAATTGCCACTTTCATTTCACTCTTCGCGAGGCAACGTGCGATAAATTTAGAGAGGATCGCATTCAGGTCGACGTCACCAAAGGTCAGCTTGGATGTAGTTCCACTAAAGGTGTAAATGTTAACTACTGAAAATTCCATTGCTGGCGTGTTCTCCGCGGTTGGTGTGTAAAGCTAAAATTTATGTCATAAGCTTTTCATATATAGTAGAATAGATAATCATGGTATAAAAAAGTGTATCTGAGTTATTACCGGACCTAAAAACTGTTGTATCATACGCAAATGATAAAATATCAAGGACGGTACAGTTTGATAAGTCATTAATATAGACGAGAAATAAACTTGATAAATTATTTCTTTCAACAGTCTTGAAGTAACATTATTGCAATCTTAGTTTAAACAGTATTTATTTTAAGAGTTCAAGGTCGTATAATATAAAAATTGTTACATACATTGATGTGGATTCGGCAGGAAGCTAAAAGCTTATACAAGGCCGTTTCCACCCAGAACAAGATTACAAAGAGTTACAAATGTCAATGGCAGGTATGAGTGACTTTAGTCTTAAGTCTTAACAGTATTTGTATACATTACACAAGCGTCAGTAGTCGAGCTCACATATCGTCGCCTGAGGGCTCCCGCCTCCCGTACACCAGCTTAACCCCTCTGCCAACGCGGATAGAATACGACAGTTGCACAAAAGACGTCTTGAACCACTAGGCAGTTTTATTTTAGACAGTTTTATTTTCTATTCCAAAAACGCAGCTCTTGGCCTCCATTGGAGCGAGCTCAACGAGCTCACTCCAACGGAGAGCCACGAACCATATTTCCGAGTCCAAAATTGGACACATAATAAAATTTAAACGGGAGCTTTTGTTAATAAGACCACCCGAACCTGGCCTCCCGGGAAGTAGAGGCGGGGCCACCGGGAAACGATATGTAAGAGTGTTAAGAGTACACGGTGAACAAAATAAGAACGATATAAAAAGAAGCAAAACTCGGCCAGCTTTACTACACACAAGAAAGGCGTAAGTAAGTATGTTATGTCATTCCATTCAGTTCGTTTAGTAGAAGACTATGAATACATTCTGTGAATACAGTCTACGTGGCATTGAGCTGCAAGCAAGGTTAAATGGTGTGGAGGGATATATTCGCTCCGCTGATCTAGTTTGGCAGCAATATTCATGATAATATTAAATAATATTTTAATTAGGTTAGTACTGTGTTAAAGATTACTCATTAGAATCGCTTACTTGATAGTATAAAGTCATGTACCTCTTCAATGATAAGGTGGTTGTGTTCGTTATTCTGGAATTCTGAACCAAGAACAAATCTCGGTCTGCTTGAATACATGATGCATTAAATACACACGAAGGTATAGGTAATGGCATTCGGTTCGTTTAGTAAAAGATTATGAATACAGTCTATGGATACAGACCGGTTGGCGTTGAGCTCCAAGGAAAGTATACAAAATGGACGGCCATCTTGTGACGTCATCAACATAGTGACACGTGGTGTTATTGCATGCGCAATAACACCACCACGTATCACTATGGTGATGATGTCACAAGATGGCCGCTCACACGGGTTACCATGCGCAATAACACCACGTATCACTATGGTGATGACGTCACAAGATGGCCGCTCACGCGGGTTACCATGACAACACAGCATGGCACTACTGGGGCACGTGACATGACGTCAATTCCGAGGTCCGGCACCGAGATCCGGCTGATGGGGGGGGGGGCGGCACTTTGCATACTACTTGCAACATAGATTATAGTAATCTGGATGAGCGGGCTCTTCTATTTTCCTTTCCCGAGAATCCTGTTGGTTGTGATATATTTTAGTGAAGTTTGTTAACATCGCTTCCGAATGTCTCTCCAGTTACAAAACAGTTTCTTCACGAATGCCCTAATATTGGAGGAGAAAACCTTTTCATTGAGCTGTAAAAGTATTGCTTCATTCTAAGAATTAATAGTTGGAAAAGGTTACAGGAGTTACTTCGAGTTGAGGTACAGGAATCGGGAGGCATTTGTTTATTGGGATCAAGGTAGACAGTATTTTCCCACTGTAATTCAGAGTGATGAATCGTTATCATCCACACATGTGGCATACGATATAAGTCGCCCAAGTATTGCCGCCGTCCATTTTGTATACTGGAGGCCGCTATATTGGTTTCAATAGCAGCACGTGGTTGCTATGGGACCTAAAACCTTCTTATAGGATAGTGGTAAGTTCGGAGGGTGGGTTCGATTGAATGGAAGTAATTTCCCGATTAGTATAATTACCCAAATAAACCCGATAATCCCTCCAAATCGCCAAAATCCACTTTATTTACTACGGATTTCCTCCAGAATCCTTTTTAGAGCCGCCGTACCATGGTACTGAGAGGACACTAAGTACCGAAAAAGCCCCCAGGGGTAAGTTCGATTGAACTAGAGTAGATTTGTTCTTGTTAGGATTTCCCCCAGAATCCCTTTTTAGGACCGCTATACCGTGGCTTATAATGGTAGCGCGTAGTGCTATAGTACTGAGGGACCCCTTTGGATTATAGCCAACTGATAGACAACCTCCATGAAAACCTATATCATTCCTAATGCCAAGAATCTATCGAATAGTTACTGATAAATCATTGCTCAAACGATTCGAATCCCATCGAGCAAATGTGCTATAGAACAATTGCTCGATCGAGTGACTCCACATACTGCTCGAACAACACGAAGCCCATCGGACAAATGTGCTATCGAGCAATTGCTCATTCGAGTGACTCGCACATATGACTCTTAGCCTCATTCCGATATTTGAGGATACCTATGACCTGGTGTTGTATTATTTGAGGATACCTCCTTGGGAATCCCTTTTTTGTCATATGTGCTTATGTGAAAAGGCATAATATGACACATTGTGCACTAGCACATAGGCACATGCTGGTTGTGCCGATATATGCTTATGTGAAAAGGCACAATGTGAAACATTGGGCACTAGCCCATAGGCACATACGGGTATTTAAGGATACCAATGACCTGGTATTGTATTATTTGGGGATACCTTCGTGAGAACCCCTTTTTGCCATATGTGCTTATGTGAAAAGGCACAATGCGACACATTGTGCACTAGCACATAGGCACATACGGGTGTTTGAGGATATCTATGACCCAAATCCTATACAGAGCCTATCTCCTATATGGCTCCTTTACAGTTCCCACACAGGTAGTCTTACCAACGGCTTCCATCTTATCTCCAAAGCTCCCAAGCCACTACTTGCTTATGGTCTATCTGTCCTATCATTAGCTTCTACCACAGTCTTGTGCCATTGTGGCCATGTGTCAGTACTATCGGCTATACTATCGTCCATTAATATTGACTTGTAACACTACTTCTAAGCTATACCTTCTCTCAGACCTTCAAAATGTTAAATCAGATAGCTTCATTCCCCCTGTATATCTGTAAACAGGCTATATAAGAGATTCCGTAGATGGGATTCTTATCTGGATTCGTAAAATTTGGATTTGCATGTGCCTATGTGCTAGTGCACAATGTGTCACAATATTTTTATCTTTAAGATAACAAGTTAAACACTTGAAACAAATAATTCGAGAATCTCTCGCTTTAACAATTTAAAAATAATTATTTGAAATGTGCAAAAAAAACTGTGTCTATTGCACCCAAAAAGACTTCACATAGTCAAACTAATCTGAAAATTGCTCATAAAACTGTTGCTTCTTAGTGCTTGATCTTGTTAATCAGTGATTTCCAAAATGGAGGGTACACTTCGAAATCGGACCCGGAATAAGCTTGGGCTCTAGAATGACAGCAAGGATATCCTAATGTAATATGATATGATATAATATGTTTAATCACAGGGCCCATATCCCACGCCAGAATAAGTATGTATCATAAGCTTACTTGTCATGTGACAGATAGTGAATATCATGTAACAAAAATAACGTTTCACCACCCCCACCCCCCCCCCCACCACACATACACACTCACTCAACACCTTGTCAACATCATTTGGTCACATCTTGTTTGCCTGCACCTCTATCTACTGAGCGCGGTGGCTCAGTAGATAGAGGTGCAGGCTGCAAGCCGAGAGGTCCTCGGTTCGAATCCCACCTGCGGCAACCGCGTTGTGTCCTTGGGCAAGACACTTCATCTCCATTGCCCGCGTGTGGGCACGGTGGCGTTGTGTACTAAGGCGTACTGCACGTCGATGGTGCACTTGTCTTCAACCAATGCTAACCCTGCTTGTTTGGAGTTCGTATGTTGGGGAGCTGACAGTTGCTCGCCGTTGCTCAGTGGTTCTCTCCGGGTACTCCGGCTTCCTCCACCCGTAAAACTGTCATGTCATGATTAGCCATTGTGCATATATATGTGACCTTAAACACACCAATAAATAATAAATAGTCAACATCACAACCTTTTTTCGATTTCTGTGCGAGAAAATGACACTTTAAAGTCAGAAACATCAACAATAGAAAATATTTATTAATGACAAAATATCGACTGCGGTAAAAACATTTTTTCTCTGGCACCTTCGGTTAACTTCGTGCTATTAATAGCTTTACAAAGAAGATGTGACCAAATGTCAGATCAATGGGGAAAGTTCAGTTTTCTTTAATAGTTGGAAAATGTTACAGGAGTTACTTCGAGTTGAGGTACAGGAATCGGGAGGCATTTGTTTATTGGGATCAAGGTAGAAAGTATTTTCCCACTGTAATTCAGAGTGATAAATCGTTATCATCCACACATGGGGCATACGCTATAAGTCGCCCAAGTATTGCCGCACTAAGATGATAAACATGGACAAAAGACACTTGAGACATGCATTTGTGCGAGTTTTCTGCTATTCACGCCATCAAAACGTATGTGTACGAGAGCCTGGGTGCGAGGACAGAAATTTGGACAAAATGTGAGATTGCCTCTTATAGCGTTAAACACATTAACTTTTTTTTTCAAAACACTAGAGACATTATATACTCTTCAAAAAATGAAACGCAAAAAAGGTATAGCCGCGATAATATGGCAATGTTTGGAGAATATAGTGATGACGTGTAGCTGTAGATATGGTTAACGACATATCGTGGTGGTCTAAATATTATGTAACATTTTGGACAACCGTGACCCCAAAAATATTGAAAATTAACAAAACAAAGTTTCCACTGAATGAATATCCTCACCATGAAGTTGCTCCGAGCATGCGAGCTGGGCGTGTGGGGTTATAAATAGACATGGAAATCGGTCGAAATTAGCACAGCGTTAAAGGAATCTTGCTCATGCAAAATGCCGCGTTTGACCGAAGCTCAGAGAAATAATGCAATCGGCCGCTTGTAAACAGGCGAATCAGCTTCGAATGTAGCGAGAGTGTTCAATGTCTCACCGAGCACCATCACACTCCTGTGAAACCGCTGCCAAATTCAGCGGACAACGCAGGATTTTCCAAGATCCCGGGGACCCCGAGTGGCCACCCCAGCTCAGGATCGATACATCCGGTTACGACATTTTCTGGAGAGAACAACCACAGCGACCTCAACATCGTCAACGCTTCCAGGTCGGCGGAGGATTTCAGATCAGACCGCTCGCAACCGTCTACGCGAGGCAGATCTGCGTGCAAGACGGCCAGTTCGTGGCGTCATTTTGACGGCGCAGCATCGTCGATAGCGACTTCAATGGTGTTAGATGCACAGGGCATGGCCTCATCAGAGATGAAGAACGGTATGGTTCAGTGACGAGTCACGTTTCCTTCTTCGCCGAGTTGATGGACGATGCCGTGTGTACAGACGTAGTGGAGAAGTTTTTGCGCGTAGGAGGAGGACCGATTTGGTGGTGGTAGCGTGACGATGTGGGCAACCACCTCTCACACTGGTAGGACGGACCTCGTCCATGTGGAGGGTAACTTGGTGGCGCAGAGGTACAGATATGAAATTGTGCATCCACACGTGCTCCCCATTATACAGAATGCCAACGCCATTTTCCAGCATGACAACGCCTGACCGCTCACAGCAAGGCTCACGGCAGCTTATCTACAGGATAACAACATCTAAGTCCTGCCCTGATCCTCCAGATCGCCAGATTTGAGCCCGATCGAACATCTATGGGCTCAACTGGATCGACGTGTGCGACAACGTCAACCACTACCTCAGACGTTACCGAGATTGGTGCAAAAGTTGTCTGGAAGGGTGGGCCACCATACCTCAAGCTTCCGTCCGGAATCTGATTGCTTCACTGAACAGGAGGTACCAAGCAGTTTTGGACTCAGATGACGGACACGCTAGATATTGAGTTTGGATGACGTCGACTCGTGACGATGACGTCTGAAACGTCTCCATTGGTGCTTCATTCATCCATTAAACCTTTTGTTATGAATTGATTTCGTTCTCTATCTTTTTATCCCATAACGCGGGAACGTCCCTCATCACAGAAAACCCGTCTTGAGTTTCTTTTTTTATACAGTATATAATTATTCTCTTATTGATTTAACACCACATCGGCATCTTGGGCGACATCGTGGCGAGAAAACTGTACACGAAGGTGCGTATAAGTTATGCATTAAAATGATTGGTTAAAAACAGGAATAAATTAAAATAGAATGCCGAAGATTGGAGTAGCTTGGACAGTAATGAATGATGGTACAAGTAATCTAGTGAATATTAAAAATCAAATTACAGATTAGAGTCCTGCAGTGTCAAGTTTCAAAGCATAAAAAACAATTTTAAAAATTATTAAAAAGTTTGATTTATTTAAGCAATAGCATAATTTTATAGGAGCTCGTATGATAAAATAGATCTCTACGAAATCCTACAGTGAGTGCTGCCCTCTGACGTCATTAAAATGAGTGCAGTATAAAATAAAATGTTCCATTGTCAGCACCAATTAGCCAGAAAAACACTGTGGTCTGGTCGCATACTACCCTCTAAAAAAGGAATGCTTAAGTCTTGTATGATCAATACGATATCGTGTAAATATTCCTTTCTATAAAGGTTACTAGATGCGTATTTATCATTGATCTTTGATTGGAAGTGATGGAGCTTGTAATTTGTTTTCCCATTCCACTCCATTTGTTTTATTATACGCCTGTTCTGTGAAATCCTCATCAATAGCAACACTAAACCCTGCGGAAAATGAAAATCTGTTCGGCACACATGTGCGGAAAGGAAATCGTTGAAGGTCTATTTTTAAATAGAAGCGAAATTTCACTGCAATTTTCTACAAATGGTGCAACGCAATTACAAATTGAATCTCTAGCGATAGCTGAAAATCGCCCCCTGGGTCCCAATATTTTCTATGTACTAGCAGGCAACAGATTCGCTCGTATGTACGTCTGGTGCTCAGTAAAATCGAGAAGAAATAATGGCGACTCCTAATAATCTGACGATCATGGTATGAATAAAATATACCCAAAGTAGCTTGGGGTACCAAATGTTTACCACTCGTGGTGAAGTGATGTTAACCGTGCGCCGAAGGCTCGCGGTTAACACCACTTCACCACTCGTGGTGAACATTTCGAATACTAAGCTACTATGGGTATATTCTATATGCCACCATCTTTAGATCACTAAGTACAACTAGAGAATTGTTTACATAAAATCGCCAAAATTGTCAATCACTCTAGTCTATTATTTGAGGGAGGAATGATAGCATTTCACATAGTTAACTTTAACAGACTTTGTGCTGTAGAAAAAAATATAAATATTTCATCCAGTAATTGTTGTTGGATCGCAGCTTTTAGCTATTAATTATTAAGTGTTAAATAGAAAGATTGATGCAGTACTCACTGTACGGGACAGCCAGAATCCCAGTGAGAGACTCCCTCTCATTGGTGCTTTGCTGTCTACAGTGCGTATATAAGCAGGCATCCTCAGTTGTCAAATGGGATTTCTCCCATCTTATAGTTTCTGCCGAAATTAGCTTCTATTAGTTCCTGCCGGAACTAGAAATTCTTATTAGTTCTGCCGAACTAAGTGCTGTAACCCTTTTAAGAGCTTGCGACATAAAAGTTTACAAAGTGGGTAATGGCTTTAAGCTATGTTGTTTAGGCTGCCAGTTCATTTTCACTGTTTCATTTAAATCCTGGTTTAAGAGCTTTGGCTCAATTTTGATAAACCCTTGTTAAGAACTTTAGTCCATGTAGGAGCTATGACCATACCTCAATAACAAATTAGGTTCCATTTTGTAAACTGAAATAAATTGAACGATTTTTAGCATTATTTTATGATATGATTTTTAAAATAAGGGTTTTAACATTGACACTTCTCGGAAGTACAAATTTATTCCACCAAAATTAATTCTGAGTTTTGTTAAATAATTTCTGCATGAAATTCCACCCCTGAAGTAACCTTAACCCAAGGGGCCAAGTCCAAAAAATTAGAACCTGGGAAGCATAAACATTAACCACTAGACCATCA
This sequence comes from Pictodentalium vernedei, assembly GCA_031216915.1. Lineage (NCBI taxonomy): Eukaryota > Metazoa > Mollusca > Scaphopoda > Dentaliida > Dentaliidae > Pictodentalium > Pictodentalium vernedei. Next base: position 376,981,907 of record CM062293.1, read on the forward strand.
AATTGAGCGCCGGTCCTAAAACAAAGTACATAACGTTGGTCCGGCCTCGTAACCCGCCCCTCAGTCTTGCATTAACCCCTGACATTCTTATAAGAGCATCCGGGATTGACTGACGTTGGGACATTATTAACTCCTCGTTCAGTTTTCTTGCGATCTTTTATAGCTTTTTTTGCAATCACTATTAAACAATGGTTTGGCGAAACGTTTCTGGTTTCCCGAGATTTTGGGAATGGCTGTGATTTCAATGTCAAGCAGTTCCTTAGTGAAATGATCTACTTGGTATGAACTTTTTTCGAATTTCAAGGATGATGGAAGGGCACACAAGATTAATTGATGTGTACGAACAAGATGCATGATGCAGGTGAATGCCGGACCCATCAGTTCCAAATACAAGTCATATTTTGTAATACCTTCTTCTACTCTTCGCCATTTACATTTTCTTGACTTAGTAATCACCCCGATGAAGGTTATGTACATTGAAACACCAAACAGAGTATCTGGAGTTGGGAGTTGATGAATTAGTTGTAAGAGCAATCAGTTGTACGGTACACCAATATGTCCATATAACCAGCAAAACATGATATCACATTGATCAGACATGAGAGTATTCAACTTCTCAAGAAGTTCCAAAATGAGAGGGTTCTTCAACTTGGGGATGAGTAAAGCTAATAAAGGGGAATGAGGCTTCATTTCCTGCACATTCTCAATGTTTGCAAGCGCTAGGTGAAAAGCTTTGACCTAGGCCTTGAAAATAGAACTTTTATTGGTATTCTGACCGAGGTGACGTGGCCATTAGTAACTACAACTGACGATACTTTGTCACCATATTTAGACCAATCTGTATAGATCAGTTTATATACACTATATGTAGCCATTGGTCTTCAAAAACTTAAAACCGTTTTCTGCTTCACATTTAAGAATTCTATTTAAACATAAGTAAAGTTTGATGGCATTCATGGTTTTACTGCTATTGCAAATAAAATAAAGTTCATCGACATACAATGAAGAACCTGCCATATTCTTAATTACGTCAAAGCTGCCATTGATTTTCACAACAAACGGGGTAACAGTTAGAATTTTACCCTGCAGAACACACAATTCTTGCTCCTATGGGTCAGATAATGTAGACCCAACACGAACTTGAAACTGACCCCATGTTAAAAAAAAAATCTTTTAAAAGTCCATACTTCCACGTTGTATCATATGCCTATGCCTTCTCCACATCAAAGAACATGGCAACCACATGTTGTTTTGTCGCAAGGACATTTCCGATGAACATTTCAAGTCTAACCAAATAGTATATAGTGTTTGTATGACTTCTGAAATCACATTGAACATTCGCAAGTAGATTGTTCGATTCCAGAAACCAGACAAGTCGATCATTGATCATTCTATCCATGGTTTTGCACAGGCAACTTGTTAATGCACTAGGTCTGTAATGACTTGGATTGCAGAGGTCTTTATCGGGCTTTTTGCCTGGAAGGTGGAAACTGGCCAGTCACCCATATCTCATTAAAACTGGATAGTGAAATTTCGAGTGAAGTTTGACGCAGATGTTTTAAAAGCTAATAATGTATTCCTTCGGGTCCAGGAGCAGCATCGTTTGCTTTATGCAAAGAGTTATTTCGCTCTTCTTTTTAGAAAGGTCCATTGTAATCCTCTAAATTGCATGTTTCATTTGTTCTGTTGTTTTTTAATTTTTATGAATTCTGGATTACAACTTTTAGACGACGAACGTCAAGAAAATGTTGTGATCAATTCGTTTGATATTTAATTTTTTTCAGTAATTAGTGAGTTATTGTCACCCGGGTATTGTACATTTGATTTTGTTTCTTTATCTTTATTGTTTTAAAACATTTTCTAAATGTTATTGATGGGAGTGTGTTGGTTAAGTTTAGAAACATAATTTTCCCCAAATTTTTTTTGTTTTATTAGTCGTCTGGTCTTTGCCCTTTGATACTTAATTTGCCTAAATTAAATGTTGTTGGTGACTTATTGAATTCCCGTTTAGTTTTCTTGCGTTCTTTTAAAGTCTGCTTGAAATCTTTATCGAACCATTGTTTGGTGAAAAGTTTAGCGTTGGCCGATGTTTTTCGAAAAACTGTGCTTGCAATGTCACGCAACTCATTGATAAACTGTTCTACATGATGAGCACTGTCTGAGAAATTTCCTCATTGTGAGTCGTTCAGAATAAAGCGACGAAAAAGTGTCCCAGTTAACCTTGTTAAAGTTCCATTGGGGCACCCTGTCACCATCAACAGGAGCCGCACTTTCCAACATACAACCGGAAGGTGGTCACTACCGCACATATCATCTTCAACCTTTCAATGAAAATCAAGGAAGACCGAAGGACGTACAATCGTCAGATCAACTGAAGTGTAAGAACCAGATGCGGGGTGCAAATAAGTGTCTGAAATTATATTTTGAAATAAGCACTTCAACTGTTTTCCCTTTGATGTCTTCTTTGCTGCATGAGTTACTCCAGAGGGCTATGTGCATTAAAGTCTCCCAACAAAATGTATGGAGATGGAATTTGGTGAAACAATTGCTCAAGGTCATTTAGCTGTAGGGTCATATTTGGTGAGATGTACATAATGTAACTGTCTTGTCTAAAGCTAGGCGTACAGCCTCAGTCTGTAAATTTGTAAAGAAACAGGGCTGTGACTAATGTCATTTCTGACCGAGAGAGACGTTACACGAACATGAACGGCATTTTCTTCAGCCCGGGCATCACATCAAGTATGATGCTTAGAGAGGAATGATATTGAGCGTCAGGTATTTTTAAGAGTGTTTCCAGCAAGTAAAAGCAGCAGGTTTATACTTTTGGCTTAGAAGGTCCAGTTTAGTAAAACTATCTCTAAAACCTCGACATTTCTATTGTATTATATTTTGTTTGGTTGTATTATGCATGTTTGGTTGGAAATGTAGTGGGTGGATATATGGGCAAAATTAGATGGGTGATTTTTGTTCTCGGGAACCTATGTTGAGATGAATTCGGAAGTAGTTGTCCGAACGTTTCGATGATGCACTCATCGACTTCCATATCCTCAAAGGCAGCTTCAGACCTCTTGCTGGTAACAGGGTCTTGAAGGGCTTCAGGTGTTCTGTCTGATAACTGTTTTTATTTTTCTATTTCCTTTTTGTTTTTTCCCGATCCCTTCTCTGACACCGATAATGGTTTTGCGGTTCAGGCGTGAGGGATTGCTTAGTTTCATAATTAGTCTGTTCTGATATTTTGATTCGGTTACTATCTTTCTTGTTTGAGTGTGTCTTGTTCTTTCTTCGAAATTACTTTCAATGTTTCTTCTGTTTGTGTTTCAGTGGTTGGGGGTAAATGATCGCTGTTCTCTTTTGTGAATGCCTGTAGTAAGGGAAGTATTGTTCCTTTGGGTCATGTGTATTGTGTCTGGCACTCCCCCGATATTGTTGGTAACTTTTGTGATAAGTTCGAAGCATGTGGTGGAAGCTACTGTCTGTAACTTTGTCTATAAATGTAAAAAACTGTGAATAAATTCATTTCAATGGAAAACTGACGTTCCACGAATATGAATTATCATCTGCCAAGGAAATATACGAAGTATAATGTTTAAACTCTAAATGATCTTGCTTTTCGGGTTTCTTTAAAAGAGTTCCCCGCAGATAAAACGTAGCAGTATATTTTAGGCTTAGAAGGCACAGTTGTGTTGTGATCACTGTATTTTTAAATATTGAATGTTTACGTGGGACTTACATGTTACAGGCGTAGTATACTCGGGAACGTGCCATCTATGTATTCAACAACAGGCATGTCCTCGATTCCCTCAAACATGTTCCGCGTTCTAACATTTGGAAGGCATCTCTGAAGTTTGCATTATTCTGGTTTCTTTGTTTCTAGGTTTTTCTTTTGATCTTTGGTTTTGGTTTTAGTTCTGAGTTAGATATGTCGTTGTTTCTTCTTTTCTGTCCTGTTTTTGTTGTTGTTGTTATTTTCTCTGTTGTTGCTCGAGCAATTGGCTTTATTTGTGTAGAGTTTGGTTCAGTTTGTTTTCTTGTAAAGAGCTGCACCAAGGAAGGAAACGTTCGTTTGAGCCATGAGCATTGCGTGTGACATTACACTGACAATGTTGATAATCTTTGTTGTAATTTTGTAACATGTGATGGCATTAATGTTACGATTGCTCTGGCCTCTATTAAAGTTATTTGCTCTTCACATTTTACTTTCTGTACAGTTTTTTCCAGACCGTGTAATCGTGACTAATGATAGTCCTGACAGTTTACACACTCACTAGAATTGGTATATCGCTCCTGATGTTTTTGCTGCGTTTGTAGGATATTATTTGACCCCTGTTGTTGTTTGGCCCATGGCCATGTTTCCAGCACTTCAAGCATCGAAGTTGATTTGAAATATATTAATCCAATTTGATGGTCCTATAACCAACTTTGAGTGAGTTGGGTGGTTGGGAAAAATCGAATGCTAATATATATTTGTTTTTATGGCTGATCCATCTTTTTTTAATTTCTATATTTCTAATGTCTGTTAAACTTTGTGCTTCGAGTTATTTCTCTATTTCGAATATATCAATGCCAGATAGTCATTTTGTTTTAATTACGCCTCTACTGTGATTTAGTCTATTATGTGGGAAATCATTCACCTCCATATCTGCAAGTTTTTTCCGTATTTACTAAAGTTATTGCCTGGACGTCATCATTGCATTCGGTTAACAAGGCTCCGGTTCTCTGCTTTTTAATGTTTCTTACAGTTCCATTATAGATTTACTAGATCAAAGGGATTTATATTAGACCTCCTTTACCCTCAACAGCTGCATAAATGTTCACAAATTTTGGCCAGTTCCTGAATTTGTGGTAATGTTTTGATCCGAGTCAGAATCAGAATCGGTGAAAATTAAATTGAGACCTCGTTTCTGTTTTTTGTTTTGGTATTCCATGGTGTGCTGTATATATGCGTTTTCTGCTCATGACTCCCACCTTAATCTGAATGTCACGGAAATTCAGCAGACGGCACCAGTAGGACGTAAAGCAGTACAGTACGTGGAGAGTGGATTGTAACTAAATCACTCGCGGAGTAGAGTTATCACCCAAGCTATAACTTTCAAATTTTGTACATATGGACAAAAAACACAAGCAATGTTTCAGCCAATGGACCTCCTGGCTTAACCCATCTTCCGGTTGCCGTATGACTTTTTTAACCTAGCTGACAAACAAACATACAATATTTATCAAAGATGAAGTTCAAATCGATGTTCAAGTATGGAATTCTGCGCAAAATACGAATGACGAATGCAATTTTATCATCAGTACAGGTTAGATAAAATTGATGAGTGACAAAGCAGTTTTGGTATATCGTTACCGTCCTTTTGTGGGTTTGGGTACACTTCATTAAACCTATTGTGCAGTGGACATGTGCATTTTTTTAAGGTCCAAGCCGAAATGTTCAGTAAAACATTGTGTCGTATTCTTTAAAACACCCCCCCCCCTCTCCTCCCCCCAGACATTTCTTTAATGAATCTTCTCTGTCTCTCAAATAAAGTAAGACATCCACGTTAGGTAAACCTTTCTAAAGCAATCTAAACATTTTACAAGTTAATATTTGGAGTGGAGCGGTCTGAGGGCCGTTATATGTCAATTGTTGCGTAGCGGTTTGACCGGTGAAAATAACAAAACAAAAGTTATTAAATTTAAATGCCCCCCTGTGCAAGAAGATAGAAAAGTAAAAAACATATTAATGACCCCACCATCCCACCCCATTGCCAAATACACTTTCATTTTGATGTTCCTAGTCCAAGGGGGTTAGAGACTCATTGGGATCTCCTTTGGCCGTACCCATCTGGGCTGGTCCACATGTAACAGGTGGAGGAACGGCCTACTCAACGGAGCTGGTTAGCTGTGACATATCGAAGTCAGCAGCCGCGACTAAAATCGTACAAACATGCCTTAAAGAGGCGCCCTGTTCTCCCATCAGCTGCATGCCATGGATGATCGTATTCTGGGTGGCTGACACTACAGTAGCCTCGGTTCGCTAGTCCTACATGAGAATATTGTCCAAAATATCACCTACGCCCTCACCTCATTGTAAACTCTGTTCGATCAATCAAACGGAAACCCCAAAAATGAACGTCACGTCGGGGCATCGAGTAGTCGCTAAAGAGACCAGTCTGTTATAATCTCCATCACTCTTCTATCATTGTACTCTATACTAATTCCTCACCTTTTGTCCATCACATTCGCCGCACTGACTTTTGGATACCAGCTATGTTTGCACAATGATCTTCCTTGTTAGATGTGGCCAGTTTATCGACTGCTCCATTGTGGCGCGGATGAACGGGGCAATCCGCCAGCGGTATGCATTTGCGTCAGCCTGGTCGAGTATACAGTACGTGGAGAGTGTATTATCACTAAATCACCCGCAGAGTGGAGATTCAGTGTCTCTGGGTTCATATTTATTTCAATATGAGGAATATTCTTTTAAAAAAAATTTTCAGATCCACCGGTCAGAATCTTTTGATATTTGGTATAAGCTTTTCTTAGGAGGGGCAGATGCAACTTGTTCAAATCAATTCCCTGGGTTGATATTTAGGCTACCATGTCAGGTGAGCGCCCTCAGACCCCCTGGTTACATGATTTTATAGTTCAATATCGCATGGCAACACTGCCATTAACAATTCCCCAAACGTTTTTTTGGTAAATTGGATTGAAGTGAAAAAGAACTATTTTTGTTTACACTTATTTTTGTGAAAGGTGCACAATTCCGGAGAATCTCCGATGCGCATGAATACGACAGAAAAAATATCATTTATACGATAGAAACCCCGGACCGCCGTTCGAGCGCATCCATTCCAGCTTGGAGTAAAGTACTCTCTGCGACCGGAACAGCTAATTATGCGAATTCGATAGTCAAACAGACGTGATATTTAGCGGTTAAATTACATAGTCATATAATAATAAACAATATCATCAGTAGAGTGAAGATTTCTGGTGTACTGCCTCGCTTCTCGATGAAAACTTTGAACCAAGCAGTATGGTAAGAAACGCACTGTATTCATATTCTGTATATTTCGTATTTCTTGCAATGTGGTCGGGTGTACATGTTGTTGAGATACGAGGTCCGTCGTGTAGGTTTTCCCTTGACGCTGACACAAAGGTGACAACCACTGTGGATCGGCTGAGGGTTCGCATATTGACTTTTTTTATAATTTTATATACCATATAGTTCAGCATACTTCTCATCTACGTTTTTGGTAATGTGTCTTGGCATCATGATGGTATTTCTCATATTGAACTAAGTTATAATTCGGGCTCCCACAGGGAGCCCAAGTATGAACCCAGAGACTTGGTTTGAACAAACTTGTATCTCACCTCTCTGAGGATGCTGCATGCCAAATATCAAAAGATTCTGATTGGTGGATCAGAATAAGAAGATGTTCAAAGAATATTCCTCATATTGCAGTAATTTGAACATTATGGCTCCCACATAGAGCCCAAATATGGACCCAGGGATTTGATTTCAACAAACGTGTGAATAAATCTTCCAAAGATATTATTTGTGAAATATGAAAGCCTTTGGAGTAGTTGTTTGGGAGAAGACGATTCTTCAATGTTTTTCCCATTCCTCACAAGTGTTAAAAAATAATGATGACTCGGCATTTTATCAAAGTCCTGGAAAAGTACTCTGTGATAAAACCGATGGCAATAAATATTTTTCGACCATTCCTTTCTGCTGTTCCAAAGGAAGCGGCACAGAAAATAAAAATTCTCAGTACCGTGTAGTTTTGGAGATATGGGCATATTAAATGTTTTAAATTTTTAGCTCCTGTGGTTCCCACGGGGCGACGGGAAAAAATTTGGGCATAAATTAGGTACTTATGACCCAATAAGCCCTCATATCAAATTTGATTTAAAACGGCTTCTCAGTTCGGAAAATAGAAATTCTGGTACAATTCGGACTCCCACGGGAAGCCCAACTATGAACCCAGGGATTTGGCCTTAACAAACTTAAATCTCACCTCCCTAAGGCTACTCTATACAAAATATCAAAAGATTCTGACTGGTGGATGTGAAGAAGAGTTTTGAAGAATATTCCTCATATAGGGAGCCCAAATATGAACCTAGGGACTTGGCTTGAACAAACTTGAATCTTCTCCCTAAGGATGCTGCATACCAAATATCAAAACATTCCGACTGCTGGATCCGAAGAAGTAGATTTTTAAAGAAAATACCTCATTTTAAACTAAGTTATAATTCGGGCTTCCACAGTGAGCCCAAATATGAACACACAGACTTGGCTTGAACAAACTTGAATTTCAACCCCTAAGGATGCTGCACACTAAATATCAACGATTCTGATTGGTGGATCTGAAGAAGAAGATTTTTAAAGAACAGTCCTCATACTGCACCAATTTAAAGAGTTGGGCTCCCATAGGGAGCCCAAATATAGACCCAGGGATTTGATTTCGATAAACGTGTGAAACAATCTTCCAAAGATGTTATATGTGAAATTTGAAAGCTTTTGGAGCAGTGGTTTGGGAGAGGAAGAGTCTTAAATGTGTTCCCCATTACCCACAGTGTTAAAAAGTGCTGACTCAGCATTTTAGTAAAAATTTCGAAAAAGTACCCTATGATAAAACCGATAGCAATTTTTGGACCATTCCATTCTGTTCGTCCTAAGGAAGCTTCACACCAAATACGAATTGTCAGTGCCATGTAGTTATGAAGATATGAGCGTTTTAAATTGTTTCTATTTTTAGCTCCTACGGTTCCCATGAGGTGACTGGAAATTCTTTTTGCATAAATTAAGTACTTATGACCCAATAAGCCCTCATATCAAATTTGGTTCAAATCAGCCTCTCGGTTTGGAAAATAGAAATTTTGGGTGGGGCGAAAATTATTGCCCCTCCCATAACGATGGCAACTATAGCCCCACGAACTTCTCTTGAACAAATCTGAGTTTTCACCTCAAAAAGAAGCTGCACACCAAATATCAAGTCTCTGTAACTGGTGCTTTATGAGAAGAAGATTTAGGCACACGTTTTGGGCCTGGCCCTACCGAGGGGCAGTGCAACTTGATTTGAACAAAATGCGATTTCATACCAAGTAATTTCGTCAAATTTCAGTTAAATTGGTTCAGTGGAGGAGACAACTTAAACAATATGCTCACGGACGACGGACGGTGAGTGATCACAACTTTCAGTCAGGTGAGCTAATAAATCTTTTATCGCAAACGTGAAGTGATCTGGGTCCTCGAATCACGTCTCGCTGAGGAGGTCAGATCGACAGATCCGGCGATCTGACCTCAACTCCACGTGATACTACGACCCAGATCACTTCCGTGTAGCGCTAATATGTATTTATATACCTGCCCTCAGGTAAAAAATAAATAGTTTGCCCGGGTGATCTTTATCGCCATGCCGGACATGGTGGACTCTACCTTTTCTATTCAAAAACATGTAGGGGATATTTGAATAAAAGTGAGATATATGAAGAAATATATTTATATTTTCATCAAAACGACAGTTGAGGCATTGCACTGCGACATCTGTTGAATGATTTCAGCGATAGTCGGGTACCTTACAATCACACATTCCACGCACTGAGCTGCAGAAGACATGAACGGTCAGTCAGAGAATTTACCACATTCAGTCCAAGACCTCAATGCCTTGAAAATCCTCCTCGGTTAGCGAATCAAGCTCGAATCCGACGTTGCAAACTCCTCATCAAACATCCGGTATCAGCTTGGCTAATGTTATTCCATTCTTCCTGCAGTGCAGCGGCGAGTTCCTGGACATTGGTAGGGGGCTGTTGGTGTTGTCGTAGGCGCCTGCCAAGCATATCCCAGACGTGCTCGATTGGTGAAAGGTCTGGAGGAACACTGTAGCGACACAGGCCCTGTGTGCTCTTGCATTGTCATCGACGGCCGTGATGTCGCGCAAATGACACCATATGAGCTGCTAAAATGTTATCACGGTAGTACTGCCCTTGACACGCCCTTGGATGACATGTAATGCTGTTCTGCTTGTCATGGTTATGCCTCCCCTCGCCATAACCGATCCACCACTAAAACGTTCGTGCTGCCTAACGGTTACGTCATGGTATCGTTCGTTCCGCCACCGCCACACTCTGATTCGCGTGTCGTGGAGGTCGAGAGTGAACCTCGATTCATCAGAAAACATAACGTTGCTCTACCGACGATTGTCCCAGCGCTGTCGTGCTCCACACCAAATACGCCTTGCAGCGATGTGACGTTCAGTCAAACGTGGAATTATTCGAGGTCGCCAAGCGTACAAATTCCAGCTGTGTAGGCGATGTCGGATAGTCTGACCAATGAGTCGCACATCCTTCGCTCGATGCAGCTGCAGTCCAATTTCTGAGGCACTTTGATGACGGTTACGTAATTCTGTGGTTCGGATGAAACGATCCTGGCTAGCACTTGTCGCCCTTGGACGCCCTGACCGATGGCTGTCATCAACATTGCCTGCCTGACGGTAGCGTGACCACAACCTGCCAATCACCGATTGAGTAACGTTGAGAATTTGAGCCACAGCAGTCTAGCTGTTGCCAGCTTCCAACATGCTACCTGCACGTAAACGTTCGTCAATTATCAGTCTTCGCATACCTCAACAGTTACGTTTCGATCAGAAACTATTGATGAACAAGTTTATACCAAGAAAAGAACGATGAGACCTCCGAAATAGCCCGTCCAGTACAAATGAAAATTTCAAAACGTACCCCGCAGACATTAACGCGGCGCTCGCGCGAAAAACCTGCACGAAGTTTTCGTGGGCCTGCGAAATTCATGATTCACACTAAAATTGGTAACATATTGATGTGTACAATCACGCATATGCAATACCATTTTCCGAAAATGTCAACATCAGTTTGGATATCTCCTACTTTTTGAATAGTATACTTCATTACCTCGGTGTTTCGGTCGCAAATCTGATAGAGGTCTGACAACAACATTCGTTGAAAAATGAATGTACCATGAAAATGTAAAAAAAAATCTTAAATTATGATTGTTGATTTGTTTAACGTATTATACTAGGCGCAATTCTCCCCAAGACTCATGCCCGATTAGGGAGTATCGCATTGCATGTGTTTTGCCAGTATCTGCAATATCACACTCCGTTTGAGGCTGCAAGGGGGTTCTGATAACCGATAGTGTGTCCGTATCAATCGAAAATATAGAATACAAATCATTACAAACCGTGTACACATGTGTGATCCTCGTGGTGGTAACTATATCCAGGTTTGCAGCTGCACACACTATCTATACATGCTGTATTCGCATCAGAGCATTCAATTGATGAATTGCACTCTCCTGACAAATGTCCTGTAAAGAAAATATATTGTACACAAAATATTCGGATCATATGATTCATTCTTTCAAAAAAGTTAGTTGTTTACGAAAGTGGATTAAAACACAAATTATCCAGTCAGTTTCCTAGGATAAGTGCAATGCCGAAAATCATTTACCTAATCTCCCTTACTTAATGTGCGTGTTTCTGGCATCTGAATGCCATGTGTAGTTCATTGACTTAAATAGTAAGGGAGAATAGTTATCCTTTATTTTCATCTGCTTTCTTTTCATTGAAGGTACAGATCCCAGTGATAATTATTAAAATGTTGTTTAAACGAGAGTTTTTTAATAGTGAATATCCGAAACAAATAGGACGCATTATATGCGTCTTTTTAACTTTTATCATTGATCGACATGTAGATACTGTTATTTGGTTCGAGTAGATGAGACTAAATTCTAAGCAGTATTTATACCATGATTGCCTATTCTACTATATATGAAAAGCCTATGACATAAATTTTAGCTTAACACACTAACCGTGGTGAAGACGACGCCAGCAATGGGATTTCAGTAGTAAATAATTTCACCTGCAGTGGAACTACATCCAAGTTGACCATTGGTGACGTCGACCTCGATGCGAACTTGTCTAAATTCGACGCTGTTAAGACCCGGAACCGGTTTAGCCTTTAAACGGGTCGCCGTCTACGTTTAGATTCAATCGTCCGAAATGTTTCAGTTGGTCGGAAAAGAGAAGCTGTTGTTCGTTTTCTCAATCAAATGAAAGATTCCATTCGGATGACTCTGCAAAATCCCTTACACACTCATTTTATTTGAATCGACGCATGGAATGTATGAGTCTCCATTTGACTGAATATTTAAGGACTTTCTCAATTTTATTAGATATGTTTCTTTACTAAATAGTTATAAATGAAGACGCACCACTGCATGTGTATTATGATTACGCTCTGTTGTTCCAGCTATTGTGTTAATAACTTGATGTGTGTACGGTAGGCGAATTAAATACTTATTGAGTGAAATAACTATAACTGGATCACGAAAGAATATATGCATATATTTGTGAGTAAAGGGATGTCACATTAAATCTACGATAGTCTGCGTGGGAATTCCACGAAAAGTGGGTAAACAGACAGCCCAGAACAGCGTCCGAGTTCTTACATTTGGAACTGAATGTGCATGTTCCTGTGTTGCGGATGATTCAAATCATTTGATTTTTACTTTTCAGACCTTAACTTTTACTTACCACGTCGATCCTACATCACGTCCAATTTATTTATTTATTTATTTATTTTACAATCATAGAAATGTCATCTACTAATGCGTTGCGGTGATTTCATCTATAAAGTAACGTACTATGAAAACACATCCAGAGGAATCCGAGTGAATAGGTTGGGCCAATTTGATGAACCTTCTCTACCCCGTGGACCTGAATGTTATTTTCTGGCACACTACTACGTACAACGGATTTGACTTGTACATAATGCATTTGTAGCGAGAGGTTCGGTAACAATTATTCCTACAGCCCCACAGGTTTGTATAACTAAATTAACACCAGCACTTCTTCCTAGATACGTGTTTATTGTACTGCCTGCACTGACTATCAAACTTTGTTCTACGTAAGGATTTACGATTACCGAGTTGAAATGGATGAAAGTAAACAAGAAAGTATTTCCAGACATCACCCCAACATACCCTGACGAGTAAAAGAAACATCAAAGTTTAATCGGAATGGAGAGGCGGAGTATGTATAAGGATGAGTGTGAATGTGTACGAAGACTTGTGTTAACTGAGATTACAAAGGTGCATCGTAATTCAATGCGTAAATGTGAGGAGAGGTTATAGGCCTGTTAACTATTTGAACTCTGGTGGTATCTTCCACGTGAGTTCAATGTCAGCAATTGGAAGAGTGTATGTTCATTATTTGGGGGGTGACCAATTAATATGTTCAACGAGCAACCTTAAGGCTATATATACACCTGGGAATTAATTAAGCACCCTCTGCTCGTTTTCGTAGTGGTCCTTCAGATGACCACGGGTGATTTTTTGCCGAAAAAATTATCTATTGACAAATGAAAGACAACACAATGATGAAAATAAGAGTATTTTAATGGCGCTAACTACACATATCTGTCACTAATCTTTTGACGGAAAAATGTTCTCTCGACATGAATGGCACTAGCACGGTCCATGATGAAACAATGCCGGTAATTACAGACAGAAAATGTAACTTGTGATCTCCTGAACACAATAGCAGTGTCAAGCGTCAGTAGCGAGTGTATCCAACACGTGCCGGATGACAGCCTGAACCCTCCTTCTAATGCTACCAGTGAGCCTTCCGGTACGGTCCAGAGGCAACTGCTGACACTCCTCATGCAAGGCAGCTTCCAAATTGGCCAAATTTTGGCACCCCTCACCCCAGAACGCGAGACGGGTGCAGCACCACCGCTGTGGACTGGTCACTTTCCACGGGTGGGCAATGTCTTCACGGACGCTAAAATATTAGTTTTTATCCATTAATTATAGGAATGCTCATCAATAATTTAATTAATTAAGCACTGGATACAACGCGGTGCTTCATTAATTAAATTTTTGCTGATGGTGATTTGTATTACCTGGTAAACGCCATTTAAAAGCAGGAAGAAAGAGGGCAAGTCCACTACTGATGCGTACCCATAGCGCTACCCATTTTGTGTTCCGCGACGGGACATGTTATTTAGAAACGAAGTTGTGTCATTACTATTACATGCATATTTCATTTACTCACAAAAGGAAATTCCAAGAAGACTTTGGCCTTTCCATACGGATCCCCACATGTAACACTGCCTACCATTCAATTTTCCGACAGTCGTCCTCCATCCGAGGCTACAAGAGATACCGCTTTCATATTTTTCATAAAACCAAAGGAATACTTCAATTTATTAAACGTCGCATTCGTATTCAAATTGGCATACTATTTCCAACACTATGCCGTTAAACCCCACCAAATGCCTGGAAAGTTTAAGAATAAATCTCATTGTATAAGGTTGAAATTACGTAAAAATGGTCTCGGCGCCTTCTCCTTAAAGTAAAATGGTCTCGGCGCCTTCTCCTTAAAGTATTCTTGAAGAGAAAAAAATTCGCGTTGGCCGTGCTCCGGTGGGTGGTATCTAGAGATTTGCTTCACGATCTCATGTAGACCTCTAGTGTTTGTTTGTTTCACTATTTGGGTTTCGTGTATGGACGTAAACACTTGAGATGAGGAGGGGGGGGGGGGGGGGGTAAATAATACTGTATTATATGCTAGCCGGTGAATTATCGCAAATTATTTAAAAGATATTTCTCGATATCCATCGACTCGATGAATATCGAGGAATATCCCTCTGTAGCGTCCTAAATGACGGACGTCACGCCGCGCCGTATCAAGTCGCCTTAACGGAACAGTCAGCTGAGCTTTTTTTATGTTTTGAAACGTCTCATTTGAGGTCAAATTCGGTTGAATATTGTGCAATAAAATGTCTCGTAGCATATAATTAAAAAGAAAATGTACTCTATTTTAGGCTGTATCTGGAATTATCTCATGAGTGTGAACCTGAAAGTTTTATTTTTCACGACTGCTTGCGAGAGTGAAAGATAATATTTTCATGTCTACACGATGAATTCTTTCAGTAGCTTCCTAAATGACGTTACGCTTCTGCGTATGACGTCACCCTGACGATACGATCAGCAGTTTTTTTTTGTTATTGCCTCGTAACACTTTGCAGACGAATTGTGCTGAATATTGCGCAGTAAAATGCACGTAGCATATAATAATAAGAAAATCTACACTGTTGTAGTGAGTAAAGGGAATTATCTTATGAGTGTGGACCTGAAAGTTTTATTTAACCCTTTACCTAACATGAAAAGCAGACGACACTTGCAAAAATAATTATTGAATAACTAATTTTTTTCATTTTTTGTCTCAAAAACATAGGTTATGACCCCTCGTTGGAACGAGCTCGACGAGCTCGTTCCAACGAGGGGTCATAACCTATGTTTATGAGACAAAAAATGAAAAAAATAATGAAAATTAACAGGCGATTTTTGAGAATCGCGCTGGCCGGTTTGGCCGTTACGTTGGGTAAAGGGTTAAATAATTCTTTGAGGTCCACACTCATGCGAAAATTCCCCATATTCATTAAAACAGCGTAAATATCCTCTATTTATCATCACCGTTAGATCCAATTATTTAGGCTCTTTTATTTGCCGTACACGTAGATTTAACTTTTGCATATTTTGCCTTGAATTGCAGAGTCCTCAGATTTTGTTTCAAGGTAAATAGCATTAGGCTTTCTGAAATGCCAAGAAGGAATATGTGGAGTTCTGTTCTCTTTTATCGAACCTTGATTGAGGTTCGTTGAAATTTCCAACGGACGAATATGTTTCCGTTTTTTTTTTTTTTTTTGAAAAAACAACATTTTGTTGCTTATTAAGACAATCATAAGCTGAGTTTGATGGGTTTGCATTCCGTCCGGAAACATATTGTGGGGTAAGTTTAATTCTGCACTTCTCAATATAAGGCTCCCCTGCTCTAATAGTCATTAAATCTACTGGCGAATTCTACCCCTCCCAACCCCTCAACCCCCACCCCCGACTATTTCTAACACCGCTGTTATGGATAACACCAAGAAGCTCTAAGTATGGTTTTCTCGCAGAGCCGAAAATCATATAAACGTGACCTTATTTTGATCGCCCAAGTGATTTATCCCGATGGAGTATGTTGGCAAGGTATTTTAAAATCACATTTTACACATGTTTAGGATGACTTTTCCAGCTCAGAGAAGACAGCTGCGGGATGTCTTGATTTGTTTTTTTTTTCTGGCAAAGACATTTTTAATAAAGTCTGAAGTAATCATCCACAGAAGTTCCCGATTTCAGAAACGACACTGAAATTTTATAAGTGGATTGTCCAATTCCAGAATCAGACAAGTCGGTCACTGATCATCATTTCTGTGATTTTGGTGAATGGTTGTTTGGATAACAGGTCGGTAATTACGTAGACTGCAAAAGGCATTTATCACTTTTTTGGAATGTGTCATCACCAGGAAGGAGGGAACTGGTCAGTCGCTCAAATTTCATTGAACACCTGGTAAATGGTAACAGTTCCATTGATGGTTGCGGCAGATGTTTCAGAATCTCACAGTTTATATCATCAAGACCAGTGGCGGTATATTTTACTTCTTGTGAAGATTAAATTGGATCTTCAATTATAACGTGTTCCCTGTAATCCTCTAAGTTATCAGAGGTGAATTTTATCTTGTGATTTTTTTGATTTTATTAAATTTTGAGTAAAGTTTTAGATGACGAGTGTTTTGAGAATAATTTCGGTGCAGTTATGGTTATGTTATCGTCGGGGAGTTGAACGTTTGATTATTGTTTATCGCTCTTATTTTTTAAATTGTTCTGCAAGGTTTTTTTTTTTTTGATGGGTTTTTATTTTGAAACATCATTTTCCCAATAACTTTTTTTACACATCGTTTTGTTTAACCGTATGTTGTCCAAGCTTTATGTAGTTGGTGACTTATTAACTTCTCGTTATGTTTCCTTTCCATCCTAAATAGCCTGTTTGCAATCCTTATTGAGCCGTGGTTTTGGTGAAGTGTTTTGGATTTGTGGGTTTTGGATGACGAGTGTTGCAATGTTAAGCAGCTGTTTAGTGAAAAATTCTATGTGATCACGATTTAGGTAGCATTTCTCCTATGTGAGCCAGTTGAAACAAAATGATGGGAAAGTGTCCCAGTTTGCCATTCTGAAATTTTACTCCCTCCCATCCTACACCATGTCCATACTTGTCAATACAATTGGAAAGTGGTAAGTCCCGCACAAAACGAAGCACAATACGAACAAACCAGTATTTCCCTCACTTCAATTTACGCTAAAATGTTAGAAATCATGGCAAAACTTTTATTTTTAAGGTTGGATGAGTTGGTTGATGAAATATCAGAATTAGCAGAGGGAAGCAGAATGCCTGTTATATACCTGTGTATACTGACATGGCATTTATCGGGGTACTGCCATCTGCCTATCTAATTACTAAGGTTGATACATATCACCAAACTGTCCACCTCAAATCGTGCGTTGAGTGGACCAAGGCATCATCTGCAATGATGACGAATTATTCCATTAAAGGGGCGGCATTAGAGGTTTATGCCTTTAAGGCGGTCTTGGGGCATGTAACTTGTTTGACGATAACAAAAAAAAAACATCACTTGTTGAGTGTGGTTTAGCAATCACATAAAGATACGAATGGCTTCATCAGTATCGTTTGCAACTTTATCTTGCTTTATCTTATATTTTTTTATCCGTAGACCAAGTGTAGTAACATTTGACACATAGCTTCATCAGTGAACTGTCTGAAGCGTATTTAGTTAAAATGCAGTCAACCATGACCACGTGTGACGCTGCATGTTTTCAACCGATTTTTCGACAAAGCGTGCTTCTGGGGCACTCCCACGTGCTGTGGACTTGAAAACCATGCCAACTTGAAGTGTTGAACAGTACACATCGATTGCGCAACATTCCATTTCAACTCGATTGGAAAGCAAAATTCCGCGAAAGTCCGAAATTGATAGGGCTAGGGCTACTGCTCTAATTATGCAGGGCCAATCGCAACGTCTCGTCGCCCAGCAATTTGAGTAAAAGATAGATCGTTTAGTTGGGCGTCTCAGAGTGACAGAAAGATTAGCTAACTGTCCCAGGATCGGACGTCCCCGCGTTACATCGCCACGTCACGATAGAGGCATACGTCTCTCACACCTCCGTAACCGCTTTCAGACGGCGACGGAGACGGTGAGTCAAGTTGGTGGCACTCATGGTCGACGAGTGTGTCCAGGAACAGTTAGGAATCGGTTGCGGGAATTCAATTAAAGGCCACGACTCCCCTAGGTTGGTCCGCAACTTACACCCAGGCGACGCCAACGTCGATTACAATTGCTGCGGGCACATGCACCCAATCGGTTTCACTTGGCTCACCGGAGACGTGTGTTATTCACTGGCGAGTCTCGATTCACGCTTTACGGGTCAGATGGACGACAACGTTGCTATCGACGTCGAGGTGAGCGATATTCTGGGTAAACGACAGATTCCGGGGAGGGTCTGTAATTGTTTGGGTGTGGGGATTTCTCATGGTGTGAAAACACATATCGTGGTCATACAGGGCAATCTTACAGCCGTGTGATATCGGGATCAGGTTCTCATCACTCACGCCCTTCCACTTATCCAAGCGCGTAACCTTACGTTGTTGCAGGATCATGGGAGGCCGCACGTTGCTAGGATTTATCGCGACTTCCCCAAGCAAAAGAATGTCTTGGTTCTCGATTGCCCACCCTACAGTCCCGATTTGACCCCGATCGAGCATTTATGGGACGAGCTGGACATGAGGGCGAGTAAGCGAATCAATGCCCCCAAACAACGTCGCTCAGCTCACGCAGGCCCTTCTTCGGGGGTGGAATAACATCCCACAAAGGACCATAAACAACTTGATGGGGTCAATGGTGGGAGAGTTAAAAACTCATCAAAATTTAATCAGTAATGAAGAAATAACATCAAAATATCAACAATGAAATAATCTTTCATAACACATTTGAAATATTCACCACAGAACAAACTTAAGTTTCTTTTTTTCCGCTAGTATAGTTTTCCAAACATTTGATTAAAATACAGACGATTTCTTTTTGTTAGAAATCGACAGGAACCCTGCATGTGAAGTGCATATACCAAACGAGAACAAAGTGATCATGAGCATAAATCCCTGGGGGGGGGGGGGGTGGGTGGATGGGGTGTATTAAGTGCTTGTCTCTCCTAAATTATTTGGCTAATGTCCCCGATAAATGGCATGTTCGAAAATCTCTGCAAAGGCATAAACTGACACACATATCAGCTAGTTGTGTTTTGTGATGAGAGGCATACTCGCCCTGGACATTAGCCGCGCCAGTCAACACAATAAGGTGGTAATGGCCATGCCCTATCCCACTCCAATGATTATAGACTCCATTTGTGAGTAGCTCTCCTAGAAGCATAAATACCTAAAGTGGTGTCTTAGGAGCCTGTTGATGAGGGCAATTTCGGGAAACTTGTCAAGACGCGTCTTCTTTGTTTTGTTTATAACCCTTTGAACCCTGGTGGTATTGCCCATGTCAGTTCAATGACATCAGTTGGAAGAATGCATATTCATTGTTTGGGGGTTTACAAATTAATATTTTCAACGTGCAGCTTTAGGGCTGCACTTTGAAAATATTGATTATTCTACCCCACACATTCACTTAGCTGCCACCCTATTTATTGAAGTTATGACGTATCATGTTCCTGTGCTGGAAAACTTCTCTCGGGTTCAAGGGTTAAACAAAGAAGCATGGGTAGTGTTCCTTTATTTTGTATGGTACGAAGTACCAGTTAAGTTGCTTGTTCTCATCTCTGGCTTGTTAATAGATGAGCATGTAGAATTTTGAAAAATGCTCTATTTGCGTTGAAACTTCATTTTGGGCAAAATTTTATCTGTCCGCGATAGGCTAGAAAAATACAGGAGAAATAACCATTGTTGTGGGTTGTGTAACTTTATATGTGACATCAATAGCATATCAGTATTCAAAGTCATACAAAGATTATTGTCTTTTCTATTTTTAGGTACATTTTGACAGACCTTTTGAGTAAAATACAGTACAATCGCCGCGGACTGGTCGTAATCTAGCATGCGTTCACAAGGTAATAAAATCATCAGCAGCAAAAGTTTCATTACTGAAGTACCGGGTTATACCCGGTGCTTCATTAATTAAATTTTGGATGTTTATTTCTATTAGTGTATGGAGTCTAATATTATTGCGTCCGTGGAAATATTGCCCCCCCCCCCCCCCCCCCCCCCCCGTGGAAAGAGTCCACTCCACGGTGGCTGTGCTGTAAGAGACGCCACTATAATTAGAACCCAAAGTTGAACACAAATACTAAAGAAAAAAAGAACAAGAAAACATAATGAAAGCTGTGGCTGCTGATATCAATGGAGTGTTATACAGAAAAGCAGAAGATAAGCATACCATATAAAGGGCAGTGAACAACAGGCGCAGACAAGATAGAGGTGTAAGAACCGGCGGATGGATATTGAGCCTGAAGTGGATCAAATGGCCGTCAAACGCGTGGTGATGTATGGAAGATGCGGAACTAAAGATAGTAAACCGAAAGGAACTGAACTTGGGTGGTATCAACTGAAACCTACAATTGTTGGAAACAATTAAACTATCGAGCTCCATTATGACATTGTTGCGGACATAAAATTTGCCTAGGTACATTCTTATGGACAACTGAGGGAAGAGAATGCATATTAGTTGAATTCACTTATCCGCGGCCTGGAGAAATATTCCTTTCGTGCCAAGAGGCGGCTCTGCCAACCATGTTCAGGTTATTACGAGCCCTTAGTTACTTCCTTTTCTGTTATCTGTTTTTATTACCACTTTTGCGGGCGCTCCTAGATAATGTATCAAATATATGAAGCGATACACACAAAGTAAGTAATGACATCTTTGATGAATACACTCTTTGCCTTAAGTTCGCATTTCGAAGATATATTTCATCATCTAACTTTCCAAATTTCGCCGTAGACTGATCAGACGATAGTCATGTTTGTCTATCAACAAATCAGACGATAGTGTCGCTTCTATTTTTTTTATTTCTAAAACGTCAAGCTCCATTTATTTATCTTATTTCCCATATATTTTAATTGTAATGCACCCGATGTTCGAAAGTGGCAATAATAGAAATAACATGACTTTGTTGAGCATTACAGTGTATCAACGGCTCAACAGAAATGGTTAACAGCCCTTGAGCTTATTAGCGGCCCTCGACTTCGTCGCGGGCCGCTAATAAACTCTGGGGCTGTTAACCATTTCTGTTGAGCCGTTAATACACTGTAATGCCCTTCAAAATCATGTTGTTGTTATATTAAATATATGTTAAATTATTTTAAAACTATGTGCTGTGTCCCTTATATATCCTATTTTGGAGATAAAACAGAAACCACCATGTACCAGTGACTGTCCTACATAAACTCATAATTGGGGTATTAAACCTTTGATACTTTTGTACGTCTTATCACGTACGAAATCAAACAGTGCGCTAATACTTTTGAACGTCTTATGACGTACGAAATCAAACAGCGCCTTGATACTTTGTTGTCATTTGTTTTGTTATTACTTTTCGATTTTTTTTAAATTTTAACCTCAACTGCTATTTTCTCCCGAATGGCGCTCAGTTACAACCGTTGAGCCGAATGTTATCACTGGTTAAAATACTAAAATACTAATATAATCCTGCTGTCAAGACTTCTTAACTGGTTGAGTGTTAGAAGCCACTATCAGGGCTTTCAAAAAATGAGGATACCAGAGCAAAAGCCAACACTCTCCTCGCTTATATTTCATATTCAGTCAAACACAAATAATGTTTTTATTTATATAATTTGTTTTATTACAAATTATTATTGGAGAGTATCTGTGGGCACTCTCCAATAATTTGTAATAAAACAAGTTTTGACTAACAAATTCAGACTACCAAAAATAATCTTGCCCCCCAATCAGATAATCACTAATGTGAAATCTATCTTGTTTAATTGTACTTACCGACGTTTGACCTCGCATTTTGACAAACGTTGAAGAAACTGAATTCCCAGTGACGTTTGAAGGCCAGCATGATTAAAGTCTCAAAGAGTTGAGAGACGGTCGTTACAAAAATTAAAAAAAAGAAAAGGCGTTAATATACTGAAACAATGGACCAGTGGAAAAACTGACAACGCAGTTACAAAATCACATTGGATTCCATCCAGGCAGCATCTTCATCTATTGAGAAATGACAGTAAATGTCCCCAACTCGTCCTCTGTTACCTCGTCTAAGGGTATGTGTATAGAGAAGCGTCGGGTAAATCCATGTCATGTCCCGCCAGCCATGGGCCACACTCCTCCCCCAATATCAGAAGATAGTTACTGCCTGACACGGGTTCATTATATCGGTGTGTTACAAACAAGAAAAATGCATATACAACATTTAATGATTATTTTCCAAGTAGACAGGAGACTAATGAAGTAATATCGATCAAACCCTGTCACGATTATAGTATATCTCGTAAACAACGTAAATCGGAAAGATTTAGTCTGAATAGTCTGTAAAAATCCAATCCTCCTGTTTCCTTTTGGTACATCAGTTTCAGTTCCGTTATCGGCCGCATAAATGTGCAGTGACGTTTGTTCACAGCGACCTAATATTCCAGAACAGACGAAAGAAATTTCAGGTTGTGGGTGTATTTTACGGGGTTCAGGTGCTTGGGTAGTTGCCAGGTCACGGCGTTGAACATATGGTCTCAGTCTATTGATCTCAATACAAATGGATTGCTTGACGACAGGGAAAAACATCGGAACTCAGTTTGCTCTCCTAAAGATGGCGTCAAGTCAAACAACGCGGTAGCTCCTCCCAATCGATGACGTTTGATGACATAAAAGCTGTTACGTTGTGACTTCATCAAACATCATTATGTTTACCAAGCACAACAAAACTAGTATCAGCGCATCAACTTTGCAATCTTGCTACCTGGATTTTAGTCTTCTGTAACTAAAAATATTATAAATATTCAGTTTGTGTTGCCGAGGAAATGTGCACACCATTAACATACTATCTTTTCCAAAGCATTAAAGTAAAATCGGTAGTGCAAGGCGTAAGAAAATTAAAAACCTCAGGATTTGTTGAGTGTTGTTCATTTATAGAAACAGCTGCTCCCCATGCCCCTAAATGGCAGCAGATGAGGCACTTTTCTTTTTTGTAACGAATGAGTGATCCAGCAATCCAGTTGCATAAAAGATCAGATTGTAAGACTCAATTCATTTATTGGGGTTTAACGACACTTTCGATAGACAGGGTCACCTCCTGTCGGACGAATTTACGGGTGGCGGAAGCCGCGACACCCAGAGAGATCAACCGAGCAGCGGCGAGCAATTGTCCGATTCCACAACGTACTAACTCAGCGCAATGTAGGCAAGTGTGCCATCAATGTGCAGTACGCCCCAGTACACAGCGCCAACGTGCCCCCAAGTGGGCAATCGGGATTATGTCCAGGATACAACGCAGTTACCTCCAGGGAGTTGGAAATTGATCAGTCATCCATATTTTGTTTGTTTGAGGTGTTTTACAGTACGTGGAGAGTGGATTGTAACTAAATCACCCGCGGAGCGGAGTTATCATCCAAACTATAACTTTCAAATTTTGCATATATCGACTGAAACACAAGCAATGTTTCAGCCAATGGATCTCTGGGTTTAACCCGGAGGCCCATTGGCTGAAACTTTGCTTGTACTTGTTATGTTTGCAACAAATTTGCAATTATTGCTTGGGTGGAATATCCACTCTGCGGGTGATTTAGTGATAATACACTCTCCACGTACTGTACGTTTGTTTTTACTTTTTAACAGTCTATCCAAATTTTGTTTATGGATGTGTTGCTTAAGTTTCGAAACATAATTTTCCCAAGAACTTTAATGTGTGTTATTGCTTGAGTCATCTTGTTTGTGCCCGATTTACGCGTAGTTTGCCCACAGTATTTTTAGTTGATAATTGGTCAATTTATTGCAATCCGTTATGGTCCGTTTGCAATGATAACCGAACCATGGACGGCTGAAAAGTTTTAGAAAAAACGTCAATGGTTTTGGAATGGCTGTGTTTGCTATGTCAAGCGATTCTACAGTGGAATGTTTTACTTTGTCAGCACTTTCTTGAAATGTCTCCCGTGTTAGTCTTTCAGCATTATAGCGGGGGAGGAATTCGCTAGAATTGTGCACTTGGTGATACCTTCCTGAAATTTGGCATGATGTAAGGGTAGGCATCAGAGATTTCAAAATCGATCGGCTACAAGTTGGCACCATCCTCTAGCCACCACTAGCAGCGAAATCCAAAATGGCCGCCAAGCGGATCGAAAAAAAGCTATTTTCGCCGATCGCACAACTGAAGCTCCAAACCTAACACCATACATGTGCTGTAATTGATGTGAATGATGGAGTGAAGCCCTTGGAACAAGTTGGGGGGAAGATTAATGGATAATGGGATCAGAATTTCCGTCGATGTGTGCGTCTGTGTGTCTGACTGTCAGTATGATCGTCCGTCCGTAGATAAATTAGTGTTGAATGTTTCTCGGGAATGCAATGGTCAAATGAACATGGTATGAGAGATTCCTGTCAACACATGAACAAGGGTACTCGATAGTATGCAGCAGTGGGGATACTTGGACATTTGATAATCCAATTAAAGTGACAGTCTATTCTCAACTTCCGGCATTTTCGATAGATTTATTTTCTAAGAAAATAAAACTATCAAATTTCTAGAGGAGTTCTGGTTCAATCTCAACACCATAGCGACACGTCTGCCAGCAAGGGCAGTGCTGGAATGAACTCGGGATGCATTAGTTCCCGTTGTTAATTATACAATGTTATCTTGCCAGTATAGAACATTGGCAAAATGGGACTAGAAGGGGTGAGTGTATGTTTGCAGTCATTCGAGGTACAGGAATATTTTTTGACTACAAGTAGTATTCTTCATTTTCGGCCAGTTAAGATGTGGTGTGTTCCAAGTCAGGATTAATGTTGCCGACACTTAATGCCCATCCCTCATGGTATGCTACTTTACCAGGGATATAGAGATATAGCCACCACTGGGAGCCAAAACATGACCTTTGATGTCGATGAGTGGTCGAAATGTTTTAGCGAATAACTTATCGAAATATGATCCGGTATGGCAATTTGATACCTTACGTTAGATTTATTAGATCAACTCAGGTATGGATTCATTGAGACATGAGTGCGCTACAAGATGAAGGATTTCCAAGTTGATTTGCTATGGAGTAGGAACTGACTAGTCACATGTGGCCTATGGCCAGAGAAAGACAAGGATACCATAGATGAACACACGGGTGAACGAAGGTATCAACTGTTGTACAGAGGCAAAATAGTTGGGGATATTGTATCATGCTATGCATGAATTAACACCGTCTTGTGCAGTAAATAACAGACTATTTTCCGAAATCTAAAACTGTATTCCTATACCCCGGACAATGTAGCAAGCCACATGGGATGAACATTTGTTAGCAAAATCAACTCAACTAGAAACATGACATGTGTTAACTGGCCGAAAATGGAAAAAAAAATACCAGAATAGGAGATGACTGGTCCTAACATGACAGTATACTACTCAATATTGTTACAACAGCCACCTTCACACTTACACAAAGGTGTGCACCTTAATCCAGCTTTCAAGCATTTGCAATTGCCCTTGCAGGCCTTGGCACAACTACAGTGGAGCATCAGTGCACATGCAGCACTTGCGTCTCCTAGGTGAGTCCAAAATGGGACCAGAATATTGAGACGTGGATTCCACTCCCATCCGTACTGTGATGGGTCTGGCACACATAAGTGTTTCTGCAGAGCACGATGCCAAATGAAAGATGACACAAGAATTACCCTTTTTACATGTTGATACAGAGCTGCTTTGGTGGGCGGGATGTTTTCCATAGACTTAAGGCCATGTGTGAACATATGCCGTCTCGCATCATTGACACGTGTACTGACACAACTGTTACTGTACATCTGTATGGTGAGTTTTTCGATATGCTGCATATGAGGGGAATCCTCTGAAAAGACTTGCGGATTCTCAGTCAATTCTATCATCATTTCAGTTGATGCGGGAAAATTCATCCATGCATTCCATCCTGTCTTCTTCCCAATGCCGAGCATGCTGGATGTTACATCACAACCTGTGAAGGCGTGGAAGAAAGTCAGGGCCTTACAGTAATCAGGTCCAAGTTGTGAAGCTATCTCATGAATTGGCATATCTTTATATGCCTTTCCAATTCCAAACCCAATCCACAGCTCACTGAGTCCAAGGTCACGGAATGTTGCGAAATGGTGCAAAGACAGAATGACGACATCAGAATCAACCGTGCGAAGAAAAGCTATTTTGTGACCTTGTGAGACTGCATGGTTGAGATGAAGCATCATGCGCGTGTCTGCTTCCTCGTGGTTCGATGGAGATATGTCACATAAGCTAACATCCTTATTGCATAGTACATATTCTCCTGATGTCGTTAACAACTGGTACTCGGATGTTGATGTTAATTTCAGCAGTTCAGCAGACAGGAACTTGAAAAATTCGTCTTTATTCTCACTAACTTTCAAGAATGCCTGCCAATTCTTCCCTTTAGGTAAAGGGACGTTCTCGGACACCCGTATCAACCTAACTGCTGTCTCACCGAGGCGTTTTGCTCGCGTCTGATTCTTCAAACTGCCTTCGGGGTAACAGTCATAGATCGCATCAACCCTTGTGGTGTTCGTGTTAATCAGAGATTCGATGTATGGCAATAATTGCAATCGAGCATATTCTCCAAACAGATCCGCTTTCTGTGGTTTGATTACATGGACTACAGCAGGCATATCCAAGATGACAACTGAAGCTTGTCTAGCTGCTGAATTCTTCCCTTGTGCAGGAATAGCTGGTAAACAATTGAGAATTTGAGATTTTGTCCCACTCCGTAGCTTACCTCTATCGGATAATGCTGGCGGATCACGTGCATTCTCGTGCATGAAAAACTCATCCATGTTTGAATCAGGCCGGGCTTGCAGTGAAACGAACATCTGGGTAACTATTGCGGCAGTTGCTTTACTTGACATGAGTTTGTCTCGGCCTTTGTCCAGGTTGGCTGGGGGTGGGTTAAGGAAGGTATATATATTTGCCTTGGGAATAACATCATTCAGGGGTACGGTGCATTCCACAAGCCTTTCCTTCAAGAAAGTGGAATATAAATGCTTGCCCCTTTCGGGTAATGACCGTAAACTCTTACTAACTTCGGGGTCCATATATTCACCAGTATCTAATGTCACCAGCTGACCACTAGTTTCATCATAAGGGTTGATAATGAGTCCCTGATTCACCAGATCGAGGAGAGATTTCAATTGATTCAGAAATTTTTTCTGCTCTGATACCGAACTTTCCGGGTGTTCCGTGTTATCTGATGATGTTGTGTGGAAACTTGCATATTCATACTCATCTATAACACGCAGAACTTCTGACCTTGAAAGCTCAATAACGACTTTCTCTTCAGCCTGGCCATAGAGACCTTTTGGACCACTGTCTTCTTTGAGTAGTTGGATACTATGTTCTTGGCTCTGATCTAAACCCATCATACTGAACTTCCTCTCACTACGCTGGACCACAAAATGGCCTTCCATGAATTTGTTGTGGATTGAAGGATGCCGCCTGGGTAGCTGAGACATGTCTCTCAGAAATACGGGGACCCACCGACAATAATTTGTATGTCCTAGGGCAAAAAAGTAACTGCACAACTCATCGATAGAACACAGTGTACCAGGCCAGTTACCGATTCGTTGGTTCCGAACGAATTGACAGCTTGTCAAGAGAAAGTTCCGAACGATTTCACCCCAATAGCGCGCAGTTGGAGATTGTGAAAGAATCCTCTGTTCCCACATTTCAAATGACTCATGGGGCCCAGTCTGCTGACAGTAAATCTCATAAGCATTCTTTCTGAGGATCTCAAGCCAAGCTAGAGTGAGAAGATATGCCTGTCGCGTCCTCTTGACATGTTTCCCACCAAGTAGGGATGATGCTACACCGGGTGTGAATATCTTTGCGAGGTGAAACATTCGCTCCCAACCAGAACCACCCATAAGCTTACCACCAGCTTCTTGGGTGCACATTTCAAGATGCAGGAATCCAATCATACACACCATTCGATCCTCACCTATCTCCTCTGGGAACAGCCATTGACATTTTTTCTGCCTGGCATACAACGGACAGTCACCTTCAATGACAGGTATCTGGCCGGGGTTTACGAAAGCAGTAGCTTCCCTGACCACATACATAGCATGCTTCTGCATACTGAGTGAGTCCGCTTTCTGCTCACTGAAAACAGGGAATACCCCAATAACTGCACGAGGTTTGACATTGTCTTGATCTTCATGTTTTGAAAAGAAGCCTGAAAAGGTCACAGGGACTTCATCAAGCTGCCAGCTGCCATCAACCTTCCCTTTATTGCTGATCTGTGACACATGAGACAACCAGTCATTCTCTCCCACGTTCAAATCTGCATATTCATTGGGCCGTACATTACATTCATCTGGAGATTCAAGCCTGATGTCCCCACCAAAGTCTTCAACGAAAGGAACAAATGCATAGTCGTCTGGGAGTTCAATTTGTGTGTCTTCTGGAACATCTAAACTCAGTGGTGGGGGATCAGTACCCACATTGTCCCTGCTCAGTTGACCAATGAGTGTGATGGACGTACCATGCATATCAGATCTACCAGATACATCAATGTTATCAGTGGTTCCTATCGAGAAAACATTACGTTTGCAGTTAGCTGGGACTACAACACCTTCGTTCTTGAACCGCAGTGAAACAGCTCTCGCGAAACTCCTGCGAACATCCATTACGCGATCATAAGAGACAGAGAGTCCCATTTGATGAAAATCTCTGATAAGATTTTTCATACGATCATGGGCATGCAACTTCAAACCCACATAAAGAGGCATTGGAGTTTCTCTGTCACGTCTCTGGTGAACATTTTGTGCATGTTCGGAGCGTTTCGCTGAATTGCTGATCAACATCTGTGAAATAGTACAAGCCACTCGAGTCTTGGCATTAACAGTCTCATCATCGCCTAAGTTCTGTATACTACATGTGCCCTCAAGTAGAACTCTAAGAAGAGTCAGGAGTGAGTTGGGTACAGGCTCGCTCAAGCAATAAGATGAAAATGATCCCGTGAAAGGAGCTTGAGATATGAGTATGTGTTTACGCAGAAGAAGACCCACATCAACTATCTTTTTTGCCTCTTCCTCAGACACTATACGAGTTAAAGATTCGGACAACAAGGAGCCAACTCGAAACCTACTTGAAATAAACACATCTCTACCCTGTGTGAAGGCGTCCCAGCCATCGCCCAATTTCTGCAACAAATGTTCTTTGAATCGAGTGGAATGTATTTCTTCACTAAGCCAATCAGAACCGACTTGCTTCAACCTCCGACTGTACAGATTCTTGAGATCGACAAGCTTCATCGCGGAATCGTTGTGTTCAACAAATGTTATGAGCTCTGCCATAACGAGAGGGTCATAGGGCAGGCCTGACGCGGAATGTTCGGCGTTCTTCGACTTTTTAGATTTAGCCGCTCGTGCTTCATTGGCAAGCTTACAATAACAGGTTTTGTGATAGTAAAGATCACTAGCAGCGGAATCAAATGCTGCATTGACCCGAGAAAAAACAACCCAGTTCTCGGCTTCCTTTGCCATAATTTTGAGTTTATTGTTATCAGACATTGATCTGCAAATAGGCTCACTGCTGTCACCTTCGCGTTTGTGACAATAAACACACTGGGGCAGTTTCCTGTCACAGCCAGATTCAAAACTTGTCCGTGTTCTTTTAGGACTCAGCGTGGAGCAGGATGCCACTGCCTCATTTCGCTCTCGCTTGTGTAGCACGCGCTGTTCGATGTGAGTCCGAATACTGTCACGGCATGTCTTATGATATATTGCCTTATTCGTCAACAGTGACATCGACATACACTCATCACTCTCTCTCATCAAACAATCAATGGTCAAATTATATGGAAGCTCAACGCCATTATCTAGGAAGCGCGTTATGTCTTCCTCAATAGCTTTATAGGCGTCATGAAAACGAGATTCTCTATACGGACGCATCAATTTCTTGGAACTGTCTTGCTGGCAAAAGCAACAACGTTCCCAGTCAGTACTAGTCCGTACACGAAGAGGATTCTCACTCATTCTGTGAATGATTTTTGTGAACAATCGCGTTCTCGAATTAATTTCGACAGACAAATCAGAATTGCTTGCGGAATTACGCCAAACAAGAGATTGTATGGCAAAGAGACTGCTTCATAAAGAGCGTTGTTTCTCCGGGATCAGCGTCATTCAGGTTTGCCTGAATGACGCTGATCCCGGAGAAACAACGCTCTTTTCAAGTTCCAAGAAATTGATGCGTCCGTATAGAGAATCTCGTTTTATTCTACATCATCTCCCACGTCTGTTTCCAACACGTGCGTGGATCAGAGTTCACTTTCGCGCCCTTACAATCGGATGTATAGTCGGTAGACCGTCGAAAAGGAGGTTCCCTTCAGCCGCTGGCGGCCATTTTGGATTGTGCCGCTACTGGTCGCCACCGGTCGGTGTCAACTTGTAGCCGATCGTTTTTGAGAACCTCATAGCCTACACTAACAGTGTGCCAAATTTCAAGAAGGTATCACCAAGTGCACAATTCACCTGTATGTGACGAATTCCTCCCCCGCTAATTAAGAGAAGAGGATGCGTCCCAGTTTTCTCCTTTAAACGTTCAATGGTCACCCTTTCATCATCGAACACGATCAAGTTGCATAACGCCACTAGACGCCTATATAGGACCTCCCATACCCCCTCCCCCCCCCCCCCCGTACTCCATCAAAATTTCATTCGTTCCACGTCTCGATAAGAGTTTCAGTTACACTTTTTACCTTGCATTTAGAGCTGGGAGGTCTTAATGTTTCAAATTAGGTTCGGTTTCGGTTCGATTTCAGAGAAAAACCTCATTTCCGTTCAGCCTTTTCTATATGGTAAGTAAAGGAACAAAGAGTAAACACCACTTCAGTCGCCTTAACGCAATCATTTGCACGACACCACTCGCAATAAAAAAGTTATGTCTGTAAATATATTCAGTGGTTTCAATCTAACTCACCTTTCGGTGGGGTTTAATGTGTCCATCTGCTCAGACAATTGAAACAGAAAAATACGTAAATTAGGTAACAACTGAATCAAGTTTATTTAATTGGTGTTGTGTTCTCATTGTCACATTTTTCTCCATTATTGACTCGTCCAGTGGACGGACATTGGTTCTAGAAAAACTCTTGGTGTCGTCAGTGAGGAAAGTGAAGAAGGATGAGATTTTCCTGTCCAACTTAGATGTCAACCACAGCATAATTCATATATCTTTATAATTAGCAGGTGTATTTTAAAAACACTTGGCGATAAAAATACATATTTTTAAAAAAAGAGTTGATTTCTACCTCAAATTCGGAAGTTATTTTGTTAAAATTATAAAGTAATTAATATAATTGATGTAATCAGTACAAGTAATATTAACACAAATTAAAATGCAGAAGATATAAGTATTCCAATGGCTTCCTTCAAAAGGTTGAATTTACCTCTACCGTTTTTTTAAAAAAAGGCTTTTGTTTGCAATGTCAAAATAGAGTTCAAGTGGGAGCGCGATGGCTCAGTGGTTACGCCAACGAACTTCAAACCGAAAGGTCCAAGGTTCGATCCCACCGGGGGTAACTGCGTTGTGTCCTTGGGCAAGGCACTTAATCAGACGTGGGGGCACGGTGACGCCGTATACTAAGGCGTACAACATGTACGTCTTCTACCAATGTTAACCCTTTACCTAACATGAAAAGCAGACGACACTCGCAAACAAAAATTCTTGAATAACTAATTTTTTTCATTTTTTGTCTCAAAAACATAGGTTATGACCCCTCGTTGGAACGAGCTCGACGAGTTCGTTCCAACGAGGGGTCATAGCCTATGTTTTTGAGACAAAAAATGAAAATATTTTGAAAATTAATTGGCGATTTTTGAGAATAGCGCTGGCCGGTTTTGGACGTTACGTTGGGTAAAGGGTTAACCCTGTGCGGAGATAGTACGTTGAGGAGTCTGACAAATGTCGGCCGTTGCTCGGTGGTTCTCTACGGATACTTCGACTTCCACCACCTGTAAAACTGTCTGACACGATGTGAGCCTGGCTGTCGAATGTGTCGTTATTATAGTATTATACCGCTTTCTCATAAGCCGTCATCATACTTCGCAAACGGCACAAGAAAGTACAACATCATTCAAGCAAAGCTGCGAACTGGTTGTAGTGACCTAAATCCGTAATTATGTGTCTCCACACTTTGAGTATCCAGAGCCTCACATGGCAATTACAACCTGTTTATAAAGGCCTCCCCCACTCTCCTCCACGTAGCTCTATTCATACATTTTGAACTCACTGCATTGTCCTTTGACATCTGCATCATATTTGGCCACGTTTTGTTCTCATGAAATATTATTTTATTATTAGTTCTGGAATACATATAGGACAGGTAGCACACTTTCTTGAACCATTGATGTCAACTGTCAACTAAACGAGGTGCACACATTTTGTTTAGGTTCAATATAAGTAGGTAATAAAGGCCGATCTACTATCACTTGTACATGTACGTGTACAACATACGCACACGATGCGTTCACCAACGTGGAATTCAGTGTTAAATCACACGCTTGTTCACAAAAACTGTACATGATTTTGAATCGGCTCATGTACAGTCAGTGACTCCTAGATCGCGCTTTTAGCGTTCAAATACTCGTGGTGAACGCATCATGTGCGTGTGTTGTTCATCTTCAGTTGTATCTTGTACGTGATTTTTGGTCTACGTTCGCATCGCAGATCAGACCCATCGATCCATCGTCGGCGAACGCGAGCGAAGGCAAAAGATTCTGGCTCATCATCAAAAAACAGTTTTTGCAATTCTAAATCAGCGATTCAGAATCGGCAATCGCGTTGGTACAGATGATTTAGAATCGGCAATTGTTTTGAGGCGGTGGTGGGGTTTTTTTGTTCAAAAAGAGTCGATTGTGAATATATAGTCTGTATTATAGACATTGATGTTTTCTGTTGATGGGATGGATAAAAAGTGAGTTTTGGGTTTTTTTTTGAGAATTCCTCCACTATGAGAAAATTCTCAAAAAAAAAAAAAACACTCAGCTGATCGAGCGATCGAATCGCTCGATTCTCGTAATAAAACTCGATCTGAACGAAGAGTGTCTGTGTGTTGGAAATTTGCAAACCCAATCACGTCTTCCTGAAGTAAGCAACTAACACACGTTATCGTAATTGAGGTGTTTTGTTCAAAAAGAGTCGCTTGTGAATATATAGTCTGTATTATAGACATTGATGTTTTCTGTTGATGGGATGGATAAAAATTGAGTTTTGGGTTTTTTTTTGAGAATTCCTCCACAATGAGAAAATTCTCAAAAAAAAAACCACTCAGCTGATCGAGCGATCGAATCGCTCGATTCTCGTAATAAAACTCGATCTGAACGAAGAGTGTCTGTGTGTTGGAAATTTGCAAACCCAGTCACGTCTTCCTGAAGTAAGCAACTAACACACGTTATCGTAATTGAGGTGTTTTGTTCAAAAAGAGTCGATTGTGAATATATAGCCTGTATTATAGACATTGATGTTTTCTGTTGATGGGATGGATAAAAATTGAGTTTTGTTTTTTTTTTGAGAATTCCTCCACTATGAGAAAATTCTAAAAAAAAAACCACTCAGCTGATCGAGCGATCGAATCGCTCGATTCTCGTAATAAAACTCGATCTGAACGAAGAGTGTCTGTGTGATGGAAATTTGCAAACCCAGTCACGTCTTCCTGAAGTAAGCAACTAACACACGTTATCGTAATTGAGGTGTTTTGTTCAAAAAGAGTCGATTGTGAATATATAGTCTGTATTATAGACATTGATGTTTTCTGTTGATGGGATGGATAAAAATTGAGTTTTGTGGTTTTTTTGAGATATCCTCCACTATGAGAAAATTCTCAAAAAAAAAACCACTCAGCTGATCGAGCGATCGAATCGCTCGATTCTCGTAATAAAACTCGATCTGAACGAAGAGTGTCTGTGTGTTGGAAATTTGCAAACCCTGTTAAGCGTTCGTTGAATAAAGTCAAGAAACACTTATCGGAATGTTTAAAACGCATTTTCCGCTCAGTTAGGTTTCGAGTGGTAAAATTTTTAATATATTCACGATAGCAATCGGAGAGAGAGATTTGTTAAAATCAGTTTTCCATTGTGTGTTAAAACTGTCTAACAGTCATCAAAAAAAGGATTCTCTCTTAATTCGACACTCGATGAATTGATGTGTGAATGAATGAAGATCTTTTGACAAAATGTAAACACCGCTGTCAAAAAAAAAAAAATGCGTTAAATCAGAAACCGGTTTGTCATGTACTGTTTAAACGTATTTTTTAAACATCAATTAACACAGTCAGTTTGAGATGTGATTTCTTTTCAGATTATTATATATATTATATTAAGACGGAAAGAGATTTTAATACTTAAAACATAAAATATATAATTAAACATTTAATTTTGAAAAATAAATAAAAACAATTAAAACGAAGGATGTTTTTCCAGATAGATCCTAGACGCTGAGATCAAATTTTAGCTGAGTATTTAAGTGCTAAGAAGGCGATTCAGGCAGCTGATAGGAGCAGACGTCTCGGTGAGATGGAACTCACACGCGAAGCCACAAAAATATTTAAACCCGTGACGGAGGGTCAAGAGCGAAGCAGGAAGGAGATAGTCGAAGAATTGAGACCCATAAAGGAGAGTTCTTTGAGAATGGGTTCGTTGCCTCCTAGTTTTGGAAATCGGTATTCCGTTCAATCTACACCGGATTACGTTCCCACGGGAATTCAAACAGATATGAGCGAGTCTGATGATACGGCTTCGACTATCACCACTGATAGCATCGCATCGTCCGATGATGATGGTGGCGGTAAGAGAGATCTGTTGTATGGAATTCGTGAGGATTCGAGCGGTAGGAAATTCGTGGGCGACACTGAAGTGGAAATGGATGATGATGAATTGATCGTGGGTTCGAATAAATATAAAGTAACCGATGGTCTGCAGAGATTGCTCCTTTTCGACAAGCCTGGAGATTACACGGATCAGGATTTCGACAATTACGGAGACATTCTAGTTCAAACGCACGCCATGAATAGAAATAACGATGCCAGAGAGACGAGACCCAAAGCCAACAGAGGTTACAAGTGGACGAAAATAGTGAAGCCCATATGGAATGCGAACAAAAAGTTCGTCGAATCGATGACCGGCAAAGGGGTGAAAACCACTACTTTTCTTCCGAGCGATCCCGACGCTCTGTCTCAGAGATTGAGTTTGTTGATGGGGAGCAGACGGGCTGGTAACACGGGATTAGATAATCAGATAGTTGCCATATCTGACGAATTGTTAAGACAGAAGGTTTTGAATAAAAACCAGTATAAAAGGCTGATGAACGAATTGAAGGATTGATGTGAATATAATAATAAGTAGAGAGAGAGAAACAAACAAAGAAACAAACAAACAAAAATAAAACAGTAAATTCTTACACTACAATAATAAAAGTATTTAAAAACGACAAAACGATTTACCAGTGAAAAGAACACAAAATATATCATAAAAATAAAATATGTTGGTGATAAAGAACAGGGGATACGTCAGGACTTACGTTCAAGGCGGTTCTGGCATCGTCGATTCCATAATGCGAGCGTTCACGAGCAATGCGGGTAGAAAACTCGCATCGACCGCGTTTGAGGTCGGTAAGAAGACGGCTTTGGATGCTGGTAAGATTATTTATTTATTTATTTATTGGTGTTTAAGGTCACATACTTATGCACAATGGCTAATCGTGACCGTGACAGTTTTACGGGTGGAGGAAGCCGGAGTACCCGGAGAGAACCACCGAGCAACGACGAGCAGCTGTCAGCTCTCCAACATCGTAACTCTGAACTCTGCACCGCAGCACAGGCAGGGTTAGATTGGTTGAAGACATGCGCACCATCGACGTGCAGTACGCCTCAGTACACAGCGTCATCGTGCCCCCAGGTAAGCAATCGGGGTGAAGTGTCTTGCCCAAGGACACAACGCGGTTGCCGCAGGTGGGATTCGAACCGAGGACCTCTCGGCTTGCAGCCTGCACCTCTACCAACTGAGCCACCGCGCCCCCGATGCTGGTAAGAAAGCCGTTTCCGAAGCCAGTGGTAGGATAGCTTCTGTGGCTGGCATGAGGGCAGCCGACGCGTTGATCGACAAGTTGATCAGTCCACCGGCGAAGCGAGCTGCGTTAGAGCGAACGTCGAAAAGTTGGAAAGATTTTAGGGATGCCATGGTGCCCATACAAGATTTAGC
Source organism: Pictodentalium vernedei (assembly GCA_031216915.1). Classification (NCBI taxonomy): domain Eukaryota; kingdom Metazoa; phylum Mollusca; class Scaphopoda; order Dentaliida; family Dentaliidae; genus Pictodentalium; species Pictodentalium vernedei. Next base: position 377,018,252 of record CM062293.1, read on the forward strand.
CAAAATGACGAGTGGATCCGGATTGAAGAGAACTCGCAACGGTGCGATATAAACAAAATAATAATAATAACAACATTAAAAACAGAGTTTGAAAAACATAAAAAAATTGTGTTTGAAAAGAATCTAAAATAACAGACAAAAAAAAAAAATAAAACAAAAGATGAACATTAAAGATATGTCTTGGAACGACGCCGTGACCAAGAGGTCGAATAACGAGTACTTTCCCAAGAGCATAAGAGGTTTGATAGTGGGAAAATCGAATTGTGGAAAGACCAATCTGTTGATGAATCTGTTGTCCCGACCCGACTGGTTGGATTATGACAGATTGTTCGTGTTTGGCAAGAGCTTGTTTCAACCCGAATACAGATTTCTTCGAGAGTGCATGGATCGTAGATTGCCCAAGGACGTCATAGCCAGAATCTTTGACAGTAGGGAGGAATTCGACAAGAGTGAAGCTCCACTTTCGACCATTTTGGACGGTGCGGCGATGGAGCTGATGAAGAGAAATGCATCTTCGAACGTCGAGTGTCGATTTTACGAGAACGCTAGCGACATTCCGGATCCTAGGGAACTGAAATCGGAAGATAAGAATCTCATGATTTTCAACGATCTGCTTTTGGAGAGACAGAACCGATGCGAATCGTATTACGTTAGGGGTCGACACAGCAACGTGGACTGTTTCTACCTGTCGCAGAATTATTTTCGATTGCCCAGACAGACGATAAGGGAGAACGCTAATTTTCTATGTCTCTTTCGCCAAGATCTCAAGAATCTCGATCACATCTACGGCGATCACGTCGCAAACGACATGAGCGCTGTCGAATTCAGGAGATTCTGCAAGAGGGTTTGGGATGGTGAACTTTACAATTTCGTCGTGATCGATTTGACGAGCAAATTTAATCGCGGAAAATATCGGTGCGGATTCGACAAGTTTTATGTTCCCGATGGTGATAATAATAAGATAGAGCGTGAAAATAAAAAATTAGAAAAATAATAAATCTTCAAATAATTAGTTTTGAATAAAAAAAAAAAAATAAAATTAAAAATATAATGTTCGAACATGGAGAATTGTTAGAACGGATAGCCGAGAATACGGCTGCAAAACAATCCATTCAAATCGTGGTGAGTGGCGATTCGACTCGATTCGCTACGAAATTCGAACCTTCCATCGAATTGAACAGAGAGAAAAGTTACAAGATGGCGTTGGTGAATCTGGAGACTTATTATTCCTTTCCCAACGTCACCGAAAAGAATAACTCGTTCAAGTATTCCGACGGAGTGGATTGGTTGGAGATTCGAATTCCCAAAGGGAGTTACGACATAGACGATTTGAACCATTACATTCAGACGCGAATGAAGACGGATGGAAAGGGAAGCAACAAGGTCACACTCGCTCCCAATCCTAATACCTTACAGACGATGTTGGATTTGGAAGATAATTTTCATGTGGATTTCAACACGGACGATTGTATAGGCAAGATGTTGGGATTTGATCGAAAGATGTATCGAGGCCATACGGCATCTGAAAATACGGTCGACATTCTCGCTGTCAATAGCATTCTGGTCAACGTGGACGTGATTGCTGGAAGTTTCGTGAATGGTAGTGCTCAGCCGACAATCTATTCCTTCTTTCCAAACGTGTCGCCGGGTTATAAGATCGTGGAGCGACCTCGAAATTTAGTTTATCTACCAGTGATTTTAGACACGTTGTATAGTCTCAAAACCACGTTGACGGATCAAAATGGTGAACTGTTAGATCTTCGCGGAGAGAGAGTGGCGATACGATTTCACATAAGAGAAATATAAAAGCAAAAAAAAAATATATTATATATATATAGATAACAAAAATAAAATAAACGGTAATATTAATTTTTACAAAATTATTTTAATATAATTATTAAACAAGAAACAATTGAAGTAAATATATTTAAAAAAACAAACAAACAAACAGAATTATGACACAATACGTGGTTAAAAACGTGAACATATCCGCAGGACAGAGGAAGAAACTTAAGAGAGCTTTAACAACTCAGGCGAGGCGGTGAGATCGCCTGGACCAGAAGTCAAATCAAAAGGATGGAGAAAGCGATTCGCGATGGAAGAGGGTTGGCGGTGAGATTGAGTTCCGCTCAATTGAGATGCAATTTGAGAATGAAAGGCGGTTTCCTACCGCTATTGGCAGGAATCGCCGCAAAAGCATTACCCTTCACCGCAAAGGTGCTACCCTTTCTCGGAAAGACTCTCGGCGTGGGAGCTCTCACGGGACTCGCTAGTTCGGGAGTTGAGAAATTAATGGGTGGCGATGGACTGTTTTTGAAGAAGGGAGGAGCCGTGTGTCGCGTCTACGTGGACGACAGCGGTAAAGGATTGTATCTAGAACCCATTAGAGGTGACAACTCTCTGAGAGGAAATGGTCTCTTTCTGAAGAGTGGACGGAACGTCGAGCGATACGGCAAGGGGTTTGTTGCTCGGTGAGAATTCGCCATTTAAGAACATACCAATTTTGAATATGTTATTATAAATATAAAAATTATATAAAATATATAAAATCATAGAAAGTATAAAATAGTATATTTAAAATGGGTGAAAAGGTGGAGAAACAAATTTATCACCTGGATGAATTTGACGATAATGACGAACATCGCGAGCCAGAGAGCGAAGAAATAAAAAAATGGTTAGACGCTAATGATGGATATCTAAGGAAAGAGATAGCTAATAGGAGCAGGATATACGGTTGGGAATGAGACGATGCTTTCCACGGTCACCAGTACCTTCTGAAGCGAGTGTTATCAAGAGATGCACAACATTCGTTCATAATTATGATTCGGATAAACAAAAATGTTACCATGAACGTATCACATCACAGAGAAAAAGAAAAAAAGAAGAAGAATCGACGCAGAAATTTGAGAGAAAAGGAAACGTTATTATAATATATCATGATGATAGTGAAGAAGAAGGAAAACAAAAAAAGAAAAAGTAAATGAGATCTCATTACTTTTTTTTTTTTTTTCATTTTTTCTTCGCTAAAAATCAATCACTCTATTGTTTATATTTCCAAGTCCGTTATTAGCATGTTGACGCTCGTGTCTACTCCTTTTTCGAAAACGTGTTGAATGTTTATCTTTACTCTTTTGAGTTTTTTTACATCGGTCAACTCGCTCTCACCACCCAATTTCTTCATGAGTTCGAATGAGATGTTTGGAAATATGTAATTTCCATAGGGCAACGACAAATCGTCCTTGTCGTATTCTCTATCTTCGGCGATGATGATGTTCTGCAGATCGCTTTGGTACTCATAAATCAAATTGAGCGTGGCTTCGTCCAATTTCAGAGGCATCTTATATTTCTCGTATTTGTGCTCTAAGCCCTTCGTCTCGACATCGTTCAATTCGATGGGATCGTGTCGTTGTAATCTATAGATTTTATGACCAAATTTTTCTTATACGTTTCGACTCGTTTCAATTTCAATTCGCATCTTTTAGGTGTTGTTGTCTTCATGATCGATTATTTGTTTTTTTTGTTTTTACGAATTCTTGCAATAATGTATATTTTAAATTTTGTATTTAAATAATAATTTGTTAAAAAAAAAATTGTTATTTTTTTTTTTGCTCTTTATATATATATAAAAAAGTTGTTTTTTTAAATTTTAATTTTCTTTAATGTAAAAATTTTTTTAGTAAAAGTTTTTTTTTCTCTTTATATATATAAAAAGTTAAATTTTTTTAATTTCAATCTCTCTATTGTTTATAGTTCCAAGTCCGTTATTAGCAAGTTGACATTCGTCATTTTTCCACATACGAAAATGGTGTGAATGTTCATCTTTACTCTTTTGAGTTTTTTTTCATAGGTGAATGCGCTCTCACCACCCGATTTCTTCACGAGTTTGGGTGAGATTATTGGATATATGTAACCTCCATAGGACAACAATAAATCACCCCTGTCGAATTATCTGTCTTCGGCGACGATGATATTAATCAACAGTTTGCTTTGGTACTCGTAAAACAAATTGAGCACGGCTTCATCCACTTTCAAACACATTCGATATTTGTGGTAGTAGCGCTCTAAGTCCACCATCTCGACCTCATTCAATTCGATGGGATCGTGTGGTTGTAATGTATAGATATTAAAACTGAATTTCTCATACTTTTCGTCTCGTTTCAATTTCAATCCGCATCTTTTAGGTGTTGTTGTCATGATCGATTATTTGTTTTTTTTTTATGAATTCTTACAAATAATGTTTATTTTAAATTTTGTATTAAAAAAAATTGAATTTTAAAATTTAACTTTTTTTTTCTATTATATAAATATATTGAGTAAAAAAGCAAAACTTTTTTAACAAATTATTTAATACAAAATTCAAAAAAAAAAATATTCTTACAAATGAAGCAAACAGATAAAACAATGGTAAATTTAAATGAGAAAACCATACCTCAGTTAAACGAGATTTGTAATCTATTACAAATTTCAGATTTCAGAAAGCATAGAACTAAATCAAAAAAAACTGAAGTCATACAAGAATATTTGCGAAACGCTAGAAAGGCAAACGAAATGTCGATAGCAATGACGTCAAATGATGCACCGGTTGTGAAAAATAAGAAGACGACTAAACGAAAAGCCGTTGAAAAACATCAAGTTTCCAAAGAAAAGAAAATAAAAACTAAAACGAAAACGAGTGATGCACTTCAGATTCAAGACAAATGAGATATATCGAGCGAAATTCAATGAGCAAATCAACGAAGAGAAAGGAGAAGAATATGTAAGATGACTCATTGCAGAACTATTCCAATCGAAACCCATAGAATGGGAGAGGGCGATCAAAGACATTTTTAAAACTTTCGACGTGTTTCCCTTGTCAAAGAAAGTCGATCCGAAATTGTTCATGGAACGGGTGAAGAAAAAAGTATTGGATATGTTTCGCGAATACACGAACTTGGGATTAAAAATTAAGATGATACTCCATTGCATAAAATCGACGTGAAGTCCGGCGAGAGCATCGTGAAAAATGCATATTTCAGATCTAACGTCGAACCCGTATTTCGAGGTTCAGATCTATCGGACGTTTTCGAAAAGATGAAAGACAAGATGTTGACGTCTCTCATGAATTATCAAAATGAAGGTAGTAACTGGACGTTCGGTGAGGTGTTGAAACTCGAAATTCACATGACTAAAAACAAACCATTGAAAGGATCATCCTACTTGGAATTACCATATTTCTTGACTAAGAAACACGCCGTGGTCAACGTGAGAAATAAAGATGATCAGTGTTTTAAATGGGCAGTCACCTCCGCTTTATACCCTGTCGAAATAAACTCCGATAGAGTTTCTCGTTACGAGGAAACTTCTAAAAATCTCGATTGGACCGGAGTGACTTTTCCAACAGAGTTAAAACACATCGAACGTTTCGAGGTTCAAAATCCCACTGTAGCGGTGAATGTCATAGGATACGATGACGAAAATCAAAAGATCTATCCTCTCAGACGGACTTCGTATCGCGGAAGAGAAAAGACGATTATTTTATTATCGATTTCGAATGGTGACAATCGTCATTATTGTTGGGTTAAACATCCAAGCCGATTACTGTCGAAACAAAATAATAATCATGGACATAAGATATCTTTATGTTGCAACTGCATGAACATGTTTAAGAGCGAAAAATCATTAGCGAAACATCAGGAATATTGCAACGAAAATCAAGGTGTCGCTGTCGAAAGGCCCAAACCCAACACCATCGTGAAGTTTGAAAATCACAACAGAAGGTTAAAAGTACCATTCGTCGTGTACGCCGATTTCGAATGTTTCACCGTGAAAAATGAGTTCCTGTCAACCCAACGCTCTTCAAAGTTATGTCGAAAGATATCAAAAACACATACCTTTGGGCTATTGCATTTACGTGAAATGCGCTTTCGACTCGCAACACGACATGGGTCCCTTCACCTACACGAAATAGCGCGAAGACGACGACGTGGCTCAAAGGTTCGTGGAAGAGTTAGAATCGAAAATTCAAAAGTTATACGACAAATTCAAAACTCCGGTGAAAATGATCATCATTCGAGAGCAACAGGACGAAAATAACAGAGCCACCGAATGTCACATATGCAGACAATCGTTCGACGAGAATTCAGAGGAAAATAAGAAGGTCAGAGAACACGATCATTACACGGGTCTGTATCGCGGTCCAGCTCACAGCAAGTGTAATCTAAAATATCGAGACACCGCTTTCTATCCGGTGATGTTTCACAATCTCTCGGGTTATGACAGTCATCTGTTCATGAAAAATCTCGGCACCTCACAAGAAGAATTAAATTGCATCGCGAACAAATACGTTGAAAGAAAAAACAAAATCCATTCGTAGATGCATACATTTCATCGACACTTTTAAATTCATGTCGACCGCTCTGGAAAAATTAGTCGATAACATGAGCAAAGATAAATTTAAAATCACGAGTGAACATTTCGGAGAATGAGTAGACGTCATGTTGAGGAAAGGAGTCTATCCTTATGATTACATGAATGATCTAAAGAGATTCGAAGACACTGCACTACCTTCGAAAGATGATTTTTATTCGAAATTATACGAATCCGACATTTCCGACGAGAATTAAGAACACGCCAAAAACGTGTGGAAATCATTCGATATGAAAACCATGAGAGATTATCACGATCTCTATCTGAAGACCGACGTTCTGCTCTTGGCAGACGTGTTCGAAAATTTTCGAGACGTCTGTCGTCGAAATTACGATCTGGATCCTGCTTGGTATTTCACCGCACCCGGCCTGGCATGGGACGCTCTGTTGAAGACCACCGAAGTCCAATTGGAATTATTATCCGACGTGGACATGTTGCTCATGTTCGAAAGGGCTGCGAGAGGTGGCGTCTCGATGATCTCTCACAGACATTCTGAGGCTAACAATCCCTACATGAAGGAAGGTTTCGATTCGAAACGGTCGACTAAATACATACAGTATTGGGACGCCAATAATCTGTACGGTTGGGCTATGAGTCATCCTTTACCGATTGGAAATTTCGAATGGGTGAAGGAACCGGAAGAGATGCAAAAATGGAGAGACTATCCTTGCATTTTAGAAGTCGATTTGAACTATCCGGAAGAATTACACGATCCACACAACGATTATCCGCTGGCTCCCGAACGAATGGAACCGAACGAAGGAGACGAGGAAAAACTCATTCCCAATTTATTTAACAAACGTAACTACGTCATCTACAGCGAGAATTTGAAACAGTACGTCGATTACGGGATGAAATTAATTGACATACATCGCATCATTCGATTCGACAAAGAGCCTTGGATGAAAAAATACATTGATCTCAACACGAATCTCAGAACTCGAGCCGAGAACGATTTCGAAAAAGATTTCTTCAAACTCATGAACATCTGCGTGTACGGCAAATCGATGGAAAACATCAGGAAGAGAACCGACGTTCGACTCGTCACGTCTGAGAAAAGAGCTAAAAAATTAGTGGCGAAACCCAATTACAAACACCGAACCATATTCGGCGAAAATCTAGTGGCCGTTCACATGCACCTGAAATTCAACAAACCGTATTATCTCGGACCAATCATCTTAGTTGTCAGCAAGCGATTGATGTACGAGTTTCACTACGATTACGTCAAACGAAAATTTGGCGACAAAGCCAAACTACTGTTCACCGACACTGACAGTTTAGTTTATGAGATAGAGACGAAAGACGTCTACCGAGACATATCTCTGGACGTGCCGAGTGGTTCGACATGAGCAATTATCCCGTTGATCACCCGTCCAACATTCAATCGAACGACAACAAGAAGGTGTTGGGTAAATTTAAGGACGAGAGCGGCGGTAAACAGATTGTCGAATTCGTGGGCTTGAGACCCAAACTGTATGCTTATCGTCTAGAAGATGATGAAGAGATCAAGAAGTGCAAAGGAGTTAAAGCGTGGGTGGTGAAGAAAAACATCTCTTTCCAAGAATATAAAGATTGTCTGTTAGGAAGTGGTCCGGTGTATAAGACTATGAAATCAATTCGAAGCGAAAATCACGACCTGTATACAGAAATAGTCAACAAGATTTCGCTGACGGCCGACGACGACAAGAGATTTGTGTTAGACGATAAAATAAGCACTTTGGCACTCGGACATTGGACTTTGCATCTAATTTTAGATGATATGAATGGAGATGATTGGATGCCAGATGCGCTTGCGGATGATAAGATTCCAGATACGATTGTGGATGATAGGATTCCAGAAAATCAAGAAGAATTAGATGAATACAAAATTATGGAAATCGATAGTGACATCGAGAAAGTTAGTAGGATTCCAGAAAATCAAGAAGAATTAGATGAATCCAAGATTATAGAAGTCAAGGAATTCGACGGATTCAAGATTGTGGAAGTCGATAGAGTTAGTTTAAAAAGAAAAAGAAAAAAAAATAGAAAAAAAATAACGTCATTTTTAGTGAATTATAATAAAATAAATAAAAAAAATATATACGCATCTATGAATAAGAAAATAAAGATATCCGTAGAAGGTGTCGTCTTACCCAACGAACCCCTATCCAACATCGATCTGTTGAATGCGGCAAAAGATTTGAAAATCGAAGATTTTCTAGGTGTGTTTTCCAGAGATGCCTTGCCGAAGAGAAGACCTCGACAATCGGAATGCGGAATTTTAAAGCTAGACGATTCATCGGGTAAAGGCACTCACTGGGTGGCGTGGTTCAAGAATGGGAAGAAGAAGAATTATTATTTCGACAGCTACGGAATCTCGCCACCGAAAGAAATAAAGAACTATTTCAACAAATCGATGGTTCTTTACAACACGGATCATGTGCAATCACAAGATCAAGTGTTTTGCGGTCACCTGTGTCTCTACGTTCTCAAGAGATGGCCTGAAGGAGATGAATTTCAATACATTCTCAATGACTTACATTAGAGAGAGATTTTTTTTTTTTATAGTATATATATAAAGATAAAAAACTATTTTAAAAAAATTTTAATCGAATAAAAAACGAAAAATAAAATAACATAGTTCATTTTTTTAATAAACTGCATTTTGAACACATTTTTTCTAAACAACAACAAAAAAAAAAAAATCCCAGAACAACATGACAGTTGATAAATTTGGTAGAAGTGACGACGAAAAAGTCAACCCGAGAAAGAAGAGGAAGACGTTCGAAGTCGACGATGGTTACAATGTTGCCAACTTGGACGAGCATTACGTTCGGAGATACGAACCTCGAGAGGAACCTTTGAACATGAACGATAAGAAGCTCTACAATCTTCCCGAGCCGATAGATCTCGCAGATGCTGCGACTAAAAAATATGTCGACAGGGGGAATGCCGATTTCGAACGAATCCTGCTGGATAATTACGTGGATAAAACCATGACCGACGATCTCAATCTGAAATCCAAACGTTTGGTGAATGTTGCGACTCCCATAGATCCCACCGATGCCGCGACCAAGAGATACGCGGACGACTCTCACGCGAGATTCAGCGAACACCTGAGAAATAGATACGTCACGAAAACGATGCACTCGGAATTGAACGCCAATTCTTACAAGATAACGAACGTGGCCACTCCCACGAATCCCAAGGACGTGGCGACCAGACACTACGTAGATCTGGAACGGAGAAAGTCTGACGGACGTGAAATGAAATTGGATATGAATGCGGGATTCCACAAGATATTGAATCTGTCAAAGATCGACAACACGGATGCGGACTCAACCACGGTCAACAAGGGCTACGTGGATTCTTCCGTGTTACAATCGCAAGAATACCTAGAATTGCAAGTGGACGATCTCTACCTGAACAAAGAATCTGGTGGAACCATGGAGGGTGGCATCAAAATGAATGGTCACAATTTATTCGGTCTCGATCCCGATCCTGAATTCGATTCCAGCGTGGTAAGCAGGAAGTACGTGGATGACAACTCGGTCTGGAGAGAGGGCGACATCATGGAAGGTAAACTAGACATGTGCAGACACGCGCTCACGAATCTACCGGAACCCGTGCACATGACGGACGCCTGCACCCTGATTTCGGTGGTGGAGAAAGTCAAATATGCCAGACAATTGATCACCGTGTGGGCCGAAGAGGCTGGCACCTTAGATGAAGGAAAAGCTGAGTGGTCTTTCGAAAATGGAGGTAGCAGATCGAAACACGGTCAGGTGGGATATCCCATGCCGCTGGGAGGTGAAATCCTTCGAATGAGTCTGGCTTCCTCGGATTTGAATAACAGAGCGGTCGTCAATCTCATGGTGAATGGTGTGGAGAGCGATAAGAGATACAGCATCGAAAAGACTGAGAATCAACACGCGAATGTTAGCACGTTCGGCACGCCTCTCAAAGTGAACGCCGGAGACAGGATTAATTTCGTCACGAAAATCAATAATCCCGAAGCCGCCACTTCCGTGGTGAGTCTACTGATCGAACTGGATCCTTTGAACAAACAGTGAACGCATGGAAAATAATGAATTAAAAAAAAAAATAAATAATGTGTGATTATTAAAAACAAAAAAAAACAACAACAAAAAAAAAAGTAATGAGATATAGAGAGATGTTCAATCTCTCTAGATCACATTACTTTATTTATTTTTTTTTTTTTGTTTTGTTTTTAATAATCACACATTACTTTTTATTTTTTTTTTCACACACTCGTCTTTCATCGAATGATCGACATCTTATTTCCGTCCAATTCGAATTGTAATTCTCTGTCCAACAGGACCAGGGCGAAGGCTTCGTTTTTTCTCGGCACGTTCCTATCGAATTGCATCTTGATCTGAATGTCTAACACGCTACTCTTGAGTCGTTCACTCTGTTTACTGACGTCGAACACGAACATGGGATACATCGACTTGTATTCGCCGGGAGATATGTTGGGATTGCTCATCAATTCGTCTAGACCGTGATACTTCTTTCTAAAATCAGCGGCGTCGCCGTACAGTCTGCACAAATCGTTCTTGCCGAACGACGCATTGTAATCGATTGCCGGATATCTCGTGGCGTCCAGAAACACTTGCATGTTTCTCAAATTGCAGTGATCGAACAGCGACGCATTCTTTTCCTGAGACCCGTCCCTATCAGTCTGAAACGCGACCACGATGAAACGCGGTCTCTCGGAAGCGGATTTCACCGTCAATCTCCAATCGAAGTGATTCGTGGAGGGAGGAATGCTAGCCGTGTCACACTGTCTCATTCTAAATCCCACGGGTAATTTACTCTTGGATTTTATGATCTTGTGGAGATGCGTTTTCTCATCGACCAAAGACTCCACGTGCGGAACGAACCACGATATCTTGTGTAGAGTTATCTTACCCGCATCGGTCGCAGTGAGTCTCACTATTACGTCGTCATTTCCTTTTCGAATCAGCGTCAGACTGTGTTTGAATCCGTACATGATCTTGTTGTAATCGTCCGCGAATCCGAAGATGTGTTTCAAAGGTATCCTGAACGAAAACGTTCCTTTAGGTCTGGACGTCTTGATGACGTAGTTGAATATTGTGGCGGCGCCTGCGCTAGCAGGACCTATGGTGTCTTTCCCCCACAACTGATTAAGTCCTCTGGATTTCGAAAAATCATCAGGATACGTCAAGAGTCTGAACATCGTGGTGGCCTGACCGGGATGAAAAACAGATTCTATCTCTTGTCCGGATAGCATGTATTTTATGTTACTGAATAGATGCATGATGCCATTATTGGCTAGAGTGACCGTGTCGTCGTCGGCGTAGTCGCTCCCATCTTTCTTGGTGAGATGTCCCTGCACCACTATGTAACTCTCGCTAGGATGTACGAATAGATCTTGAGTTTCGACGTTGATTCTTATCTCTCCCGCATTGTTCAAACTCGTCCCGGTTACTGGTTCGTATTCGTGAACCTCATATTATTGAATACTTACATCTTTTACTATGCTTTGTGCTATATCTAGTATATTTGTCATTTTAAAGGATTTTTAGTTTGTTTTTTTTTGTTTATTAATTCACTTGCTTTTCTTTATCTAAAACAATACTTTTTTAATTATTTTTTATTATTATTTTTTTCTCTCTCTTATATATATGTGTGTGTAAACAAGAAAATGTCAAAGAGAGTAAATAAATAAAAAAAAATTTTTTGTGTTCATCAAAACTTCGTCTTCTGTAATTGTTGTTCGTAAAACTTTCCGATGATCTCTTCTCCATCCAAAGCTTCGATTTCGTAAGTCACCGGATCGGTGTGAAATATTTTAATGATCACGAAGATTTCCGAGGTCCATCGAGGAGTATAACCCTTTTCGAAGTGCTTCTTATAAGCGTAGATTCTCACTCGATCGCCGACCGCAAATTTCGGCGTTCTAGACTTCTTTCCGATCTTAGATCTCTCGGGATATAGATTCGCGTAGACCCGTTTTTCGTTTCGAGGATCGCTAGCTTCCGCGGGAGTCATCTTGATCGATCTGTGTCGCGTGTCATTGTAATCTTTCACCAGACCGTTCAGAGCGTATATGTATTTCTTGGTCGAATTCGCCGTGAAGTATCTGTGCATCTTCTCCTTCATCGTTCGATTCCAACGTTCCACCACGCTGGCTTTGTCTTCGTTTTCGATCGAGTAGAGGTCTACCAATCGACGAACGTCCTTGTTGTAGAATTCCTTTCCCTTGTCCACCCACAATTTACTCGGTTTTCGAGAAGACGAGTCGAACACGCTCTTCAGAGCCTCGGCGACGCAAGGTCCCGATTTATTCTTCAAAGCTCTGATCCAACCGTATTTGGAAAACACGTCGATGACCGTCAATAGATATTTGACGCCCTCGTTCCACCTCGAAAACGATCTCATGTCGACCAAGTCGGCAGACCAAATGTCGTCCAGACCCTTCACGAACACCCTTCTCTTTCGAAATTTACGCACTATGGGTTTGTGTAACTCCTCGGCCAATTCGCTCGTCAATAATCGTTTCTTCTTCTTCTCTTTTTCAGATGCGCTTTTTTTTTTTGAACGCCCCATCCGAATCGACGTTTCGCACCGATCAGATTGCCGACCAGCGAACGTTCCATCTTCTCTCTCCTGGTCGGATTCGATATGCCTCTCAATCTCGCCAACATGTTTTTGTCGCAGACGTCGTTGCGAGTCTTGGTGTCAGGATGTCAGGCGTAGCACAGATCGTGATCGTACGCGGCCGCGTCCACCCTATTCACGGGTTTGCTCCAAGATTTGGGTGTCAGATCGGCTTGAGTCTCTTGTTCAATTTCGTTCCGGGTCCCGTGAAACTGTGACCGGGCAGATGCATTTCGAAAGGTAGATTGTTGATCATTTTATTCACGATGCCTTTACCTTTGCTCGCGTTCTTTTGTTTGACGAATCTAGTCTTTATAGAACCACACACGTCAGAAATTCCGCGAAGCATCCGAGGGAACGACGAGAATCTCTCTCTCGAGTCAGATACGATTGGATTCTACTGATTTCATCGATGCGATACCTCTCTCCTCTTTCTCTTTCTTCTAGCGACGGTGCCGTCGGCAAGACGCCGTTCGGCTTCTCGTCCTCGTCGTCCACTAACGTCGGATACAATTTATTTCTGGTTCTCATTTTTGTGTTTTTTTCTTTCTTTTCTAATATTAGATAAAAAAAATTTATGTGTGTATTTATTTTATTTTTTTTTTTATTTTCTACTCTCCCTTATTTTTATATCAACGAAAAACAAAACTTAGACGTATGCTTCGTTCAGCAATAATTTCTTGATGCATCCCTTGTCTTCTAAAGACAAACTTCTACGCGCCAATTTCAGTTCTTCCGAATCTGTGGGCCTGTCTCGATTCTTACAGAAGACTAATCTCTTCCAAAACGTGATCACATCGTTCAGTTTAACGCGTTCGAACGCCGGTTCAAAATACATGACGACCATATCTTCCCTTTCCATCGTCAGACACGAATGATCCTCGTGATCGAAGTCTAGATGATCCCGACATCCGACGCATCGTTCTAACAAGATGGGACGTAGTTGTTCGTTCACGCAGATTGCGTATGCTCTCATCAGCATGTTTAAAAGAAACCTCGCTCTAATCATCTGGGAAGCGCTCATGATTTACGTATTTTTTTTTTTTTATTATCTATTCGATTTGATATATTTATTTTCCTAAATAACTATTTATTTATATATATTTTTTTCTCTCCTATATTTATATCAATCAGAAACCCACCGCCTCAAAAAACAACAATTGCCGATAATGCAGCCGATTCTAAATCATCTGTACCAACGCGATTGCCGATTCTGAATCGCTGATTTAGAATTGCAAAAACTGTTTTTTGATGATGAGCCAGAATCTTTTGCCTTCGCTCGCGTTCGCCGACGATGGATCGATGGGTCTGATCTGCGATGTGAACGTAGACCAAAAATCACGTACAAGATACAACTGAAGATGTACAACACACGCACATGATGCGTTCACCACGAGTATTTGAACGCTAAAAGCGCGATCTAGGAGTCACTGACTGTACATGAGCCGATTCAATCATGTACAGTTTTTGTGAACAAGCGTGTGATTTAACACTGAATTCCACGTTGGTGAACGCATCGTGTGGGTATGTTGTACACGTACATGTACAAGTGATAGTAGATCGGCCTTTATTACCTACTAATATATACCACAGCCTTCACTTTGCTGTATAATTTGTCTGTATAGTTAAAACTAGAAGTCCTGTCACGAACTGTGCGGCTTAATCAGGCGTAGGAATTATGCGCAATTGCCATATCGAATGGCATCTAAAGCACGGCAGGTTCTCCTGGTTACTCAAAGCAAACAGAGGCAATGTTTCTGCCAATGGACCTCCGGGTTACCCGGAGGTCCATTGGCTGAAACAGTGGTTGTGCACAGGCCATATGTACATAATTTGATAGCCTTACTATTGGTCATAACGCGTAGATTAACGCGCAGATCAACGTGCTATTTGTGCGCATTTCATAACAGAACTTCTAGTTTTAAATGTATTTATTTGGAATTGATAGAATTTTAGAATTGGGAATCTCATAGTACATTGTTTTTCCCTCACTTGTTGTTCTTTATAAGTAATGGGCAATATGGATCGACATATCAAAAACAGAGCAATACCGAACAGAAGAAAAATAAGGCAACTAAATGAAAAATAAAGGCCTTAAGATGGTATATTGAGAAGATCTAAATATACATTGTCAATTTATGCTAAGTTGGAATAAAATTATGTGTTCCACGAAGGTTAGAATGTATGGAGCCCGGTAGGTGACAGGTTTCACTCTTATTTTATTTCGTTTTAACGAAATAATGTTTCTAAATAGCGAAATAATATTTCTAAATAACGAAATATTATTTCGTTTTAAAGAAATAATTATTTCGTTTTAACGAAATATTACTTCGTTTTAACGAAATAATATTTCGAAATAACGAAATATTATTTCGTTTTAACGAAATAAGTATCTGCAACGGCAAGCAGGGCCAGATTACACCGCCTCACTACTTTTCGATTGCAAATTCTGCTTACTTAGCTAAGTAACACGGTTACGTATTCTAGCAAAATATCAATTTGACTCATTAAAATTAATGACTTCACTTTATTGTGGAATAAAGTTAGTGGTATTCACTTGAAGCACATATTCGATCAATCAACGTTACGATCTCTCCGTTTTTCGCGATATGTGCATTACCAAAGTTTTTGGTGTTGTTCCGTATATCATAGCGTGGTCTATCGGTACAGAAGGAATGTGAAGCGGCGGAAAGTCCAAGGGTACTACCCCCCCCCCCCCCTACATAGCTTCTCACCCCTTCCCTCCTCCCTCCTAAAAAACTTTTAATTTCAAGCCCGATACTGATAGACTATAATGGCCGACAAAAGTAGTAATGGAAAGCAGAGAACGACATTATAAGATGCATAGGCGTACAGGCCATGGTGACTCGATGGAAGGGGGGGGGGGGGGGTTGCGAAGTCGGGGAGAATCAATTTTTTCAAGCAGTTTTCATACTTTTGGGTGGCAAGCTTCACTGACACACCTATAGTGTAAAACATTCAATCTATTGTCTTTAAATTGGGGATACCGTCCCATAAGACCAAACTTGGAACCAAAGTCCGTAATATATCCAAAAAATTATATCACGGACTTTGTGTGCTAGTTTGGACTACAGTCTTATCAGGATGATAACGCGTCTGATGACTTTGGATACACAGGCCTAACAGTTTAAAAAAAAACTATTCCCCGAGAGAGCATGCCTCATGCTGTTGGGAGTGTGGCGAGGTGGGTGTGGGAGGGGGGGGGCGGAAAATAATTGTTGAATTTGTATGAATCGAAAGCAAACAGCTTCAGAGTTTGAAATGTCAAACAATATATTGTTAAAGTTATTGACTAAAATCAGCAACCGGACAAGTCACAACTTAGGCACCCGGAGGCTCTAGAATTGTTCTCGGAGCCTCTGACTTAAACCAATTTCTCTATGGAGCCCCCTCCCCCACCCCCCATCAACGGGAGGGGGACACCCCCTACCATACACTCTCGCACATCGGTGTTGGGACACCTTGAGTATGCTTTAGGCACACACAAAAATACTCCCGTCCACTCCCCCACCTCCCCCCCCCCCCCCCTCATGTCGGATTTTTAAATACAGTTCGCATCGGACCTGCGGGAGAGGGCCGCCAGCCCTCGCTCACCCATCTCGTTCCACGTGCCCCAATGATGACTGCAGCATCACTATCGGTCAAAATCTTCAGCCCTTCTAAAAAAAAAATGCCCGTATGCCTATGATAAAATGACGTTCTCCCATAAAGTTGGGGAAAAATTCAAAACAGTTATTTAAAAGGCGATATTTTCCTGAGTCTGATTGTTCACAATTATTTTTCTATCTCAAATAATGGAACTGAACAATTATTCATGCTGATTCATGGGGAAATATCGGCCGAATACGGCATTTTCTGACATGTTTGCATCCTCCATCACCCCATGCAGGAACTAATTTCTTTCGTTTTAACGAAATAATATTTCATTTTAACGAAATAATTATTTCGTTTAAACGAAATATTATTTCGTTAAAACGAAATATCTGCAGCCCTTTGTGGTGTTTTGCAGCTTCAGCTTAAAGCGCCTCGCTATTTTTTTTATTGCAAATGCTGCTTGTTTAGCTTAGTAATAAAGTTACTTGTGCCAAGAAAATATGAATTTTAGTGATTAAAACTAATGACTTCACTTTATTGTGCAATAAATTAAGTCATATTCTCTTGAAACACTCGCAAATCAGTTGACGTTACAATCTTTCCAGTTTTCGCGATATGTGTATGAAAGAATATTTGCATCATCTCGTTTCTCGTGCCCTTCCATTATCGGCCCCGTTTTGTGATTTCTGGCAGGTCGTTTTTATAACTCTGTGACAATCACAGTCAAACGTCGGTATATTTTTTTTTACCTGAAGCATCTCGATGATGACTCACGGGTTTTCGGGAGGGTGTAATTAGAACTCGATTTGCCTGCATTCGAAAGTATTGGCGACAGACAGATTGGTAGAAAGTATATAGTTGTTGCAGAAACGCATATTTTGAAAGGAACGCCAACATTTCTGGGCTGACTCAGGGCGCCGTGTATTTGTTTACTTATTTATTTATTGGGGTTTTAACGACACTTTCGACAGCCATGGTCACCTCGCGTCGGACAGTTTTATGGGAGAAGGGAGCCAGAGTACCCGGAGAGAACCACCGAGCAACGGCGAGCAACTGCCAGAATCCCCAACGTACTAATTCCACACAAGCAGGGTTAGCACTGGTTGAAGACAAGTGTGCCACTGACGTACACAGAACCACCGTACACCCGCATGGACAATCGGGGTGAACTGCCTTGCCTTAGGATACAACGCAGTAACCCCTGGCGGGGATCGAACTGTGGACCTTTCCGTTTAAAGTCCAAACCGTTACCACTGAGACATCGCGCTCCCACGCAGTGTATTAGATATCATCGAATCAAAACACCTTCTAACCGTCGTGAAGCTGTGAATTTTTTCAGTTTAGTGTTGCATCGAGTCCGCAGTATTGGTAGGGACGGCGGGGGTAGGGAAGAATTCTTGGCGGCGATGGCGCTAAAATCAGTTTTATAGTGTACAAAAAATACTCTTGGTGAGCTGCAATTGTACTCAGTTAAAACGAAATAATCATTTCATAAAAACGAAATAAATAAGTTAGTACCTGGGGTGATGGAGGATGCAAACATGTCAGAAAATGCTATGCTCTGTCGATATTTCTCCATGAATAATTGTTCACTTCCATTACTTACCATCAGACTCTGGAAAATTAGGCCGTTTAAACAAACGTTTTGAATTTTTTCCCAAACTTTAAGGGGGAAACGTCATTTTATCATAGTCGTACTGGCATTTTTTTTTAGAAAGGGCTGGAAGATTTTTTCCGGCATCATTGAGGGACGTGGAAACGAGGAGGAAGACCAGGGGCTGGCGGCTTTCTACCACAGGCCCGAAGCTAGCCGTATTTAAAAATCCAACATAGAGTAGTGGGTGGGGGCGAGCGGGCAGACTTTTGTGTGCCGAAGGCATACCCGAGGTATCCAACACAAAGGTGGGGTAGTATATGGTAAGGGGTGTCACCCTCCCATTGGTGGGGATTGGGAGCCTCCCCAGAGAAATTGTTTTAAATCTGAGGCTCTGAGAACAATTCTATTGAGTCTCCGGGTACCTGAGTTGTGGCTTATTCAGCTGCTGATTTTAGTCAACAACTTTAACAATATAATATTTGACATCTCAAAATCTGAAGCTGTTTGCTTTCGATTCATACAAATTCAGCAATTATTTTCCGACAGAATGTGGAAATTCCCGACAGAAATGTTTCTCCCCACCCCGCACCCCAAATAGCATGGGGGCATGCTGTCCCGAGAAATGTTTTAAAATAAACTGTTACACCCGTGCATCCAAAGTCATCAGACGTGTTTTCACTCTGATAAGACTGTAGTCCAAACTAGCACCCAAAGTCCGTAATATAATTTTTTGGTGTGGCACGCCCTGAGAGACGTACCACGCCAAAAAAATATATATTACGGACTTTGGTTCCAAGTTTGGTTTTATAAGGCGGTGTCCCTTATATGAAGACAAGAGACTGGGTGTTTGAAACAACAGGAAGGTCAATGAAGCTTGGCTCAAAATATTATAAAAACTGCTAGAAAAAAATGATTTTTCCCGACATCGCAACCACCCCCCCCCCCCCCCCCCCACACCCCCTCTCGAGCCCCCATGGCCGTACACCTATGCATCTTATAATGCCGTTCTCTGATTTCCATTTCTACTTTTGTCGGCCATTTATAGACTATCGGTATCGGGTCTGTAATCATAATGTTTTGATGAGAGTTGGGACGACAAGCCATGTAGGGCGGGGGGGGGGGGGGGGGGGGGTGAGCACCCATAGACATTCCGCCACTTCATTTTTTTCTGTACCGATAAACCACTCTATGATATTCGGGATAGCACGAAAAAAAAAACACTGGGAATATTCCTTCATACACATATCGCTAAAAACAGACATATCATAACGTTAATTGATTGGCGAGTGTTTCAAGTGAATACGACTAAATTTATCCAACAATAAAGTGAAGTCATTTATTTTAATGAGTAAAATTCATAATTGTCTTGAATATGCAACCGTGTTACTAGCTAATTTGCAATCAAAATGTAGCGAGGCCGTGTTATCTGGCCCTGCCATTGCTACAGATACTTATTTCGTTAAAACGAAATAATTATTTCTTTAAAACGAAATATTATTTCGTTAATTCGAAATAATATTTCGTTAAAATGAAACAATTATTTCGTTAAAACGAAATATAAACAAAATAATATTTCGAAATATTATTTCGGTAAAACGAAATATTATTTCGTTATTTCGAAATATTGTTTCGGTAAAACGAAATAAAATAAGAGTGAAACATGTCACCTACCGGGCTCCATAAGAATGTACCACGTCGATCTTCTCTGTATTTAGTGGATTAAACGAAAATCCATTTAACACGTAATCAGTGCTCAATGTTTTACTGTCTGTGCTGTATTTTGCATAAAACGCAAACAGACGCTATTTTGAGTAGTCCAAAGGCATATAAGGGGCACTTTGGGTCAGTTGATTTTAAACTCCCCTCATCCTTTGCTCCGGCAATCTTAAATCAAGTCACGTGGATTTAAAGTTTATTTTTTCCCCATTTGCAGTTTGGCAGTAACTGTTGGTATCGCGGAACTAAATATTGAAATTAGAGTGAATCGCCTTAAAATGTTGCACTCGGAAATGACGCAATCTCTAAAAATAAACAGCCTTGGGAAAATTCGTTGTTTCAATAAAAGTTTGAAACATTCTATTGACATCTTGCATTATTGTTGAATATTCCTGATAAAAAAGAGGGTGATTTGATGACTTTTGGACCTAAAAAATACAATTTACTTTTTGTGTGTTTTTGTAGGGAATTCCCTGAAAAATATGTGCACATGACCGGTACTTCCCTTTGTGTCAGTTTTTCTCTCTTATTTGTTGCATGACCCCCTGTTTTCAGATCAGAAAAAGTTGTCTGAAGGGCTATACTTGACAGAGATATTTGAATGCCAAAATTAAAGTGATGCGATCATATTTTTTTCCACCTGAACGTTATAATGGTCGCCTATGGGAAAATATTTAGTTCTGTGAGACCTGTTGTATTTAAATTCTCTTTTTTCTCTTTCCGGACAACCCGTCTTATTTTGCTATTGTCCCACTGAGCAGTAGAAAATAAGACAAATAAGGCAAAATAAAAGACATGAATAAAGACATACGAATGCATAGCTTTCTTTTACTTTTCTTTTTCTTTTTTTTTTTTTTTTTTTTTTTTTTGCTTTTCTTTTTTCTCTGCAATTTTTGTAAATTTACTGATATTTCTGTATTTTTCATCACTGCTTTGCTTAGGCCTGAAATAGTTGACGGATGTTTTACGCGTCGAATGTAATACCAGAGCAAAAAATGAATGAAATGCGTCGGTTATGCGTCGACGATTTCAATTAGATGCGAGTAAGACGCATCACCGACGAATCTCCGTCCAACTGAAATAAATCTCCGTCGGTGAAGCGTCTGAAATACGTGTTTGAAATAGTCGACAGATTTTTGACACGTCAATCTGAGACAAAATGCGGAAACCAACCAGCACTACCGATCTGCCGAATGCAAATCATATGGTGATGAGAAAAGCACACGCCAGTCGCTGGAAATACCCATCTTACGTCATTTCAGTACTGACTGATCGAAGGCTTGATTGGAGATTTTTCAAAATGACTGAAGCATAGGTGAGAACGAAAATCAATTTTTCAAAATGACTGAATAAGAAGTTGATAGGTGAGTGCGAAAATCGGTTTTTGAACAAACAGCATCAGTCTTGCCTACTAACTGCGTTGATAGTAATCAACTTTCGACGTTCGTGGTATTGTTGTTGCTACGGGTAACGTAAGTTGGCAAAATATTCTCGTTCAGAAAAGCCTAGCCTCTCTCTCTCTCTCTCTGGTTTTAATGTGTCTCATACGTGATTTGTTAAACCAGATTTACAAAATTTGATTTGGGCCCCCGGTTTGCTGAAATTACATCGAATTCAGTTGTTTGTTTATTGGGGTTTTACGGCAGTTTCAAGTGCCAGTGTCATGTCGTGTCAGGTAGTTTTACGAGTGCGAGGGGAGGAGGAGGGGGGGGGGAGCCGGAGAGAATCGCCGAGCAAACGGCGAGTAACTACCGAACTCCTCACGTGCTAACCAGGGTTAGCATGCAGTTGAAGGCATGTGTACCATTGACGCGCCACACGCCTTTTTGCTTTTTTAGAGTGGGGGATGAGGGCTAAACAGGTCACGGATAAATGTGATATTGGCAAGGATATTAGTGCTGAACATAAATCAAAAGCCGTTAATTTTATGTTTTTATTTGAGGGGGGTGGGAAGGAGGTATTCCTCGCTGCCCAGCCTCCCCGCCGGTCTTTAGACGGCTGATCAAAGCATGAGCATTTACTCTGCAGCCACCAATTTCCACCAGTGTTCTGAGTCTCAATAAGCTGAATCAATAATTGTGATTTCTGCAGGGATGTGTTTTTTTCTTTTCGTCAGAACATGTTTGTGAACATTTCTATTTCTCGGTACAAGTAGAACACATGCCACAAAAATATTTCAGTCAATCCAGGGAAGGTGGGTGGAGGGGGGGGGGGGGTAGATAAAACAGGATGCACCCCTTTGCTCGAGCAGGATCATTGCAGGCACATATAGGATTTCAAAATTAGGGGGTGGGGGCAAGAGTAATATTTAAGGGGCGTACTGAATATGAGTTGCAGCATCATCTGAACAGCGCAGCGGCGAGATGAGAGCGAGCACGAGGTGTCCCGCGCTCGTGGGACGTTGGAGTGGGCCCGGGGAGAGGTTTACCCGGGAATTTTTTTAAAATTCGCAACAAAAACAGCAATTTCTTTGACTGTGAGTCCGTTTGTATCAAAAATTGGTTAATAAGTTGTGAAATGCAACATTAATTAGGCCACATCATCACCAAATAGAAGCCGAATAAATTAAAAAATATTGTAACCGACTGCTTGCAACAACATGGCAAAATAGCAACCAAGAGGTGAACTATTTGGTGCAGCGCCATTTCAGTCTTGAGAACGATGGTTTCCTGTATAGTATGTACACAACACACGTGGGTATACACCAAAGTGCACCTCAAATATTGTCCGAAGCATAAGATATTTCGAATGAATTAGAAAAAAAGTAACCACGGAAGATATAAATTATGGAAGAATTATTTTCCACAGGCGTACGAAGCATCCGAGTTTTGATATTTTGTTGTGAGAATTGACGTGATATATAAGTGAAACTGTGTTCAACTGAAGGCAGAAATATTTGGAAATACAGATGCCTATTTTACTTTCCCTGCTATTCACGTATAGATTTGCTTTTACGCGCCTCATCCACTCAAACATTTTTACAAGTATAAATATCTAGATTTTAAGATTTCTTGCCTGATGTTCCCTATATCAGGCAAGTGGATTAACGTGGTGGGGGAACAGAATTGTTTCTTTTTTTTTGTTTTGTTGGGGTGGGGGGGGGGGGGGTTCCAGGTTCCACGTCGACGGTACATACGCCTTCAACCATTGCTAACCCTGCTTGTGCCGACTTAGTAGCTCTGATAGTGTCGGTGCGCCCCAGAAAACAAATAAATAAATAAATAAATAAATAAATAAATAAATAAATAAATAAATAAATAAATAAATAAATAAATAAATGTCGCGCCCTGGGTGCAAAAACAAAATGACCGAAGGAACCTAAAGTATGCCGGTCGTCCACGATTGGCTGATCAATTAGATTCGACGCGACGGTGATGCGTCTGCATATCGTCGCCTGAGTCCTACAATGTTCTATGTCCCATAGGGGACATAGAACATTCTGGCACTCAGGTGACGATATTTCAAAACTTCTCCGTGTCACATCCGCGACGGATTTAATACAATTAGATTCGACGCGTCAAAAATCCATCGACCATTTCAAGCCTTACTGGTGAAAAAGCAGATTTGTGCTTCTTTGTCTTATCGACATTGTACTTGAAATACCGTTTGGCTTCTGTCAGCAGTGTGTTTCGAACGTGTCCTGCTATGCGGCGGATTTCTGTATCTTGTGCTACCCTTGTGCTGAAAGTTTTGGCTACCTCCGACAGTGAGTTTTTGCTCCTGCTTTCTGTAACATAATTTCTATTACTTCAAATTATAAACAACAGGAATTAAGTCGAAATGTGGTGGAGTGGGGGTCTTACGGGACTCTAATGTTCGACTAATAATAGCCCAAGTTTTATTTTACACACAACGCAGGCAACTGAAATCGAAGAATGGTTTATATTTCTTCTGTTTGGCTTCCGTCGACTGTGCATGTTTGCTGCTGCTTTCTGTAACATAATTCTTATATTACTTCATATAATAAACCACAGGAATTAAGTCGAATTTGGTGAGGTGGGGTCTTGGGGGAATATAATGTTCGACTCGTAATAGCCCCAGCGCTATTTTACACATAATGCAGGAAACTGAAAACCGAACATTGATTGTATATTTCTTCTGCTCGCTACAGTCGCAATTCGGGCGAAATTCTTTGTGACCTGAAGAAGAAAAGATTTAATGACTCATTTATTGGCCCAGAATGTATGTTATGCACACTCACCACAGACAACTTAATACCAAGGAATGGTTATCATTGTTGAATTTCTGTGTTCAACATATTAAATACCGAGAAGATGTTTTTTTCCGATGACGCATTATATTCCAATGCTCTTAAGACATTCAATTTTATTCAAACTTTACCCAAATTTATAATTTACATTAAGTCAGCTCAGTATATTATCATATGATGCCTATTTTGATTTATTAGCCACAGTTATTAACTGATCGGCTCTTCTCTGAGCAGCCGCGATTCGGTTGAAATTTTTGGTCAAAAGAAATATGATTTTCTTCATAACACAAATACCAACATAACAGTGGCTCAAAGTGCCTCTTATATTCTTTTTTTTGCTATCCCTAAAAGGAAAAAACATTTGTTATTGTACGGGAAAAAAACAATTATTTTTTCTTTCTTTCTTTCCCCTTTTTCAACACTTTACAAGAGCGGAATTCTCGAGAAAGCTCTCAAAGATTTCTTTAAAACTTCGCAAGGTCATAGACGGCTATACTTTGTCTTGAAAATAAGCTTTTGACTTTGGGCGTTAACGTTCTTCTTCCAAAATCCGCCCAAAACTCCCAAATTTTCATTGACGACTATCTCCTGGTCCGAATGGGCTAATGACCTGACATTGTCACAGATTTGATATAAATACACTTTTCCCACAACTGGTAACAAAAGTTTACCAAAATTATATTTTCTGCCAAAGTTTTCCAAAACAACAAAAATAGGCCTGAAAATCGAACATTTCGGCCTACAATCTGGGCACTGTGAATTAGCTGAACACCAGTAATGGACAGACTAGTAAGAATGTAATGTATCATTATCATAAATGCAAAAGAAATTTCGATAATATTCCTCAATGTGTCCAAAGTGGCTGCCAAACGTGAAAAAAACGCCCAAATTTTCATTAACCAATATCTTCTGGTCCGAATGGCCTAATTACCTGAAATTTTCACAGATTCGTCATAAATACACTTTTCCATAAGCAACTGATAACAAAATATTACCAAAATTAATGTTTCTGCCCATTTTTTTTAAAACATGAAAAATAGGCCTGAAAATCGGACATTTTGGCCTACAGTCCCGGCACTGTGAATTAGTAGAACATCAGTAATGGACCACAGGGGCTCGTTACAAACAATGATTCAGGAATAAAATAATACAAAATAAGCATAAGATGAGCCGGACGGGGATCGAACTCGGGACCTCTAGCATAGAAGAACAGTCTACCACTGAGCCATCGCGCTCCCGGCAAGCTAATTAGAAGCAGCTACTTCACAGATAATCTGTCTTTAAGAATATCTATCAGTATTACTCTTATCATCAGTAAGTAAATGACAACTGTACTGTAATTAGCAATTTTAGTAATTTTTATTATTCCTGAAACACAATGGCAAATCTCACCTCCAAGACATTTATATTTATGAAACGGACTGTGCCTGTATTATATATCCCGATGCGCACACTGTTGATATAATTAAGAGAAACAAAGTTACAGAACATCAAAAGATGGTGAAAACGACTTAAATGAGTTTTGACAGAGAATAATACTCAAACGTTCAAACTGATTGGAAAAAAAGTTGTAAAAAGCGTTTGTATTTTTATACTACTCTTCAGAAAAAATGCCCAAAGTTTATGAAATTCGCTAACATTTCGAAATTTCAATTTTGATATAAAATTCCCATACACTTAGTTTTAAAAGTACTGACTGCTTTAGGAAATCGTGGGTGGGGGAGGGGGGGGGGGGGTAACTTTCCCATAAATCACGTCCAATGAGCAAAATTATCAGCCGTATGAAATTCTCTGTACGATCTTTGTATCACAATACTTTACACACTCCACGACGTTTGTATATTTCAATTAGTTTGGGTTGACATGATTAAGCAGTAATTCGAATCCAGCGAATATTCGAAGATTCGATTCGATGTCGACATCGACGGCCTGATTCAGAATCGACATCGGCTTCGTGATTCGTATGTATTCGAGTTGAGTAACTCATGTTTTTTCGCGAATGAACCATGGCAAATAAATGTTTTCCATCGTCACAGAAATCGAAGACGATTTGCCCTTTGTTTAGGCGGTGCAATCAGCTTATGACAGGCTGTCTGACTTGCATTTAACATATAAAGAACTTACTTGTTGCAACATTACATTATAAAGTGGAGGTCAGGAATCCCGCGATCCACTTTGTAAGTACTGGTGTAGTAACGTAACTTGTGACTTCTGTACTTGGGTATGTGTGCTTCCTGCGTCTTGGGCATTGAAATCTTCATAGGGCTGCACGACATTCAAAACTGAACACCGGTATCGGTATTCAAAAAAATACCGCGGTATACCGGTATATCGAAAACTGTTCAGATATATGAACATAAGTACCACAATCGAGACTCGAGGCATCACAGTCGGAACGAATTAGCATGCCTTGATGATGCGGTTCGAAAAACCTTTACCCAACGCAGATGATATAAAATTAGTTTATCAGATTTTCCCCAAAGATTTCTACAAACCTTATCATGTGACCCCTCATTGGAACGAGCTCAACGAGCTCGTTCCAATGAGGGGTCACATGATACAGTTTTGTTGAAATTTTTGAAAATTATTTTTTCAACTGCTGAATTTGTATATTACGGGGGCAGAAGCAGACAATTCCTTGGATAAAGGGATACTATTATTCTTTCGGGGCTACAGTTAAAAACTGAAGACATCTTGAAAATTAAATTGTGTGTAAATAAATAATGACGATAAACCGATATTTTTGTAATTACACCGGTATTCAATCGATATTGATTTGAATACCGGTTTCTATCGGTTTCTCGATATACCGTGCAGCGCTAAATCTTCATGTACATTGTAATTGAGTAATATGGCACGAATGGAGGAAAACCGGCCATAATAGTTTTTCTGTGGTTGACCAAACCCAACATTAATTCAAGGAACAGGGGGACACAATAGTATTAACTTAATTCTTAATGAACGAGTTGCAAAATACGTTAGTATTTTATTTTGAAAGTCTGGATGGAATATACAAGCAAAATAAAATTGAAAAAAAATGGACAAGTGTTGATATTTTCGGGTTCAATTATGTCCCTGATCCAAAATTTTTGAGCAATAATGTGTCGTCTCATTTAAAAATATCCCGTCGAGGGTAATTACATCTTGCAGTCCAACTCTCGTATTCGTACAAGAAGTATGCACCCATCCAAGATACTAATAACTACTACGGAATTGCTTTTTTCTATGGGGTTTGACGACACCTCCGACAGCCAGGGTCATCTCGTGTCTGGCAGTTTTACGAGCGGGGGAAGCTGGAGTACCCGTTAAGAACCACAGTCCAGAGCCGAACAATTGTCAGATCCCCCAACGTACTAACTCCACACAAGCAGAGTTAACATTGGTTGAAGACAAGTGCACCCTCTGCTCACAGGGCACCTTAGTACAATGTCACCTTACCCCACGTAGGCAATCGTGCCTTCAAGTGGATTTATTTATCTCACCACTCACCTTGATCAAGGATGCATCACAGTTACCCCTGGTGGGGATCGAACTGTAGACCTTTCGGTTTGAAGTCCAATGCCGTAACCACTTAGCCACAACGCTCCCTGCTAATTCCGATTAAAACTGTGTATATTTTATTGATTTTATAAGGGAAACGTCAAAATTACATCAAGTCGTTAACATTTTCGCAATCATCGGTACCAGCCACAATATCTCGCTGCATGATACATGTTGCGAAATTCACCCTACAGTGGCAGATTTTATGATAGGTAAAGTTTTAAAAAGGGTAATTAGAGCCTATAGTAAATTCTTGTAAAAATAAAATAAGAATACTTAACCCTTTTCCTAACATGAAAACCAGACGACACTTGCAAATAAAAATCTTGAATAAATAATTTTTTTGTCTCAAGCTCGTTCCAAAGAAGGGTCATAACCTATGTTTTTGAGACAAAAAAATTGAAAATATAATTAAAAGTAATTGGCGATTTTTTAGAATAGCGCTGCCAGGTTTTAAACGTTACGTTGGATAAAGGGTTAATGGCGACTTCAGATGAACATTGCCAGCAGCAACAGAAGCACCGTTATCATCATTGATATTGGGGACCATTGGATCAAAGTGCATTGAACATTCAATGTGACTGCTAATAATCCTTAAGTGCGATAATGGAGTTTTTTTTTTTTTTTTGAGACAAAAAATGAAAATTAATTGGCGATGTTTGTGAATAGCGCTGGCCGGTT
This sequence comes from Pictodentalium vernedei, assembly GCA_031216915.1. NCBI lineage: Eukaryota > Metazoa > Mollusca > Scaphopoda > Dentaliida > Dentaliidae > Pictodentalium > Pictodentalium vernedei. The sequence continues at coordinate 377,046,640 of CM062293.1, forward strand.
TTGGCGTTACATTGGGAAAAGTACTCGGCAAACCGAATCTACTCGAAGAATAGGGAAACATCAAATTGTATTGCACGATGAAACACAGGATGTTTAGGGAGGAATATTAACTTGACGAAAACTTGACAATTAGTTGTCGAAGTATTCTGTTGTTCTGTCAAATCATACCTTACGGAGAACATCCTCTAGGACGACTTCTACTGAAGCTTTAGATTCTTGTTAAGAGTATGGGAACGGACTGGTGGAGGCACTATATAAAAGCCAGCAGAACCCTATTACACGCCCTTCAGTTAACTTTACTAGTCCGATACGCCTTTCCGACATTTTTGGCAGAATATGTCATTCTGTCCTAATAGAAACTATCGTCACTCCAGTATTGGCGAGAGAAATACTTTGTTTGATGCTGAATTACTTTGATGTTAGGAATTAGTGAATTCCTGAAAGACTTTACAGTTGAATAAAAGTATTGGTAACCGGAAAGGGAAGTTGTTTGTCCAGGTTATTTTTTTATTTAGAAGGCTCCCTAACACGGATACCAACGGCCACCTTAAAAGAACCAACCCTTCAAATTCTAAGACACTGTGGTAAGAAATTGAAGTCCGCACTGTATTACAAAACCACTAGACGAAATTTGAGCCATGGTCATTAACGCTGACAATGCCACAAAACACACCAGTTTTTGCTCAGTAGTTAAAATCCTTAGTGAACTATGGACTCCTTCTAATTTTTGTAGATATCAAGGCTGCACGTTAACAATATTAGTTAGTCTACACCCGAATAATGGACTCTCCCAACTGCTGCAATTGAACTTATATGGACGATACCACCAGGGTTTAAAGGGTTAACCCTTTACCTAACATGAAAAGCAGACGACACTTGCAAAAAAAATTCTTGAATAACTAATTTTTTTCATTTTTTGTCTCAAAAACATAGGTTATGACCCCTCGTTGGAACGAGCTCGACGAGCTCGTTCCAACGAGGGGTCATAACCTATGTTTTTGAGACAAAAATTGAAAATATTTTGAAAATTAATTGGCGATTTTTGAGAATAGCGCTGGCCGGTTTTGGCCGTTATGTTGGGTAAAGGGTTAATAAACAAAACGTGTAGGAAACGTTCGTGTGTTATTATTGCTTTAAAGAATTACTTTAAAGTAATTTCTTCAGAAATATTATACACGAACTTTTGACTACCCGATTGTCTTATGCTTACATTTATTCATTTATTTGGTGTTTAAGGTCACATACTTATGCACAATGGCTAATCGTGACCGTGACAGTTTTACGGGTGGAGGAAGCCGTAGTACCCCGAGAGAGCCACAGAGCATTGACGAGCAACTGTAAGCTCCTCAACATTCTAACTCTGTTTCAAGCTCCGCTCGAGCAGGGTTACAGCGGTTGAAGACATGTGCACCATCGACGTGCAATACGCCTTAGTACACGGCGTTATCGTGCCCCCGTGTAGGCAACCGGGATAAAGTTCCTTACCCAAGGACACAACAACGCGGGTCGTCCCGGACGGGGATCGAACTCGGGACCCCGAGCATAGAAGTCTTATGCTCACAACAAGCGCTTTCATACAAAGGATATTTGGAATACAGAGGTGTTTTTGCATAATGAAATGATCACCATTTTGTTAATCCAATAAGCGTTTTTAAGAGAAAGTTTTGGCGTTCGAGTGACTATGTTTCCGACAGAAAAACAAAATGGCCATAGGAGTGGAGAGCACCCCCCCCCCCCTCCCCCACACACCTCCCGAATCGTCTGGTAGATTCAGTCCTGTGTCGTGGAAAATGTTTTATATCATTGGGAATGTTTTCAATTCCATATATGTACTTACGTAAGTAGTGGCTGTATCCGGATGATGCACTGCATCCACCCATCCATGGCTCAAACAAAACATATTGGAGAAGGCACTGTTTATTTGACTCGTGATAGAATAGTGATCTACAGTCTTTATGTTTACCACACTCCGAAAAACACTGTAGTTTGCTTTTCACTTCGCCATACCATAATTCATTCTGGGTACACAGCTGATCGTTGAATTTTGAAGTTTTGTACATTGCCAATGCTGAAATACCATGTGACAGCGATAGTGTCGGTCTCAGAAGCTGAATTATCACTTCCAAAGACACAAGAACCCGAGCGTATACAACAGGAATCATATTGTTTGAGGAAAGCAGTATAACTGACAGCCCGTGCTCGTTTGGTTCTCTAATATTCTTTTGGAAACGAAATGAACTTTTGATTCTTATTTCCAATGAGAGTAGTTCCCGGATAATAAGCACTTAATACAAGTCTACCTCTGTTTATTCCACTTTACGGAATAATAGTCGATAACCGGTTAATAATTCACGTATGTCACTACGCATGCTCGTAAATATATCCGTATTTTAGTTAAAACATTAAAGTTCATTGCTGATGAGGTATGGCGTTCCATGGGGTAGCATTGTGTTATGATAGCATTTCAAGTGCAAGAAGGTGCTAGAAAGCGTAATGTCAACACACGCGTTAGGTCAAACCCATCTCACCTGCTCCTAAGCAGTAGCTCGTAGGTTACTCGTGTGTAGGATCAACCAATACGGTCACAACATGAAAAGCAGACGACACTTGCAAAAAAAATTCTTGAATAACTAATTTTTTTCATTTTTTGTCTCAAAAACATAGGTTATGACCCCTCGTTGGAACGAGCTCGACGAGCTCGTTCCAACGAGGGGTCATAACCTATGTTTTTGAGACAAAAAATGAAAAAATAATGAAAATTAATTGGCGATTTTTGAGAATAGCGCTGGCCGGTTTTGGCCGTTACGTTGGGTAAAGGCCTCGGTATACAACATTTCTTCTTTTGGTACGAATATATGCTGTGTGTTTTATGTTTTTTTATAAGTAACATGGTGTTTATGCTAGACCGGGGGACGTGAAATAGGCTAACTTCGACGGAGACTATTAACCCTTCTTGTACCACCACGCTTGTTATAGAATCACAAACAACTGTCGTGAATGAGTTTTGGGGACGGGAGAGAAGTTCTAAATATGACGTATTCCAAACTCGACCGTCATTACGTCTGTAGGTGTGTCTGTATTAGCAACTTAAAACGAATTTAGGTATGGGATACTTAAACTCGCCTTTCCTGATTAATCTAGGGTTCAAGGTTCTTATCACGTCACCTTTCATAAAATATCCTGGCATGGCCGAACGTTTACTGTCAGTGTACAGTTTGACTTCAACTGATATTTGCTTACACGTCTTTACGAGCAAATGCAAGATTGTTAACACTTGTTCTGGAGACATTCAATTTGGTATTCACCCTTTTCCAAGGAGAAGGAAAGGCGGTGATTCTGCAGTAGAAACAGGAGCAGTCAGCCAGTGATTTACAGAAACATCCTAACAAAGCTCTTGGATGGTCTGGATTCCAAATACAAAGGTGAGAGAGAAGATGCTTATTTGTTTGTTTTATTAGGGTTTAACGACACTTTGGACCTCTAGGGTCTCACCTCGTGTCGGACAGTTTGACGAGTGGAGGAAGTCAGAGTATCCGGAGAGAACCATGGCGCAGCGACGAGCAATTGTTTGGTTCCCCAACGTACTAACTCCGCACGAACATGGTTAGCATTGGTTGAAGACAAGTGCACCCCGACGTTCAGTAGCCCCAAGTACAGAGCGTCCCAATGCGGGCAATCTGGTTTAAGTGCCCTACCCATGGACACAGCATGATTACCCTTGATGGGAATCGAACCAATTTCGTAGTCACTGATCCAACGCGCTTCTGAATGTGCTTAATATTTCCAGCTTTTAAAAGGTTCTAAAATTCAACAGACGTAAACTGTGTACGATTATCGATAACAGTCTTTAAAACTAAACCCAGTTTCCAGGCATTCGGCAACATCTGAATTGTGACATTTGAATCAAATGCTACATCTGGCCATTTACTGAAATAATCGCCTACTGTAATGATATATTTGCAGTTCACTATGGCTTGTTCAAATGGCCCAGCAATATCAAAGTTTCTACCATGCTACTGTGTTGTGATAATTGTACTGGATACAAAATAGCTGTATCGTCAACGGAAGTTTTATCATACAGGCTACAAATAGAACAATCATTGATTACGAACTCTATCTTGGTGTCGATTTTAGGCCCCAACATAGAGACCGTTGTCTTTGTTTTGTTCTCATTATGCCTTAGCGTCTCCCGTGAGCGAATTGTATAAACGTCTCTCGTAAAGCAGTGAGTACGATTACACGATTTTCACCTCCTATGATAACATCACCGTGAACCCATAATTCCTCTTATGATAACATCACCATGAACCCATAATTCGTGCGATCCCCATAAAATTGGGCAAGATCAGCATCTGATTTTGTTCTTCTTCACTAATGAGACATTTGATGACGTAATTTCGTTAGTACTGGACAAGATCGACAAGCACCATGAAACTCTTTCTCATACACGACGCCGTTGTTTTCCTGGAATGGAAGAAATTTCCTCAATTTCATTGCAACCGGAAGCAGTATCTGATAATGTGTTTTTTTCATAAATAGTTGGCTTTAATATTCTTTGGACCAGCTCTGTACTCGATATTATATGTAAAACATACACGGTTAATCCACTGGCGGCCATATGGGAAGCAACCACCCGCCCCATAACCTTTGACGGGAATGCGAGATAAGAGACTGGGCGTAAGTTTTTCCAAACCTCAGCGTCTAGACTTGTAGTTGAGAAGTGGCTTGACTGAAGCAAGCTTCGTGTCCATAGGAAGGACGCCAGATTGTAGTGAGGCATTTGATAATTTTAAAATTGGCACTACTGTCCTCATCACTCATCCGTGAACCAAGGATGACACATTTAATGTTATCCACGGCTCGTTCACCGCTCACAAATATGATTGGTTTGGAGACACGTCCCTCTGCGAATTTGACATGCTCAATATTACGGTCTTTACAGCATGTGATGATATTTCGAGCTGGTAAAGGATGTGGGAGTGCCAAATCATAAAGAATAATGAAGTGGTCAGAAATTGCCATAACAACAAGTTATACTCCTTTGACAAGACCCGAGCATGTTCTATTCTATTCACGGAATCATAATACCACCTTAGACCTTGAACGGTTGGGGACAATGCACTTTGCATCCCTATTTTTCTCCTATACTAGGGCAGCCATCTTTTTTTGCCGCCAATCTTTTGTGAGGAAACTCAATTTCCAGTTCATTCATCTCCCACTAACCATCCAAGAAATGCCTTAGTCACGGGACCCTAGATTTTTCTCATACTATCCGCAGTAGATTCTAGCATAAAATATCTCTCATCAGCTGCTTGTGTTCAGTCAACAAAATGCACGAGGCCCAGAGGCTTCAACTGGATAATGGTCGATGGCGAAGCCAAAACCATTATTCGACCGAATAGCATGGAACTAGTAGTCTGATACAAAACCTACTTAAAAATAAATCCGTGTTTGGAAACAAAACAAAAACATGAAATAATTTTATCACTTAGGGGAGATTTAAAATGAAAATTTGAACAGTTTGGTCGGTGTGTTAGTGTTTGAACCACTGGTGTTCGGGGAGAAACACGGGGTTAAAACTCGGTCCAGTCACGGTGAATGTATTTATTTGAACGATAAATGCGTATTATTAACAGAATGCCCTCTAAAGAATACCCTGCTATTCCTAATAACACAGACCTCTATGTTTGGTAAACTTAGTAGAGCGGACCAGGCTGAACCAATAGCTCTCACTAGACAATGGGTTTCAGTGAAGGGTGACACATGGGACCCAGAGTATTCGGCGAGATAATGGTCGAGGGTGACACTTTTAACTCCGTCCAAACACTGTCAAGGCATACGTGATGTTGTTACGGATGCATTGGCACGGATATCCATGCTTGAACGTAGCTTCATAATTACAGAGGAATGATGTCCCACGTCCTCAGAACACATCCAAGGCGAACGTGTGCGTCTTTCTGGTTCCTTGATTGTGTTTGCGTACTGTACAGGGAGCATAGATTGATTTCAGGTGGAACATTGGTGACGCATCAAACGCTCGCACGAGCTTGTGCATTTAGCACAAGTTAGATCACTGATCAACCAGTCCGCTTATAAGGCCGCATGTCAACAGCTGGAAAGCACTTGTGTGGACCTGCCAAGTAGTAATCTTGTTTTTCTTTAGGGTGGCGTTTATGCGTGTTTTAGAGTTCGGCGATGGGATACTGTGGTGTTTTGTGAAGACAAAATGCTACTGATGCAACTGAGTTGTAATGTGGACTGCGGGTGTACTGTGGACTCTTTTTATAATTTTTCTAAAGGACACGAGAAGCGATTAACTGACATTACCTGTCACACTATACGTCAGTGTGTGCTAGTGTACGTAGTTCACCGGACACCGGGGCAAGACTAAGAAAAATGTGTGAAACACCTGTCGCGCTCGCTACAAGTTGGAATGGTGGGTGTAATATTATTTGGGACAGGCCGGCGCCATTAATCAGGTGGAAAGAATGGACGATGAAGAGGTTCTGAGGCTTTACGCAAGGTATGGACATACATTGACGGAAACTCAATACACTGCAGCACCGCATCTTTATGCAGCCAGCCAGTGTGCTTCTGCCTATTCCCCGTTTGAACCCACCAACGTCTGTTACAAACAACTGACCTGTTTGCCGAGCATGCACTGATCAAGGCAAGATATAAATTATTTCTCAAGTACGGCGTGTTCCTAGATCAGCTAGACACAGCCCTGACAACATACATTGTCTCGTTGAACGTGTTTGTTCTCGCACCATGCGCCAGGCAACCTAGGAGGGTGTGCTGAAATCGTCCGAGATGGCTGCAATCAGAAGCGCGTGACAGGCAAAGAGAGGACTTTGACCGACTCAACGGCAGAACAGCAGAAACTGATGAAAAACCCTAAGAAATTGAAAGCGGGTCAGAAGAAGGTTGCGGCGTACGGAACAAAGCAAGAAAGGCTTTGGCAGAGTTAGGTACGAGAAGCTAAGCTTGCGATACCATGACTTGGTGTCTCCAGTAATTACAACAATACTGTAGCCTTTCACTTTGCATTTCCAGTGTCAAACTTATCTTCAACTTCCCGAACTACCAGTCTCCCTTGGTCCGCTATCGCGACAACTTGCTTTTCAGGTGTTCGCACTCGTGGGGTCAACTTATAAGCCGTTCTGCTCTTTATTTAATCTTATTTGTTTTACAAGGATTGGCGAACAAGTTATGCAACTTATATTAACGCCTCTCCTTGGCTCAATGGCGTAGGCGTGTTCTGATCTGTCGTCTTGCATCGGGGCATCTAGGCCAGCACGACCTCCCGTGGCTTCGATACCATCCGAGAGTTTGACATATCCAAAATCAAATGCATCTTTCTTTCTCAATTCTCAACGTGAAGACGACCGCCGAACCGCCGTCAACTTCAAACTCGCCCCACCCAAGGTTCAAAATCTCGGTTCACGGGTGAAGGGACCTCAGTATCCACGTCGATAAGTTGTTTTTCTGGGTCTGGGCATTGCATATCTGTGAGTATCCAGTAGTCGATAAGGTCATCCATATTCGCTCTGTTGCTGGTGATTCGTCTCGTCCAGCGATTCCCTAAATCTGTGATGGGACCCCTTAAGCTGCGTTAGTACAAGTGCAAATAATCGTAACCAATTTCCTGACGCGGAGTTCAGCATCAATGACTTTCTAAAATCCCCTCCCCATAACCCATAGAAATTGATCTCACTGACTCCGCACCAACTCCGCATCGGGCACGTGGAAAGTTTTTACGGCACCTCTTTGAACTTACTGCGGTGTTGCCTACGGTGTTTATACACAGAGCCTCATTAGACAGAACTGCCGATTATAAACCAAACGCAATTGTTTTGCACTGCATAACAGAATACTCCCCTTCAGATGTATTTCTAGAAGGGTACCAATGCCATAAGAGACCCTAAGTTTTCGGAAACGGAATTGAGAGGCTTGTGATCGAAGGGACCGTGGCGGGCCTCTAATATTGTCCAATAACTCTACCCCACCCAGACTACTGAACTAAGGGTTAACAGATGATTATATTCTTAGACTGTTATGGAATTGTCTAAGAAGGATGGAACCAATGTTGTTGTTGTTGGAACAGACACCGACTTACTTGGTATTCAAACGTCTTACCATCATTCAGACAGCTACAAAAACAATATATGTTATGTCGCACCCAATGCCCTGTTTACAAAGTGGTTGAGTCAAAGGGAAATATGTTTCTCGACAGCAGACCTCTTTTTAATTATATGGGCCCCAACACTAACCACCTTCACCCAACAATTAAATATAAAAAAACTACCAAATGTTTGTCCATGGATCCAGCAGAAATCAAAACAGATAAAGTTTACCCATTAGATCATGGCTAATTCAATCAGTATTGATGAGGTTCAGAGTGAAGATATGTATGATTTTATTGCAACTTACAACGACACTATCAGTAACAATAACGATGATTTGTCAAACTCACCCTTCCTGATTGAAAACCAGAGTTGTAATTATTACTTAACAGAAAGTTTCAAGAAATACATGCCATTAAAGAACAATAAGCTAGACTTGTTGAATCTAAATTGTAGAAGGATAAATGCCAACTGGGGGAAACTTCAAAACTTGCTCTGTGATTTACAGGACACTGATAATCTTTTTGATTTTATTGGCCTAACGGAAATGTTTACTGTTCCTTGCAGTATCGCTTATGGGCTCGGTGGTTATCATACTTTAATGGTTCGGTGCCGTCCCGCCGATGACGATGATGGGGTTGGAGTCGGCTTATTTGTTAAAAATAACGTCCACTTCCAAATTAGTGAAGACTTGTCAGTTTTTGTCCCACGTGTATTTGAATCCTTGTTTATAGAAACAACCTTCAAAACCAAAAATATAATTTGGATTATCTATCGCCCTAACAGTGCACCCAAAGCAGATCTTGACTTATTTTTATGCACTCTCTTTAATCCAGCTGAAAAATTAAGCCGGGAAAATAAAAGCGTATATGTTGTGGGAGACTTCAACATCAAGCTTTTAAACTTTGGAAGCCACAACAAAATAACCAATATGTAGACCTCATGTTTAGTTCCGGTTTTATGCCTGTTATTACTAGACCGACTAGAATTACAGAAACATCCTCGACATTGATAGATCATATCTTCCGTAACAATGCTAACAGTTTTTCCGGTAGTTGTTTAATCACGGACGTAAGTGATCACTTTGCCACTTTTCACATCGAAAATTCACCCAAACTAGAAAAAACAAAACGTACAAAACCTTAAACGTTCATTTAAAAAGGAAAATGTAGATTATTTCAAGACACTTTTACAGGACTGTGACTTTGGAGATGTCTTCGGTTGCGACTGTCCAAACACTGCATACTATGCATTTCTTTCTCACTTTGACAGTTGTTTTAACAGAGCATTTCATTTGAAACTGACCGTGATTCCCAAAAGATATGTCAAACGAGAGCCTTGGATGACCTTGGGACTAATCCAATCCTCCACCAATAAAGGGCGTCTATATGTTAAAAACTGAAATCCCCCACAACAGCGAACACAGAACAATACAAAATATACTGTAAACTTCATAATCAATTAATACGTAAGGCAAAGACCAGCTACAACGATATGAATCTAGCCTACAATAAAAACATCAAGAAGTCTTGGAATATACTACGAAGGGCTATAAATAAATCTCATCACGACCGTACATTATCCAAATTTTTCGTTGATAACGATATTCAAGTTGACGACCCAAATGCCATTGCCAACAAATTTAATTCTTTTTTTGTTGATATCGGAAAAAAGTTAATTTGTCAAGTGCATCCAACTTGTCGGCAGCATTCGGAATATCTGAAAGAAGCCAGCAACAATGATTTTTTCTTCATTTCGCTCACAAACAAACAAGAAGTAATCCCCACCGTTAGTTCATTCGCACCCAGAACAAGTAAAGATTGTAATAACGTTACAACACGAATATTAAAAGACGTAATATACATGTATCAAGTAGCTGATCCAATAGCCCATATTATCAATCTCTCGTTTTCGACCGGCACTCTTCCTAGTAAAATGAAGATAGCTAAAACCATACCTATTTATAAATCTGGTGATAAACATACTTTCAATAATTATAGACCGGTCAGTATTCTACCCGCTTTTCAAAACACCCAGAAAAGATAATGCATAATCGACTTTCAAGTTAACTTAACATCCATAACATCTTGTAGCAGTTCCAATTCGGGTTCAGAAAATGTCACTCAACTTTTCATCCGATTCTTCACCTTCTCAATAAGGTAGCTAAAATGAACGACCAAAGACCGAACAATGACTTTATTTCTCGACTTTTCGAAAGCCTTTGACACAATATATCACGCAATATTAGTAAGTAAATTAAATCACTATGGAATCGGGGACTTAGCAAGCTCCTAGTTTAAGGGACTATCTCTCTGAAAGGAGACAATATGTGCAGTTTCGAGATATCATGTCAGAGTTGCAACCAATTTCGACTGGCGTCCCACAAGGGTCTATCCTTGGACCTATTTTATTCCTTATCTTCATCAACTGTACAGCCCTTGATATTTTATCATTTGCTGATGACACAACAGCATTTAAATCCGACAATAACCTACATATACTTTTTAATAGTGCGAGTTTTGAGCTCATAAAAATTCAGGAATGGTGTAATGCCAATACATTAGCTATCAACGCATCCAAAACTAAATTTATGATGCTTCACCCTCCCAACGATTTATGTCAAATTGGTAATCGGGCGTTAAACTTAGGTGATTCGCTACTGGAACTTATTGGCAACCATTCTAATGAAAAAACAGCAACATTTGTTGGTGTCCACGTAGAACATTTATCCATCAAACATCATATTTCAATTGTTTGTTCCAAGGTGGCTAGAGCCATATACGTCATCAATATAATGTCATTGGATACATTGAAAACCTTGTACTTTTCTTTAATCCACAGCCACTTCCTATACGGAATTCAAATTTGGGGACATACACCATCAACAGGTAAAGTCTTCAAGTTGCACAAAAGTCTATAGGCGCTATAAGTAGGACAAAAAGAACATCATATACCGATCCTCTTTTTAAGTCCCTCAGAATTCTCAAAGTTGATGACCTCTACAAACTACAAGTTCTTCTGTTTATGCATGACTGGCAAAACAACAGATTACCTATATCATTTAATAATACGTTTCAGCAATATGTAACTAATCGACCAGAATACACAGAACTTAACTAGGTCACAATTAAAAAAAAAATGAAGGACCTATATCTCTCAGTACATATTCAGAGAATGTTCGTTGTACCTTCCGAAACTGCCCCGACTGTGCTACGTGAACGGGGGCCGCTAGAGGATTACAGGTGAGAAAAATGATAACAATACCAACCTCAGTTTTTCTTTAACGCACCTAACCAAAGGTATTATTCGTTCACTCTGGATCCTCATACACCTCTGCGTGTAGAGAAGTGATTTGATTTCAAACCATGACCTCTGTAGAGTCCTGCGCACTTACTTTCTCCTGATTCGATTATCATCTGCTCAATGATGTACCAATACAGCAATTACGTGCAGATACACCGAGGTGCGTTAAACTGGGCCCAGAGCCCGAGACCTTTTTTAAATGAGTTCTAGACCACCGGGCCTGGCTTTATTATTATAAGACAGAAACCTTGTTTCTATGTCATTCTACAACTCCGAACTTTGTACCATATGATACCAATCAAGTCACTTATGCCTAGTGATCTCGTACGTACTAAACTCTCAATGTTCATTTTCCATATTGTCAATGTGATAGGATCCCCTCCCCCCCCCCCCCCCCCCCCCCCACACAAAGAAGCCGGTCTGCTGTCGGGACATTTTTCTTTTTCTAAGGAGCGACAGGAAGACAGCTAACTTGGCTATGTCGCTTCCTTGCAGTGTATCAAAATACGTTTAAAAGATTTTTATTTCAATTATTGTATTTTCTGTGTAATTGATATACTGCGATTAAAAGATTTCATTCATTTCATTTCATTCTGACACATGCTATCAGCGGTTTCGACACTGCTTCGTCTTCTTTCTCCAAGGAAAAAATAGAGGTCTCAGCTTGACGGCCTCCGAACTTGTTTGAGATCTACAAAAGTACATCGATTATTTCACGACACATGACAGCACAAATCAAGACACTGCCTCCTCGGCGCACCAAATTTTGTTGGCGTTATACAGAACGCGAGCACATTCGCTGTGGGTCAGAGGCATCCTGTAGCCCAAACCAATCTCAAGAGAGTGCATTCAACTTGCTTATCTTCCACCAACGAGTTGTGCAACGCGCCTTTCGAACATACCTACAGGTTCAGGGATGGTCAGGTTTCTCGCTGCATCCAACAGCGTGGAGCTGGTCGATGACCAGTGGAGATTTTTGATCAACTGCAACAACACCGCCTTTTGCACCTGAAAATCTCTTGATACTATCAACTTATCAACAAGTTAAAACGATGTTTAGAGATAAGAAAAAATAGGATGAATCAGATTAACTTGTATCCTAAATGTATGTCAGGGTAAAACAATGCAATATCCTATGCCTGGATTTTCGGAATCCTCATAAAATTCACTCTAATCCGGGTATAGGTCCGGGTATAGGTTATTGATTTTAACCTTCCATTTTTTATATTTTCTTTCGGAATGCCAGTTAACATCAGGATACAGATCAAATGGCAAATTGCAAAATCTTTGAAAATGCTAATGGTTCTTTTCAACCCATGGCAAGTAATAACTAGAAAACACAATTCTATAATATACAAATGTAAAAGTTTTATAGTATTGGCCCCTGGTTGTAAAGCTTTAGCTGTGAAAATAGAACCGTTGCTTGGTATTCTGATTGAGGTGATCTGATCACCAGTAATAACAACCGATGATATTTTGTCACCATAGTTAGATATACATGTACAGCTCGTTTCATGTGTCCGATATGTCGACTTTATTGCGGAATAGTTTTCTTTAATTCCCAACTATTCGCCTAAGTCTTTTTTCAGAAGAAGCAAGGCCCGATATAACATTAGGTTCTTTCAAATGCCAAGGAGAAATATATGGTGCTCGCGTCTCTGTTACTGAGGCTAGCTCTTACTGTCCTAAATTGATAGCAGATTCTTCTCTTGAGCGTTGTGGTGTGGGTGGTGGGTATTAGAGACCTCCGAATCTGAATTTCTATCTAAGAATATCGAATTTCAAATCGAATAGAATTCCGATGTCGACATTGAATATTTATCGAGTCGGAAACAATACGAAATAATTTTCGTGAAATCACTTATTTTACAAAATTATCGTGTATATTCTTGTTGCTTGTGGGTGATGTTGGTAGCACGAGTACCCGAGGGCAGAGGTCACAAATTATATCTCTACAACTTATTTATTTATTTATTGTTATTATTTAACGACACTTTCGACAGCCGGGGCCACCTCGTGTCGGAGAGTTTTTACAGGTATCAACAGTAGTAAACGGCGAGCAACTGTCAGACTGCCAAACGTACTAACTCCACACAAGCAGTTTTAGCATTGGTTGAAGACAAGTGTACCATCGACGTGCAGTACGACTTAAGCAGACAGCGCCACCCTGCAATCGGGATTAAGTGTCTTGCCCAAGGACACAACCAGTGGCGGCGCCACAGTTACAGAAGTGAGGGGGGGGGGGTACAGTTTGGTATTGCCCGTCGCGCAGGCATTCTCTGGAGCATTCTCAGACAATTAAATTAAAACAGTTTTATCCTTTTGAAACTTATTGGTTAGGTCTTTCAGTTACAGAAAAGGTCGTACATGGTGACATTTTAACGGCAGTACGCTGTTGTAAAGTGCGATCACAAAGCACCAAACAACACTCAAATCGGAAATGAAAGTAGGCTGCATTCCAAACGGATGCGTTGCACGCTCTCGATTCTAGCGTTCCTCGAATACTCTTTTGCTGCTAATGTGTGTGTGTGGGGGGGGGGGGGGGGGGGTCACACAAACATAACTTAAAAACCTCTCCGATTTAGGGCACTTGGGAATATGGAATTAACCACCATTACACCGCAACTTTCAATATAAAAATTAAAATGATAGTATTTTTTTACTACGCTTGGCGAAAAAAGTGGAGGGGTAAGTACCCCCTCCCCCATACTACCCCCCCCCCCCCCCATGGCGCCGCCACTGGACACAACGCAATTACCTCTGGCGGGGTTCGAACCGTGAACCTTTCAGTTTAAAGTTCAATTTCGTAACCACTGAGCCACCTCGCTCCCATTACTGCAACAGTATTTATAAAGTGAACACGGGATTCCGGCGCTCCATTTTTTAAGTAGTGCTGAAACAATGCAACTCGTGAGGCAGAAAAATATACCAATGAGCTCATTTAACCGAAAACGAAACCGGAAACTATTCTTTCATTTTTGAGGCATGATTCCACTGACAGCAGATATTTAACTGCTATTGTCATTTCGATACAAATAACATATGAATCAGAAAACCTATTTGATGGCATTGCATACCCCGAATGCGGCCATCGATGGCGACATTCAATCAAATCGACAATAGGGGATATGTGAAACTCTATTATCGCACTTAAGTATTATTATCAGTCACATTAAATGTTCAATGCAATGTGATCCATTGATCCCCAATATCAATGATGATGACGATGCTTCTGTTGCTGTTCGCAATGTTCATCTGAAGTCTCCATTAATATTATCAGTATCTGTACCGATTCCCAGTAACTTACAGAACTCTTATTTATTGCTAATGTACTTCTCGTACGCAATTAACACAAATTTCGTAGTGATAATGGCCAATATTGGTCAGTCCTATAATACTTTTCCATTTGATATTTAGAGGTCATAACTTGATTAGTTTCATATCGGCCGAGATATCAACACGAGGTAATTTCATATCAGCCCGAGACCGAAAATCAAAACACATAATTACATAAATTCACTTAAGAATTGAATGCAATTTTTATAATCTTTATTGGTGTATGAACGTGTGGGAATGGGTACAAATTATGTATGAACCCCCTTCGGGATTCATACATAATTTGTACCCATTCCCACACGTTTTTGTAATCTTTATTGGAGTATGAACGTGTGGGAATGGGTACAAATTATGTATGAATCCCCTTCGGGATTCATACATAATTTGTACCCATTCCCACACGTTCATACTCCAATAAAGATTATCAAAATTGCATTCAATCCTTATAATTACATTCCGTAACTGTTTAAACGACTTTTTACCAAACAACAAAGCAGAGAGACGAAATAAAACATGTACGAACGAATGAGGCGAAAAACCACCCTCACACAAAAGACAAAGCGCACAATTCCGAGTTGAGCGCTGTTTTTCGGCATTGACCAAATTTGTCAAGTTGCCGTCTTTCGCAACGAAACTGGAAATGTTCAAAACAATTTTAACGGGCTTTATGCCACAGTTGGGAAATGTCACCAAAGAAACAGCAGCGGAGTTGATCACTGCGAGAGGCGCTAAAAGTTAAAAACCCGACCAAACACCGCCCGAATTACTTTCTGTCAACTGCGCTCTACCGTAAATGCGGGTCAAAGTTCGACCAAATGTATTCATTGGAAAATGAATTACATTTGGTCATGACGTCTTCATCCAGCTGACCAATGGGAATTGAGTATTTGGACCCAGAACGTATAACAACATTAACAATGTAATTATTTAGCGCTTCGAGTTTTCTGTCGGTGTTATTGTTTCTTATTCTTTTCTTAATATCCGAAGTTTCCTCTTCACCTTCGCCTATTTCAGCTATTGTAACGTCTCGGCGTCCCTACTGGGATTCCGAACGTTCGGATAGCTAAACTACCTTTTCTCCCACCTCGACGAGTCACCACGTCAGACTCTGAGTTTTATTTTTGCGATGACTTTTCTGTGGTACTCTCTTCTTTCTTCTCTTTACCCACCTAATCCTTACTTATTGCAACATTAATTCCTCGCTATTAAAAAACTACTCCCTTTTGCCTGGTGTCGCCAAATTTACTATTGGATTGCTTTCGACAAAAAAAAACGGTTACTGGTTTCGCTGTAAACAAAATGGCCGCGTCTAGTAACGCATCGAAGGGGGTCAACTTTAGCATTGTTCATATCAGCCGTCATTAGCGTCATATCAGCTGAGCTTGAAATCATATCACTCGAGCTTGATAATGGGCAATTCTGGGAAAGAAAATCATTTCTAATACATCAAGCTCTACAAATATTGATTAAGTTTTCTACAAACACACATTTTGAATTTAATGGGTGCAGATACACTTATAAAACACTTCCGAGAAAATTCGGTTATTCCAGAGAGTATCTTTTCAAGTTGTACACTTTGTTCCGCGCATTGGGTTCATGCACAATTTCTGTGATAATAATCTCGCTGTGCATTCATGTTACCATTGGTGAGGAGGCTCGGTGAGACGTCCAATAAACCATATACCTGCGTACTGCAGGTGAAACCCTCCCGGTCGAACTCGAATGAGAGGCACAGATAGTTAGAGGCGGTAACACACTTCTGGCGACATGCTTCAACGGATGCTAGTTCCCACTGCTGCTGATTTGTACCACTAATGACTTGGTTTTCTACCCTTTGAAATGTTTCTCCGTAGGAATCGCAGCCTACAAGTAAAATTATGATAATAGAGTGATGATTGAATGAAAGGTTAAAGATGGATTGTCTAGTTTCGTAAGATATATTTCAACACTTCCATATAAAAAATAGTCTTAATTGACAGAGACGCAGAAGGACTTAGCATGCTTATGAGGCGATATCAATTGTGATCGCTATTTCAGGGAGGTGAAAACTGAAAAAAGTTGATATTTTTTGTTATCATATGACTCGTCCGTTTTGTTCACTTTAAAACATTTGATATTTTGCTTTCATATTAATCTGTGATAAATAAAGCTTCCGTCAATTTCATTGGTCAATTTCAAAACTAGACAATTTGATTGGCTGAACAAAATACAACTGGGCCACATTTTCATAATTTGCATAACTGGAGTTGGGAGCTTTCATTGGTCAATTTCAAAACTGGGCAATTTGATTGACTAAACAAAATACAACTGGGTCACAATTGCATAATTTCAGTCGGGAGAATTTACGTTATCTGTCCAATTTAGGGTGGTTCATATTGTATTGATATTTTACCTACAAGAAAAACACCATTCATTTTTTTATATTTTTACTTTTTGCTTCCAAAACATAGGTTAAAACCCCTCATTGGAACGAGCTTAACCAGCTCGTTCCAATGAGGGTCATAACCTATATTTTGGAAGCAAAAAATGAAATTTAGTTAAACGAGGATATTTTTCCAAGTGCCGTCTGCAACTCAAGTTAGGTGATGGGTTAAAAAGTCATACTAAGTGGCTAATTTGTGCGTGTGTGTGTCATATGATAAATAGAATATGAAATGAGTGTTTTTCTCATATAATATTTATGAAACTTGTCCGAATTTTCCGTTTGGGCTCGCCAAAACGGAAAATTCTTAGACTCGTTTCATAAATATTATATGAGAAAAACACTCCTTCCATACCCTCTATTTATTTTATGAAGGCCTACCTTGTGTGTAATAAAAAAAAATAAATATGCTCGCTCAGTCATTCACATGAGAATCAGTGTCAGTAATTCAAATCATCACACCATGTAAAAAACTGGATGTAGCAGCAACTTTTGTTATAGACTAGTAGCAGTGTACAAATGACAACATAATAAGTGTCGATTTTCTGGCAATTTCATCTTTCACAAAGACTACTGATCTTCAACAAATTATTTTTTTCTGAATTTGTTTTAACGTATATATTATAAATTCCGGCAACAAAAATTATATGCATCAGGATTAGGATTTCAAACCGTCAATTACTTTGCTTCAGACCAAACATTTAACATACAAAAACACTCAATTAGTAACAACAGGATTCATATCCAAAAATGTAAATTCCCCACCTGGTACATGGGATACTCAGCCGTTACACAATAGACACAGATCGCCACACAAAAGATTTTTAAGACCAAATGACGTTGCTGCCATGGTTGTGCTCGACTAATCCGTTGCTAAATTACGCTATGAAGTTCCCAAAGTTTTTTGTAAATCTGAGAGACTGTATGCTAAAAAGTTATGGGGAAACTATCAGAATTAACAATTTACTCTGCAGGTAACATGTGACAGTGGGGACCTCCATTTTACATTGCAGACATATTTACGTATGTTTTACATGTAGGCATGAATAAGAATTACATCAGGTAGGAAGAAAAGAGAGGAACCCGATATTTATAAAAAAAATTAGTTATCGAATGATTGGGACCAAAATACTGCATGGTAGCATACAAAAGACAGTATTTATTTATTTACTGATTGGTGTTTAAGGTCACTAATGTCTGCACAATGGCTAATCAAGACCACGGCAGTTTTACGGGTGGAGGAAGCCGGAATACCCGTACAGAACCACCGAGCAAGGGCGAGCAACGACAAACAACTGTCGCCCCCACCCCAACTCCACACAAGCAGGTTTAGTGCTGGTCGACGACAGGTGCACCATCGACATGCAGTACGCCTTAGTACACAACGCCACCGCGCCCCACGTGGGCAATGGGGGTGAAGTGTCTTGTCCAAGGACACAAAGCGGTTGTCGCAGGTGGGATTCGAAACGAGGACCTCTCGGCTTGCAGCCTGCTCCTCTACCTACTGAGCCACCGCGCCTCCCTACAAAAGACATAGGACATCGGGTAAAACCAAAGAGAATGAAGTTGGTTGAACTCATAGGTGCGTCTTTTTTATTTGCAAGATGGAAATTGCACAAATATGAATGAAATTAATTCTTAGAATGAAGCAATACTTTTACATCTAAATAAATAGGTTTTCTCCTTCAACATAAGGACATTCGTGAACAAACCGTCATGTTACTGCAGAGACCTTCGGACACAATGTCAACAAACCTCACCAAAATATATCACAATGAACAGTCATCTCGGGAAAAGAACACACGAGAGATCACACTTCCAAATTACTATAATCTATGTTGCTTTTTAGCAAGCATATATTTTTTGTAAACATGACCAAGATTGGCGGGCGACTGTCTTGATGCATTTAGGCTGATCAACCTGTAAGTGAATATACAGTATATTCATCATGGACAGGCACAGATCCATGGGTGAGCAATATTGTCCACACATGAAACGTGAAGACTACTGAGTGTAAATCACAACAAACATTGATTTTATGAAGCACCGAGTTACACCCAGTCCTTCACAAATTCAACGTCTGCTGTTGATTCCGATGTCTTATGATAGGATTCAAATTTTAATGTATCTATGGAAATTTTGCCCACAATTTGATTTGTTACACACAACCGACGGTGGCTTAAGGTAACAAGTTGAACACGTGAAACAAAAACAAATCGAGAATCTCTCGCTTTAACAATTTAAAAATAATTCTTTGAAATGTGCAAAAAACACTGTGCACCACGAAAACCTTCACATAGCCAAACTAATCAGGAATTTTTTCGAAAAACTGTAGCTTCTTCATTCTTAATCTTATTAATCAATGAATTCCGAAATGGAGGATACACTTCGAAATGGGACCCTGTAACCGGAATAAGCTTGGGCTCTGGAATGACAGCAAGGATATCATAATATAATATAATATAATATAATATAATATAATATAATATAATATAATATAATATAATATCTGTAACCACATAGCCCATATCCCACTCCAGAGTAAGTATGTATCATAATCCTGCTACTCCTGTAACAGATGTTGAATATCATTTAACAAATATAACATTTCACACACACGCACACACACACACACACAAACACACACACACACACACAAACCCACACACACACACACACACACAGAGTCTTGTTTACCCTACATACCGAGGTACCCCATTGTTTGTCCTTTGTGTGGACTAACGGTTTCTACATCGTTTTGCCGGTACAGTTCTGGGAAAACAACCGAGGTAAAGGGTTTCTTTTGTCTTTTGTACCTCGGTAAGGCAAAACACGCAAACTCTTTTGTCTAGTTACCTCGTCAAGTTGGTAAGACAAACCCACACACACACACACCTATCTTTGTCTACCCCACATACCGAGGTACCCTATTGTTTGTCCTTTGTGTGGACTAACGGTTTCTACCTCGTTTTGCCGGTACAGTTCTGGAAAAAACAGACGAGGTAAAGGGTTTCTTTTGTCTTTTGTACCTCGGTAAGGCAAAACACGCAAACTCTTTTGTCTAGTTACCTCGTCAAGTTGGTAAGACAAACCCACCCACACACACACACACACACTCTCTCTCTCTCTCTCTCTCTCTCTCACTCTCTCTCTCTCTCTCTCAACACCTTGTCAACACTGCAACCTTTTTTCAGTTTCTGTGCGAGAAAATGCCACGTTAAAGTCAGATATATCAATAGTACAAAATATTTATGAAAAAACAAACAATGTTTGTCAAGAACTTTTATAACAAAACAAGAACTGGTATTCCCTGTATCATTTTTTGTGATGTGATGACTCTTCGTTGTGTTTTATTAAATTATGATGCCCAATCTCACAGGTAGCTCATTCCAGTACTGCAATGGACATTCTTTCTTCAACTGTCAAACCAAATCAACCCCCCTGGTAACAGAATCGCCTTGGATTGAATTTTAACAGAAAATGTAGTTCCTGTAACATTTTCAATCGTTACAGGAGGAGACTGTTACATGAGGTATGTGCGGGTGTACAATGACAATGTACATTAGTTGAAATGAGTTCTCCCTTCCGCGAAAACCGTATTAAAAATACTGGGAGTACACAACTGAATATTTAAAAAAAAAACAATATGGCGTTACATTAAATTCATTCCCAAAATATACGCTAGAAGGTGTACTCACCTGAATGTCAAATTCTCGATTGCCGCACTAAGATGATAAACATGGAACAATGACATTTGGGACATGCATTTGAGCGAGTTTTCGGCTATTCAAGCCATCAAAAAGACGTGAGAATGATAATGGATTGCCCCCTCCCTGGTTTCAATTGGTAGAACTCATGGGCTTTCAGAGCTAGAACCACGATTAGTTCGATTTTATTATATGTACGAGAGACTGAGCGCGAGGACAGAAATTTGGGCAAAATTTAATATTGCCTCTTATAACGTTAACATCAACTGTGTGTTAAAACATTAGGGAATCTATATAATTAATTATTTGTTGGTGCTTAACGCCACATCGGCATCTTAGGCGATATCGTGGCGAGAAAACGGTAGGAGCTTATCAGTTATGAATTAAAATGATTGATTAAAAACAGGAATAAATTACAACAAAATGCCGAAGATTTGAGAGGCTTGGACAGCAATGAGTTATGGTACAAGTAATGGAATGAATTCTATATTTACCAAACTACAGATTAGAGACATGCAGTGTCTAGTTTAAAAAAGTGAAAAACAATTTTAAAAATTATTAAAAAGTTTGATTTGTTTAAGCAATAACAGAATTTTATACGAGCTCGTATGATAAAATAGATCTCAACGAAATCCTAAGTAACATATTGACCTCTGACATCATTAGAATGAGTGGAGTGTAAAATAAAATGTTCCATTGTCAGCACCAATTTGCAAGGAAAACACTGTGGTCTGGTCGCATATTACTCTTTTACAAAAAGGAATGCTTAGGTCTTGTTTGATCAATATGATATCGTGTCAATGGTGTATGGTCCTTTCTACAAAAGTAACGAGACGCATATTTATCATTGACATTTGATTGGAAGTGATGGAGCGTGTATTTTGTGTTCCCATTCCACTCCATTTGTTTTATTACACGCCTGTTCTATGAAATCCCCATCAACAGCAACACTAAACTATGCGGAAAAAGAAAATTTGTTCCGCACATATGTGTGGAACGCAAAACGTTGACGGACTATTTTTAAATAGAAGCGAAATTTCACTGGAATTTTCTACAAACGGTGCAATGAAATTACGAATTGAATCGCTAGCGACAGCTGAAAATCTTGTCCTTAGTTCCAATATATGACAATAGGCACATAGGACACACTGGAACTCAGGGGTCGAAATAGTAACACGAGTTCCCCTCGCAAATTTGGTTGGCGATAAAATGTGTTGTTTTTGTTGATATTTGTCAAATGAAATGCTGAGTATCCTTCTAATAATTGTTTTTGATGGACGTGAAGGTATGTATTATACACAGAACGGCCTGCGGCCTCTCGTTTTATCCTTACGCGCTGGCACTCGTGCCATATCGATTAGCCCATTCACACGCGTGTATCGTTGCATGTATGTCCCATTCCACTCCACCTGTTGTGCAAATTGGATGCAATTACCGATGTGTGATTTAAAATCCATGGAAGGAATATTAAAATCAGTGACAGCCTTGTTTAAATCTTGTTTTGCTGCACTTTTTGCCCTGGTGTTATATATATATGTTATAACGGTGTTATAACGGACATACCAACATGGCCAGATAACCAGCAACACACAATATCATAGTTGCCAGACATGAGAGTTTTCAACTTCTCGCGAAGTTTCAAAATGAGAGGATTGAGTAAACCTAGTAAAGAGGAAAGAGAGCCGGAAAATAAAATCGACTTCCTTGCTTGTACGTCCTCGATGTGTTCAAGCGCCAGTTGCAGAGCTCTAAATGAAGCTGTGACAACAGAACTTTTGTTTGGTATTCTGATGGAGGTGATCTGATCACCAGAAAGAACGGCCGATAATACTTTGTAACCATCTTTAGAATCATCTGTATAGATCATTTTATATGCACTATTCTTGGACTTTATTTCGTAATATTTTTGTTTGAACTACAGCGAGTTTATCTCAGATTTCTGTGGAATCATGGTCTAAAATAACAGTAGGTTGTTTTAGATGCCATGGATGAATATGTGGCTCAGGGCTGTCTTTTATCGAATCTGATTCAAGTGTGTCGAATTCCATATGATGTTTAATTCCAATTCCTAAAGGGGGTGGTAGATTAGCCGAGTTTAGAAACATACTGGAGTGACAGTTTAATTCTACACCTCTCAAGAAAAGGCTCCCCTTCTTCATTGAGCATTGATTCTGTTGGTGATGTTCTAAATGCCCCAAGGCTAATTCTCATACCACTATTATGAATTGCATCAAGTGGTTTGAGGGAAAACTCTCTTGAATGAGCGTAAACCACATCATCGTAATGAAACGTAAATAGAATGCACCGTAACTGGTTCATCTAACACTGGATGTCCGGCTAAAGCCTGTAATTTATTTGTTGGTGCTTAGAGCAAAATCAGTAACCAAGGCTATATCGTGGCGATAAAATGACGTACTGTAAAATGATTTGTTCATAAATTAATATCTATGCGAAAATATGAAAATTGTACATGATCGTAACATTGAAATTAATAGCGAGGAGAGTGGAGATTAATGACACAAAAAGCCGAACGAATATTGTGTAAATCAACCCGATGATAGGAATATTTTCGAAAAATGAGATGTAGAGAAAAGATGAAAAACAATAAAAACTTCTTAAAAAGGTAGATTTGTTTGAGAAACAAGAGAATCTGGTGAAAGGTGATTGAGTAAAATAGTCCTCCTAGAGACAGTAGACAATAAAATCGTCGTCTGACGTCAGTGAAAGCAGCTCATTCTAATAGAATGTGTTCGATTGTCAACAGACGTTGCCAGGAAAACATTCTGGTCGCATATTATCCTCTAACAAAAAGGAATGTGTAAGTCGTGTATAACCAATATGACATCGTGTCAGAATGACATGATCTTTTCAACAAAGATTATGAGACGGATACGTATTCGTAATACTAGTTCGGAAGCAATGGAGCTTGTTATTTGTTGCTCCATCCTATTCCGCCTGCCACACAGATCTGGTGTACTTATTAATATGTGGTTTAAAATTACTGAAAGGAATTTAAAAATCAGTGAGAGGATTGTTCAAAGCCAGTGTTGCTGCACTCTCTGTCCTAGTGTTACCGGGGGATACCAATATGTCCAGATAACCAGCAAATCACGATATCATATTGGCCAAACATGAGAGTATTTAACTTCTCAGGAAGTTCCAAAATGAGAGGGTTCTTCAACTTGGGGTTGTGTAAAGCTAGTAAAGGGGAATGACTTCATTTCCTGTACATTCTCGATGTTTTCAAGCACTTGGTGAAAGGTTTTGACCTGGGCCTTGAAAATTGAACTTTTGTTTGGTATTCTGACTGAGGTGGCGTGATCACCAGTAACCACAGCTGATGATACTTTGTCACAATATTTAGACCCATCTGTATAGATCAGTTTATATGCACCATATGTAGATTTTGGTGTTCAAAAACTTAAAACCGTTGTTTGTATCGCATTTCAGAATTCTATTTAAACACAAGTAAAGTTTGCGCTCAGTAGCATTCATGTTTTTACACACACAAAAAAGTTACCGGAATACAACGAAAAACCTACCATATTCTTAATTGCGTCGAAGATGCCATGGATTTTCAAAACAAACAGGGCAACAGATAGAATTTTACCCTGAAGAACACCCGATTTTTGCTCCTATGGATTAGATAATGAAGACCAAACACGTACTTGAAATTGACAATCCTTTAACACTGTTCTATGTAAAGAGGCACACGCCCTCCCAACCCCGTGTTAAAAAGACCTTTTAAAATCCCATACGTCCACGTTGTATCATATGCCTTCTCCACATCAAAGAAGATGGCGGCGACATGTGCCCTTCTCGCAAAGGCATTTCTGATGAACATTTCATGGCTAACCAAATAATCGACTGTACTGTTCTGACTTCTGAAATCACATTGAACATTCGCAAGTAGATTGTTCGATTCCAGAAACCAATCAAGTCGATCATTGATCATTCTGTCCATGGTTTTGCACAGACAACTTGTTAATGCAATAGGTCTGTAATTACCTGGATTGCAGAGGTCTTTATCGGGCTTTGGATTAGGAATTATTTTCGCTTTTCGCCTGGAAAGTGAAAACTGGCCCGTCACCCATGTGTCATTAAAATTGGTCAGTAGAAGTTCGAGTGAAGTTTGAGGCAGATGTTTTAAAAGTTAATAGTGTATTTCTTGGGGTTCAGTAGCAGTATATCTTCCTTTATGCAAAGAGGTATTTAACCCTTCTATAGAGAAAGGTTCATTGTAATCCTCTAAATTTCATCTTTTGTTTGTATTGTTGTTTTTTCTTTTAATGTTTTTGAATTATGCATTACAATTTTAAAACGATAAATTTTTAGAAAATGTTGAGGCTAATCTGTTTGTTATTTCATTTTTTTCAGCAATTAGTGTGTTATTGTCACCCAGGTATTGTACTTTGATTTTGTTTCTTTATCTACATTTTCTTAAAGCATTTTCCAAATTTTATTGAAGGGAGTGTGTTGGTTAAGTTTAGAAACATAAGTTATCCCTAGTACTTTTCTCTTTTCTGGCTTGATTAGTCTTCTGGTCTTTACCCGATTGATACGTAATTTGTCTAAATTAAATGTTGTTGGTGACTTATTGAATTTCCGTTCAGTTTTCTTGCGTTCCTCTATAGCCTACTTGCAATCTTCATCGAACCTTTGTTTGGGGAAACGTTTAGCATTGGCCGAGGTTTTTTGAAAATCAGTGCTTGCATTGTTTTTAATAAACTGTTCTACGTGAGGAGCACTGTCACAGAATTTTTTTCATTGTGAATCCTTCAGGATAAAGCGACGATAAAGTGTCTCACTTAGCCCTTTTAAAGTTCCCTTGGGGCACCCTCTCACCACATATCATTTTCAGCCTTCCAATAAAAATCAAGTAAAACTCGTTCCTGTGAGAAGTCATGGGCTGTATTTTTGGCCTCCCTATGGAGCGAGCTCATTGAGATCGTTCCTCTGAGGAGTCGTGAACTGTGTTTTGGGGACAAGGAGCGAAAATCATTACTTACCTCACGTTGGTAAGCTCTTTGAGCTCGTTCTAGTCAAGGGTCATTAGCTTTGTTTTGGGTGTACAGAATGGAAATTATTAGTTATTCAAAAACTTCTTCCAGTAAGTGAAGTCTGCTACCCACGTTGGGCAAGTTAGATTGATTGCTGTACAATATTTTAATTGTTAAAAATTGGATCAAATGTTCAGCAGATGTCACTAGTGACAGTCTTAGCATATTCCGCATTCTCCTCAAGAAATGTGTTAAATAGTGTACACTGGTGTACATTTGACTCATCGGAGATAATTCTTTGATGCTATTGGTCATACACGTCCAATCAGCCTCTCTAATTTTGATGTTTTGTTTTGTAAAATGTCAGTCCTTCCTTCTCTTCTGTGTTTCTTTATCTTCTCTACTCCGCCATCTTTCTTTATCTTCTTTTATCATCTCTTCAGCTTTACCAAATTTAGCATTTCACAAAAACCCTATGCCTCTTATAATTAAACTGTATATGTATACAGTTCCGTGTATCTTATGTTCAGGGCTGTTGCTGTCAGATAGCATACCATCACAGTGAATTATGGAGGACAAAATAACACTAGATAATATTCAATTACTCAAAAAGTTTGATTTTACAGCTCTATGTAGTAATAGAACAGATGATGACATAGAGAGTATATCGCCTTTTAACATTCAACACTCTTCTTGTAAATGGACCGTGAGCTGCGAAAAGGAACCTTACAGGATATCCTATGAAAACAGAGAAAGACGTCAAAAACGAACGACGTAAAAATTGTGGCCGTGATCAAATAAGTTTTATAAACACACGAGGCCTTTTATTTTTTCTTTCCATACGAGGAACGCACTGATTTAATGTATTTAATAAATTAAAACTGGTTACCATAACTAAATAAATGTTTTTTTGTCAGAGATAGAATCAGACTCTCAAAACATCATCTTGAATTCTGATGAATTGAACAGTTCTTTGCGAACGAAATAGCCGAGGCGACAGTGCAACACACGTTCTTGACTTTCAAGAAGACGTGTTGTCTACTGTGTAGCAAACCAGCATCAGGCGTATCCAATTGTTTGGTTGTTTCCATATGACTTTACATGTTTCCTATTAATCGATGACATTAATATCATAAAACTTAGAGGCACACAGCATTTTCTGATGACAATTAACACACACAAAAGATATATTGACAAACACACGCCGATTTCATTGTTTTCCAAGAGAGTTCGATGGGCTGTCAGCAGATGTGAAACGACTGATTTTTTGCTTCACTCTGTTTGGTTTGACCTGTTTAAATGACGTTTCGCATTCGCTGAATTGTTTACATCAACGAGTGTTTCTATTTTTAAATCACTGCGTGACATCGAAAAGAAAGTTGCCGAGAACTCAGGTTTCAAAATCATCTTTGTTTCCGTCACTTTTTCTAACATGAATTCATCATGTTCATTCAGTAATACCTTCTGAAAACCAGTTACAAGTTACAAATTTTATGTGCCTGGAATAAAATGATTTTTAACGTTCGAACGTTTTTTTTGTTGTTGTTTTTGTTTTTATTTGAAGTTCCGCTGTGGGGTAAAAATGACTCAAGTTGTTTGTTCTGTATTCAAGCTCTACTCTACGTCACTACTAGTCATTACAGTACACATAGATCATACTGACAAAGCCGTGCGGTGTTCTATGTTCTAACAGCATAGTAGGACTGTGAAATTGAATGTGATTTGTTTTCTACAGCCCTGGATACAGCATGTCCACAGCCTACATTCTTTACAACCTTAAAAGCCGCAACACCTCATGTCAAGCGCTGTAACTTGTGTCGTGATCAGTGTCAATGCTACGGGTAGGGATAAGGTGAAGGGAATTTACCCGGTCCCCAAACATAGATTTTGCCAGCCATCCCCTTTCTCCCATTCATCACAAACACATTCACACACCCTCTCTCACACAAACATTGACTCTGCATTTTTTTTGTTATTCCCATACACACCCAGCCGATGAACTTATTCAGTAAAGAATTATAAGCTCGAAATTCGAATGTAGTTAGCCTACACAGTTTGTGAAACTAACTCTCAAAATATGGGTCATAGGCCCTACCTCATTATTTTCAATGTTCAAAAACTGTGTAAACCTTTAAAAGCCACCAGAAGAGTCTGGAAGTACAATTTTCTGTCTGTTTTTTTATCTGGGAGGAGAGGTCTGGGAGCTTGAGAAAAATTGAATCACCTCACCACAGTAGTAAGGGGTGGCACTCCAGCGAAAAACATTTAGCACTGAATTTCCCATACCCCAATGTTGGCACTTGGGCGAAAAAATTAACATAGCTAGTTAAAAATTTGGAAAAGTTTAATTTTGTTATTATATGTACTTAACGCTGATGCTATTCAGAATCATTTACTATTTCCACAGATGTTTTTTTACGACACTATGTCAGTCTTTCCCTCCAAATTATTTTTGGAGGGAAAGAGTGATTTTCTTTATCATCTAAGTGTGGAAAGGTGCTAAAAAATAATACATTGAGTATTTCATCACCCATCATCTGACTAGTGGGGGAAAAGGCACGTGAAATAATCATTGTATTATTTTCTGGCGCCTTTTGCTCTCCCCTAAATGAAAGTAAATACACTTTGGCGGGCTCATAACCACAATTTTCTTATTGCTATCCATGAAACTTGAAACATCTATCGAAATAGAACTTCCACCACAAGATGGCGGGTGTAATGGGGAAAAAACAATGATCACGCTGTTATCCCAAGAAAATAATCTGCGGCAATAAGCAAGACAGTCCGAGGGTAGAGATGTCTTTGAGTTATTTCTCAAAAGCTTGATAGTTGATAGTTGCTGTTATCCCATTTCCAGATCCATGCTCTCAATCTTTCGTTATACAATGCACATCACCATATTATATATACTTTTATTTTAAAAAGTGGATAGTCTCCTATTTTTAGTTATTTTCTTTGTGTTTAATCTAAAATCAAGGACAAATAATTGGATTTTTTCCCAATTATTTGTACGTTGTGTTTTGGTGTTTCACGACCGGTGGTTGTATAATCCACTGACCTCCCCCAAGGAAAGTAAAAAAAATTATTTGATTTTTTGAGGGGGAAATTTAGTGATACATCCTGTCACCTAAAATGACGCTCTGAGTAAAAACTCTATGGCATCTGTCAATTTTCTCGAGTGGAGTGACAGTTATGGATAAGACTTTCCTCTGTTGGGGACCACATCACCGCTGACTGCCATGTTAGAGGGAAGGAATATCACCAAAGAAGTCTTTCACATGCTTTTTTCCCCATTGGTTAGATTCAGGTGGGTGAAAAATTGAAATGAAAAATGTTGAACAATTTGGTTTGAAATCATTTTCTGAATGTTGTTTCTGAATAAGAAAATGATTTTCAGTGAGAGTATAAATAGGCGGGGGGCTCACAGTTTGGGACACACATGCTTTGGAGTTATTAAGACCGAAAGACATGATTTTGATCTCCTCTGACGAATAAAAAAAGATGAAGCGGTCATTAGTAACCTACAATGATTCAGATGATAGCGATATAGAAGATATTGTAAGCAGCAAAAAAACAGATGTTGACAGCTAAGAATACAGACTCCATATGGAGATTGTATTCTATACACCCTAAGTTATTGCGGCAATCCAGAAAATTTCACTCAGAATCCCATGTATGTGATTCAACGTCAACAGTCCATTTGAGTTTCTAAGTAAAATGTTTCAGTCAATGGTGGAAGATGTGAAAAAGGAATGTGGTATACAAAACAACGACCCCATGAGGATATCCATCCACCATCCAGGTAATCAGGTGGGTATTTTTATTCCTTTTACAAAGGTGTTAGATGAAATTGAAAACGTTATTCAATCAAATGAGAATTTTACTATCCATGATAGTAAATTATGTTTAGAAATAACACTCACTTCACTCCCACAAGGGTTGGGGCGAAATGCACTCATTTCATTTGCATCTGCACTCACTTCACTCCCACAAGGGTCGTGGGGAAATGCACCCATTTCATTTGCATCTGTTGGTAAAATGGTTAAAAGTAAACAGAGTATTGTTGAAATTAAAAATGTCAATGATTCTATGTGCTCTGCACGTGCCATTGTACTGGGAAAATGCCACGTTGATAAAGATAATTCAGAATTTTGTCAGAAAAAATGGAAAAAAATTCAAAATTCAAAAGTGAAGTTTCAAGAAATTGAGGCAAAGGCATTAAAGGACAAAGCAGGTCTTGATTATAATAAACCTTGTGGATATGAAGAAGATTGTAAAATTCAAGGGGTACTCTACACAGAGTATGTAATTAAAATCCACCCACAATTTGCCAAAGAAAAATTCCTATTTGAACCACTACAAACTACAAAAGAGAGTAAAATTATTCATATCTATCACCATGACCGCCATTTCAACACCATCACAAAAATTGCAGGGTTTTTAGGGTGTGGTTACTATTGTGAATATTGCAATGTATGCTATAATAACAGAGAACATCACAGATGCCCCAAAGGCTGTGCTTGCTATTCTCCACTACCGTGTACACACAGACATTCTGTACATTGTTACACTTGTAAAGGGATTTGTAAGTTCATCTTGTTATAAAAATCACACAACTCTATTACAGAACCAAGAAAAAAACATTTGTCAATAAGAAATGTAAAAGGTGCAATTCATTAATATATCTAACAAAAGGAGAACACATCTGCGACGGGTTCAAGAAATGTAAATATTGCCATCAATTAGTCAAAAGCAAACATTTTTGTTTCATTCCAAAATACAAACCACCCAAGAAAGACAAAATGCCGAAACTACTCTTTGTGCTTTATGATTTTGAAACAGCACAATACTCAGGTCTCCACACCCCAAATTACTGTGTTGCACACCGTGCATGTGGGGAATGTATTTGCAAACCTTTTGATCAAGAATGTATTTTCTGTGACAAAGTTGGAAAAAGGGAATATATATTTTAAAGGAGAATCTACTTTGAGTGATTTTTGCAATTGGCTTTTCAGTAAGGAACATTTAGGTACAACAGCTATTGCTCATAATTCAAGAGGGTTTGATGAACAATTTATCTTAAGACATCTCATTGAAACTGCTACATCAAAACCCAATGTCATCATGAATGGAAACAAAATTATTTCTCTGAAAGCTTGTGGTGTTAGACTCATCGATTCATTGAGTTTCCTTTATATGAGATTGGCACAATTCCCTAAAACATTTGGTTTAAGTGAACTAGCAAAAGGTTATTTTCCTCATCTGGCAAACACAAAATCATATCAAAACTACATTGGACCTTATTTAGATGCAACATTGTACATGCCTGAGTCTATGTCTCCCCCTCTCAGGGAAGATTTTATTAAATGGTACAATCAAAAATTTACTAGTAATGCTACTTTCAATTTTGCCAAAGAAATGGACATGTACTGTAAGTCTGATGTGGATATATTATTTATCGAATGTTATGGGATAGATCCTTTCAGGGAGGCTGTAACTTTAGCTGATGCTTGTAATAAAGCTTGGAGGAAAAATTCAATGCCAGAAAACAAAGTTGGTCTCATTTCAGACATAGGGTATCCAACTGCCGTTAGAAAATTCCATGAAAGCCATTAGATTCTTACAGCTACTAGCACAAGAAGAAGGCATACACATACGACATGCACTAAACAGTGGAGAAATAAAAAATGGAAATTATTATGTAGATGTTTTTCACAAAGAGACAAACACAATCTATGAATTTTATGGATGTATGTGGCATGGATGTGAAACTTGCTATCCTGACAAATTTGAGAAAAATCCAATCAATTCACAATTCTATCAATCTCTGTACAACAAAACCCAATCATGCATAAAACATTTCAAATCATTGGGATATAATATACATGTAGTCTGGGAGCACGATTTGGATCATCTATGCAAATCTGATCCTGAAGTTCAAGCCTCTTTAGATACAATTTTCCCACACATGGACCCAATTAAACCACGAGAAGCATTATTTGGCTGGAGAACAAATGCCATTATATTACACCTCGAAACTGACGAAAACAAAAACACAGAAATTAAATATATAGATATCTGTTCACTTTACCCATATGTGAACAAACACAGCAAATATCCAGTGGGACATCCAGATGTACTCACAAAGGAAAACATAGACACTGGCAAAATAAGCCAATACAGCATTTGTAAACATCAGTAGCATCAATGTAGTTTACTAAAACAAACTGATCATGGTAAAAGAAACTCCACATTCTTCACAATTTTGTTTTTGTTCTGTATTATTTCAAAATATTCTGATGGTTCATTAATGTATTTTGTTTTAGTTTTTATATTGTTTTGTGCATTTTTCCCCAGAGACAATTTAACATGGTTTTAGTAAATGATTTTTTCCTGTTTTTTTTTCAACTTTTTCTAAATAGATATTTTCAATCTGTGCATAATCGTTTTTAACTTTTTTTTTTGTCTGTTTCTGTTTTCACCCAATCTGGAAACCCACTAGCTTCTTGTTTCATTTTTAAATATTTGTTCACATAATATTTGTAAATCTCTGAAGACCATTAATCCCAATGCCAAATCTGATAAGTGTCAAGAAGAGTGTACCCCAAATCCAATGCTTTGCAAAGTTCAACAGATGTCCATATACCTACAAGTGCACGTTGTTCTGGTGTGTATTTACAGTGATCTAATTCGTTTTCTGCACACATTTTACAAAGTGTGAATGTCATTTCCTTATTAAAATGAATAGGAAAAACTGGCAAAAAAAGATTTTGAAGTGGTAAAACTTTACATTTAAGGAGAACTCTGTATTGGCTTATTTTGCCAATGTCTATGTTTTCCTTTGTGAGTATATCTGGATGTCCCACTGGATATTCCCTGTGTTTGTTCACATATGGGTAAAGTGAACAGATATCTATATATTTAATTTCTGTGTCTGTGTTTTCGTCAATTTCATAGTGTAATTTAATGGTGTTTGTTCTCTTGCCAAATAATGCTTCTCGTGGTTTAATTTGGTCCATGGGTGGGAAAAATGTATCTAAAGAGGCTTGAACATCAGGATCTGATTTGCATAGATGATCCAAATTGTGCTCCCAGACTACATGTATATTATACCCCAATGATTTGCAATGTTTTATGCATGATTTGGGTTTTGTGTACAGAGATCGATAGAATTGTGAATTCATTGGATTTTTCTCAAATCTGCCAGGGTAGCAAGTTTCACATCCATGCCACATACATCCATAAAATTCATAGATTGTATTTGTCTCTTTGTGAAAACCATCTACAAAATAATTTCCAATTTTTATTTCTCCACCGTTTAGTGCATGTTGAATGTGTATGCCTTCTTCTTGTGCTAGTAGCTGTAAGAATCTAATGGCTTTCATGTAATATCTAATGGCAGTAGGATACCCTATGTCTGAAATGAGACCAACTTTGTTTTCTGGCATTGAATTTCTCCGCCAAGCTTTATTACAAGCATCAGCTAAAGTTACAGACTCCTTGAAAGGATCTATCCCATCACATTCGATAAATTGTTTTCTGAATTCCCCACACCCTCTACATAATATATCCACATCAGACTTACAGTACATGTCCATTTCTTTGGCAAAATTGAAAGTAGCATTACTAGTAAATTTTTGATTGTACCATTTAATAAAATCTTCCCTGACTGGGGGAGACATAGACTCAGGCATGTACAATGTTGCATCTAAATAAGGTCCAATGTAGTTTTGATATGATTTTGTGTTTGCCAGATGAGGAAAATAACCTTTTGCTAGTTCACTTAAACCAAATGTTTTAGGGAATTGTGCCAATCTCATAGTAAGGAAACTCAATGAATCAATGAGTCTAACACCACCAGCTTTCAGAGAAATAATTTTGTTTCCATTCATGATGACATCGGGTTTTGATGTAGCAGTTTCAATGAGATGTCTTAAGATAAATTGTCCATCAAACCGTCTTGAATTATGAGCAATAGCTGTTGTACATAAATGTTCCTTACTGAAAAGCCAATTGCAAAAATCACTCAAAGTAGATTCTCCTTTAAAACTATATTCCTTTTTTCCAACTTTGTCACAGAAAATACATTCTTGATCTATAGGTTTGCAAATACATTCCCCACATGCATGGTGTGCAACAGAGTAATTGGGGGTGTGGAGACCTGAGTCTTGTGTTGTTTCAAAATCATAAAACACAAAGGGTACTTTCGGCATTTTGTCTTTCTTGGGTGGTTTGTATTTTGGAATGAAACAATAATGTTCGCTTTTGACTAATTGATGGCAATATTTACATTTCTAGAACCCGTCGCAGATGTGTTCTCCTTTTGTTAGATATATTAATGAATTGCACCTTTTACATTTCTAAACTAATTGACAAATGTTTTTTTCTTGGTTCTGTAATAGAGTTGTGTGATTTTTATAAGAAGATGAACTTACAAAATCGCTATTACAAGTGTAACAATGTACACAATGTTCAGGTGTAAATGCTAGAGGAAAATAGTAAACACAGCCTTTGGGGCAGCTGTGACGTCATCTGTTATTATAGCCTACATTGCAATATTCACAATAGTAACCACACCCTAAAAACCCTGTAATTTTTGTGATGGTGTTGAAATGACGGTCATGGTGATAGATATGAATAACTTTACTCTCTTTTGTAGTTTGTGGCGGTTCAAATAGGATTTTTTCTTTGGCAGATTGTGGGTGGATTTTAATTATGTATGCTGTGGAAAGTACCCCTTGGATTTTACAATATTCTTCATATCCACAAGGTTTATTATAATCAAGACCTGCTTTGTCCATTAATGCCTTTGGCTCAATTTCTTGAAACTTCACTTTTGAATTTTGATTTTTTTTCCATTTTTTCTGACAAAATTCTGAATTATCTTTATCAACGTGGCATTTTCCTACTACAATGGCACGTGCAAAGCACATAGAATCATTGGCATTTTTAATTTCAACAATACTCTGTTTACTTTTAACCATTTTGCCAACAGATGCAAATGAAATGTGTGCATTTCCCCACGACCCTTGTGTTAGTGAAGTGTGTGTTATTTCTAAAGATAATTTACCATCATGGATAGTAAAATTCTCATTTGATTGAATAACTTTTTCAATTTCATCTAACACTGTTTTACTATTTACCCTAATAGCCTTTGTAAAAGGAATAAAAATACCTACCTCAAGACCTGGATGGTGGATGGATATCCTCATGGGGCCGTTGTCTTGTATACCACATTCCTTTTTCACATCTTCCACCATTGATTGAAACATTTTACTTAGAAACTCAAATGGATTGTTGACGTCGAATTGATTCAAAGTCACATCACATACATGGAATTCTGAGTGAAATTTTCCAGAACAAA
Organism: Pictodentalium vernedei; assembly: GCA_031216915.1. NCBI lineage: Eukaryota > Metazoa > Mollusca > Scaphopoda > Dentaliida > Dentaliidae > Pictodentalium > Pictodentalium vernedei. The sequence goes on from CM062293.1 coordinate 377,081,898, forward strand.
TCCGTATGGAGTTTGTATTCTTAGCAGTCAACCTCTGTTTTTTGCTGCTAGCCATATCTTCTATATCACTATCATCTGAATCAGTGTAGGCTACTAATGACCACTTTATCTTTTTTCAGTCGTCAGACGAGATCAAAATCACGTCTTTCAGTCTTGTTAACTCCAAAGCATGTATGCCCCCCACCTATTTATACTCTTGCTGAAAATCATTTTCTTATTCAGAAACAGCATTCAGAAAATGATTTCAAACCAAATTGTTTAACATTTTACATTTCAATTTTTCACCCATCTGAATTTAACCAATGGGGAAAAAAGCATGTGAAAGACTTCTTCGGTGATATTCCTTCCCTCTAACGTGGCAGTCAGCAGTGACGTGGTCCCCAACAGAGGAAAGTCTTATCCATAACTGTCACTCCCCGCGAAAAAATTGGCATACGCCATAGCTTTTTTACTAAGAGCATCATTTTAGGTAACAGGATGTATCACTAAATTTCGCCCTCAAAAAAATCAAATAATTTTTTTCACTTTCTTTGGGGGGAGGTCGGTAGATTAAACACAAAGAAAATAACTAAAAATAAGAGACTAGCCACTTTTTAAAATAAAAGTATATATAATATGGTGATGTGCATTGTATAACGAAAGTTTGAGAGCATGGTTTGTCTGAAAAGGGGTATTTCCACATCTGGGAATGGCATAACAGCAACTATCAACTATCAAGCTTTTAAGAAATAACTCAAACACATCTCTACCCTTGGACTGTCTTGATTATTGCCACAGATTATTTTCTCTTGGGATAACAGCATGATCATTGTTTTTTCCCCCTTACACTCACCATCTTGTGGTGGAAGTTCTATTTCGATAGACGTTTCAAGTTTCATGGATAGCGATAAGAAAATTGTGGTTATGAACCCGGCAAAGTGTATTTACAGTCATTTAGGGGAGAGCAAAAGGCGCCAGAAAATAATACAATGAGTATTTCACGCGCCTTTCTCCCACTGGCCAGATGCTGGGTAATGAAATACTCAATGCATCATTTTTCACCGCCTTTCCACACTTAGATGATAAAGAAAATCACTCTTTCCCTCCAAAAATAATTTGGAGGGAAAGACTGACATAGTGTCGTAAAAAAACATCTGTGGAAATAGTAAATGATTCTAACTAGCATCAGTGTTAAGTACATATAATAGCGAAATTAAACATTCACAAATTTTTAACAGGCTTGTATGTTCTCTCTGTAATATCAGGATAAATGTTTAATTCGTCACATTGAAATATTTTACCAATTTTCAATCTGGTTAAGGTTTGTTAGTTTTCAGAACGATATCTCAGAATTGTGCCTTCCTTTTTTTCTGAATTCGTAACAGACGTTTAAAGACATCTGTTACGAATTCAATACAGGCATAACAGTTAAAACAGTTTACAAATACGCGAATGTAAGACGATGCGAAGGGTGCATTCAGTGAATTATTGAAAACACATGTAATATGTTTTTCCTGTCGCTAAAACAATCAGTCTGCAATTACGCTTCCCTGAAAGAGTACGGGATTTTTTCTCCACGGTTGCATTTAGTGAAATATTAAAACATGTGTTTGAAAAAATCTATCTGAATGGAACACAAGAGAAATATTTTTGTGTTATTTGTCTTACAAATTGACTGTCAGACATAATTTCATATCGGATTATAAGACATTCGCGCATTTAAAATTTAGAAGTTGATATTGGAGCGATCACTTCCTTCCATAAAAAAAATGTAAAAAAACACTGATTCAGTCTAAATCTGACAGTATTTTTATATGTCGTGTGTTCCAGTAATAAATAGAAAAACTTCACCAGTCGGGCGATGTATAATAGGTAGCAGGTTTTGAATGGTGAACATTTTGTCAGTATATAAAGTGTATGGAAGACAACACCCCCCCCCCCCCCCCCAAGCCTGTCAGTAGAGTATTTAACACACATTTTTTGTCAGTATAAAGTAATTGGGAGGCCTCTACCCCGTGACTGACACTGTAGGGACCAGCATTTAACACTGAATCCCCCCCTTCCCCAAGGGTGGTACTATAGGCACAGGCATCCAACATTGAATTCCCCATACCCCAATGTGGGCACTCTAGCGAAAAAATTAAGATAGGATTCTCCATAGCGCGGCTTGTCCCTCAACTGCCATTTTACCCGTGGCTGGTACTCCGGCGAAAAACATTTAGCACGGAATTCCCCATACCCCAATGTTGACACTTGGGCGAAAAAATTAACACAGGATTCTCCATAGGGCGGCTTGTCCCTCAAATGCCATTTTACCCGTGGCTGGCACTCTGGCGAAAAGCATTTAGCACTGAATTCCCCATACCCAAATACTGCCACTATAGGTACAAGCATTTAGGAGATACTTCTCTTTTCTTCACCATTCTATCCCATAAGTGAAAAAGAGTTAAGAGATACTTCTCTTTTCCACTGTGGGTAAGAGATTGTATGTTTATCAACCAATCCTTCCATACAGTAAAGTGTTATATGGTTTAAAGTATGGAGAGATTGAATAATAAGCAAAATCCACATATTTGCCAGCATAAAGTAATTGGGAGGCCTCCAGAAATGGCACCCTGGCGAATAAAATGGCACTTGGGCGCCCAAGTGCCAACATTGGGGTATGGGGAATTCAGTGCTAAATGCTTTTCGCTGGAGTGCCACCCCTTACCTCTCACCCCCCCCCCAAAAAAAAAAATAATAATTTAAATAAAAAAATAAATAAAAAAATAAATAAATAAATAAATAAATAAATAAATAAATAAATAAATAAATAAATAAAAATAAAACCCTCCAATAAATCTTCAAGGATTGCTCCTTCCTTAAAAATTATTGATATGCACCTCTACCCCACCCCCCTCCCCATGGGGATCATATCATGTCCCTTAATCCCTTAATTGCCGCCCACACCCCCCCCCCCCACCCATACCAGAATTTCTAGCGCCACCCCTGCTACTGGTCAACTTAGGTAGCTCACAATTGTGTCAGTTTTTCTTTCAATTAGAGCCTTATTAATTTTGTGATCGTGATGCAACTCAACTATTTAACAAATTTTTTAAAAATGACAAAATTCAAGTATCTTTCAAAACTTTCCTTCGAAGCTGTTCGCGAAACATATCGTGGTTCTGGTAATTGTTGCTAGGACCAATAATGTATACCATTTTCCTAAACTCGTTTTAAGAAGGGATTTGCGTTTCAAAGAAGTAGAAAGTTAAAAAAAAAACTTCAATTTTTTTTCCAGTCCTCATAGGAGCCATAGGAGGCGGAGGGGGGCTGTGAACACAAATACACGAGGCCAAAAATTTAACCCTTGGAATAACCTCTGGTGGGGTCAGCAAAACATTTGCAAGACACTAAGCCCCGCGGGGTGCGCCCCCACCCCCTTCCGAAACCGAACCATTTTTTTCAAATCCACTTTTTCCACATTTACTTCACTGATAAAAGACCTTTGAGCATTGTTATATCTTTGGTGGTCACTTAAGAACACGATAGGTAAAGGATATAGGTTTTATTTGCTTTGAAAGTTACTTCTGTTTTCATATTTCTCATCAATTGGATTTTTGCACACACACACACACAAAATTGCTCAAATTTTGTTTTTAGGTAGTCCAGGGGCGGAATGTTGCTTTTTCGGCCTCGTGTCTTTTTTTTACAGCTGACCTCCCACTATTCCTCATGAACTGAAGTCCCTTGATGACAAATGAGTTCTTTTTTCTGATGAAACATGAAAGAATAATCTTGTTCGAATGATTGGTTGGGTGGTAAGGTAGACTGCATGTAAGCCTGAAATAATTAGATGATGTAATTTCACTGCAGCATGATGCCAATATCACAAACACGCATAAACAACAACACATAAGGGAATACCCGTGAGCGGTGGGGAGTTAGGGGGTGGGGGTTGTAAAAATAATACACTTGGTTCGAAAAGCTGTGTTCTGCCTCAGACTCTCCAGAAAAACAATTTGAGCATAAAAAAAAGATTGTCTTTTTTTTTTTGGTGGGGGGGGCAATTTTTTTTTTTCAAACTTGATGTACGATAACCTTTAAAAAATATCTTTCAAGTCAAATGAAACCGTCATGTTCTTAAGTGACCACTAATGACATCCATGACAATTCTCAAAAGTTTTCTATTACTGAATGTAAAAAAAGTTCATTTGAAAAAATGCTTCGGCGTCGGCGAACCCCCTCTCCCCGGGACCCTGTGCCTTGCAGTTTTTATCCGCCCACCTCCCCCAAAAATCGTGTTTTTATTTATTTATTTATTTTTTTACAACTGATCCACCCCTCCCTCCCTCCCTCCCTCCACCCCACCTCCGAGAATACCGAGAGACAAAAACAAAAACAATACAAATAACTTATTTTGCACAGTATAGTTTTTGTTTGCTTGTTTGGGTTTTTTGCGTATCTTGTTCACTGATCCCTTTTCTCCTGGAACTAGCGAGAGGTGGTTGGGAATGGGAGTTGTCTTGAAAAACTAAAAACTACAGTCGGAAGTAGATAACTCGAAATCGGATGATTCGAATATATGAGATAACTCGAAGTTGGCTATCGGTCTTAGCAATCAGGGACTAGCAATCCCCCTCCACCCCTCCCAGGGAATATAGACCGTCGCTGTTCTATATTTTCTGGGAGGTGTGGAGGTGGTTCCTTTGTCCGGATTACAAGTTTCTGTGTTCTTGTGTTCCAGGCTTCCAAATCCGTCAAATACATCTGAAGTGCATAACTCGAAGACCGGGATAAGTCGAAGTTATAGGTCGGTCAGGTAAACTTCGAGTTTCGACTGTACATGTGAATTGTGATTCTGCAAAACGTGTTAATGGTGGTGTCGAAAAGTACTGAATGGCAACAAAATTTAGAATTGGGAAGACAATCTTGCAGTACATTGTACTTCAAGATAACTTGTTAATGGACGCTCAAATAAATAACTCAGTTTTTGTGATGTGCCTAAAATTATGTTTTGTCTTCAAGATTTCTTTTCACGCCATTTCATTTCAAAGAAAATGATGGCATTTGTCAGCCAACGTTTTACCTAGGCAACAAAATATTACAGGTGCCTCTCTGTGCATGTATGCGTGTAGTGGTTGATCCTGACCCCTCGATCCACTTCCAGATTTGTGTTTAAAGCCTCCGACAAATATGCTTACAGAAAAATCATAACGCCTCCAATTTTTTTTCCTACTACATGTAATTTATTGGTTGATACTGGGAAATTAATAGAAGAAATGTTGTCACCAAGATGAGATACGCGATTGCTCATTCCCACGCATTGTTTCTAACTTTAGAGTCAGTGTCAGTTACCCCCCCCCCCCCCTAAAAAAAACCCTGTCCAGAGACGTCAGGTTACCAGGGGCGGGATTCAGAAATATGGGTAGCCTGGGCAGCCTCGAGTGGAAGCTCATTTTTTTCTTACGCTCATAACATCCAGATCCCTAAGTAGTTTGGCCGACGGGCGGCTTCATTAGGGTCTTGTGTGTGGTGTGTGTGTGTGGGAGGGGGGGGGGGGGGGGGGGTGTTACCTCAGGTAAATGTGGACTTCTGAAGGCTCTCAGGAAGTTTCTGAAAGCACTCTGAGCTCCAGAATGTGGAGCATTTCAACAGGAAGATGGGTATTTCGAACAATATGACAAAATTCCCTGCCAAATGTGGGGGCCCTTCAAATGTGAGGTCTTGTGCGTCCGTCCAGTCTGCCCATTCTTAAATATGGCCCTAAGGTTACCTGACTGCTGACTGCTCTGGGAATATTTGTTTCAGTTTTTCTCATCGAATAAAGGGACATATGACCTATTTGTGGCCTCTAACAGCCTCTCCGAGAAAAGGAGTAAAACTTGTAACAGTATACATCAGTCACCTTTCTAGGTTTCTTGTATAGAAGTCTCATACGGACCATTAGCTGAACCTAACTTTGATTTAGATTTAAGATTCATGTATTTATTTATTGGTGCCAGCATCAAAGCTATATCATGACTCAACATAACTATAAAGTCAAGTCTTGCCAATCATTTATGCCTATGTTTCCCAATTACTGAGGGATGGCACCCAGCGGCGTTGGTTACCAAGTCATATTTTACCAATGGAGACAGGTGGAGAAGAACAATCTACATCAGTGGACATGCAGACTTTTATATCGTGGGCGTCCCACGGGAAGAAGTTTTGAGATTGATACACATACCCCAACATGCAGCCAAACACACTGAGCTTGATAACCCCTCCCAGCAAAGATTGAGACTAATGACACTCAGGCAACTTTCAAAGGAAACTCACATAGGTCTTGGCTGAATCTACATTTGATTTCAAGACATTTTAAAATTGAAATTGTTCAGTTGGATGGCTCGCTCCACGCATTATATAGGGCCTACATGTTCAGACACAAACGTGTTTCAATGTTATGTTTAAAATCGAGTCGCATTTTAGAGTTACGCTTCACCACAACTAAATGCATTTAGAAATTCCACACGAAATTGTGTTTTGGAGCAACTGAACATCTTAACACGTTCCGGAATTGGACACAAACTGACGAGAAAAAACACTTTTGTACGTAATCCTTGCACTTCAGAGGTGCTTAGAAATTGAATACGAGATTTTGTAAGCATTTTGGTGTTTAAATTCCAAACCGAAATACGTGCTTTGCATAAATGACACTCAGAAATCATGTCTTTGTCTTGTGAATATCAATTAATCTAAAGCTTGTTAGGGGACACAAAATAACAATTTAAAATTAATGAGCAACTCATTAATATTTAGCAAAAAACAAACAAAAACCCAGCCTGTATTTGTTTAATAATTTTAGTAGTGGTCCGAGAATAGGCCTATGTGCTGGAGGGGGGGTGGATGAATACTCACTGGCGTAGCCAGGATTTTTAATTGGGGGTGGCAAAATATACGAACGAATGTATGTATAGTATGCTAGGGTGGTACGTTTCGATAATTCTCTATGCAGAGCTGTGCAAATGGAAGACTTAAGAGTCACTGGTACTGCATAGAGAATAATAAAATTTTACCACAAAATTATCAGGGTGAATTTTAATGCAGTATTGTTGTATGTGAATCCATTCATGAATAAATGTCTAAGAATTGTTTTCCTGAAGTCGTCATTAAGTGAGACAGGATATGTTATAGGCATAATATACCACGCTGGCTGGACGTCGGTGGGAGTGATTACACACTACCGTTGGTTGGAGATTCGGTGTTACAGTATGTGGAGAGTGTATTATCATTAAATCACCCGCAGAGTGGAGATTCAACCCGAGCAATAATTACACATTTATTGGAAAGCATATCCATCACAATCACAAGCAAAGTTCCAGCCAATGGACTTTCGGGTTAAACCCAGAGGTCCTTTAGCTGAAACATTGCTTGTGTTTTATATGTACATGTTATATGTCCATATGTACAAAACTTAAAAGTGATACTTTGGGTGATAACTCCACTCCACGGGTGATTTAGTTACAATCCACTCTCCACGTATTGTAGTTCTCTAGAGAAAAAATTGTCATCCGTGCTCTGATGCCTTTGCGACGTTGTGCACGTTGGCCCATATTGCCATTATTGGGGATAGCACTGTAAAATGTCTATTGGTCCCGTTTCTTCTTCTGCTTTTGTTTTTTTTTTTTGTTTTGTTTTTATTTTGTTTTTTTTCTGTTATTATTGCCTGTTTTCAGCCTACTAGTTATATTGGTGAGGAAGGTCGTATGTTAATGAATTTTCTTTATTCAATTTGCCGATGCATGGAAAGCAGCCGAAAATGTGCAAAAATCATCACCCCCGACCCCCCCCCCCCCCCCCCCCTCACAAAAAACAAACAAAAAATGATCAAGAAATACACAAAAATGAAAATCTGACAGCTCAGGAAAACAAATCTTTTTCAAAACTTTCTTTGCAGATTGCTCCTCTCACACCATGAATTAAACCATATCCACAGTGAATTAGAGCTCAGATGGCTGTTTGTTATCTTCCTTCTCTCTTAAATATTGTATTTTGTTCGAAAAAGAAATAACTTGTTACTGTTCGCTAAACGTTCAAATTTTCACGAGAGATAACGTTGCACATATGCATCATATAAGTATTACGTTGAAACGTCAAACGGTCGATTCAAGTTATGGGGCTCTTGGACATCCCACTTTACACGTCGCGTTGGCCCATTTATAAATGTCAGATGAACCTAAAGTAAACTCTTTTGGAATTCTCGATTTCAGGAGAGCAGAGATGTAACTCTAACTCAATTTCGAATTTTTGACCCCTGAGGTCCCTTTTCGCAGCTCATGGCCCAAATACTATAGTCCACATAACTTTAGAAATTCATCTGCGAAAAATAACTCGTTGAGTTTATTCAACAACAACTGTAGAAGTTTAAATGTCAGCTGGGATTCCTTTGTAAACTTAATTAAGAACTTACAATCCTCAGATAACAAATTTGACTTTATAGGCCTAACTGAGGTTTTCAAAAAACACCCGGATGTTGATTATAAGCGCAGTGGGTGTTACATAATATTATTCAAAACTCGCTCATCTGGTGATGACGGTAGAGATGGTGTTGGACTCTATGTTAAAGACCACATAGCGTTTCGGATACGTGGAGATCTAACTGTTTTTATCCCACACGTATTAGAATCATTATTTATTGAAATATTTAGCAACACTAAGAGTCCTTGTGTTATTGGAATTATATACCGTCCCAACACAGCTCCTTGAGCGGATTTGAATAATTTCACAAATGAAATATCTGAATGAACTAAACGTTAGTAACACAAAGGCCATCTTAATGGGTGATTTTAACATTCACTTACTGAAGTATGCGGAACATGGCAAAACGAGACTTTTTGTTGATTCCATGTTCAAAGGAGGGCTCCTTCCTGTAATTACCAAACCGACGCGAGTAACTGAATACTCAGCGACTATAATTGCTCACATTTACACGAATGCGTTATCCTCAAATCACGAAGTCGGTATTATTATTACAGATATATTCGATCACTTTGGCACATTGTATTCAGAACATGCCATCAAAGTAAACCAGGTATCAAAAACTTCTACTAAACGGTATTTTGGACCGCAGAATATTAACTCATTCAAAACTCAACTGGCTAATTCCAGTTTCGAGCACGTACTTGAGGCCTGTCGCCCCTATACTGCATATAAAATATTTATGAAACTTTTGATGAGCAATTACGAAAGCGCATTCCCACTAAAAAAGACTACTGTCCCCCAAAGGTAATTAAGCGCGAGGCCTGTATGACAAATGGCCTATAGCAGTCATCTTTGAATAAGAATAAATCATATCTTAGAAAACTAAAATTTATCACTGACGTTAATATTAATAAGTATAACAATAGTGTGGTTTATTCAATAGAGTAAAACGTGCAGCCAAAGCTAAATTCTATAAAGACATATTATATGAAAATAGAAACAATATGACAAAAACCTGGGAAACTCTCCGAAATGCTATTAATAGATCCAATAGTCCAAAAATATTTCCTACAGACTTTACAGTTAATGGTAAACAAGAATCAAACCAAAATGAGATGGCTAATCATTTCACAAAATATTTTTCGAAAATTGGTCAAACAATTAATGATAGTATAGATAGTACAACGAAACACTTTTCTGACTTCCTGATTGGTAGTAATTCTGATAACTTTCTCATTAATCCAGCATGCCAAAACCAATCTGTCTAACATCTGTCGAGGTGTCAGCCTATCAGCGTCTCGTTTATTTAAAACTCAAATCTCGGAATCTCTAATCAAGGCCGCAATTAACACTAACTAAATTCGTTTATCACTAACAAAACACAGCGACTATATAACAACCCCTATCATGGATAAATTACAAATAGCCGTGTGGAACGCTAGAAGCGTTAACAATAAACAACTCCAAATGATCCGATATTTCTAAAATACAGACATAGTCAAAAACTTCTCACTCAGTGGGTTCAGCGTTATTAGAAGAGACCGGCAACTCACCAAAGGAGTCGGCGTTGCACTTCTAATAAAGCAGAACATCAAAAGCAAATCCATCAAAACTAATCACCTCGATGTAGAGGTAATTGCAACCGAAATCACAGTCGATAATAAAAACATCGCGATTGTTTGTTACTACAACGACCCTAGCAAAATTGTTTCCGACACCGGCTTTGAATTTTTGTATGAGGAAATACAAGCACTGTATCTTCCTCGGCGACCCCAATGCCAACCACCTATACTTTGTCTGCAATAAAACCAGCCCAAACGGTGAAGCCCTTCTCGAAATCACCAAAAAACATAACCTACACGTGGTTCTGAACGACAACTCCGCGACATACATCAGCAGCAACTCACTATTCCCATCCGAAATCTAATAATCGCCAGCGACTCTCTGATAAATCACTTCGAAGACCACTGGGTCCACATCCCGGTCCGCTTCAATGGCCCCCTCCGGTAACCCACACCATTCGTAGGAACTTTAGAAAAATTTACTGGAACCTCTACCACGACATCATTGACGTCAAACACCCCAGCAGCTCCCCGTCGAATACCACTGAACTCGAAGCTCAATACGAGGGCATCGAACAAACCATAAACTCAACACTAAATGAAATATACCCAAAAGAAGAAGTGCGCCCCTTACCATCATCTCGGGCGACACACTTTCATTAATCAAAACCAAACGGAAAACCCTCCGCGCTCTAAAATCTGAGACCGACACCCTCATAAAAGCTGACCTCAACAAAACATGTAACCGTCTTCATGGCGAGGTTAAGAAAGCCCTCCAAACTGAAAATCAAGCCAACTGGGAAAAGGCAACAGCCAACCTAAACGAGGTCAGGAAATTCTGGAACTCTTTCCAAAACCTCGCTGGTAAACAAAAACGAAGCTATAAAGCAGCAGCCAAACCACTCAAAAGGGAAGGTGGCTTCTAAACGCGTACCGACAAAGACAAAGCCGACACTTTCGCCAAACTCCTTAGAAAAACCCATCAGCCATATCAAGGCCCTGACAACAATGACGTCATCATAAACGCCATTGATGACTTCCAATCAGCCTTCTCAGTTGCACTGGTAAGGTATTCGAAAGAATCCTTACCAATCGACTGAGGGGCACCTCGAAGAAACGATTTCTTCAACAAATGGCAAAGAGCCTATAGAAACCGCAAAGAAGGCATTGAGCATGTCTACCGCCTAATCGAGCAAATGAAAACCGCGATCAATAACCAACAAATGGGTGCGGTAATCCTAACTAGACGTCGAAAGAAAGAGCGTTCGATTCTCTCTGGTACAATGGAATGCGCCTAAAGCTAAGTTCCCCGTGAAACTGTTCAGATTACTCTCCTCCTTCCTTAACAATCGAGAAATAGACATCAGAGTAAACAGTGAAATGTCTGACAGCGTCCCCAGTGAAGCAGGCACCCCCAAGGATCCGTCCTCAAACCCCCTCCTATACACCATCTACGTCAATGATCTCAAAATCTCCGACAAGCGCGTTCAAATATCTCAATTTGCAGATGATAAGGGCCTCTGGGACTCTAATAACATCGCCAACCTAGTTCAGAAACCCCTTCAACGCGCACTCGATGTCCTTGAGCAATGGTGTGCCAAATGGAGAATCAAGCTGAACACCGGCAAAACCCACAGAATCACGTTCACACGTACGTTCATCCGTAAGAAAAAGAACCTTGACTTTGACCTAAAACTACTAAACAAAGTCCTCCCTGAATGCACAGAGGCGAAATTCCTTGGCATTACCATCGACCAAAACGTATTTTCCAATAAACACACCAACGATATTGCCAGCAAAGCGACAAACCGTATTAATTTACTAAAAACGATACGAGGTACATCATAGGGAGCCAACCAGACCATTCTACTAAAATTATACAAAGCCTTTGTGCGCCCTGTACTTGAGTACGGGGCTATCATCCAAACGGACCTAAATCAAACAAACATGGGGAAACTCCAAAAGGTCCAAAACCACGCGCTCAGGATCGCCCTCCGTGCTCCCTGGGAAATACCCATCAAAACACTCCGCGACAAAGCCGACATCCCAGCAATTAAGGATCGCCTCACCTCCCTAGCTGCGAAAAACCACCACCGGTTCGCCGAAAGCCAACTGATCTCCGAACAACAGGACATTTGCGAAAGCCGACAAAAACCCCAAAGCGCAAAAATGTAATATACTAATCTAACAACGGTGTTAGTTGGAACCAAACTGCGGAGACAAGAGCAGGAAACACCCTACGGTGTGGCTCTTTGTTAAGGCCTGCCACCGCCCCCTATTTTTGAATGGATAAAAGAAGGCGAAAAGGCAGGCAGTAATAACGGCTCAGCCGTGGCCTTCTGCCAGAAAGAGCTGACTTCGCCGACACAACTAATCCAGTAAAAACTGAACGTCCATTAATAAACAAAACCGAGAATGAGAAGGTGATTAAACAGGCAGTAATAACGGCTCAGCTGTGACCTTCTACCAAGAAGGATTGTCTTCACTCACGCAGCTATACCATGAAAATCGAACGTCTTAAGACAAATAAAAACCGTAAAAACAGTAAAAACACAACGTCTATGAATTAACAAAATCGGGAACCAGAAGGTGAATAAACTGGCAGTAATAACCTGGCAGTAATAACGTCTCAGCTGTGATCTTCTACCAGGTATTGCTGTCTTCACCGACTCAGACAAATCATTAAAAATCACACGTCTTAAAACAAAATCGGGAACGAGAAGGTGAATAAACAGGCAGTAATAACGACACAGCTGTGACCTTCTACCAGGAAGGGCTGTCTTCACCGACTCAGCTAAATCACTTAGCATCAAACGTCTTAAAAACAAGTAATTTAGTAAGATCCAACGTCCAGGAGTTAACAAAATCGGGAACGGTAAAGTGAACAAACAGGCAGTAATAACGGTTCTGCTGGGACTTTCCACAAGGAAGGGTTGTCTTCACCGACTCAGCTAAACCACTAACAGTCCATCGCCCTAAATAATCATAAACTGGTAATCGGAAACTGGCAGATTACTAACTGCTTTCCACATTGTAACCACATAGTTTTGCCTATCATACTAATTCTGCCTTCTTCTTTTAGCAGGAGCACGGAGTTGCTTTCTTTTTTGATCGCCAGCACCCCGATAACATCTATGGAAACTATAACCGATATGGAAACAGTAACCGCTACAGACTCTGAACATCTTCCGCTTCATTCCTAGAAGTGGTCACCCACCTCAAGGGAGGCGAGCGTTGTTCCTGCGTAGAGCGCATTTTTGCCCCAGCCAAATTGGTTCCAATGCAGGCCTGCCCCCGGACCAGGGAAGTTCGGGTCTTTCTTTGGCTGGTCTATCCAAAAACACATTCTATCGTAAAACCGGAAAATTGATTAAAACAGCCTTAGGCAGATTATACATGCCAATGAGGCCCACCATCGCTCCATGATATATCTTCAAAGTGGCAGACTATACTTGCCCGAAACAACACCACAGCACACTCGGTGAGAGGTAGCACCTCTGTGAGGAGGACCCCTCTCTCGCTCTAGTCCTCGCTCGAGGGTTCAGTCAACGACCTACACAATGTCAACCCAACACTCCTGATCATCTAGCCTGGGACATCTGCTGAGTACTCGAACCTTTTCCTCTTTCAACACGCCTTGACATGCAGCTACCAGATCTCATACAGTCACAGGGGGTCGAAAGGTGCTTGCCCCACAGCGTCCCTGCGCGCCTTCTTTTCTCTTAATCCAACAACAAAAGAGGAAGTGATATTCACAATAAAATCAGTGAAGGGAAAATCAAGCAGAGACTGCAATGGCATCTCGTTTAATTTAATTAAAACAGTATTAAACGAAATAGCCGACCCATTAACCCATATTATAAATACTTCCTTCATGAACGGAACAGTTCCTGATGAAATGAAAATAGCTAAAGTTGTGGCTCTTTATAAAACAGGTGCTCCCCATAAAGTTGATACTGACAGACAGATAAATATTCTTCAGATACTTCCAAAGGTCCTTGAAAATCTTATGTTCAAAAGACTCTATAATTTTTTAACGAAGTATAATTTATTATATCAACAACAACATGATTTTCGTAAGAAGCACTCAACTTTTCATCCTATGTTACATCTTCTTAATTATATTGCAACAAATTATGATAAACGAAACAAAGACACTACACTGTCGCTAGTTTTGGATTTTTGAAAAGCATTCGATACTGTTAACCATGACATCTTTTAACAAAACTTGTGTTTCATGGTATTAGAGGCATGGCGAACTCATGGTTTCGCGGTTACCCACAAGGGCGTGTTCAATTTGAGGCGCTGAATATACTAAATCTAATGCGGAAGACACTTTGAGTGGGGTTCTCGAAGGATCTATTCTAGGCCCTCTGCTATTTTTAGTTAACATCCATGATATTAGTAACTGCACAGAACTTTCATTTGCCGATGACACAAATGGATATGAGTCAAACAGCAGCAGCGAACTTTTGTGTAATGATTTTAACCGAGAAATCGTGAAACCGGGTGAATGGTGTAAAGCAAATAATATTCTGTTAAATACCAAAAAAACCTAAATACATCTTTTTTAATCCATCGCGAAATAATGATAATTGTTGGATAAATTTGTTGATGAACGACCGACAATTGAAGCGAGTTACAAATTCGGCCTATGAAAAAGCCGTGAAGTTCTTAGGAGTTTATTTTGATGAAAATTTGAGTTTCAGTCAATACACTTCGCACATTGCCTCAAAAATATCCAGAGCATTATATGCTATTAGCAGAGTAAAGAGAATACTTCCCCACGATGCTTTGAAATCGTTATATTTTTCACTTGTGCATAGTCACTTACATTCAAGTATGGGGCCATGCAAATGGTACCAATAAACTTTTCCTCTTACAAAAACGAGCATTACGGGTAATTAACAACAAAAAAATAATTCTCATACGGATCCATTGTTTAAGAACGAAGAAATATAAAATTCCACGACCTATACAAACAACACGTGTTGTTATTTATGTACGACTGGTACAATTGAAATCTATCGATGAGTTTTGAGAATTTCGAGACGAATGTCAATCGAACTGGTATGGCCACAATGCAAACGGTCAAGTGGTGAAGGATATACCTAGGACACACTTTACTCAAAGGCTCTCCCTGCATTCGTTTCCTAAAGTATGATACAGTTTGAGTAAGCAAAAATAAGATGTCAGTCCGCGATCAGTATTCAAGAAATTAATTACTTAGTTATCAATTAATTCCTATTCTTCTTCAGCCAGAATGCAGGCAAAATCCCCCCCCCCCCCTGAAATTAATTAGTAACTAAAATAATTAGAATCATATGTGAGGTTTAATTTCAAAATTTGAATGTGTCATGATATTTTATCCTGCTGATACGTTTCTCCAATGTTCGTCTCCAAATTAATCGTACGTATAGTTAGTAGCCATGACCAGTATCTGACATCTCCCACTCGTTGCCTTCTGTATCAATATATTGTTGCAACGGTCTCCGTTGAAACACAACTTGAAAAACTGTTAAAATAACAGTCCTGGATATAGTTACACGGGACATAGATACGGAACTGGTAAAGTTAAAAAACCTTATATATTTGTGTATGTTCAAACAATATTCTATTCATGCACCGCAACCACTTCTGAGCGTAACTAATTCTGAATTAGATTACTGCTAAACTTCTGTCTTCTCTTTTCCTTCTCGTCTATGTTCTTTTTGTCCTTTTTTTGTTTTTAATTTTTTTTTTTTTTTTTTTGTTTTTTTTGTTTTGTTCTTTTTCCCTTCTGGTACGTTTCTTTGTTTCTATTCTTTCCTTTTTCGAGGGGAGCCGGTAGACAACTAATCTGTCTATGTTTCCTCATTACGATATCCATAATATTTAGTCCTAAATTTATAATCTTTGTACAATAATTTTTGTTAATAATACAATTCTATACCCATTTCTGTATTTTTTGGTATATGATGTGTATCTTTAAATAAATTAATCAATCAATCAATCAACCAAAGACAGACAACTGTAAGATCATTTGAAGTGTAAGAACCAGATGCGGGGTGCAAATAAGTGTCTGAACCAACATTGAACAAGCACAAATCACATTTTGAAAATTAATACCTCCCAACAAAATGCATGGAGTTGGAAGTTCGTGAACCAGTTGCTCAAGGTCATTTAGCTGACAGGTTGCATTTGGTGAAATGAAATAATGTAACTGTCTTGTCTAAAGCTAGTCTTACCACCCCGGTCTGTAAATTTGTAAATAAATATGGCTATGAATAATGTCGTTTCTGTCCAAGAAATATACGTTCCATGAACCGGAAGGTCAGTTTCGTCATGATGCTTAGAGATGAGTGATCATAAGAGTCAGATATTTTAAGAGTGTTTGATGTAAGCAAACGCAGCAGGTCTATACTTTTGGCTTAGAAGGCCCAGTTCAATAAAATTATATCTAAAACCTCGTCAATTCAATTGTATTATATTGTGCTTGGTTGTATTATCCATGTTTGGTTGGAAATTTAGATGGTGGATGTATTGGAGAAATTAGATGTATGGCCTCGCTAGATTTCTTGAGTGATTTATTTCTCGGGGACCTATGTTGAGATGAATTCGGAGAAGTTGCCCGAACGTTTCGTCGATGCACTCATCGACTTCCATATCCTCAAAGGCTTCAAACCTGATGCGGGTAACGGGGTCTTGGAGGCTGTGTGTGTTCTGTTTGATAACAGTTATTGTTTTTCTATTTCCTTTTCTGTTTTTTTTTTTTACAATCCCTTCTCTGACTCGGACCATGATTTTGCACTTCAGGTGTGAGTGTTGTTAGTTTTATAACTTGTCTATTCTGATTTTGTTCCAGTCACTATCTTTCTTGTTTGAGTTGGTCTTCTTCCTTCTTTGAAATTATATTCAATGTTTCTTCTGTTTGTTTTCCGGTGGATGGAGGTAGCTGATCGCCGTTCACTTTTGTGAATGCCTGTAGTAAGGATAGTATTGTACTTTTGAGCCATGTGTATTATGTCTGGCACTCCACCGATATGGCTGGTTACTCCTGTGATAAGTTCGAAGCACGTGGTGGAAGCTACGGTCTGTAACTTTGTCTGTAAAGGTACAAAACTGTGAATAAATTCATTTCGAAGGAAAACCGATGTTCCACGAACATGAATGTCATTATCATCAGCTCAGGAATTATACGAAGTATAATACTTAAAAGCTGAATGATCTTGATTTTCAGGTTTCTTTAACCCTTTACCCAACGCAACGGCCAAAACCGGCCAGCGCTATTCTCAAAAATCGCCAATTAATTTTCACTATTTTTTTCATTTTTTGTCTCAAAAACATAGGTTATGACCCCTCGTTGGAACGAGCTCGTCGAGCTCGTTCCAACGAGGGGTCATAACCTATGTTTTTGAGACAAAAAATGAAAAAAAATAGTTATTCAAGAATTTTTTTTGCAAGTGTCGTCTGCTTTTCACGTTAGGTAAAGGGTTAAAAGACAAAACATAGCAGTATATTTTTGGCATATAAGACACAGTTCAGGAAAGGTTTCTCTATAGTCTTGACAATTCCATTGAATGATATTTTAGTGTTGTGATCACTGTATTTTTATCTATTGAATGTTTACGTGGCACTTACCTTGAGAGAAATTCAGGCGTAGTGTAGTCGAGAACGTGCCATCTATGCATTCCGTTGCTGGCATGTCCTCCATTCCCTCAGACATGTTGTGCGATTCACTATTTGGAAGGCATCTTTGAAGTCTGCACGATTCTAGTTTCTGTTTTTCTGGGTTTGTCTTTGTTCTTTTGACCTTTTCTGTTGTTTCCGTCTCTAACTCTGAGTCATATATTATTGTTGGGGTCGTTGTTTTTGATCTGGATTCGGTTTGTTCGGCTGATTTCTCTGTTCTGATTTTGGGTTTAGTCTGAGTTAGATATATCGTTGTTTGTTCTTTTTGTTCGGTTTCTGTTGTTGTTGTTATTTATTCTCTTGTTGCTCGAACAACTGGCATTGTTTGTGTAGAGGTTGGGTCAGTTTGTTCTATTATAAAGGGATGCAGTAAGGACGTAGCGTTCATTTGAGCCATGCGCATTGGGTCTAACATTACACTGACTATGTTGGTAATTTGTGTTCTATTTTTTTAACACGTGATGGCATGGATGTTGTGATTGTTCTGTCCCCTTTTAAAGTCATTTTCTCTGCACCTTGTACCTTCTGTAGGGTTTTTGTCCAGCCCGGGCAATCATTGGATGATAACTAAATTTTTTTCTGACATCTTGCACACTCACTAGGATTGGTACATGACCCCTGATGTCATTAGCCGCATCTGTAGGATATGGTTTGACCCCCCCCCCCCTCCCCCTGTTGGTGTTTTCCACATGGCCATGTTTCAAACACTTCAAGCATCGAAGTTTATTTGAAATATATTAATCCGCGTTGATGGTACTTTAACCAACTTTGAGTGAGTTGAGTGGTAGAGACAATTCGAATGCTAATATGTATTTGTTTTTTATGACTGAGCCATCTTTTTTTTAATTTTAATATTTCTGCAGTTCTAGAAGTCCTGTCATGGACTGTGCGCTTATCTAGGATTAATATTGAGCGTACGAAATGCGCGAAATTGCCTTATCGAATAGCATCCAAAGCATGTCAGGTTCTCCTGGTTACTCATAGCAAACACAGGCAATGTTTCTGCCAATGGACCTGCGGGTTACCTGGAGGTCCATTGGCTGAAACAGTGCTTGTGCACATGCCATATGTACAGAATTTGATCGCCTTTCCATGGTCATAACGCGTAGATTAACGCACAGATCGACGTGCTATTTGTGCGCATTTCATGGCAGGCGTTCTAGTTTTAACAGTATTGTCTGTTAAACTTTGTGCTACGAGTTCATTCTGTATTTCGAGTACATCAATGCCAGCTAGTTATTTTGTTCTACTTACGCCTCTGCTGTGATTTAGTCTTTTATGTGGGAAATCATTCACCTCCATATCAGCAACTTTTTCCGTATTTACTAAATTTATTGTTTGGACTTCTTTAGTGCATTCGGTTAATAACGCTCCGATTTTCTGCTTTTTAACATTTTTTTATACTTCCATTATAGATTTTTCCAGATCAATGGGATATATATTAGACGCCCTTTACCCCCGACAGCTGCATAAATATTCACAAAGTTTGGCTAGTACATGAATCTGTTGTAATATTTTGATCCGAATCAGAATCAGGATCGATGAAAATTAAACTGAGACCTCGTTTCTGTTTTTTGGTTTGGTATACCATAGTGTGTTGTGTATTTTCGTGTTCTGCTTATGACTCCCACCTTACTTTGAAACCAACCCGGGGGTTAATTTCGCGGAAATCCAGCAGACGGCACCGGTAGGACGTAAAGCAGTATACTCGACCAGCTGAAGTAAATGCATACCGCTGGCCAATTGCTCCGTGCATCAGCGCCTCCATAGAGCAGTCGATAAACTGGCCACATCTAACAAGGAAGATCATTGTGCAAACATAGCTGGTATCCAAGACAATGCGCCGAATCTAATTGGCTAACGGTGGGGATTAGTATAGAGTACGATGATAGAAGTGTGATGGAGATAAAAATAGACTGGTCTTTTTAGCGTCTAATCGATGCCCCGATGTGACGTTCATTTTGGGGGCTTCCGTTTGACTGATCGAACCGAGTATGATTTAATCAACTGTCTACCATGAAGTAAAGGCGTAGGTGATATTTTGGACAATATTCTCAAGTAGGAATGACCAAGCAAGGCTAATGTAGTCGTCAACCACCCAGAATATGATCACCCATGTCACGCACCTGATGGGAAAAGGGCGCCTTTTTAAAGCTCTGTTGTACCATTTTGGTCCGGGGCTGCTTCCATATACCACAGCTAACCTGGTCCGCTGAGTAGGCCGTTCCTCCATCTGTCACATGAGGACCTGCCCAGTTGGGTACGGTCAAAGGAGGTTATAAAGAGCCCTTAACCTCCTTGGCCTAGGAACACTATAATAAAAGTGTATGTTCTCTATGGGGTGGGGCGGTGGGGGTCATTGATATGTTTTTTTGCCATTTATGTTTTCTTGCACAGTGGCATTCAAATTGTGATAACTTTTATTTGTTATTTTCATAAAACAAAAATGAATCTCTGCATAAAGCTATCTATAAATCTATAAATAAAAAATACATAAAATAGATAAAGAAATAATTAAAAAAAACAATAGTGAAAATCACAATAAATAAATAAATAAATAAATAAATAAATAAATCCCGACCGACCGACCTATTTTTCCATTGCATATACCCTGAACCAAAACATTTATTTTGATTCGCTTGAGTAAAAATCATCTTGCAAAGCTCTCCGTTCTGTTTTTCTGCAACGAATTCCAAAATGACCACGCAAGGTGCTAGTCCAGATATTTCCGATCAAACCGCTGGACAGCAATTGACGTATAACGGCCCTTCGACCGCCTCACTTCAAATATTAACTTATAAAAATGCTTAGACTGTTTTGGAAGGATTTACTCAACGCGGATGTCTTACTTTATTTGAGAGGCAGAAAATATTATTTAAACAAATGTCTGGGTTTTTTTTATTGTTTTTAAGAAAACGACACAAAGTTTACTTCACATTTTGGTTTGAACATTAAAAGAATGCACGTGTCCACTACACAAAAGGTTTAATATAGTGTACCTCCAAAAGGACGGTAAAGATGTAACCAAACTGCCTTGCCACTCAACAATTTCATCTCACCTGTAGTGATGATAAAATTGCATTTAATATTCGTATTTTGCGTAGAATGCCACGCTTGGACATCTATTTGTACTTCGTCTTTGATAAATATTGTATGTTTGTTTGTCAGCTAGTTTACAAAAGTCACGCGCTAACCGGAAGATGGGATATATGCCATTACAAATTTCATCATGAATCAAAGACACATTAGCAAAAACGAAGATGAGAAGTATGCTCAATTATACACTATATACAATAATTATAAAGAAAAAGTCAAAAGGCCAACATATGCGAACCCCGAGCCGATCCCCAGCGGGTGGACCGCCTTTATGTCAGCGTAAAGGGAAAACCTACGTGACGGACCCCGTATCTTAACAACATATACATTCGACCACATTGCAAGAAATTCTAAACAAACAGAGTATGCGTTTCTCTCAGCAAGAAGCGATGCAGTACACAAGAAAGCTTCAATGTACTGATGATCTTTTTTATTATATACCTGCCCTCAGGTAATAAGTAAATAGTATGCCCGGTGTGAGACGTGAAAGAGAGGAAATCCATTTCGGACAAAACGAGCTAGAGACTTTTGCTGTTGTAGTTGTTGCTGCCTGTTCTTTATCGCCATGCTGGACCTGGTGGACTCTCCCTACTTCATCATCTCGGTGTATCGGTCGCAAATCTAATATATGTTCGACAACAACATTCGCTGAAAAATGATTTTAATAACAATGAAGATCTAAAAATCTTAATTTATGTTTGCTGATTTGTTTAGCGTATTATAACGAAGACACAATTCTCCCCATGACTAATGTCAGATTGTGAAATAGCGCGCTGCGTTCGTGTTGACAGTATCAGCAACATCGATAACCGAAAGCGTGTCCGTATCAATCGAAAGTATAGAATAAAAATCATTACAAACCGTGTACACATGTGTGATCCTCGTGGTGGTAACTATATCCAGGTTTGCAGCTGCACACATTATTTATACATGCTGTATTCGCATCAGAGCATTCAATTGATGAATTGCACTCTCCTGACAAATGTCCTGTAAAGTACATAAAATATTCGGATCACATGATTCATTCTTTCAAAAAAGTTAGTTATTTACGAAAGTGGAATTATGCCAAAACACGCAAATTATCCACTTAGTTTCCAATGATAAGTACAATGTCTAAAATGAAATACCTAATCTCCCTCACTTAATGTGCGTGTCTCTGGCATCTGAATGCCATGCATACATAGTTCTCTGACTCAAATAGTTATAATAAAATTCAGAGTAAGGGACAATAGCTATCCTGTATTTTCCTCTGTTTTCTTTTCATTGAAGGTACAGACCCTAGTGATAATTATTAAAATGTTGTTTTAGTGAGAGTTTTGTTAACCCTTTACCCAACGTAACGACCAAACCTGGCCAGCGCTATTCTCAAAAATCGCCTATTAATTTTCATTATTTTTTTCATTTTTTGACTCAAAAACACAGGTTATGACCCCTCACTGGAACGAGCTCGTCGAGCTCGTTCCAGTGAAGAGTCATAACCTATATTTTTTAGACAAAAAATGAAAAAAAATAGTTATTCAAGAATTTTTTTTCAAGTGTCGTCTGCTTTTCATGTTAGGTAAAGGGATAATAGTGAATACCCGAAACAAATAGGAGACACTGTATGAGACTTTTTTAACTTTTATGATCGATCGACGTGTAGATGTTACTTGGATCGAGTAGATGAGATTAAATTTATTGAGCAGTATGTACATTTTAAAGAGAGCAGGATAGTGTAATGTGAGGAAAAAACATACTGCTGGGAGAGGACAGAGCCAGACTGGCTGTCTACCTGTAATCTCCCAAGGAATATAAATGTTATTTATACCATTATTACCTATTCTACTACATATAAAAATCCTATGAAATAAATGTTAGCTTTACACATCAACCGAGTGAACACGCCAGCAATGGGATTTCAGTAGTTAAAATTTACACCTACAGTGGAATTGCATTCAAGTGAACCTTTGGTGACCTCGTCTTGAATGCAAATGTGTCTAAATTTATCACTCGTCGACTCGTGAAAAGTGAAATTAAACCGGCAATTATTTATTACGTGTTAAATAAGTTTACCTCTTAAGATACCAAAAATTAACAAACATACATTGTCTCATGTTAATAAGATACCAAAAATTAACAAACATACTTTGTCTCATGTTAATAAAGCATCCATAACTCGAAATAATATGTTATTATGCCCCGTAATTTGCGTGTTTCGTTTTCTATTTCGTTTCGGCGATAAAGTTACCAGCGGAAGTACGGGTGTTCGTGTAAACAAAAACAGAATAGCATGTGTGAATATTGGTTTATTCAACATTTAAACTCTTATTACTCTGACGATCATGGTATAAATAAAAAATATTCCCAAAGTAGCTTGGTGTACCAAATGTTCACCACGATATCGTAGCGTCCAACAGATGTTGCATCAAAGTGTTGCGCGAACGTTTATCGTGCCTCAAAATATGACGCATCAGATAGTTGTGCTACAGTTTAATCGGTGCCTTAAATAAATTGGGGTACGAACGTCACGAGATGCAGGAAGAATTGGAGCAGTCGATTATTAAAGCCGCCCCATGGAGTGAAAGAAACGACGAAACAACAGTAGCGAAACAAAAACACAATGAACAGGCACTGAACAGGCCACCAGCAGCGGACACGCCAACCGACTTGAGGGCGTTGTTAAGGTTATTATTTTATTGTTTGGGAGGGCAGGGGGTGGGGGGGGGGGTAGCAAACCCCTCAATGATTTTTTTTCCGATCGGGGCATTTTCGCTTGGATTAAAGTTTTAAATGCAGATTCTCCCTTGCAAGTAATCATGTATAGTCATTCATATAAATGGTGGTAAATAGTACCCGATTCTGGCCCAGCGTGTCCAATCTGGAGTGTACCCGCGGTGCGTGTTCATTAAAGTAATGTTGGAAATCGAATTCCTCCCGAAAGAGTTTCATTCAGGACAAAATACCTTGCGGAATTACTGTGAAGATTTTAGGATTGTATACCACGGCCCGACTGTATCACCCCGGGACAGGAAAGATCACCGTTTGGTGCAGGGAGGTGGGGGGGGGGGGTTGGTTGTAAACCTCATTTGTCCCGACTGTGATGGCTCAAGTCCCGGCTGAGTAATATTCTATCAACATCAAAGCAGCTTGATGGTGTAGTTGAAATTTTAGTCGGTCGCAATTATAGCTAAAAAACAAAAACTCAGAGAATAAATAAAATATACATGCAGTAGTCGTGACGCAACTTCTTATTCAAATAACCCTTTACCCAACGTAACGGCCAAAACCGGCCAGCGCTATTCTCAAAAATCGCCAATTAATTTTCATTATTTTTTTATTTTTTGTCTCAAAAACATAGGTTATGACACCTCATTGGAACGAGCTCGACGTTATGGCCCCTCGTTGAAACGTGCTCGTCGAGCTCGTTCCAATGAGGGGTTATAGCCTATGTTTTTGAGACAACAGATAAAAAAAATAGTTATTCAAGAATTTTTTTTGCAAGTGTCGTCTGCTTTTCATGTTAGGTAAAGGGTTAACATAAACCATGTCGGTACTCCAAATTGGTCATTGGTTACCTCCTCCACCAGTAGCGCGAGACGGGTATAGTACCGCCGCCGTGGACTGGTCACTTTCTACGGCTGGGAATATTTACACGCACGCAAAAACATTAGATTCTAACCACTGATGATAGGAATAATCATCAAATATTTTTTTCATGAAGCACCGGATCCAACCCGTTGCTTCATTAATTACAATTTTACTGATGATGACCGACTGTTTGCGCAACTCAAAACCAGTCAAAGTATCAATCTAGTCTTTGTAAGAAAGTATTTCATTGCTAACAAGAGATGTTCGATTTTGTATAGCCTCTAATCATGACAGAAATGATCTAACTGAAAAATGAAAATTATTGGGAGATAAGAACTTCACTGAAGGAAAGAAGAAATAGGGCAAGTCCAATACTTATGCGTTCCCATAGCGCGACCCATTTTGTGTTCCGCGACGGGGCGTGTTATTTAAATAGGAAGCTGTGTGGTGACTATTACATGTATATTTCATTTACCCACAAGACGAAATTCCAAGAAGACTTTAACCTTTCCATATGAATCCCCACATGTAACCCTGCCTCCCATCCCATTTTCTGACAGAGGCTACAAGAGATACTGCTTTCATATTTTCCTAACTCCAAAGGAATATTTCGGTTTATTAAACGTCGCATTCGTATTCGAATTGGTATAATATATCCAACATTATGACATAAAACCTCACCGAATGCCGGAAACGTTTAAGAATAAATTTCATTGTATAAGGCTGAAATTAAGTAAAATTTTTATTCGCATCGTCTCGGCGCCTTCTCCTTTAAGTCTTCCTGAAGAGAAAAACAAATTGGCGTTGGCTGTGCTCCGTTGAATGGTATCTAGAGATTTGCTCACAATCACAGGTAGACCGCTAGCGTTTGTTAGTTTCAATATTGGGGTTTCAGGTACGGACGTAAATACTTGGGAGAAGGTGGAAAAATAATACTTTATTATATGCCAGCCTGTGAATTATATTATCGCAAATTATCTAAAAGATATTTCCATCGACGTGATGGATATCGAGGAATACCCCTCAGTAGTTTCCTAAATGACGTCACGCTACGCCGCATCATGTCGCCTTGAGGGAACGATCTGCTGATCTTTGTTATTGTTTTGAAACGTACGCATTTGGGGCCGAATTGGGCAGAATATTGTGCAATAAAATGTCTCGTAGGATATAATAAAAAAGAAAATCTACTCTATTTTAGTCAGTATCTGGAATTATCTCATGAGTGTGGACCTGAAAGTTTTATTTTTCACGAGCGTTTACGCGAGTGAAAAATAATATTTTCAGATCCACACGATGATTTTTTTTCAGTAGCTTCCTAAATGACGTTACGCTTCTGCGCAGGACCTCGCCCTGAAGGAACGATAGCAGTGTTTTGTTATTGTCTTGAAACTGTTTGCAATCGATTTGTGTTGAATACTGCGTAGTAAAATGTCACGTAGTATATAATAAAAAGAAAATCGACGCTGTTTTAGTGAATATCGGGAATTATCTCATGGGTGTGGACCTGAAAGTTTTATTTTTCGCGCGCGCTTGCGCGAGTAGAAATAATTCTTTCAGGTCCGCACTCATGAGATAATTCTCGATATTCACGAAACCAGCGCAGATTTTCTCTATTTATCACCACCGTCAGATCCAATTGTTTAGGCCCTTTTATTTACCGTACACGTAGACGTCACTTTTGCATATTTTAGCTGGAATTGCAGCGTTCACAGATTTTGTTTTAAGGTAAATAGCGTTTGGCTTTCTCAAATGCCATGAAGGAATATGTGGCGTTCTGTTCTCTTTTATCGAACATTGAGGTTAGCTGTAATTTCCAACGGACGAATATGTTTCCTTGTTTTTTTTCTGAAAAAAACAATATTTTTGGGATTATTAACACAATCATAAGCCGAGTTTGATGGGTTTGCATTCAGTCTGGAAACATATTGTGGAGTAAGTTTAATTCGGCACTTCTCAATAGACGGCCTCCCTACTCTAACAATCATTGAATCTACTGGCGAATTCTAAACACCACCTGACTATTACTAACGCCGCTGTTATGGATATATCAAGAAGATCTAAGTATGGTTTTGTCGCGGAGCCCACAATCACATAAACATGACCTTATTTTGATCTCACAAGCGATTTATCCCATTGGAGTATGGTGACAAGGTATATTAAAATCACATTTTACCTATTGTTTCGGATGACTTTTCCAGCACCAGAAGATGGCGGCGGCATGTTTTGTTTTTTTGTTTTTTTTTTCTTACAAAGACATTTTTAATAAACTTTAAACAAATGATCCACAGAAGTTCTTCGATTTCAGAAACCACGCTGACATTTTTAAGTGGATTGTCCCATTCCAGAACCAGACAAGTCGGTCATTGATCAGCATATCTGTGGTTTTGTAGACAGGTTGTTTAGATAATAGTTCGGTAATTACGTGGACTGCAGAGGCCTTTATAAAGTTTTAGAATGGATCATTTACGCCAGCAAGAAGGGAACTGGTCGGTCACTCATATTTCGTTGACCTCCTGGTAAATGGTTAAAGTTCCAGTGATTGTTGCGACATATGTTTCAAAATGTAACAGTCTATATCATCAAGACCAGTGGAGGTATATTTTACTTTATGTAAAGAATAAATTGGATCTTCAATTATAAAGAGTTCCCTGTAATCCTTTTAATTATCAGACGTGAATTTGATCTTGTGATTTTTTGATTTTTTTTATTTTGTTAAATTTTGAGTAAAGTTTTAGATGACTAGTGAAAATATTGAGGCCAATGTATTTAGTATTTCTCGTTTGGGTGTAATTATGGTTTTGTTATCGACGGGGTGTTGAACGTTTGATTATTGTTTTGTCACCCTTATTTTTTAAATCTTTCTGCAAGTGTTTTTGATGTATGTTTGTTCCGAAACATAATCTTTCCAATAACTTTTTTTTTCAGAAGTCGTTTTGTTTAACCTATGTTGTCCAAGCTATACGTAGTTGGTGACTTATTAACTTCTCGTTATGTTCCCTTTCCAGGCTAAATAGCCTGTTTACAATCGTTATTGAGCCGTGGTTTTGGGGAAGTGTTTTGGATTTATAGAGGGTTTTGGATGACGATTGTTGCAATGTAAAGCAGCTTTTTAGTGAAAACTTCTATGTGATCACGATTTAGGTCGCATTTCTCCTATGTGAGCCAATCAAAACAAAATGATAAGAAAGTGTCCCACTTTGCCATTCTGAAATTTCACTGGGACACCCTCCCATCTTCCACCATGGCCATACTTGTCAACACAATTGGAAAGTGGTCAGTCCCGCACAAAACGAACCACAATACAAACTATTTCCTTCACTTCAATTCACGTTAAAATGTTAAAATGTTAAAAAATCATGACAAAACTTTTATCTTTAAGGTTGGATGAGTGGGTGGATGAAATATCTGAAGTAGAAGAAGGAAGCAGAATGTCTGTTACAAATCTGTTTAGATTGCCATGGAATTTATCATGGCATTGCTAACTGCAGTATCTAATTTCTAAGGTGATGCATATCACTAAACTATCAACCACAACGCGTGCGTTGAGTGGACCAAGGCATCATATGCAATGCTTTAGCATTGCAGATGACGCATTATTCCACTTAAGGGACAATATTAGAGGTTTATGCCTCCAAGGTGGTCTTGGAACATGTAAATTGTTTTGCTGGGTGGGTGGGGGTGGGGGCTCTAATGATTTGCACCCAGAAAAAAAACATCACTTGTTGAGTGTAAGTAGTATAGCACGTATGAATCGTCTCTTATTTCCCGGATTTTTGCCGGTGCAGCTAGTGTTAAATTTCCATAGGAACCGGATTTTTTGCCGGTGCAACTTTTGCAGGTGCAAAATGTCGGTAACGTTCATCTTGTTCCGGTAAGTGGTGTACGTATTACATATATAGTATGCTAAGGTATGTACAGTGATATATGCACACATGGGGCTATAGGTATAGAGTATGGGTATGTGGTGGAAAATTGATGGGGAAATTGGGTTTTCTTGAAAGTTTTTCCCGCGAAACGGTTAACGTTTCTATTGACATCGTGACGTAATGATGCGCACGCGACGTCATGGAGTCGTTGACCGCTGTTGTTGTCCACTGTACATTCCGACAAAACGCTATTCGTGTCCGGGGTGGCGAACTTTTCGGAAGGAGGGTTGGGGTGATCTGGTAGTGGTGGTATATATCCATGTTGGTATACTATTAGCCTTGGGTCTTCATATTATCCTATGTCTGCCATAGCTAGATCAAGCAGTATTGTGAGGATGGGGGTAATGCATGGTCGCCCAGTGTGGTATTGCGAGATAGTCCTTGGTGGTTTAGATTGGCAGTATAGGATGAATGGTCTGTTGGCCTTTTACCCCCTTAGTACTATTTACCTACCGAATCCTTTATATTATCTTATGGCTGGCAATGGTAATTCGTAATGCTAGGTCAGGGAGTATTATAATCGTTTGTTTATAAGTAGGGCTTAGGATGTGTTGTATATACCGCTGTAGGTCCCCTGTTAGTCCTCGATATTATTAATCGACTGATTGCTTTGTATTATTCTATGACTGGTATAGGTAGTACGTTAAGGCAGGTCAAGTGGTATTGTGGAGTGGGTGTGTGGGTAATGCCCGGCAGTATAGAACGGCAGTATAGTATGGACGATAAATACCTCTGTGCCCCCCCCCCCCCCCCGAAAGCCATTGGTACTACTAATCGACCTAATGGTTTATGTGACTGGTCTAGGTAGTATGTAAGACCAGACGTTATTGTGTATGTGTGTGTGTGGGGGGGGGGGGTGTGGGGGGTGTAATGCATGGTAGTCTAGTGTGGTAGTATACGATGTAAGCTTTGTACCCCTACAGGTTCCATGTGAGACCTTAGTACTATTAATCCACCTAATGATTCATGTCATCCTATGACTGGTATAGGTAGTATGCAATGCTAGGTATAGGGGTATTGAGGGTAGGGGTAATGCCAGGTAGTTTAGAACGTTAGTATAGTATGGGCGGTATATACTCATATACGCCCCCTGTTAGTGTTTGGTACTATTAACCAACCGATTGCTTTGTTTTATTTTATAGCTGGTATATGTCGTACGTTATGGCAGGTCTAGTGATATTGTGGGGGTGGGAATAATGTTGGGTAGTTTAGAACGATAGTATAGCATAGGCTGTACATACCCATGTAGGTCTCTTGTTAGCCCTTGGTACTACTGATCCACCAGGTGCTTCATATTATCAAGCGGTATTCTGGGGTGGCGTTCATGCCTAGTAATACAGAACGGCAGCAGAGTATGGTTGGTATATTCCCCTGTGGACACCAATAAATGATAATAGTGATCCATGTATCAATGTATCTGTGAGAAAATGTATGTGTATTTGTGTATATGTATGTATGCAATCATTGTACAGCCATTGAGCACCGGGTGTGGATTCTAGGCTTTAAAATTATTATTAAATTATTATCTTAACCGTTGATAGTATTAACCTACCAAATGCTTTGTATCATCCTGTTACTGGTAAGGTGGTACGTAATACCAGTAGTTTCTACCCTATTCCGAGTACTCTTGTTGTTTCATTTATCTAGATCACCCAATCAGTTCACTTTACTGGCGCTAACTAACCAAACATATTGCTTCATCCCCGTAATCTCTATGCAGCGTTATCTCCCCTTATTACAACGAAGTCCTATCCGATTCTCATCACCTTTATATCAAATGGCCACGTCCCATAGAATCCCTTTTTGTGAAACGTCTCTGGTTATGGAATCCCTTTTTGTCGTATGAGGCCATGAGGGCCATGAGAAATCCTCCAATGAGGCCTCATTTACTATCCCTCATGCCTTCAAAAGAAATTAGGCCATGAGGGCCATGAAAGAATCCCGCAATAAGGCCTCATTTACTATCCCTCTTAGCCTCATTTCGGTATTTGAGGATACCTATGGCCTGGTATTGTATTATTTGAGGATACCTATCGAGGATACTTTCTGGAGAATCCCCTTTTTGTCGTATGAGGCCTTGAGGGCCATGGCAAATCTCTCAATGAGGCCTCATTTACTATCCCTCTTAGCCTCATTTCCTTTGAGGGGTAGTATATGAGGCCTCATTGAGGGATTTTTTCATGGCCCTCGTGGCATCATTTCTTTTGAAGGCATGAGGGATAGTAAATGAGGCATTATTGAGGAATTTGTCATGGCGTACCACCTATACCAGTCATAGAATAATACAAAGCAATCGGTTGGTTAATAATCCCGAGGACTAACAGGGGACCAACAGCGGTATATACAATGCATCCTAAGCCTTACTTCTAAACAAACGATTATAATACTGCTTGTCCTAGCATTACGAACTACCAATGCCAGCCATAAGATAATACAAAGGATTCGATAGGTAAATAGTACTAAGGGGGTAATAGGCCAACAGACCATTCATCCTATACTGCCAATCTAAACCACCAAGGAATATCTCGCAATACCACACTGGGCGACCATGTATTACCCCCATCCCCACAATACTGCTTGATCTAGCCATAGCAGACATAGGATAATATGAAGGCCAATAGTATACCAAAATGGATATATACCACCACAACCAGATCACCCCAACCCCCCTTCCGAGAAGTCCGACACCCCTGACCCGAATAACGTTATGTCAGAATGTACAGTGGACAACAACAGCGGTCAACGACTATGTGACGTCGCGTGACGTCACGTGACGTCGCGTGCGCATCATAACGTCACGACGTCAATAGCAACGTTAACCGTTTCTCGTGGAAAACTTTCAAGAAAACCCAATTTCCCCATTAATTTTCCACCACATACCCATACTCTATAATTATAGCCCCATGTGTATATATATCACTATACATACCATAGATTACTATATATGTAGTACGTACACCACTTGCCGGAACAAGATTTTGCAAAGGCAAAAGTTGCACCGGCAAAAATCCGGTTCCTATGGAAATTTATCACTAGCTGCACCGGCAAAAATCCGGGTAATACGGGACGATTCATACGTGCTATACTACTAGTGTGGTTTAGCAATCGCATAAAGATACGAATGGCTTTATCAGTATCGTTAGCTACATTATCTTGCAGAACAACCGTATCGCCTATCAAATATACTGACGGAAAATAGAAAGGCATGTTCGGTTTTTGGTAAAATATTTTTTTATCCGTGGACCAAATGTATTAAAATTTGACTAAAGAGTCTTTGGCTAAAATGCAGTCAAACATGACCACGTGTGACGCTGCATGTTTTCAACAGCTTTCTCGACAAGGCGTGCATCTGGGGCTGTCCCACGTGCTGTAGGCTTGAAAACCATACCAAATCGAAGTTTTAAACAGTACACACAGATTGCACAACATTTCCTTTCAATTCGATTGAAAAGCAAAATGCCGCGAATGTCCGAGATTGATTGGGGTAGGATTATTGCTCTAATCATGCAAGGCCAGTTGCAACGTCTCGTCGTCAAGCAATTTGGGGTCTCTGAGTCAACGATAGATCGTTTAATTGGGCGTCTCAGAGCCACAGAAAGATTAACTGCCCGTCCCAGGATCGGACGTCGGCGCGTTAAATCGCCACGTCAAGATAGAGGCATAAGTCTCTCACACCTCCATAACCGATTTTAGACGGCGACGGAGACGGCGAGTCAAGATAGTGGCACTAATGGTCGCCGAGTGTGTCCAAGAACAGTTAGGAATCGGTTGCGGAAGTTCAGTTTAAGGCCAAGACGTCCCTAGGTTGGTCCGCAACATACACCCAGGCGACGTCAACGTCGATTGCAATGGCTGGGGCACATGCATCCAATCGGTTTCACTTGGCCCAGTGGAGACATGTGTTATTCACTGGGGGGGGGGGGGGGGGGGGGGTCACGGTTCATGAGCGATATTCTGACGCGTGCGTTAAGGAAAACGAGAGATTCGTAGGATGGTCTGTTATGGTATTGGGGGGAGGGATTTCTCATGGAGAGAAAATACCCCTCGTGGTCATCTAGGGCAATCTACAGCCGTAAGATATCGGGATCAAGTCCTCATACCTCGCGCCCTTCCACTTATCCATGCACGTAACCTTACGTTGCAGCAGGATAATGCGAGACCACACGTTGCTAGGGTTTATCGTGACTTCCTCAAGCTAAACAATGTCCCAGTTCTCAATTGGCCACCCCTACAGATTTGTCCCCGATCGAGCATTTGTGGGATGAGCTGGAGGACACGAGGGCGAGTATGCGCGTCAACGTCACAAACAACGTCGCTCAGCTCACGCAGGCTCTTCTTCAGGAGTGCAATAACATCCCACGAAGGTCCATAAACAACTTGATGGGATCAATGGTAAGGAGAGTTAGAACAGCTACTGAATCCCGCAGTGGGCACACCCACTATTGATTTTGATCAGGAAATGGCGTAGGGTACCCACGTTTGAACGTTATCCATGCAAACACCGTCTGTGTTTAGACAACAAAACTTATCAAAATTTAATCAGTTATGGAGAAATAACATCAAAATCCAAACAATGAAATAATCATTCATAGCACATTTGAAATATTTACCACAGAAAAAAACTTGCGTTTCTTTCTTTCCACTAGTATAGTTTTTCAATCATTTGATGGAAATATAGACGATTTTCTTTTTGTTTCAAATCGACAAGAACCCTGCATGTGAAGTGCACATACCCAACGAGAACAAAGTGGTCATGGGCATAAATTCATGGGGGTGGATAGGGTGTATTAAATACCTGTCTCTCCTAAATTCTTTGGCTAATGTGCCCGATAATTGGAATGTTCGAAAATCTCAGCAAAGGTACAAACTGGCACACGTACCAGCTAATTGTGTTATGTGATGAGGGACATACTAGCCCTGGACATTTGCCACACCAGTCAACAATAACCTGGTAATTGCCATGTCGTGTCACACTCCAGTGATTATAGACTCCATTCGTGAGTAGCTCTCCTAGAAGCATAAATACCTAAAGTGGGGTCATAGGAGACAGACTGTTGATGTGGGAACTTCTCGGGAAACTTGTCAAGACGAGTCTTTTCTGTTTTGTTTTTAACCCTTTGAATCCTGGTGGTATCGCCCATGTCAGTTCAATGACAGCAACTGGAAGAGTACATATTCATTGTTTGGGGTTTACCAATTACTATTTTCAATGTGCAGCCTTAGGGCGGCACTTTGGAAATATTGATTAGTCCACGCCACACATTCACTTAGCAGCCCACCCATCCTACTTAATGAAGTTATGACGTATCATGTTCCTGTGCTGGAAAAGTTCTCTTGGTTTCAAGGGATTAAACAGAGAAGCATGGGCAGTGTTCTTTTATTTTGCATGGTAAAGAATACAAGTTAGGTTGCTTGTTCTCATTCCTTTCTTGTTAAGAGATGAGCAAATGCACTAATATTAATCTGAAACTTCATTTCTGCAAAACTTTATCTATCCACGATAGGCTAAAAAAGTACAGGAGAAATAACAATTGTTGTGGGTTGTGTAACTTTATATGGGACATCAATAGCATATCAGTATTCAAAGTCATACAAAAATTTCCTTTTCTATTTTTAGGTACATTCTGACACGCCGTTTGAGTGAAACACAGTACAGTCGCTGTGGACTGGTCGTAATCCACGCGTGGACAGTGATGTCCGCGTATGCGCTCACAATGTAATGAAATCATCATCAGCAAAATTTTCATTACTGGAGCACCAGTGCTTCATTAATTAAATTTTGGATGATTATTCCTATAATTAGTATATGTAACCTATATTATTGCGTCCTAGGAAATATTGTCCACCAGTGGAAGGTGTCCAGTCCACGGCGGCCGTACTGTACGAGACGTCTCTATAATTATAAACCAACGTTGAACACACATACTAAAGAAAACAGAACAAGAAAACATAATGAAAGCTGTGGCTGTTGATATCAATGGATTGTCATACAGAAAAGCAGAAGATAAGCATATCATACCAAGGGCAGTGAACAACAGGCGCAAAAAAGATAGAGATGTAAGAACTCCAGGGAGACTGGTGGATGTTGGGTCTGAAGTGGATCAAATGGTCGTCAAACGCGTGGTGATATGTGGAAGATGTGGAATTAAAGATAGTAAACCTAAAGGAACTGAACTTGGGTGTTATGAACTGAAACCTACAATTGTTGAAACTATCGAGCTCTATTATGACATTGTTGCTGACATAACATTTGCCTAGGTACATTCTAATGGAAAACTGAGGGAAGAGGATGTATATTCAGTTGAATGAACTCATCCATGACCTGGAGAAATATACCTTTCGATTTTGTTGTGAATAATTCCTTTCATGCCAAGAGGCGGATCTGCCAACCATGCTCAGGTTATTACGAGCCCTTAGTTACTTCCTGTTCTGTTATCTGTTATTACATATCAGTAAAATTATTTTAAAACTATGTTGTGTGTCCCTTATATATCCTATTGTGGAAATAAAACAGAAACCACCATGTACCAGTGACTGCCCCATATAAACTCATAATTGGGGTATTGAGAGACAGTCGTTTCAAAAATTACAAAAAAAGAAAAGTCGTTAATATACTGAAACAATGGACCAATGGAAAAACTGACAACGTAGTTACAAAACCACACAGGATTCCATCCATGCAGTAGCTTCATCTATTGAGAAATGACAGTAAATGTTCCCAGATCGCCCCCTTTTACCTCGTCTAAGGGTAGGTGTGTAGAGAAGCGTCGGGTAAATCCATATCATGGCCCGCCAGCCATGGGTCACACTCCTCCCCCAATATCAGATGATAGTTACTGTCACTGTCTGGCAGTGGTTCAATATATCGGCGTATTACAAACAAGAAATATGCACAAACAACATTTAATGATTATTTTCCAAGTAACAACATATTATGTTCCACACGACTTGTGATGAACTATACGAGAGCGACACTCATAGTGTGAGGGAGATGCTAAGAAAAAGCAACTGCAACAACGCTGTAAGTTATACAGCTTATCGGCGCTATTGGGGTAACCGATAGTTCACTGAATGAAAGTCGTAAACTTAAAACATGTTTGAACGATTTCTATCTTAATTAAAGTTTAGCGAAGAGAAATAATTGCCTGGGCCTATCGCGTTTATTTAAGGTCAGCGCAGGACACAATACGTACAATGCTTTATGGCAATTCCTGAAGCCTATTAACTGGCCTGTTCTGTAAAACTAACAAAGACAGGAGACAAATGAGGTAATATCGATCAAACCATGTCAAGATTATAGTATATTTCGTAAACAACGTAAATCGGAAATCGATCTATGGAAAAAGAACAGTTTGTAAAAATCCAATTTTTCTGTTTTCTCTAGGTACATCAGTTTCATTTCCGTTATCGGCCGCATAAATGTGCAGTGACGTTTGTTCACAGCGATCCATTCCTCCAGAACAGACGAAAGAAATGTCAGGCTGCGGGTGTATTTTACGCCGCTCAGGTGCTTGGGTATTTTCCAGGTCATGGCGTTGAACATATGGTCTCAGCCTACTGATCTCTATACAAATGGATTGCTTGACGATAGGGAAAAACGTCGGAACTCAGTTTGCTGACGTTTGATGACGTAAAACCTGTTATGCTGTGACTTCGTCAAACATCATTGTGTTTACCAAGCACAAAAAACCTAGTATCACCGCATCAACTTTGCAATCTCGCTACTTGGATTTTAGTCTTCTATAACTAAAGATATTGTAAATATTCAGTTTGTGTTGCCGAGAAAATGTGCACACCATTAACATACTAACTTTTCCAAAGCATCAAGGTAAAAGAGAGCGATAGTGCAAGGCAAAAGAAAATTACAAACCTTCGGGTGCGTTGTTCATTTATAGAAACAACTGCTTCCCCTGTTCTAAAATGGCAGGAAGTTACGGGTGGCGAAGCCGCGACACCCGGAGAGATCAATCGAGCAGCGGCGAGCAACTGTCCTATTCCACAACGTACTAACCCCGCTCAAGCAGAGTCAGCATTCATTGTGGGCAAGTGTACCATCAACGTGCAGTACGCCACAGTACACAACGCCAACGTGCTCCCAAGTGGGCATTCGGGATTAAGTGTCGTGATCCAGGATCCAGGACACAAAGCAGTTACCCCCAGGAAGATGGAAATTGATCAGTCACCCATATTTCGTTTCTTTGACGTGTGGTACGTTTGTTTTTTACTTTTTAACAGTCCATCCAAATTTTTGTTTATGGATGTGTTGGTTAAGTTTCGAAACATACTTTTCACAAGAACTTTGTTTTTGTTGTTGCTTGAGTAATCTTGATTGTGCCCGAAATACACGTAGTTTGCCCACAGTATTTGTTTAGTTGGTAATTGATCAATTTATTGCGATCCGTTATGGCCCGTTTGCAATGATAATTGAACCATGGATGGAAAAAAACGTCAATGGTTTTGGAATGGCTGTGTTTGATATGACAAGCGAATCCACAATGGAATGTTTTACTTTGTCAGCACTTTCTTGAAATTTCTCCCGTGTGAATTTTGCAGCATAAAGAGAAGAGAATGTGACCCAATTTTCTCGTTTAAACGTTCAATGGGCACCCTTTTATCGCTGCCGGGAACGCGATCAAATTGCATAACGCCACTAGACGCCTGTGTATTACCTCCTCTACCTCCCCTTGTACTCTAACGGAATTTCATTCGTTCCGCGTCTCGATAGGTGATTCAGTGTACCTTTTTACTTGCATTTAGAGCTGGGAGGTCTTGATATTTCAAATTAGGTTCGGTTTCCGTTCAGCTTTTTCTGTGTGTTAAGTAAATGAACAAAGTGTAAACACCACTTCAGTCTTCTAAACGCAATCATTTGCACGACACCACTCGCCACAAAAAAGTTCTGTCCATAAATATCTTCAGTGGATTCAGCCGAACTTATCTTTGATCATTCTTTGGGGTTTAATGTGATCAGCTCATTAGCCAATTGAGACATAAAAGACGTAAATCACAGTAACAGCTGAATCAAGTTTATCTAATTGATGTTCTGTTCTCATTATCACTTTTCTTCCTTATTAACTCATCCAGTGGAGGTCATTGGTTCTAGAAAACCTCTGAGTATCGTCAGTGAGGAAAATGAAATAGTGCTTAATTCATATATATATTTACAATTGGCAAGTGTATTTTAAGGACACTTGTCTATGCAAACTAAAAACTAAAGTGTTAAAACTGACACTTTCAAGGTGTTAAACCCATTCTAACTCTTGGGGTTTGATTTTAACACTCAAAGTGCAATGCTTTAAGTTCTTAGACATTACAATCGTCAGACATCTGAAACTTCCCATGTATCTAGCATTGGTGGTTCTTCCAGAATCGTCCATAATTTGATTTGCGCTTGGTGGGTATATAATTAAATGGACACAACGCAGATGACGCGGATCAGGCTCGAGAGTTCGAGCCTGATCTGCGTCATCTGCGTTGTTTCATTTTAAATGTCGCGACATTACACTTGTCAAGTGGTATTACTGTAACACCTGTCAAGTTCTGGGATATCTACAATTGAACAAAGTGCTAGTTCAGCACTTTCTAAGTGTTAAATACAGCACTTCAAATGTAGTTTTTATCACTTTAGTTTTTAGCATGTAAAAATACATTATATTTTAAAAAAAGAGTTGATGTCATCCTCAAATTCGGAAGTTGTTTTGTTAAAATTATAATCATTAATATAATTGATGGAATTAATACAAATAATATTAATGGAAATTAAATTGCAGAAGATATAAATATTCCAATGGCTTCCTTCATAAGGTTGAATTTACCTTTCCCGTTTCTTTAAAAAAGGCTTTTGTTTGCAATGTCAAAATAGACCTCAAGTAGGAGCGCGGTGTCTCAGTGGTTACGGCATTGAACTTCAAACCGAAAGGTTCGATCCCCACCAGGGGTAACCGCGCTGTGTCCTTGGGTAAGGCACTTAATCCAGACGTGGGGGGCACAATGGCGCTGTGTACTCAGGCGTACTGCACGTGGATGGTAACCTTGTCTTCAACCAATGTTAACCCTGCTTGTGTGGAGACACTGAGACAGTACGCTGTTGAGTCTGACGAATCGTCGCCTGAGTGCTAGAATGGTCTATGTCCCCTATGGGACATAGAACATTCTAGCACTCACGCATCGAAATGTTGGCCGTTGCTCGGTGATTCTCTCCGGGTACTCCGGCTTCCTCACCTGTAAAACTGTCTGACATGAGGTGAGCCTGGCTGTCGAATCTGTCGTTATTATACCCCAATAAATAAATAAATATAAATAATGGAGCTCAAGTTCGCATTCAATCGTAATTACATTTTCTGTTCCAGAGTTACTGTTCTGTTCATTTACGCTTCCATAAAGATTCCGGACAAAGCGTGAACATTAGTGTTCAATGGACAGATTTTGGAGGGTTGGTGCTCTATTGTTTTTTATGCCGATGTGGGCATAACCCTCCTTGGTCTTTTGTATTTTATTATAATGTTAACGGGAAATATCTAACAATTATTTGGAGTCAGTTACTTGGTTGGTTTTGTTCTTGTCGAGATATCAGCCCGCGATACCTACTTTTCTGCCTTAGGCCTAACAACCTCTTTATTTATTAAACCAAAACTAATCTGTTACGTGCTATTGTTTCTCATTCTCTTTTCACAGAGTGCGAAATTTCCTCTTCTCCTAGTTCAGCTATTCGAACGTCTCTAATTCCCTGCAGGGGAAGCCACGTTCGGATAGCTGATCTCTCTCTCATCCCACCTCCACGAATCTCTGCTTACAACTCTGGATTTTAGTTTGGGTTGAATTGTCTGCACATCTCTCTCATTTCTTCTCTTCCTCCACGTAATCATTACTTAATGTCAATCATTAATTCCTCATCATACAAACTCTGCTTCAAGCTACCCCGCCATGCCTGGTAACATCAATAGTCCTTATTGCGTTTGACGATTAACGGACTATTTCGATGTGAACAAATTGGTTGTAACAACGTCTAGGGGGGGGGGGGGGAGGGAACTCTAGCTTGGTTCGTATCGGCAACGATTAGCATCATATTAGCCGGCTTTGAAGTCTTATCAACGGAGCACGACAATGGGTAATTCTGGGAAGAATAATCATATCTAATAAACAATTTCCGATATCTATCGTAAAGACAGACATCAATCTCTCACGGAAGCACAGTGGCTCAGGGGTTAGTTAGAGGATAAGTCTTTAAACTGAAAGTTAAACGGTTTCATCCTGAGCAACGACAACAACGTGATCTCCTTGGGCAAGGCACTTGATCCCGATTGCCCATGTGAGGGCGCAGTAGCGCCGTGTACTACTGTGTACTGATGTACCGCACGTCGATGGTGCATTTACAGTCGACCTATGTTAACTCTGCTTGTGTAGTTTATGAATGGGCAATATACACAGAACGACACACGTGTGTGAATGGGTTAATCGATATGGCACGAGTGCCAGAGCTAAAGTATAAAACGAAAGGGGGCAGGCCTCGAGTTTTATCCTTCCGCGATCGCAGAAGTGTCATATCGATTAACCCATTCACACGCGTGTGTCGTTCTGTGTTTATTACACGCATTCACGTCTATAAAAACAACTATTAGAAGGACACTCAGCAATTCATTTGACAACTATCAATAAAAAGAGCACATTTTATCGCCAACCAAATTTACGAGGGGAACCCGTGTTACTATTTCTTCCCCTGAGTACAATGTATTCTATGTGCCTTCTGGCATATAGAACACATTGGAACTCGGGGGATGATTTTTAGCTATCGCTAGCGATTCAAACTGTAATTGCGGCGCACGATTTGTAAAAAAATTCCAGTGAAATTTTGCTTCTATTTAAAAATAGTACGTCAACGATTTCCGTTCCGGACATATGTGCGGAACAGATTTTCATTTTTCCGCATGGTTTAGTTTTGCTGGAGATGGGGATTGCACAGGACAGGCGTGAAATACAATTTCGTACCATCTGGGGTTAAAATTCGCCAACTTCTCACTCCGTGTCGCACTATGGGTGACGCGGCAGGTCCTGCAAATGGAATCACCGGACTAACCATCATTTAGCACTTCAACCACTCCACCAAAAAGCGAGAAAAATGATGAAATTGCTGAAACACTTCCAAGCTTTCATCCACCAGTTTAATTCTGTTCGGAAATGAAATTTCTATGACCTTTTATTTGTTTGCCAACATTTCGTGGAAATTTGCATGCAGACTTCCCTTGATGTTATCCTATGTCCGTTTATCCACAAAATATACAAACATTCTTTCGTGCTCCCGTTATCGATATTCAATGAGTATTTAATACATCTTGAAAACATCAAGACACAGTACAGTCGCCGTGGACTGGTCGTAATCCACGCGTGGACAGTGATGTCCACGCATAAGTTTACCAGGTAATAAAAAATCATCATTAGTCATATTCTAATTAATGAATCACCAGGTTCTTCATTCATTAAATGTTTGATGATTGCTCCTATAATTGATGTTTGGAATCTAATATTTTTGCGACCGTTGGAATATTGTCTATCTGTGGAAAGTGACCAGTCTACGGCGTCCGTAGCGTATTAACACAATTTGTCGAACTATACGGCGTAACCATAAAGCTGCAACTATGGTGAGTCTTTGTTCCTAATATTTACAAAAGGAACATGTCTCTTGGATTTGATAATCAAAGATTCTGTCCAGTTTCGAATGAGAAACATTCCTTCCGTTGACTCAATGATGATTAATGTCTATGGCATTAATTGTTAGATCCAGTCGAGTGGAATATTTCAGTTGTTCGGAAAGGCGAACAATTACGATTTCGCCGAACGCAATTCGGAAAAGTAGCACGACTAGGCAAATGAAGTGACTTTAATATTATTATTAATTATTGGTGCTTAAGGTCACGTAGTTCCCCACAATGGCAAATTGTGACCGAGAAGTGACTTGAAGCGGAGTGTTTGTATGGTGGGGAATTAAATTTGGCAATAAGTAAGAATTAAGTGGATGAAGAGACAAAAAAGAGAATTGTACAGAAAATGCAACGCAAAGTAAGGTTGAGAGTCATGAGCAGAAATTTAATGATAACTCAAAACTTGTAGTTGCCCTTTTAGTGATCTCTTGATATTCAGATAGCTGATCTACGAGAAGAGAGAACTTTGGACTTTTTGAAAAGAATGGGAAATAACAATCACTGTCAGGAAAACGGGAACAGATCTGAGACCATTTTGTACCTATTTGTTTTGCTTTAATAAATAATTAGGTTATTAATTGATTAGTTTCCTATCGGGCGAGATATGAGCTCTCGGTAATTTCACATAAGCCTTAGACCTTACTGTCAAAATCGACGACTTTGACATTATTTGCTTTACGGAAACCCATTTGGATAACGATTTCGATGGAGGTAACATACTAATTCCTAATTATTCAATCCTGATTGCACATAACATAAGTCAGTGCGGTGGGGGTGTGGCGGCGTACTTCGCTGATAACATTACTTATAAACATATCAAACACTTATCATTTGATGATCATATTCTATGGTTCGAAGTTGGCAGTAAGCAAACATTTATCTCTGTGTTACATACAGATCGGAGAGAAAATCGAGTGAAAATTACTGGTCCAAGCCGCAAGACAAAATTGAATTAGCTTCAGAAATAAATCCGGCCATTATGATAACGGGTGGTATAAACTCCGACCTACTTGCAGAACAGGGTGCATTACAGACTCTGATGACGCGATACAGTTTAGAACATGTTATTTCCGATCCAACAAGATTAGGTAATACATCGTCGAGATCTCTGCTTGATCCTGTAATTATTAGCGACACTGTTACAGTTGCTCTCTCTGGTACTATTGATCTAGATTTATCAGACCATCTTGCAGTATGTAATAGTTTCGGCGGAATGTGACGCCGAGCCGCGAGCGGCGAGGTCTTACAGCACGTTGGCAGGTTGTTCGAATCCATGAATACCGACAGCGAGGTTAGTAACTTACTTACACGCCAATTCACAGAACGCCGGAACCAGGTATGGTAAGTGACTACATGTGTTCCAGTGACGTCACTTGAACACCTTGTCTATTGTTCTATCCTGTATTCACGTATCTTACCAACGCGGAGAGGACATAGGAATTGTAGTGTAAACGCCCTTACACACCAATTCCTTTGTCTTCTCCGGGTTGGAAAGACACGTGAAATACCTGAAGGAACAATAGACTAGGTCTTCAAGTGACGTCACTTGAATACCTGTACACACTTACCATACTGGGGCCCATGCGTTCTGTGAATTGGCGTGTAAGTAAGTTACTAATATCGCTGTCGGTATTCGAACAATCTGCCAACGTGGTGTAACAGCTCGCCGCTTCGCGTCTCGGCGTCACATACCGCACTTTGGCAGGTTGTTAAAATTCATGAAAACCTCCACCTCATTTAGTAACTAATACATATATACTGAGTCAAAAAAAAAATGTATAATAGAAACAAATGTGAAATAATAGCATAAAGGATAAAATATAATAGTTCAAATGTTGCATGGTTGTGGACAAGAAGTCGTGCAAAACGTTTAATGACATGCTGTTGTTGTCCACCCAACCGTATACAATTTTGCTATGCATTTCAAAATAGCACGTGCTACCCGAGAATGTCAAATTGAATGGGTGACCGACGATTTTCTTTGTGTTATGTTGTGCTAGAGCGCCTGAGTTATTGAGAAAGCACGCTAGCTTTTGTCTTCCGACATTTTAAAAA
This sequence comes from Pictodentalium vernedei, assembly GCA_031216915.1. Lineage (NCBI taxonomy): Eukaryota > Metazoa > Mollusca > Scaphopoda > Dentaliida > Dentaliidae > Pictodentalium > Pictodentalium vernedei. Next base: position 377,124,891 of record CM062293.1, read on the forward strand.
ATGCCAAGGTTTACCAAAAATCAGAGGTTGCGTGCCATTGGTATGCATGAGGCTGGGGTACCTCCAGATGAGCTCGCTGCTGCGTTTGGAGTCACCGTGGCCACTATTTACCGTCTTATCGGAAGGTATAGAACCACTGGATCTACTGCCGACCGACCGCGTTCAGGTCGACCAAGAGTTACGGCCCTGCACAAGACCGACACATCAGGACGTCTCACTTGCGGGATCGCTTCCTTTCGGCGACGAGGACAGCAGCAATTACTCCTGGTAGAACTAACAATAGAATCAGTGCACAAACTGTCCACAGCAGACTCGCTGAACACGGCACATTCGGTGTAGTCGTCCATACCACGGACCAATCCTTACCCGACGTCATCGTACTGTCAGAATGGAATGGGTACGTCAGCGTATTCTCTGGACTCAGCAGCTTTGGATGGAGCACATGCCTTTTTAGAGATGAATCACGATTTTGTCTACGGCACGCTGATGGTAGGGCAAGAGTGTATCACCGGCGAGGATAACGGTTTTCTGATACTTGCGTGCGGGAAAGCGGAGGTTTCGGCGGGGTGTAGTGAAATGATTTGGGCAGTTGATCTTCCTCGATGGTAATCTGAATGGACAGCGATATAGGGACGAAATTCTTAACGCTCTTGTTGTCCCGTTGTTCAATGCTAACGTCAGATTGCAGTTATTCCAGCAAGACAATGTCCGATGTCACGTGGCGCGTATATGTCGTGACTTTCTTGAGGAGCAGAGCATCGAACTTCTTCCCTGGCCCCCACTTTCTCCAGATTTGTCGCCAATCGAGCGTCTTTGGAATTAATTGGACCGTCGGGTACGACTTCATGATCTTCAGACGTTAGACAATTTACGTAATGTTCTAAGGCAGGAGTGGAACGCAGTACCACAGGGTGACATCCAGAGGCTTATCAGGTCCATGCGCCGTCGATATTTTACCACCCAAAAGGCAAACGGTGGACATAGACGCTATTGACTGCATGTGTGAACTTTTCATTTCACTCCATGTCTGAATCGCGACGTCCTGACGTGCCGCTGGCAACAGTAAGGGCATGGAATTATGCAAATTCATACAGCTAGGCTCTAAATATGCATGTACAATAATTTGTTTGGGATTAAAGTCGATATAATACCAAACAAATTGCTACTCGAAGTTTATTATACTTTCTTTTTTGACTCAGTAGAGTTGCACTCGGCCTAAACAATTCCCAACCACGAGACGCGTGTGGAATTACAAAGGGCCGACATTATAAAACTGAATGCACTCATCAATGAAGCAGATTGGCAGAACCTGATATACAAAGGGGATAACATCACTGTTTCTCTATCAAACTTTGTTTCAACTTCTTGAAAATTGCCGAGAAATGTATTCCACGTTCCAAGGTTTTTATTAGGAAGTATGACAAACCGTGGTTTGACAGCACCGTTAGAAGCGCTATCCGTCCCCTGATCGATTACGTAATTCAGCACTAAAAGGTAATAGCCCAAACATATGGGCGAAGTATAAAACAGCCAGAAATAAAGTTAACAACCTGAAAAGATTTGACAAAGAACATTATCTGGAAAACATCAATGACTTAATATCTGAAAGCAATGACCAACGACAGGTTTGGCATGTTTTCAAGATGTTTCAAAATAATTTTGCCTCCGATCCGGGAATTTCAGCGCTGATATGCAAACCCGATACAACCCCTACATTCGTCGAAACTGACAACGAAAAGGCTCATCTCTTAAATTAAACATTCGTTAGAAACAGCAAATTGAACCCAAAAAACAAACAATTTCCCTCTTTCAAACGTACATGTAGATGCTCGCGATCTATTAGTAAGATTTCTTTTAATCGGGAAGACATCACTAACATTCTCGAATCTCTCAAAACAAAAAAAAAAGTAGCGACCATGATGGAATCGGACATAGAATGTTGAAAGAAACTAAATTCAGTGTTAGCAGACCCTTATTTCTTCTCTTTGACAAGTCACTGAAAATGGCAATATTTCCTTCTGAGTAGAAGTGTGTTGATGTGATCCCTTTATTTAAAAAGGGGGATCGTCACAACCCCCAACATTTTTAACACATTTCTTTATTGTGTTGTATAGGAAACATGGAACGAGTTTTTTTTTAAGGAAGTCTTCACATATTTTACAGATGATAAATCCATTATGTGAGCTACAATCCGGGTTCCTTCTAGACAATGGCACAGTTTTCCAATTGTTAGAGGTTTGTCATCACCTCTGTGACACAGTGGATAAAAACTTGCAGACTTGGGGTGTTTTTTGTGATATTATTGAAGGCTTTCGGTAAAGTGTGGTGTCGAGGCTTTATTTTCAAATTAATACAGTGTAGTATTTCGGGACCACTGCACTGCTGGTTCCACAGCTACTCGGCAGACAGAAAGCAGAGAGTAAACATAAATAGTTGTAACTCTAGCTACATGGACATTGAAGCAGGTATCCCACGGCGATCGGTTCTGGAGCCGATTCTCTTTCTTTTCTACATCAATGACATTGTTGATAGAATAGATTCAGCTAATCCTCCTTTTGCTGGTGACACCCGCTTGACTGAATCTGTGGTGATACTGCTATTGTTCTAGCAAAAATGAATTTGGAACTCGGAAAAGAAAGCGACTGGGTTAATCAGTGGCTAGTCTCATTTAATGCAAAAAAGACGAAAGCTATCTTGTTTACTCTCCCAATTAAATATCTTGTTCAATGGTGAATGAATCGATGTTTTTAATTCCCACAAACACATGAGTTTAACTTTGCAATCATATTTGTCTTGGACAGAACACATTGATAACATATGTAAAAAGGCGTGTTCGAGATTGTGTCAAATGAGAAAACCTAATAGTATTGTTAATAGGAAAATACTGGAAACACTATATCGTGCATTCATACTACCAATCGTAGAATACAGAAGTTTTGTGTAGAGTGTGCTCCACATTATCTACTTATACGTATGGAAGGTGCTGTACGAATAGTCAGGGGACTGTCTAGATCTGTCTCACGTGATCGACTTTTGTTGGAAGTTGGTTGGAGAAGTTTAGAAAGTAGACGTCAGGTCCAGAAATTATGTAACATTTACAAACTAGTCAATGGGAGTGCACCAACCTCTCTCCAAACTCTGCTATAACCCCCGTTTCTGATACATCTCAATATAATTTACGCAACTCATCGAATTTTGTTCCTTATTCTTGTAGAGCAGAGCTCTTCAAACGGCCCTTCTTTCCTTCCTGTACTGAAATTTGGAACACTCGCTCCGAGACTATACGAAACAGCTCGTCGCTTGTGGCGTTCAGGAAGTCCATTACACCGCCTTCTCATAAGCCTCCATCATACTTCGCAATCGGCACAAGAAAGTACAACATCATTCAAGCAAAACTAAGAACTCGGTGTAGTGACCTAAATTGTGATAAATTCCGTAATTATCTGTCTTATTCCCCACTTTGTCTCTGTAACGAGGGTATCGAAGATGCAGAACATCACTTCTTTGTGTGTTCTTTCTATTTCGATATTGGCAATACTTTCATCGATGACTTGTCAAAATTTACACCCAACTGAATTCAAGGAATTCAATGGAGTTAATATTTTATGGTAGCCCGACATTATTCGATAGCGGCAATAGATCTATTTTTTTCACTGTTCAAAAATTATTGGCGACTCACGCAGATTCGAGTCTTTCAGTTAGATGTGCCCTTAACTAAATGATGTGCTAACAGATATACTAACGATTCAACTTCCGCCATGAGTGCACTTTCAGAGCAGGACACACAGGCCCGGTCTGTTGTGGGAGTGTCCACATGGCAGCCCCCTCCCAAACCGACCCACTTTTGAAGTATCGCAAATACAACGATGGACTGCTGCGGGGTTTCGGGTACTGGGGTTTTGGAAATTGGTGGACAGGTAGATATTCATTGCTATGAATTGTGTTCGCATTAAGGCTGAAATTATCTGGAATGCGGTGGTTGGGGTGATCACCACATGAACTATTATTGCATTTTATGATTTTCTGTTCAGTTTTGTTCAATTTCTGCTCAATTTCTGTTCAAGTATGCTTAATTTGGTTTAAGTGTATTTGCGATATTATTCGTTGTGCCACATTGTAACTTCTACACTGTTAATCAATGTACGGGAGCGAAGGTTCTTCTAAGTGATAAGCACTTTTTCTCCATTTCCGATTTGCACTGTTCAATAGCAAACAAAAATATGTTTAAACTATTAGACCTTACTTTTTAATAACCTCTAAATATTTTTTCCGAAGTGACGCGTATTACGCGGTAAGTCTAGATCGACATAACTGCCCGTTTTCAGCCTCTGTGTATTTTAAATGCAATTCGTGACCGGAAGGAAATATAACTTTCACACGCATCCCTCAGCCACCAGTGGCAACTTATACTTTCATGAAGTCCGCCGTGAGATACCAACGGCCGCCTTTACCTACCTTTTCACGAGAGAGCTGAAAAATGAGTGTTTATCATTCACAAAAATGCCACAAGGCGAAGCAAATACAATCCAATTTAAATAAACTGGGCCATATTTATTGCATGTATTGGTGTTTACGGTGACGTATTGCAGCACAATGGCTAACCGTGACTGGCCGCAACATGGAAATAAAATCTAGTTCAGTCAACCATTTATACCCATGTTTCTTATTTTAGGGGGGCATCCCCATTCCCAAACACTGGTGACTGGGTCCTGTTTTAACACAGTAAACAAGCACTACTTTACTTCTCACGGGAGATTGCATTATTATAAACGATGTCCAAGGGAAAAACTGCTTAACACAAAGTTGAACTTTCAAAAGTCACAGGATACCACAACTTGTAGCCATATAGATCGATCTCGACTGGAGTACGCTGCGAATGTGCGAATGTTTGTACGCAAAGGCTACGATACGTCTCCAAATTGATAAGCTCCTTTCACTGTTTTAATACAATGATCGGGTTAAGTATGGCTAATGACAGAACTTTTTTTCAGGAAAACAGACGTTTTATTTTAGTTCCAACACCTTGCCCTCACCAAATGTATGCCCCCCATAGGGGAAGGAACAACTGTTATATTTTGAGTGTTTTTGTATTCAAAACAGGGGGGGGGGGGGGGGAAATATACTCTGTAGAACATAATATTTCTGTAAAGCTGAAGAATATGGGTTCTACAATTTATTTTCAAAATACCTGGTCTCCTGAACATTTTATCATCTCCACTACTCTCCATCATATTTTTAATAAATGTCTTTAAAAAGTGGATTTATCCCTCGTGTCATTTTAAAAGCTCATTTTTTAGCTGTATGGCAATGGTACACACTTTTCTGTTGGCTTGTATTATAAAGCGTCACCTGTTGCTAGAAAAGAAAATTACAAACTCGGGAGAAGTCTTTAGGGCCAGTATAGAAAGGGTAAGGGTTAGCAGGCCTCTGTTAACCCTTACCCTTACTATTTTGATCCAAAACTATTATGGGTGTTTACCATATTTTGTCCTCTTCAAGTTGGAGATTTTGTTGATCATTATGTTCAGTTTATCATCACAAAAAGAGTTAAAACAATTAATAAAGATGATATTGTAGGAGCTTAAGTGGTTATTATTTGTTGGGGACATGGTATGGAATAAAAATGAACACAGAAAAATGGAGGAGACCAGGTATTTTTAAAATAAATTGCAGAGACCTCAATTCTTCAGCATTGCGAACATGTCAGTGTACGTCGGTGGATCCTCTGTCTCTCACAAACAGAATGAATGCATGGTTCGAGAGCTGCTCTACAAAAGGTTTCGAAAGAGCATTTTTCGAATGACTAATCTGGCATCACGCAAAATATCTATACATCTGATCATTTGGTTCAATAACAAATCCTCTTGTTGGGGAGAATTCGAATTGCTCTACAGAGAATTAAACAACCAAATAATTTATTTATTCATGAAAACGGAAAAAGAGTACCAGTGATTCATAAGAATACAATGTACAATGGAAGCCACTTGGGGTTGTGGTACTTGTGACAAATCAAAACAATGCATACAGTACTGTTATCTCAAAATCGATCTTTCACTTTATCAAATATCTGTCAGAACGCGTCATATTAGCACCAAAGGATGGGGACTACAAAATACATCACTGAACCAATACAAAAACGAATCGAAGATACGATGTTTTCGCACAATCGTGTTCGACAGGTAAGACTGTGCAGTGTATCACAGATCTCTATACACTGGTGACCGGAACGTCAGCAAAAACATTACAACTCCATCTGCACCAACCCCCTACTTTCCAGGTGGCGTCAAGTTACTGAAATATGTTTACCATGTAAAAGGCTTTATGCTTAGCTAATCGATTATCTTCTGGTGTTAGGTTGATTGAAATGTGTACATAGCTGGAGGTCACTCGAGCTTTGTACACATGAGATATATCTACACTGCTGGATTAAGTTTCAGCCAATAAGCCCTCACTCTGATCTGGAAACGAATAAGTGCTGGTCAGCTTTGCACACTGCCCTAATCATTACAGGTCAATCATAGTACTCCTCTGGTGAGTGCCAAGACTTCCAGCATCTTTCCAGGCATTTTGTTGTTCTAAGCAAGCAAGTGCAGTTCACAGACTTGGTGGCAGAATTTCTTTTTGTTCTTTGTTGTTTACTGTGTCATTTTGAGGACGAAATTTCTGATAATGTTAGCAATAGTACTCTTCTTAAGTTGCAGATCTGCTTGTTAGTTTAAATTGTAATCATGGCTATCAAAGTTCAGAGTTTGGTAGCAGTTTTATCAGTTAATTTGCTGAGTATCTGATGCCAGAGGTGTCCAGTTCTCGAATCCCATCTCCTTTTTGTTTTGCTGAATGTTTGAATCTCAAACAAACAGTTACACCTGTGGATATTCGATTATTTGTTGTTTGAGGGTTAACATTGGAAAACATTTTGCAACACATTAACGTCAGTTTGAGCAATTTGCTCCTGCTATAAACATTCTGATTTTAGGTGGGATGATTTGGCAGATCTATATGCAGATGAGTTGAGTCAGCAGATCAAGAATTTTGTTTATTATTTGGAACGTTGTGTACAGTTAAAACTAGAAGTCCTGTCATGAAATGTGCACAAATAGCACGTCGATCGACGCGTTAATCTACGCGTTATGGCATTAGTAAGGCTATCAATTTCTGTATATATGGCCTGTACACAAGCAATGTTTCAGCCAATGGACCTCCGGGTAACCCGGAGGTCCATTGGCAGAAACATTAAATGTGTCTGCTTTGAGTAACCAGGAGAACCTGCCGTGATTTGGATGTCATTCGACATGGCAATTGCGCGCATTCCTACGCGCAATTAAGCCCAGATAAGCGCACAGTTCGTGACAGAACTTTTAGTTTTAACTGTACATGTCAATGAAATTTTTGTTTGTGAAATTCTCCATCGTTTTCGTATCAAGCTGCCAGGTTGAGGTCGTAAGTTTTCAACTAATACTAAGGAGATTGAGTGATTCAATGCGGATATGGATGAATTGAACGTCAAACTCGCAAAGGAGTTGCGATCCTATATCGGTGCAACTGTGTACTTTTGGAGACAACGCCGCCTGTCATCGTGTGTACGACATAAGGTTGGGGATGGCGTGTCCTTTAAATGAGAAGGTATTGAAGGCAATTCGTGCAAACATTTGTTTAGCCATTACTCAGTAATCAAGTCTTTAAAATCACTCAAGTGAAAACTACATGTTACGGGTGGGCGTGTCAATTTTGGGTATGCAGTTCATTTCAGCAGAAAGTCCACCTCGTCACCATAGTGTTTTGACAGTTAATTTTAGCACCCACCTCTTTTGTTTCATTACTTTTTCGATCTTAATTCTCTCATATCTTATATCTGATTTTGCTTCCACATTTACAACTTATAATTTACGATAACCATTGCTGTTACATATGCATGTGCTGGCGTTTCTTTCATAATATCATAAATCCACTCACTAAATTACAGCTTATATTAAGTAATAAGCTTCACCGAATTCTGGAAGTACTCGTGTAAATAGGACTGTATCAGCTTGTTGAATGCGATTCGGCAAGCACAACTTTGCAGTTTAATTGCTATTGAGGGGGCACTGAGGCTTGTTGTAAGAATACTCAGTTCAGATGACACAACACTCTTTCATGTAGTGTGTATATAATTATTATGGTGAGGTGCCGCCGGTCTAGTACAACTCGGCTGTCCATGCTGGGCTGCTGGGCATCCGTTGGTTCCCTCTCCGTACATGTGAATTACCAATATATTGACTCTCAGTCACCACTAATAAATCAGTTCACACAAAATCTAAATGCTATCTTCCATCCTGGAATAATAATGTATCATCTTTTCGACACTAATTTCCATCGAGTTTTGTTTTTCACATGCCTAAAGCAAGGGAAATGACCCGAAGAGTCCGTAAATCCCCATCCCAGAAGCAGCCGGGGGCAGAAAGGTTGACAACCCGTTAATGGATGGATTGTCACAATTACACACTGTGTCCACTGATGAAGCAGTGGCCCCAAGCATGATTCCACTTGCCACACGGAGACCACGCCGAACTAGGGTAGAGCAGAACGGTCAACATACTGTGGCAGGCTCTGCGACACAAGTCGCACCAGGTTCGGCTGAAGATGGTTATCTGAACCTGATCAACCGGCCAACTCACCAATCCGCGACAAGGAAGGAGCGTGATAGCTCAGTTAGAAAAGACACTGGAGCATTTGTAAGCGGAGGAGTTTGTGATAGTTAATCAGGCATCACAAGATAGCCTAGATACATTGGTCTTAAGCCGAACCCGGGAAGCCGTTTTATCCCAGCCCCAAGGCCCTCAACTCATCCTGTGGTAGGTCTTGGTTCATTTTTAAACACTCAAGTGAAACGGCCATCCCTCCCACCCATACTACAAATGCCCATACCTTCTGAATTTAGTAGATCAGGTCATTTCGTTTCGGCATCAGTGCCCTTGGATGGAATGGTAAGCCCCAGTCTGAAACAGAAAATTTGGGCCGAGAATCTTATTGAACTATCCTCTCTTCTGCCCATTTATGCTAGTCATACACAATATACTTTAACGCTCAACATAATAGATTCAGATCTCACTGCTTTGCAGTGTATTCCGATAGCAAAGAAACAAATCTTGATCCTTCTTCGGTGGTCGTAAGCCTTTGACATTTATACCATGGTTACCTGTTCTACTATATATGAAAAGCCTATGACATAAATTTTAGTTTGAAAACCAACTGTGGTGAACACGCCAGCAATGGAATTTTAATAGTTAAAATTTACACCCACAGCGGAACTACAACCTTGACCTTTGGTGACGTCTACCTGAATGCGAACTTGTCTAAATTTATCGCACGTCGCCTCGCGAAGAGTGAAATAGCAATTATTTATTTCGTTTTTAAATGAGTTTACCCCATAAAACACCGAAAATTAACAAACATGCATTGTTTCATTTAATAAAGCATCCATAGCTCGAAATAGTATGTTATTAAAATGAAAAAGGCCCTGTTTCTTTTTTCCATTTCTTTTTGGTGATAAAATTGACAGCGGAAGTACCGTTCACCGATGCTCGTGTAAACAAAAACAAATTCGCACGTATGTGTGGCTGCTGTTCAGTAAAATCGAGAAAAAATAATACCGACTCTTAAGAATCTGGTGATCATCGTATAAATAAAATATACCCAAATTAGTTTGGTGTACCAAATGTTCACCACTCGTGGTGAAGTGGTGTTAACCGTGCGCCGAAGGCTCGCAGTTAAACCACTTCGCCACTCGCGGGGAACATTTTGGTACACCAAGCTACTATGGGTATATTCTATATTTACACCACAATATATCAGTAAATGTCCGGAGCGGACAGGCCTGATGGTGAAGTATCAGTCACTGATTCGTCCATTGGCTGAGGATCACGAAGACTGGACATTTTATGTCCATCATTTTAGGACACTCAGTCACTTTGACACGTCTCTGCGGTGGGATGCTATTCATACGGAGCTTTGGATAAAGGCAATACAAGCACCTTTATCATAACATACGTATGCCAAGCAGGCCTCACAGCAAATATCTGCTTCCTTGACATCAAAACAAGAATATTACCCGCGAGGATTTTGATTCAGATGTGGGTATAAACATTCTTGTTTCATCTGTGAGAAAGGCTGTCCATTAAAAAAATGTCCCAAGTGTAATGAAAGGTTTCGTTCATCCTTTCGGGTCAGAGGTGGCCGACAGCCACCAGAAAAATTTGCTACCAGGCTAACCAGTCGTCAAATTGAAATAGTCAGGTAGTCACTCCGGTTAAAGCTAGCATCCTCCATTACCTCTTGTCCAGTGGTCATCCAGAGAAGGAGTATCTCGTTCATGGCTCTTCAAGGGATTTTCGCCTGGGTTGTCAACTGGCTAAGATGACAGAAAATGAAAAAAAAACAGATATATTCAATTTTTTTGTTTGCAAGTGTTGTCTGCCTTTCGTGTTAAGTAAATGGTTAAGCACCTGGGACAATGTACGTCAGTGACGCAACAATAAATGTTTGCCACTGTAAACACGCAGCATCATTTCGTGGGGTTGCTAACAGGAGTTTACACGGTCGGCCTGCAAACTGGGCACAAAGGGTACGAATATGTCAGAACAAAAGCTGTATTTTGATTTGCATGTTGTCGCAATATATATCTTAGATCTCAAGCTTTTTCAAAGTTTTACACAGAAATGTTCTTTGGTTTTTATGCTGGGATCTAATTACAGGTGGTTACGGTTACACACACCTGAATGTTTGGTCATTGGAGTTTGTATGTATCCTACTTAGTTTGTATGTACATAATTGTATTTAGGTAAAAAAAAATGTTTATTGTTGACACCTTTATGTGAAATTAATAATTAATTAGAAAAATAATTAAACATGGCATCTCCCATTTGGTACACGGAGATGCCCAGAAACAGATACATTGTTCATGTTTTCTTTACATTTCCCTAAGTAATCCAATAGCTGTGGAGATAAATGCAGTAACTCCCCACCTCGATGACGTTTGATGACGTTTACACATCATCAAACATTAAACGAAAGTCATGCATGAAAACTTGCAATCCAATCGCAGTATGTGTTTGTCAATAATATTTAAACTTTGTTGTAAGAATTCAATTATGCATCGCCGCGAAGAATGTGCACACTGCGCGGGTGTTTTAGTGTAATCCACCTTCAATGTCTCAATGATATAATTAACATACCTATCTTGCGGATCTCACCTAGGCCGATCCACCCATTACTCAACGCACAAGTCACTTTTTTATTTTAATTGTTACTTTTGTCATTTTTGTAACAAAACCATATCATGTGATCCCTCATTGGAACAATTACGCAGGCGGGTGCGGCCGATTCGCTAGGTAAATGGTTAATGTGGATTCCTGGTCATGCTCACAAATAGGCTTTGCGACACACATGAAGGGAAAGTGGAGCTAAATCTAAATCAACATATACCTTGAAAGCTTGCTAAGCACCAAATATTTGACACATCATTGTGAAATTTGCTTGTAACATATTTGCGATATTTTTGGTAGATATGATCGAGGAATGTATTGAGATGGTCCCCAGTGTTTACATTAGCTCCTCTCTTGCAGGCAGACTTTTCGTGACAGTCATGGAAAGCATGTACCCCTTGATTTTCATGATGTTTTCGTGTACTGTCTACATGTACATGGCATGTGTAGGGTATTCAGTCTTCATTTCAACACAAACCCTTGTGATTTAATGACTGAATATTGCAAATGCAAATGTAAGAAGACATTTGTCTGAAGCAGAAATGTGGCGGGCTGTAGGGATGGTGGAGCAAGGGGCTACCCATCGTCAGGTTGGTCAAGCCCTTGGTGTGCACTATACGGTGATCACCAGAGCCTGGGCAAGATTTCAGCAGAATGGCACACCAGTAAGACGGCATGGTGGTGGCAGAGACAGGCAACATCTGCAGCTGAAGACCGGTTTTTGATCATTCAGGCCCGTAGGAACCGCTTTGCAACGGCAACCCAGCTTCGCAGTGACCTTCAGAATGCATCCAGGGTAAATGTTTCGACGCAGACTATCCGGGCAAGGTTGCACGAAGGTGGTCTTCGATCGTGAAGACCATTTTTCCGCATTCTGCTGTCCCAAAACCACCGCCAGAATGGGCCATGGATCACGTTGGAGGGACCAGAGAAGATTGGCGACCTGTCCTTTTTACAGATGAGTCAAGGTACTGCCTAGACCACACAGATAGGCGTTTTAGGGTATGGAGAAGACCAGGAGAGCGATTCCATGCAGCCAACATTGCTGAGCATGACCGCTATGGTGGAGGGTCAATCATGGCCTGGGGCAGCTTCAGCTGGAATGGACGTACATAGCTCTGTGTCCTTGAACGTGGTACACTGACTGCACAACGGTATATTGATGAGATCCTGGATGTCCACGCCAGATTGTATACAGGTGCAGTGGGTGATAGATTCATTCTGATGGACGATAATGCCCGTCCTCATGTTGCCCATGCTGTCGGGGAGTACCGACAGAGGGATGGGATTCAGCGTATGGGCTAGCCAGCAAGATCCCCTGTCCTTAATCCAATCGAGCATGTCTGGAATGAGTTGCAGCTTGCAATTTCAGCCCGCCCAGTCCAGCCAAAAAGTGTCCAGGAGCTTGGTGCCATGCTGGTCCAAGAATGGAACAACATCCCACAAAGGACGACCAGGAAACCTATTGGGAGCACGAGAAAGCGTTGACAAGCTGTAATTAACAGTAATGGGTCTCATACTTGATATGGAAGCCATACCAGTTCACTCCGTCAACTTTTGGGCATATTGAAAAATTTCCTCTTTCAACAAAAATATCCATTTTCCATGGTTATCGTATTCAAAAGCTAAAAAATAATGTCAAACACAAATAAAATCTTAATTTCTGTACTTAAATAATTAAAGATATAATTAAATAAAAAGATTCACTTTTCATAACAATATTTCAACTAAAACGTAAAACAGGTAGTTGGATGTACTTGGTGCTTAGCAAACTTTGAGTAGTATATTTTATTTAACAATTTTCCAAAAAGCCACAAGTACAAATATATATACTGAAACTTATAAACACAGAACTTTAATGGTACATTGTTAGTGGACAGCATAATCACATTGGCTATCTTCCGCCATCTCCAGAATAAATTAAAAAGTACACTTTATTGGAGCAGGCGGCTTACTTATGTTTCAACTGTTACCTTTGACTAACATGACATTTGCGTCGGTATTTAGGTTTCTTTGGATGAGATACATATAATGTATAGGATGAGAAATATATATTATTCAAAAGAGTAGGGGATATCCAAACTGTTGTTGATATTTTCGGAAAATGGTTTTGGGTACGCGTGAATGGACACATCAATATGTTACCAGATTTAGCGAGGAACATGAATGTCACCGGCCCACGAAAACGTCGTGCAGGTTTTTCGCACAAGCGCCGCGTTAATGTCTGTGTAGTACGTTTTGAAATTTTCATTTGTACTGACGGGCTTTTTCGGAGGTCTCATTGTTCTTTTCTTGGTATAAACTCGTTCATCAATAGTTTCTGGTCGAAACGTAGCTTTTGAGGAATGCGAAGACTGACACGCGACGAACGTCTACGTGGCATTGGCATTGCAACAGACAGACTGCAGTGGCTAAAATTCTCAACGCAACTCAATCGATGATTAGCAGGTTGTGTTCATGCTACCGTTCGATAGACAATATTGATGACACATGTCGGTCAGGTCGTCCAAGGGCGACAACTGCTAGCCAGTATCGATTCATCGGAACCACAGCATTACGCAACCTCCATCAAAGTGCCTCAGGAATTGGACAGCAGCTGCACCGAGCGACAGATGTGCGAGTCAGTGGTCAGACTATCCGAAATCGCCTACTCGGCTGGAATTTGTACGCCCACGACATCGAATAATTCCACGTTTGGCTGAACGTCACATCGCAGCAAGGGGGAATTGGTGTGAAGCACGACAGCGCTGGGACAATCGTCGGTGGAGGAAAGTCATGTTTTCCGATGAATCGAGGTTCACTCTCGACTTCCACGACAAGCGAAACAGAGTGTGGCGGTGGTGGAACAAACAATACCATGACGTAACCGTTAGGCAGCACGATCGTTTTGGTGGTGGATCGGTTATGGTGTGGGTAGGCATAACGATGACAAGCGGAACAGCATTACATATCATTCAAGGGCGTGTCACAGGGCAGTACTACAGTAACAACATGTTAGCAGCTCATGTGGTGCCATTTGCGCGACGTCACGGCCGTCGATGCATTTTCCAAGATGACAATGCAAGAGCACACACGGCCCATGTCGCTAAAGAGTTCCTCCAGGAGCAGATCATCACTACACTGCCTTGGCGAGCACTAAGTCCAGACCTTTCACCAATCGAGCACGTCTGGGATATGCTTGGCAGGCGCCTACGACATCTCCAACAGCCCAAGACCAATGTTCAGGAACTATTGGACGTTTGGTGAAGAGTGTGCCACGTCGGATCCGCGCTTGTCTGGTGAACCGAGGGGGATTTACAACATATTGAGGTCTTGGACTGAATGTGGTAAATTCTCTGACTGGCCGCCCATATCTTCTTCAGTTCAGTGCGTGGAATGTGTGCTTGTCAGCCACCCAACTATCGCTGAAATCATTCACCAGATATCACAGTGCAATGCCTCAAATGTCTTTTTGTCGAAAATATAAATATATTTCTTCATATATCTCACTTTTATCAAATATTCCCTACTTTGTTTAATAGTATATAAGGTACAGTTTCCCTCCTAATAATCAGATAGATTTTTAAGCAGCGGTTTTCCACTAAATTTGTTCACTGTCCGAGTGAGGTTGAGTCATCAGAAATGTGTCCTTTAAGAAGTCCATATCAGGACAGTTGTTCATAGTGAAGGTCTTCAATACCGTCCTCCTCATCCATGACCTTCTCATGAGCCCATCTCTAGTGAAGTGTCAACGGTCAAGATCCAGCCACAGATGCTGAAGTCAACCTCAAATTTCAAAGAATAGGGAATTATAGAATTATATTAAGTATATGGTCTTTAACCCTTTACCTAACAGGAAAAGGAGACGACACTTGCAGAAAAACCTTGAATAACTAATTTAGTTCATTTTTTGTCTCAAAAACATAGGTTATGACCCCTCATTGGAACGAGCTCGACGAGCTCGTTTCAAAGAGGGGTCATAACCTATGTTTTTGAGACAAAAATGAAAAAAATAATGAAAATTAATTGGCGATTTTTCTGAATAGCGCGGTCCGGTTTTGGCCGTAACGTTGCGTAAAAGGTTAATTATTGGTACTCGTGTTGCAAACTTCAGTGTTTGTCATTCAAGACGAAGACCTTTTACCAAGTGTTACGATCAAAACCGACCAGCGCTATTCACAAAAATTACAATTTATTTCTTATTACTTTTTGTCTCAAACACATAGCTTATGACCCCTCTTGGGAACGAACGTGTTGAGCTCGTTCAAAAGAGAGGCCATAATCTATGTTTTTGACGCAAAAAAAAAAAAAAATAAAAAACTGGATGAAGTGATTGTGCCCGCACAATACACAGGATTTTCCTTCTATTTTCAGTTCCTGGGCTTTTTCGTCACAAAATTGAGAAAAATACATAAAAAAACGGATTTTTTTTTTTATTTTTGAGCGTAAATTTTCCCAAACAAAAAATTTTCAGGCTAAAAAAAATGTTATTTTTTTTGTCTTAAAATTGCCCAAAATGCATAAAAAAAAACAAAAAAAAACTCATTTCCGGATTTTGGTCCAAAATTTTCAGTCTCACCCGGACCGAAAATTTTAAGCGTAAAAAATATAATTTTTTTTTCGTCTCAAATTATATAAAACGCAATAAAAACCCGAAAAAATTTTGTTTTTTTTTTCGATTTTTTGGCCGCCATTTTGGATTAGCGAAAAATCGAAACGAAATTTGTTTGATTTTTTACACAATGCGGTATTACTACCTTCAATTTGGATCATTTAGACGGCTCATTATATTTAAATTTCGATATTTCAATCCAAAATGGCCGATTTTGGAAATAATTTTCCATTTTGAGAAAATTTTGGCAGAAAACAAAAAAAATGCCGATTATATTTGTTTTGGACAAGAGTAATTCTGACAAGTCTGTATAAAAACTAAGTCGATAGCTTTTTCCGTTCATGTGATATTGGCCTACCAAGCTTTGGGCGTTCTTGGGCGTTTTTGCACAACAAGAAACATTTTTCCAAAAATACCAATGCTTTTATTGATTAGAACACATGGCCGTCATTGATCGTGCAGAGTTTCAAAAACATCTTAAAGCCCGTTTTTTGAGAAAAACATTTCCTGTTCTGTTGAAAATAAATAATAATAATAATCTTAGCAATAACAAATGTATTTTCCGTTCAGGAAATCCAAATAATCTTAGCAATAACAAATGTATTTTCCGCTATATGCTCTGTTACGTAACGATACCTTAGGTATGCTTCCCAATGTGTAAAATTTTGATGCCTTGTTATTTGGTTCCAAGCCTCTTAATACAGAAGAGAACCATATGGTTTTTGAAGCAGTCCATGACTATATCTTACAAACTGGCCGCTTTACCACATAAGTTATCGTCATTCCCTCTGTTACTGGGAGATGTGTGAGGAAATATGCCTTCCTGGTTTATAGAGATATTCATAATCTGCTCGCTAGCCCAGTGATATGTCAGTGCTGCCCTGTAGACAAACATGGTGAATGTTTAGTGATAATCTTCTTTTTCCAACTATTTCTCTCTTTATCTCTCACTTAACGAAAACTTGGTTTGACGTGTTTTTTCCATATCATTTCGGTATTCAGTATGTGACGTCATGACACCAATATGTTATATGCAGAAGAAAATGTGAACATTCAATTATTTTTGTAATTTTTATTCTACCTGGAAACGACCTCGAACAAGCTTAAAGCTTACTGTCGGATCCAATATATTGCACCGATGTGCATACTATACAAGTTTAATGGAAATAAATATTGTTTAAACTAAATGTATTTTCCTTTCAGGAAAATCCAAATAATTATTCAAGAGTTTTGTTTGCAAGTCTCGTCTGCCTTTCGTGTTAAGTAAATGGTTAAGCACCGGGACAATAAATGTTTGCCACTGTAAACACGCAGTTTCCTTTCATGGGTTTGCTAACATGAGTCTACATGGTCACATAGGTACGAACATGTCAGATTAGAAGAGTAACTATTTATGTAGTTCCGATCAAACTGCTTATTAACCCCTTACCCAACGCAGACGATATCAAAATTTATTATTTTAAATATCATTTTTTAATTTTTTTTAAAAAAATTCAACAAAACCATATCATGTGACCCCTCTTTGGAACGAGCTCGTCCAGCTCGTTCCAAAAAGGGGTCACATGATATAGTTTTGTTGAAATTTTTCGAAAAATAATATTTTTTCAACTGCTGAATTAGCATATTACGCAGGCGGATTCGGGCGATTCGTTAGGTAAAGGGTTAAATACACACCAAGAGGGAAGGGCTGGGGCGTCGATTCAATTTTCTTTCACATTTTGGAGAAACTACGTTTCTGAAGTTTGGCGGTGAACTGGGTTCCGGTCCTTTGTATCTGTATCAACCCGGTTTGTCTTGTACGAATTGCATCCTTGAAATGAATATTAAAGACAGTTTCCAATTGATATGGGTAGATTCATGTATTTCCCAGTCTTGCATAAAACTGGAAACATATTATAATAATTTAATAATTAAAAGTGGAAACATATTATAATAATTTGTCTAGTTGTCAATTTTCAGCTGTATACATAGTTGAGTCCTCCGCAGTAAGTTAAGCAAAGTGCAGTTACGCATATCATTAACTTACAGAGGAAAAAGTAATACTCCCCCCCACACACCTGAAAAACAAATTAAATTAAAACAATACACATATCCCCGACTTTGACCTCGATCAATTTCTCTTTCTGGGGACTGGTGCGACTGATACAGAACAAACTGCTGTCTGTTTGATGAATAAGCTGGGAACCAATCTTTGTCTGTTCCTCGTATTCCACGGAACTCTATTTGTTCATTATTGATCGTATAAAATGCTTTTGATAGGTCTATATACACTCGTAAGTCTTACGTTGGTTTATCATTACATTCGGCGACACATTGCAAGACCCACGATTGGATGAAGAGTGAAATGGCTTTCTCGGAAACCATACGGAAGTTTGTAAACAAATGTCAATCAGAAAATCATAGTGTTTGGCAAATCATGTTTTCCAGAACTTTCGAAAATAATGAAAGAATGTTTTTCGGTCAAGGGTTTTCCTCATGCTGTTTATTTTGGCTTCTTTGAAAATGAGTAATATTTCACTATTTTTAGTTTCCTGGAACTTCACCTTGGAAACTTCACCTAGAATGAATGACATGTTACAGATTTCAGCCAGTTGGTTAGCGACTTCAGATATAGAGTCATAATTATCGTTGATAAGTTGAAGAAATCCGTTGTAGTTTGTCCTTGTAGTTTGCTGGTAGTCAGGATAATTTCTTGTTCCGTTGTGGGGGTGGGGGTTATAAACTGGTATTAGAAGGATTCCCTTTTACAAAAATTCTCAAAGTTAGTATCAGGGAGTGGGGCTCGATCATTAATAGATTGCCCAATCTCTACAAAATATTTGTTAGCCCTTGGATGCAGAAAAGAGGACCCTTTTGGCCCAATAACATGATACATCATATTTTCATTATATGGCATGGCTGCAAGGTGAATGTGTTGGGTAAACCAATCAATATATTCAACGTGAAGCCCCAAGGGTGCACGTTGAATATATTAATTGATACACCCCCAAATAATGCATATGGACTCTTCCAATCGTTGGCATTGAACAGACACAGGAGATACAACCAAGGTTCAAAGATGTAAATTGTGAGGCAATTGCGTCAGATTCGGTTACCTTTGGGCTCTCTTAAGGTGTGGTTGTGGGTGCTGAAGATCTGTTTTAGGATTAAGTTTGTTGATTATGTTGCGGAAAATTGTCCAATTTTTGTTCATGTCATGTTTCTTTGTTTCTATGATATCATTATATAATAATGATGTGCTAAGTGCCTTTACTCGATTGGATATTACAGAGAAAGTCTTATATTTTTGTATGTCAGTTTCGGTAGGATTTTGCAACTTGAGTGAGTATTGAGAGACGATTGTAGTGGGAGACCACGTATCCTCCAAGGATTACGTTTGATGAACTTTGTGGGGTGTGCTACACCTTGCAAAGGGAATGTTGTTTCAAAAGCGTCGAGGTAAATGTTCATGAATGATTCACATGCCTCAGCGACACATGCACAGTGGTAAATTCAATCGAAGGATTTGTTTTGTATTAAATGTTTGAATAGTTCTATATTTTCTCCCTCGAGCGGTATTTTATGTGTTGCCGACTGGTTTGGAATATCCGTGAATATTACTTAAAAGCTTGAATCACAGACCTATATAACAATATTATTGCTCACGCGACCTTCTAGGCTCCTGATTGGACGAATGCTGCACCCCTATTTCGTGTAGTTTGCATCCACAGAACTGACCAGGCACTACACCCAGGCACAACACGTTTTCCATTTTTAGCACACTACTATATCCGTTTTTTTCATACTGGGCGAATAAAACTAATCAGGCTTAATTTAAATATCGATTCACAGAGGCACAACATCCACAAAACGACCCGGAAAGAAATCATTGTGGAAAAATGTATCGCTTTTCCATTATTGAAGTCACATTTTCCGAGGCGTTCATTTTATTCCTTGAGAAGATGATCCATATCTCGTTTCGAAGAGAATGATCCATACCTGGGTACAACATTCATGAGAACGCGTCCGGATATGAAAAATCGTTTTTTTTTTTTTTTTTTTGCTGCTCATATTATTTAGCTATTTAATTGTATATTTTGGGTAGTAAACGAATAAATAATGGAATTCGTTTGAATCTTCGGAGTTTTGTATCACGTACTGACCCATTCGGTAATGTATATGTGTGACAAATGTGTGGAAATTATCAAACTGCGTTGTCAAATTTCGCAAATTTGAGTTTTCATTCGCGAGTTGCGCGATTCTAGAATACACAGTTCCGTTTGGGGAAAATGTTTTGTTTACCCTTGCCGACCGATTCAAAATTTGCCTTCTGCTCATATCAATAAGCCGTGTTGTGGAAGAAGAAAATGTTTTTTTGAAAACTACATGGTATTTTTTTCGATATAACGCTGGTTGGTAGGGCTGCTACCTTGGAAATAGATTAACAAATTGGACAGATGTTTTTCTTGATGGGTGTTCGATATAATATAAGGATTAGTGCATGGCTTGGAGTTGACTACGCCCATATAGTGCCCAGTGAGTGGTGTAGTTCCCTCCGCTTCGTGGCGGGAACTACACCACCTCACTGGGCACTATATGGGCGTAGTCAACTCCATGCCATGCACTATTCCTTAAGTAATATGTTCCAGCAGCATGGAAAGTTAAGGCAAACGGTCCACGCGTAAATACCACAATAAATACAGGTTATATGTAGACAATTACGAATCACCACTAATAACAATTCTCAAAATAAAATTCAGTGACAGTCACTCCTTGAATATCGGTGGGTAGATTGTAAATGTGAACCATCATGTTGGCAGGATTAATTATAACCATTTTGTTTGGAGGGGGAGGGGTTGCCGTCAGCTCAGTTGGTATGGTGGCAGGACAGTTATGGCTAGACGATTACGATTCATTAACGCGGCATCGATTCCGGTCGGTTATAATATCCAAAAAAACATTAGACTTTTCAGTCCAGCGGCTAGGCCCCCGGACAATGCCTGGTGGAATTCTTGCTTGATATTGGTGACATAAAATTTAATTCAAGCAGTTGCATCTTCACCTATCTTCCATTAATCCTATGTTTAAAACATGGATTACAAATCGGATTATGCCAAAACACAAACATTCATTTCTATGTACATTTGTATTAGTTCACCAAGAACTTCGAATTGTAAAGCAATACCCTGTTACAAAGAAGTCAAATCTAAGATATCAGACATTGTGTCTATATCTTGTAGCATAAAAGTGGTCTCCATATTGTGACACGTGGGAGAATGCTGGGTAAATTTTCTATGAAACGGAGAAACAAAGAGGCTAAGTCTGATTGATATGTGAAATTTGTTCAGTGGAAGAAGGAATACACCACGTGAGGTTTCCCGTTTGGACACTTGTTTGACTAGTTCCCTGGCCCCATACGCTTTCGTCGTTTCTTTCACTCTTCATCACTTCTTCAAACCCAAGCCACAACATGGTTTGAAGAACACATTGCGACAAGTTGACACAAGACATTTTTGGTCAAAAAGTTGATTGAGTCTGCGGTGAGAATTTCTGATTAGAGGTGACGATTGTATACCTGTGGGTTGCCTTATAGAATGAAAGTGTCCACCACCAGCATGTATGGAGTTTAACATTTCGTATCTTGAAGAGTTAAAAAATTCACCGCTTCTGGGTGATTTATCAGTCCGGTATTCCCGAGTTGATTAACTAATCGCCAACAGACTGTTGAGTCCGTTGAGAACATGGCTAATTTTGCACACCCGAGTCACGCTCTGAGATCAGTCACCAAGATCCAGCCAGTGAACAATGTTCGCAGTAATCCTCGGTTAGTTTCTGAGTGTGATTGAGATGTTAGTTTGGGAGCAATTTGAGAGTGAATTTGGATGTTAACCCGTTCGGACGTTGATTTCGAATATGTGTCAACCTCTGTTTCTTCATACTGCTGTGTGCGATATTCTGTTTGTTATACTGCCATGTGCGGTATGCTATCTATAATACTGCTGTGTGCGGTATTCTGTCTGTTATACTGGTGTGTGCGGTATGACATCTCTTATACTGTTGTGTGCGGTATTCCGTCTGCTATACTGCTGTATGCGGTATGTTATCTTTTATACTGCTGTGTGTTGTATTTACTGACGTGTGCGGTACGACTGTTATGATTTCCATGTCTTTCTTAATTGATAACGCCCTTACGTTTCCAAATTCATTGAATGTTAATCAACACTGATTACGTTTCCGTATTCATTGAATGTTAATCAACACTGAAAATACAACATTGGCGTCGCCGACTAAAACTTAAGAAATTCGGCGATTGAAAATTATTCCTTTATTTTTATTAAAATGTTCCTTTCGTTCAACATTTAATGAAAATGTCCATTTATAGCGTTGTGAGTTGAAGGTTATTAGCTTTCCTTCACGATAATAAAGTCTTTTCATTTTTAACACTCGATTGAAGGGTAATTGCTTTCATGTGTTGTATCATTTTGCAATCTGTTAAATTTCTAAATATTTTGTCCTAGTTTTTAAAATTGCAGCTCATCTCTCTTTTTTAACCCTTTACCCAACACAGACGATATCAAAATTTATTATTTTAAATACCATTTTTTCAAATTTTTCAAAAAAATTTCAACAAAACCATATCATGTGACACCTCGTTGGAACGAGCCCGACAAGCTCGTTCCAACGAGGGGTCACATGATATGGTTTTGTTGACATATTTTGAAAAATAATATTTTTTCAACTGCTGAATTTTCATATTACGCGGGCGGATGCGGGCGATTCGTTAGGTAAAGGGTTAAGCAGACCGCTGTTGGTGACGTTTACATTTCAAAGATGTGTATGAATCCGAGGCATTTTAGCCAGATACGCAAAGATGGAAGGGTGGAAGAATGGTGTCGGTACTGAGTGAAAATAGTTCAATGGTATCAATCGAGTAGGCCGAACGTCTTTCAACATCGTCCAAGTACGATGTCAATATTGTTAAGTATGGAGACCTCCTAATTTCAACGACGGAGAACACCGAAATAGACGAATAGCTTGGCAACAACTGGACGAAGCCGATTCACGTCAAACATGAGAATGTCGACGACAGTCGGACAAGGAGAACTGACGAGGAAATTAAACTGGCGCAAGCCCAACTTGCAGACGCTGTAAATTGGCCAATCTCATGACGGCATGAAAGGATGATGTTTCATGATACTTCTGTGTGCGGTATTTACTGCTGTGTGTGGTAAGACTGTTATGATTTCCATGTCTTTCTTAAGTGATAACGCCCTTACGTTTAATCCAAATTCATTGAATGTTAATCAACACTGAAAATACAACATAGGTGTCGAGCTCAATGTACAACGTTAGGACCTATATTACGGAGGTAAACATACCAAGAGTCTTCAACCAATGCTAACCCTGCTTGTGTGGACTTGGTACATTGGACAGTCTGGCAGATGTTTGCAGCTACTCGCTTGTTTTCTCCTGGTACTCTGGCTTCCTCGACCCGTAAAACTGTCTGACACAAGATGACTCTAACTGCCAAAAGTGTCATTATGGTGCTATGTACGTAATGGAGAATTTAGCTTAAAAATAGGAGACATGTTATTTTCGAAGGTGTCAAATATCCAAAAACAAATGGTGGAATTTTTCAGTTTTGGTGTTCTGCGAAGCATTGTTCATAAATACGAAAGAACGGCAAAAAAGTGACAATTTGTTATTTTGCTTAGATTATTGACATCAAAAATAATATATCACCTGTTTTCAAGCTAACGTTCCATTACCCATATAGCACTTGAAACCCCAAATAAAGAATTACACCAAGATCAAATGGCATCCGTATAGTGATATCCCCACAATTCCTGTACATTTTCTCTATTAACTGAAAGTTCTGGCACAGTCGACACCACATAATACACGAATGTCATTATATTTTCAAAATCTTTCTGTTATATGTTCGCATGCTTCTATATTGCATACATTTCCTATCAATAGTTTCTATGAATCGGGTATAACGGATACCACAATTGAAAGAGCTATTGCTGAAGACAATTATACCCCCACTACAGTGCTGGGCCGATGGGGCATAAATGAATTAAAAACAAGGTAAGGATAGTAACTGTGTTAAAAAAATGCGGACAACTGTTTTTATCACATGCGCAGGAGCGGCTTGCCATAAGGATCCCGCATATCACATTTCATTGAAAACCACCCACTCACGGGTAAGATATCGCTGCGGACCGACGGGCGTACGGATGCATGTAATGTAGTTTATCCCCCATTCTCTTTGATAGTGGGTGTATAATGAAACATTAATGACATTGTGTCTGTGATAATCATACGTTTATCTTCCAGAGACTGGGTTACAGTCTTCACTCTATTTCCGTTTTATATTTCAAGGGCTGGATGTTCCGAGACAACGAGTCCCAGATAAAATATTAGATACTAGATCTGGGTGGCGAGATACTATGGTAAGCTAGTACACGTATGTCACTGTCTGCACACCATATAGATGATAACATAGTGTGGTGGGTAAGAATCTCACTATCTACACGTGACCCCTGCATTGTGTTCAAGGTTCGATTGTCCTAGCATAGCGAATACAAACTAGAACGCTGATAAATTGAATTAACCCTTTACCCAACGCAGACGATATCAACATTTATTATTTTAAATATCATTTTTTTTTATTTTTCAAAAAATTTCAACAAAACCATATCATGTGACCCCTCATTGGAACGAGCTCGACGAGCTCGTTCCAAAGAGGGGTCACATGATATGGTTTTGTTGAATTTGTTTGAAAAGTAGTATTTTTAGCTGCTGAATTTGCATATAACGCCGACGGAGGTGGCCGATTCGTTCGGTAAAGGGTTAATCCTTTCAACCCTGATGGTGCTTCCATGTCATTTCAATGACATCAGTTTGAAGAGACATATTCCTAATTTCGGATAGGCCCATTAAAATTTCCAGCGTGCAGCCTCAGGGCTGCACGTTGAAAATATTGATTGGTCTTCTATGCACATTCACTAAGCAACCGCCCACTTCATTTTCATAACTGCAGGTCGTATAACAATAATGGTTCGGAAACGCGGCATTTTGGGTTCAGAGGGTTAAAAGTTAAAATACGATTATGGCTGAGCATGTCACCCTCTTCCCACATTTCCAGTACATTTGTTTTCAGAATTTGGTGTTTTGGAACAGTCAGCTCCCAAAGTAAAACATTAATTATTAGTAGGTGGTGGCAAAATATAAAGTGTGGGTACAGCATGATATTCCCTCTGTTCCAGTGAATTATTTCCAGAAAGGGAGATTTGGTACAGTCAACACCAGGATTGAAACTCTTGTGATTAGAAAAATAGATGATTGGATGCTATTGTGAGTTTGTGTGCCACGATCGGCTCTCTATTCTGTGTATTGTTTCTAGAATTGGTTATTCTGGTACAATCACCACCAAAATAAGGCGTCAGTGACTAAATGGAGGTCGTAACATGCCATTATGACAAGTAAATGTACTATCTGTTCACTATCCTGGTGTGTTATTTCTAGAGTTGTTTTTTTTCCTGGTGAAGTATGCATCAAATAAAGCATTAATTATAGTAGTCCCGGATAATTTATGGTAGCACAGATATGTTGGCACATAACTACACTATCGCCTACGGATAGTCTCCAATGACTTATGATGGAGCAGATCTACTTGAAGATAGGTACATTGTCATTTGTCCTCTCTCCAGAGTGGTAGATTTTTTTTTTTTTTTTTTTGCAAGCTTGAATTCTGTGCAAAAAGATTGTTTTGTTATGAACTTGTGAGTGATCTTCAACAATTTATGACAGAACAAATCTACTTGCATATAACTACATCATCATTTGTCCTCTCCTCAGTCTTCAATCATTTGTAATAGAATAGAGCAGATCTACGTTGCCACTTGACTTTTCGGTGTTGTATATAACCTTCAACTTCTATGTGTATATAGGTATATACGTGTTGTTCATTTTTACACATATCGATAGTATTTCAATCGAAGCCGTCCAGCCTATTGTTCTTCTTAGTTGTGATTCCTAGTCTGGATAGATGCCCACGAGTCCCATGTATTGTACATTACCTCATACGCTCTTACCGACATATCCTAGTCGAAACCTGAGCGAAACTGGTTATACAGTCATGATTTATGATCTATTACCCTCTCACAGGATTTCCTGACCGATGTATATGGTCCCTACACACTTTATATTACTTTTTTCTTTCTCACTTATCTTTCTCCACATCTCTGTAATATCTCTTTTCTCGCAACTGAAAATATACCCGGCTTGCAACGTACAGTTTATGAGTTCTAAAACATGGATTATACTTATGTTCTTGCACATTCTAGAGATCTCTTCAATTACTATTACCCATGGCTAACAAACTCACACTAAATGAGATCCAGAGACAAAATAGGTATAACTTCCCAAAGCTTCTCAATGAACATACCGCGAGTGACCCCGAATATGAGTTTGATTCACCCTTCAACATAACTGCCCACAATTGTAATTATTACACACCACAAGATTTTAAGGCGATCGCTACATTAAAGCATAAAACCTTCTCACTCTTTAATTTAAACTGTCGCAGTTTAAATGCACATTGGGAACCTCTAAAGGATCTCTTGTGCAACCTACAAAGTGACTCCAATCAGTTTGACATAATAAGCCTGACAGAAACTTTTTCCGTTAATGAAAACATCTCATTCAAATTAGAGGGATACCACCCATTAGTTGCACGAACACGACCTGGTAATGACGACGGGAGGGGCGGTGTAGGCTTATTCATAAAGGAAACATTACCGTTCAACATTCGCAGTGACCTATCAATTTTTATCCCACATGTCTTCGAATCCGTTTTTATTGAACTCCAATTAAATAAAAAAATCTTGGTTGGTGTAATTTATCGGCCGAACACAGCCCCGAAAGCAGATATAGATTCCTTTTTGAATAACTTGTCCGATTTACTTGGTAAGATTAACAACGAACATAAATCAACTTACCTGATGGGTGACTTTAACCTTGATTTATTAAACTTCCATAACCACCCCAAAACTAACCAGTACGTTGATAGTGTATTCAGTGCAGGATTTCTCCCGGTAATCACAAAGCCGACGAGAGTAACAGACCATTCGGCCACGCTAATAGATCACATTTTATGCAATACTACTGGAAAAGTATTACAATCGGGGATTATAATCACAGATATAAGCGATCACTTTGCTACTTTTCTGATCGATGAAAATAGGATGTTACCCAGTTCCACATTGCCCCACCATCCAACAAGGTCCTTCAAAACTGTAAATGTTAATCACTTTAAAAGATTGCTTTCAGACTCCGATTTTTCTAGCGTGGTAAATGAAACATCGCCCATTGTTGCATATTCGAATCTTCAGACCATTTATCAAAAGAGCGTTTGAAGAAGCGTTCCCCCTCATAATCATTAACACTAGCAAGAGAAAAATTAGGAGGGAACCCTGGATGACAACAGGACTTCTGAATTCATCACTCCAGAAACACAAATTATATATGAAGAAACTCCGGTCTCCAACAGACGACAATGTCAGAATATATAAATCCTACTGTCGAGAGTTTAATAAGCTAAAAAGAACATGTAAAGTCAATTACTATAATACAGCTTTAACACAGAATATATATGACATAAAAAAAACATGGGAGATTATAAAGTGTGCTATTAACAATCCAAAACGTGTACCTTGTGCACCATCATCTTTCATTGACGGCGATAACCAGTTAACCGATAACAAATCAATTGCAAATAAATTTAATTCATTCTTCTCCAACATCGGTAAAGTCACTAGTGAACTGATACCTCCCTCAACCAAACACTTTATGGACTTCTTGAAGGATAATAACACTAACAACGCCAACCTAACTAACAACAACAACAATATCCGTTGTGACAATAATTCTCACGGCGACAATAACAACGACAATAATAATAATAATAACAATAACAATGATAATAATATTAATAATAATAATTATAATGATAATAATAATAATAATAATAATAATAATAATTATAATTCGTCGTCCTTTTTCGCCTATCCAACAGATCTACAGGAAGTTATCTCAACAGTAAAGAATTTCCGTACTAAAACAAGTAAAGATTGCACTAATATATCCACAAAGTTACTTAAAGAAACTATATCAGAGATAGCTGGACCTCTAACACACATAATAAATCTTACATTTTCATCTGGTGTAATACCCGACGGACTGAAAATAGCGAAGGTGATTCCTATCCACAAAGGGGGAGATTCCAGTATTTTTAACAACTACAGGCCAGTCAGCATACTTCCAGCATTCTCAAAAGTTATGGAAAAGATAATGTATAATCGCCTGTTAAATTTTTTATCAGCTCATGATAGTTTATATCAGTTTCAGTTTGGATTCAGAAAAAAACAGTCTACAATACATGCTATATTACAACTCATCCACAACGTTGCCCTGAACAATGACAAGCCTACAAAGGACCGAACTTTATCAGTTTTCCTTGACTTTTCTAAAGCTTTTGATACTATAGACCATTCTATACTCTTACATAAACTCGAATACTATGGAATAAGGGGGATACCTAATTCATGGTTTAGAAGTTATTTGTCAGGTCGAAAACAGTATGTACAGTATAAAGAGTGTTCATCGACTTTTGAAAATATATCATGTGGAGTTCCCCAGGGCTCAATCCTGGGGCCACTTCTCTTTCTGATATATGTCAATGACATCAGTAAATCAACACTTCTAAACCTTTTGTCTTTTGCCGACGACACCACGATATCAACGGCCGACAACAACCTTGACATATTGACAGAAACAACAAATAAGGAACTTGACAAAATTGCAGACTGGTGCTCCGCGAATAAACTGTCACTCAATGCCACCAAAACAAGATGCATGCTACTACATCCCCCACATGACACATGGGACTTAGTTGCCACTCCCATAACTATAAACAATAAACACGTAATACAAGTAGGGAAAAAAAACGAAGTCCAAACAGTAAAATTCCTCGGTGTTGATTTAGACGAAAACTTAAATTTCAAGCACCACATCTCTCATCTGAGCTCAAAGATAGCCAAATCCATCTGGGCTATTAATAGAGTAAAAAAGTTTTTACCATTCGATACCCTGAAAATTCTGTATTTTACGCTAGTGCAAAGTCATTTGATGTATGCGATACACATCTGGGGACATGTGCCGGCTATAAAGAAATTAAGTATCCTTCAAAAACGTGCCATTCGAATAATAAACAATAAAAAGTACAACTCACATACTGAGCCCCTATTCAAGAAAAATAAAATCCTGAAACTGGACGATCTATATAAGCTAAATATCCTATTATTTATGCATGATTGGATCCACAACAACTTACCACTATCGTTATATAATCTATATAATCTTAACAAGATCGAAACCGACAGGATTACCAGACACAGAGGTGAGATTAAACAACTCAAGCCCCGAACACAGTTCACGGCAAATCTCCCCTTACACACATTTCCAAAAAAGTGGAATGACATTGACCCACTGGTTCGAAATTTACCACGAGCACAGTTTAAAAAAAAGATGACCAACACGTTTCTAGGTTCGTATGAAGCCTCTGTCAAATGTAGTAACAGATCATGCCACGAATGTCGGGAAGTACCGACTCCCGCGACACTACATACTCACTGAATAAGTCCGAAAAGTCCTTATTAATTAGGGTTGGTTCCTGAAAACTCCAGAACACAAACTGCCAACGAGGAACTCAAATCTCTCAGCTGGCTCTGGGCAAAATATCACATTCCCATGTATGCCCCCCTTCTCAGTGCAAGAATGAAACCAAATTCCACTTATCACCAGGATTGCAGAGTTCATTCCCTACATATATATATTTTACTTCATTTTTTCTACTGCACATGTTATTTTCAGTTGCAGCCGATTCTCCTCTCTCTCTCTCTCTCTCTCTCTCTCTCTCTCTCTCTTCATTTTTTTCCCTCATTCGTTGCTTTTTTATCTCCCACTTTTTTGTCTTCTCATACTCTACATTTTCCCTTTCCCTGAGGTGGGTGACAGTAATACAGCCAGCTGGCTATGTCACCTCCCTGCAGAAGACAAATATGTAGCTTCATAAATCCTAGATGTGATATATTATTATTACTATTTGTTGTGTCTTGGGCAATTATGTTATAAACATGTATTATAATGTCTTTTGCAAATAAAGTTATTACATTACATTATTACATATTACATTATTAGATATGATTTACTTTCTCAGAATTGGTCCTTATCAAACTCGTCAAATATTGCTTCAAATCCGGCTGATATGACGCCGATCTAGGCAGATATGACCACAGCGAGAGTTGTCATCTTTGGAGCGTAACAGGGTGCAACCATTTTGTTTACAAATCGTTCAGTTATTGATCAAACGCGATCAGGAAAATTGGCGTAATTGGCAATAAGGTCGGATTAGTTAGATGAAGAGATGAAATAGTTGTGATCTACAGATAATTCAGCCCAAATTATGAGTCGTAAGCGGTTATTTTTCGATTTCGTGGAAGAGATAGTTCAGACTATCCGGACGTTGCGGCTTCGGGGAAGCAAAGGCGTTCGAATAGCTGAAACTGGAGAAAAGGGCACACTGTCAGAACACCGTATCAGCTCTGAGAACGTGTTGTAATTATTTTTCTTGGTTTAATCCTTTACTTAACATGAAAAGCAGACGACACTTGCAAAAAAGATTCTTGAATAACTAATTGTTTTCAATTTTTGTCTCAGAAACATAGGTTATGAGCCCTCGTTGGAACGAGCTCCTCGAGCTCGTTCCAACAAGGGGTCATAACCTATGTTTTTGAGACAAAATTGAAAAGTAATGAAAATTAATTGGCGTTTTTGTAGAATAGCGCTGGTTGGTTTTGGAGGAACTTTAATTTTGGCGACCCTGGTGTCACCAGACTAAATATTTGGGAGCTAAAGTGTGAAAGGTTTTTAAGATATGTTTGTTTGGGGAGATTATACGGCCGAGGTTCGCAATACGGTTGAGACTGTATCGCTGGCATCGCGTGCATCGGGGGTCGACATTTCAATTACAAAAACAGACTTTGACATGTACAAAATACCACAAAATGGTGTGTAAAGTTTCATGGCTGTGTAATTTATATATACGGAGATGCAGGAATAACGAAAGTAACAGTTTAAAAGTAAACAGGTTTGAAAGTGACCTAAATTTTGAAGTGACATAAAAACATTAAAAATGAGCGCGGTGGCTCAGTGGTAGACTGTTGGACTTCTATGCTAGAGGTCCCGAGTTCGATCCCCGTCCGGGACGACCCGCGTTGCATCCTTGGGCAAGGCACTTTATCCCGGTTGCCTACATAGGGGCACGATGACGCCGTGTACTAAGGCGTAGTGCACGTCGCTGGTGCACATGTCTTCAACCGCTGTATCCCTGCTTGAGCGGAGCTTGAACAGAGTTAGAATGTTGAGGAGCTGACAGTTGCTCGTCGATGCTCGGTGGTTCTCTCCGGGTACTCCGGCTTCCTCCACTCGTAAAACTGTCAGGGTCACGATTCGCCATTGTGCATACGTATGTGACCTTAAACACCAATAAATAAATAAATAAATAAATAAATAAATAAATAAATAAAATAAATAAATAAATATAAATAAATAAATAAAACATCAAAAGGGGCGCAGTGGCTCAGTAGATAGAGATGTAGGATGCAAGCCGAGAAGTCCTCTGTTCGAATCCCACCTGTGGCAACTACGTTGTGTCCTTGTGGAAGACGCTTCACCACCTTGCCACGTGGGGACACGGTGGCTTTGTGTACTAAGGCGTACTGCGTCGATGGTGCACTTGTCTTCAGCCAATGCTAACCCTGTTTGTGTGCATTTAGTATGTTGGAGAGCTGACAGTTGCTCGCCGCTGCTCGGGGGTTCTCTCTAGGTAATCCGGCTCCTCCACCCTTAAAACTGTCGTGGTTATGATTAGCCATTGTGCAGAAATAAGTGACCTTAAACACCAATAAATAAATAAATAAATTAATTAATTAATAAATAAATATGAATTGAAAAAGAAAAAAAAAATATCTAATTTTTTTTTAGCTCTACAACATACAACAGTTAAAAAGAAAATCCGACGCATTTTAATTTTGGACTTTGTAACCCCCCTATGACGTGTGAGTTGGACAATAACCTTCAAGAATTCCTTGGAGGACCCACGATTTTTAGATATGTTTATGTTACCAAAATTTCGAAAATTCTGAGGATCAAAATGAAGGTGAAAGTAAAAAATGAAGAAAAAAAATTTGCATCCCTGGAATCGGAGATTTGAAAAAGTGAAGAAAACAAAACATCTAGAATTATAGTATTTATTATTATTAATAAAGTACGCCAGATTTCATGAGTGTGTGTGAAAGAGAAGTACCCAAATGTTTTGTTTAAAGAAGAGGGTAAAAATCACTATACGTAAAAACGATCACCATAAATCATTTCAACTTCGTTGAACGACCTAATACAGTAAAGTCGCCGTGGACTGGTCGGAATCCACGCGTGGGTGGTGATGTCCACGCATGCGTTTAGCAGGTACTAAAAAATCTTCATCAGCAAAATTTTAATTAATGAAGCACCGGGTTGTACACGGTGCTTCATTAATTAAATGTTTGATCATTACTCATATAATCAGTGTGTGTAATCCAATATTTCGTCAGTGAAAATATTTCCCACCCCTGGAAAGTGGCCAGTCCACGGCGGGCGTACTGTAGATGGTTTTGAAATTACAAAGTGAATTTCCAAAAGTCGTTCAACTCAGCATGGCCAACCACGGATCATGTCACATGTGGATGTCGATTACTAAAATGTTATTTACCCCTTTACCTCACATGAAAAGCAGACGCCACTTGCAAAAAAATTTCTTGAATAACTATTTTTTTTTTCATTTTTTGTCTCAAAAACATAGGTTATGACCCCTCATTGGAACGAGCTGGAACGTCATATCGTTAACTATTTGTTGCCGAAGTAAAAAAAATGTGGCAATGCACGCGCGCCACTCTTCCGATACGTTACGTTGTTCGAACTTTATGAAGTGAACTTTCATTTTCATGTTTTCCGATCTTCGATCACCATTAACACCATAGCGTTGACCATTTTTGCGACAATGTTAAAACATGTGCCAAATAACAACCACAACCATTCCCCTTCGCGCCTGTTACGTTATGTAGCTTTGGGGATAGGGATTTCACCCAAATGGAGCGGGTAATTCGGGATGGTGGGTACTGTAAGCTTCGTTTATTTCTACTTTTATACAGTGAAATTTAAACTGAGTTTTTTTTAACTCGATCGGCATTAACGTCTCAGCGATAACTATTTTCCAACAATGTTGAAACAAATGTGGCAATGGATGCCCAAAACTACGCCTCTTGTCATCTGTAGTATTATAGTGCTATGGTATGTAGTTGTCGGGTAGGGTTGTCACCAAATGGATGAGGTAACGTCTGTTGGAAGGACGTCATATTTCCAGAGGTTGACGTAAGATATTCAAAATGTTTTTAACCCTCTATTCGATGGCGTTAACTATTTCCCGATAATATTGAAAAAACGTGGCAATGGACGCCCTTAACTCTTCCTTTTGCCATCTGTGATATTATTATGTTATTTAGTTTTGGTGTTAGGACTGCAACCAAAAAGGAGGGAGTAATTCCGGACAGAATTAACGTTATATCTCCAGTATATGAAGTCGTATTTCGAAATGTTTTCAACTTGTTCTGTGCGATGGTGATTACTATAAGTTGGCTTGATTTCAAATTAATTAAATAAAATTTTCAGTCTGACGTCTTCCCAACTTCGATCCCCATTAACGCCATAGCATTAACTGCATTCCGACCACACAAAACATGGCAATAAACGCTTCAACTAGTCCTTTTGCCGCATGTGATATTATTATAGTGCTGTTTATACCATGCTCACCTATATTACTTTCTGTGAAAAGCCTGCGTTTTAAATTTTAGCTTTTAACCCCACTACCGATGTGGAGCGTCTGCTACGGTTAAAACAAATTTACAGCAAAAGCAGGAAGTTCATCCAATTTGACCTTTGAAATGACGCAATTTGCTAACTTCGATACAATCACACTTCGCGATGTTTCATTCAAACATACGACTTTTTGCGGTACTATATACTACGTGCAATGACTTAATTTTAAAATACCTGCAATTAAATATTTAACATAAACTTTAAGAATTGTTAATAATAAAGTGACTGAAAAAGCAAGGTATATTCAATCAACTTTGACAATGTGACCAGCTGTCAATCAAGCATTCACGTGTAGCTGGTAGTACTGCCCACCGGCGCAAATGAAAACTAAACAAACCAGTATGTTTACGATAGATCGTTTTTTCTCCATGTTAAGTGACACAGTCGATCATTTATTAAGACCACTGTATAAAGAAAATAAATAGGTACTAGGGCAGGTAATCAGATTTAAACCACTCGTAGAATAAGGGTTTTAACCACTCGGCAAGCTGAGTGTTTAAAACCCTTATCCTACTCGTGATTTAAATCTGATTATCGAACCTAGTACCTATTTATTCTATATTTTATGTAGTTTTGGGGGTAGAGATGTCAACAAAAACTGAGTAGTAAGGGTAAAACATGAAAAGACGTAAAAAGGTTGAAAATGACTTTAAATCTATAAATTCAAATTCCCGTGTTTTTCCACTTTCTGGCTCTACAACAAAGGTCTACTAATATTTCATAGACATCAGCCATTTTATTTTACTACATTGTGACCCCCCACCCCCCACCCCCCAGCCCCCATAACCCCAGACATCGACTAGAGCTTTGATAACTGAGCGGGTCGGTGAGACATTTTTACAGAAGGCTTTTGATGGTGATGAGATATGCAAAGTTTGAAGGAAACACGTGAATTGGGATTCGTTTTGGATAAAGGTAGACAATCAAAACGTTAGTCTAACGATCTCGAATATCTACGAACGTGGACAAGAGTACTAAATTTGATGAGTGTAAAAAAGGAAAATGGGCCAACTATAATATAAGTCATGAACAGTCTCAAAAAGATGGTTTTGAAAAAGCGAATTTCCAGTAGTCGTTGAAGAAAGCATGAACGACGTCGTTTCGGCGGTCAACTCCGCTTTAAATTCTGAAGAGTTTTCTGATTACTGATCCGTAGAGTGAAATTTAATTTCGATGTTTTCCAACTCTCGACTGGCATTACCGTCAAAGCGTTAAAAATGTTTGGACAATGTGGATAATAACTGACAACTCTCGCACTCAATACTTACGTTTCCAGCTTTGACGTAAAGAGGATATGTACGCTGCTATAGTGAATATCGGGAATTATCTTATACCTGTTGAAGATATAGCCCATGTGTTATAGATTATCTATAACACATACCCCTATGTCATATAGATTGGAGAACATTTTGAGTCGACATTTTGACACGAAATCATCCCCAAAACCCTTTTAAAAATGCAGAAAAGAACAAAAATGGTCGGTATAAGATAAATACAACAATACCATAGTGTGTTTTGATATGTTTGATATCTCAACTCGTTGAAAGTGAGTTTTTTTCGCTCGGCAAGCCTCGCGAAAAAAACTCACTTTCAACTCGTTGAGATATCAAACATATCAAAACACACTATGGTATTATCGTATATTTATCTCATGAGTGTGGACCTGAAAGTTTTATTTTTCACGTGCGCTTGCGCGATTGAGAACTGATGTTTTCAGGTCCACACGAATCTGATAATTCTCGATATTCACTAAAAGCAGAGTAGATTTTCTTTCTATTATATGCTACGTGACATGTTACTGCGCAATATTCAGCCCAATTCTACTGCAAACAGTTGCAAGACAATAACAAAAACCTGTTGATCGTTCCTTCGAGTCGACGTTCAAAGGGGACGTCATGCGCCGAAGTGTGACGTCATTTAGGAAGCTACTGAAAAAATTCATCGTGTGAACCTGATATTTTTTTTTTCACTCGCGCAAGCACACATGAGATAATTCCAAATACCTACTAAAATTGAGTAGATTTTCTTTTTTATTATATGAAACGAGAAATTTTATTGCACAATATTCAGCCCATCGAGTCGATCGATATCGAGAAATATATTTTAGATAATTTGCGATAATTCACAAGCTAGCATATAATAAAAAGGGGTAGCACCGTCGTTGTTTGAGCCATATCGCCGTTATCTGACGTCTGATTTTCAAAATTATTTCAACTTTGTATTGGAACCGCGAGGACTAATATTTATTTATTTACTAGGGTTTAATGACACTTTAACAGCCAAGGTCGTATCGTGTCGGTGACAGTTTTACGGGCGGGGGAAGCTGGAGTGCCCGGAAAAACCACCGAGCAACGACGAGTAGCTGCCAGCTCCCCACATAGTAACTCCGCACTGCAGCACAGGCAGGGTTAGATTGGTTGAAGACATGCGCACCATCGACGTGCTGTACGTCTTAGTGCACGGCGTCATCGTGCCCCCATGTGGATAATCGGGGTTAAGTGCCTTGCCCAAGAACACAACGTGGGAGTCCGAATCGATCGCTCAGACAGTCACCCATCCGAGGACTAACCGGGCTCGACGTTGCTTTACTTCGGTGATCTGACGAGAACCGGTTACCTCAACGCCACCGCGCCACCGCGGCCCCACGAGGACTAATAAAAGGTCCTTAGATTTGAAGTGAAGTGAAGTGGAATTTAACGTCGATATTTTCCGACCTCCGATAGGTATTAAAGTCATAGCGTTAACAATTTGGAAGAAATGTGGCAATGCGCTATCTCAACTATTCGTTTTTGGTCTGTCGTATTATTATAGTGTAGTGTCATGCTTTGTAGTTTGTTTTTTTTTTTTTTGGGGGGGGGGGGGGGTAGGACTCTGATGTCCATACCAGATAATAAAGATCATCATCAGCCAAATTTTAATTAATGAAGCACCGAGTTGTACTCGGTACTTCATTAATTATATTTTTTATCATTATTCCTATAATTAGTTTCGGAATGTAATATTATAGCGTCCGTGGTGATATTGAGAGTTACCAGTCCACTGTAGCCGTGCTGTCACTGTAGGTATCTGACTTCTGATTTTTTTTTATAATTTTGGTTTTTGTATTGAGAGGACGAGTTCTAAAATGTCCCAAGATTTCAACTCCAATAGTGAAACATTTTTTTGACGTTTTCTGGCCCTCGATAGGTATTACTAACGTCATATCCTTAACAATTTTCTTACAATGTGGAAACAAATGTGGCACCTCACCCCTCAATTATTGTTTTAATTGTATCTGATATTATTATATTATTATTATATTTATTATAGCCTTATGTTTTGTAGTTTGTGGTGTAGGGATATCATCAAAAAGGAGTGCGCCTCCGGCGTTGTTTGCATCATATCTCCGGTATAGCTATGTCTGATTTTCACATTTTTTTCAGCGTCGTATTTGGGATCACGTGGGATCAACATCGTGGCTTGGCAGTCTGTGATATTATTATATTGTTGTTATTTAACCCTTTATCTAACATGAAAAGCATACAACACTTGCAAAGAAAATCATCGAATAACTATTTTTTTCATTTTTTGTCTAAAAAACTCAGGTTATTACCCCTCGTTGGAACGAGCTCGACGAGCTCGTTCCAACGAGGGGTTATAACCTATGTTTTTGAGACAAAAAATGAAAAAATAATGAAAATTAATTGGCGATTGTTGAGAATAGCGTTTACCGGTTTTTGCCGTTACGTTTCGTAAAGGGTTAATTAGTTTGAGGGAGGTGCTGCAGAAGGGGAAGGGGTGATTATTAATATTATTTATTGGTGCTTAACGACACATCAGCATCTAAGGCTATATCGTCACGATAAATCATATGCATCGCAAAAGACGTCACTATTGTCCTCTAAGTAAAACATGAGTTGATGAAGTCTGGTAACGATATGAGGAATCAATCATTACTGAATACAGTAATGAGAGAGTGAGCTCAGTGGTTTACTTAATATCCTGTGAATCGACTTGTTGAGTAGATATCTAGTGATGATAGTTTAACCCTTTACCCAACGAATCGGCCACATCCGCCCGCATAATATGCAAATTCAGCAGCAGAAAAATACCATTTTTCAAAGCATTTCAACAAAACCATATCATGTGAACCATCTTTGGAACGAGTTCGCCGAGCTCGTTCCAAAGAGGGGTCACATGATATGGTTTTGTTGAATTTTTGAGAAAAATTAAACAAATGATATTTAAAATAATAAATGTTGATATCGTCTGCGTTGGGTAAAGGGTTAAAAGAATAAGGACAATCTAAGATTTATTAACAAAGTTGATTTCCTTGAGAAATGACAGTGGGAATTTGTGTTGTAAAATAGTTCTCGAAGAGACACAATATTAAAATACTGCCGTCGAACCAGATTAAAATCTGTAGAGTGCAAAAGGACTGACAACCCCTGTTGGCAAGGAAAACATTCTGGTCGCATATTACCTTATAACAAAAGAGAATGTGTAAATCTTGTATGACCAAAATGGCTTCATGTCAATATTACATGATGGTTTCTACAAAGGTTACCAAACGAGTAATTATGCGCAATATTAGGTTGAATACCATTCTATTCAGGCTTGTACATAGTTTTCATGTATTGACTGATATGTTGGTCATACTCACTGAATGGAATCCTCAACTCATTTATAGGCTTGTTTAATTAATGTTTTGCTGCAATGTCTCTTCTGGGAGATACCAACATGGCGACGTAACCAGCAAAACACGATACAACGGTGGTCAGACATGAGAGTAAATAACTTCTCACGAAATTCCAAAATGAGAGGGTTCTTCAACCTGGGGTTTAGTAAAGCTAGCAAAGAGGAAAGAGAGTCAAAAGATTTAATCGACTTCCCTTCCTGTACATTCTCGATGCGTTCAAACGCAAGGTGTGAAACTTTGACCGTAGCCGTAAAAATAGAACAACTATTTGGTATTTTACCTGAGATGACGTGATCACCAGCAACAACATCTGATGATACTCGTTCGCCATCTTTAAATCCATCTATATGCACGATACTTAGACTTTACTTCGGCACATTGTTGCTTGGACTGCAGGGGTTTATCTCAGAGTTTTTTTCTGTGGAAACCAGGTCTAAAATAACCGTACACGCTAAAAACTAAGGTGTTAAAAACTACACTTGAAGTGCTGTATTTAACACTTACTAAGTGGTGAACTAGCACTTTGTTCAAGTGTAGATATCCCAGTACTTGATAGGTGTTACAATAATACCACTTGACAAGTGTAATGTCGCGACACTTAAAAGGAAACAACGCAGATGACGCGGATCAGGCTCGAACTTTCGAGCCTGATCCGCGTCATCTGCGCTGTGTCCTTTTAATTTTATGTACCCACCAAGCGCAAATCAAATTGTGGACGATTGTGGAAGAACCACCAATGCTAGACACATGGGAAGTGCCATCCATTCGAGTTTCAGATGTCTGACGATTGTAATGTGTAAGTGTTTAAAGCATTGCACTTTGAGTGTTAAAATCAAACCCTAAGAGTTAGAATGAGTTTAACACCTTGAAAGTGTCAGTTTTAACAAAAAGGAGGGAGTAATTCCGGACAGAATTAACGTTATATCTCCAGTATATGAAGTCGGATTTCGAAATGTTTTCAACTTGTTCTGTGCGATGGTGATTACTATATGTTGGCTTGATTTCAAATTAATTTAATAAAATTTTCAGTCTGACGTCTTCCCAACTTCGATCCCCATTAACGCCATAGCATTAACTGCATTCCGACCACACAAAACATGGCAATAAACGCTTCAACTAGTCCTTTTGCCGCCTGTGATACTATTATAGTGCTGTTTATACCATGCTCACCTATATTACTTTCTGTGAAAAGCCTGCGTTTTAAAGTTTAGCTTTTAACCCCACTACCGATGTGGAGCGTCTGCTACGGTTAAAACAAATTTACAGCAAAAGTAGGAAGTTCATCCAATTTGACCTTTGAAATGACGCAATTTGCTAACTTCGATACAATCACACTTCGCGATGTTTCATTCAAACATACGACTTTTTGCGGTACTATATACTACGTGCAATGACTTATTAATTTTAAAATACCTGCAATTAAATATTTAACATAAACTTTAAGAATTGTTAATAATAAAGTGACTGAAAAAGCAAGGTATATTCAATTAACTTTGACAATGTGTCCAGCTGTCAATCAAGCATTCACGTGTAGCTGGTAGTACTGCCCACCGGCGCAGATGAAAACTAAACAAACCAGTATGTTTACGATAGATCGTTTTTTCTCCATGTTAAGTGACACAGTCGATCATTTATTAAGACCACTGTATAAAGAAAACAAATAGGTACTAGGGCAGGTAATCAGATTTAAACCACTCGTAGAATAAGGGTTTTAACCACTCGGCAAGCTGAGTGTTTAAAACCCTTATCCTACTCGTGATTTAAATCTGATTATCGAACCTAGTACCTATTTATTCTATATTTTATGTAGTTTTGGGGGTAGAGATGTCAACAAAAACTGAGTAGTAAGGGTAAAACATGAAAAGACGTAAAAAGGTTGAAAATGACTTTAAATCTCTAAATTCAAATTCCCGTGTTTTTCCACTTTCTGGCTCTACAACAAAGGTCTACTAATATTTCATAGACATCAGCCATTTTATTTTATTACATTGTGACCCCCACCCCCACCCCAGCCCCCATAACCCCAGACATCGACTAGAGTTTTGATAACTGAGCGGGTCGGTGAGACATTTTTACAGAAGGCTTTTGATGGTGATGAGATATGCAAAGATTGAAGGAAACACGTGAATTGGGATTCGTTTTGGATAAAGGTAGACAATCAAAACGTTAGTCTAACGATCTCGAATATCCACGAACGTGGACAAGAGTACTAAATTTGATGAG
The DNA here is from genome assembly GCA_031216915.1 of Pictodentalium vernedei. Taxonomy (NCBI): domain Eukaryota; kingdom Metazoa; phylum Mollusca; class Scaphopoda; order Dentaliida; family Dentaliidae; genus Pictodentalium; species Pictodentalium vernedei. Next base: position 377,165,638 of record CM062293.1, read on the forward strand.
TGTAAAAAAGGAAAATGGGCCAACTATAATATAAGTCATGAACAGTCTCAAAAAAGATGGTTTTGAAAAAGCGAATTTCCAGTAGTCGTTGAAGAAAGCATGAACGACGTCGTTTCGGCGGTCAACTCCGCTTTAAATTCTGAAGAGTTTTCTGATTACTGATCCGTAGAGTGAAATTTAATTTCGATGTTTTCCAACTCTCGAATGGCATTACCGTCAAAGCGTTAAAACTATTTGGACAATGTGGATAATAACTGACAACTCTCGCACTCAATACTTACGTTTCCAGCTTTGATGCAAAGAGGATATGTACGCTGCTATGGTGAATATCGGGAATTATCTCATGAGTGTGGACCTGAAAGTTTTATTTTTCACGTGCGCTTGCGCGATTGAGAAATGATATTTTCAGGTCCACACGAATCTGATAATTCTCGATATTCACTAAAAGCAGAGTAGATTTTCTTTCTATTATATGCTACGTGACATTTTACTGCGCAATATTCAGCCCAATTCTACTGCAAACAGTTGCAAGACAATAACAAAAACCTGTTGATCGTTCCTTCGAGTCGACGTTCAAAGGGGACGTCATGCGCCGAAGCGTGACGTCATTTAGGAAGCTACTGAAAAAATTCATCGTGTGAATCTGATATTTTTTTTTCACTCGCGCAAGCACACATGAGATAATTCCAAATACCTACTAAAATTGAGTAGATTTTCTTTTTTATTATATGAAACGAGAAATTTTATTGCACAATATTCAGCCCAATTCGACCCAAATGCGTACGTTTCAAAACAATAACAAAGATCAGCTGATCGTACCTTCAATGTGACATGATGCGTTGTAGTGTGACGTCATTTAGGAAGCTATTGATGGATATTCATCGACATCCATCGAGTCGATCGATATCGAGAAATATATTTTAGATAATTTGCGATAATTCACAAGCTAGCATATAATAAAAAGGGGTAGCACCGTCGTTGTTTGAGCCATATCGCCGTTATCTGACGTCTGATTTTCAAAATTATTTCAACTTTGTATTGGAACCGCGAGGACTAATATTCATTTATTTACTAGGGTTTAACGACACTTTAACAGCCAAGATCGTATCGTGTCGGTGACAGTTTTACGGGTGGGGGAAGCTGGAGTGCCCGGAAAAACCACCGAGCAACGACGAGCAGCTGCCAGCTCCCCACATCGTAACTCCGCACTGCAGCACAGGCAGGGTTAGATTGGTTGAAGACAAGTACACCATCGACGTGCTGTACGTCTTAGTGCACGGCGTCATCGTGTCCCCTATGTGGATAATCGGGGTTAAGTGCCTTGCCCAAGAACACAACGTGGGAGTCCGAATCGATCGCTCAGACAGTCACCCATCCGAGGACTAACCGGGCTCGACGTTGCTTTACTTCGGTGATCTGACGAGAACCGGTTACCTCAACGCCACCGCGCCACCGCGGCCCCACGAGGACTAATAAAAGGTCCTTAGATTTGAAGTGAAGTGAAGTGGAATTTAACGTCGATATTTTCCGACCTCCGATAGGTATTAAAGTCATAGCGTTAACAATTTGGACGAAATGTGGCAATGCGCTATCTCAACTATTCGTTTTTGGTCTGTCGTATTATTATAGGTTACCAGTCCACTGTAGCCGTGCTGTCACTGTAGGTATCTGACTTCTGATTTTTTTTTTATAATTTTGGTTTTTGTATTGAGAGGACGAGTTCTAAAATGTCCCAAGATTTCAACTCCAATAGTGAAAATTTGTTTTGACGTTTTCTGGCCCTCGATAGGTATTACTAACGTCATATCCTTAACAATTTTCTTACAATGTGGAAACAAATGTGGCACCTCACCCCTCAATTATTGTTTTAATTGTATCTGATATTATTATATTATTATTATATTTATTATAGCCTTATATTTCGTTGTTTGTGGTGTAGGGATATCATCAAAAAGGAGTGGGTACCTCCGGCGTTGTTTGCATCATATCTCCGGTATAGCTATGTCTGATTTTCACATTTTTTTCAGCGTCGTATTTGGGATCACGTGGGATCAACATCGTGGCTTGGCAGTCTGTGATATTATTATAGTGTTGTTATTTAACCCTTTATCTAACATGAAAAGCATACAACACTTGCAAAGAAAATCATCGAATAACTATTTTTTTCATTTTTTGTCTAAAAAACTCAGGTTATTACCCCTCGTTGGAACGAGCTCGACGAGCTCGTTCCAACGAGGGGTTATAACCTATGTTTTTGAGACAAAAAATGAAAAAATAATGAAAATTAATTGGCGATTGTTGAGAATAGCGTTGTCCGGTTTTTGCCGTTACGTTTCGTAAAGGGTTAATTAGTTTGAGGGAGGTGCTGCAGAAGGGGAAGGGGTGATTATTAATATTATTTATTGGTGCTTAACGACACATCAGAATCTAAGGCTATATCGTCACGATAAAACATATGCATCGCAAAAGACGTCACTATTGTCCTCTAAGTAAAACATGAGTTGATGAAGTCTGGTAACGATATGAGGAATCAATCATTACTGAATACAGTAATGAGAGAGTGAGCTCAGTGGTTTACTTAATACCCTGTGAATCGACTTGTTGAGTAGATATCTAGTGATGAGAGTTTAACCCTTTACCCAACGAATCGGCCACATCCGCCCGCATAATATGCAAATTCAGCAGCAGAAAAATACCATTTTTCAAAGCATTTCAACAAAACCATATCATGTGAACCCTCTTTGGAACGAGTTCGTCGAGCTCGTTCCAAAGAGGGGTCACATGATATGGTTTTGTTGAATTTTTGAGAAAAATTAAACAAATGATATTTAAAATAATAAATGTTGATATCGTCTGCGTTGGGTAAAGGGTTAAAAGAATAAGAACAATCTAAGATTTATTAACAAAGTTGATTTCCTTGAGAAATGACAGTGGGAATTTGTGTTGTAAAATAGTTCTCGAAGAGACACAATATTAAAATACTGCCGTCGAACCAGATTAAAATCTGTAGAGTGCAAAAGGACTGACAACCCCTGTTGGCAAGGAAAACATTCTGGTCGCATATTACCTTATAACAAAAGAGAATGTGTAAATCTTGTATGACCAAAATGGCTTCGTGTCAATATTACATGATGGTTTCTACAAAGGTTACCGAACGAGTAATTATGCGCAATATTAGGTTGAATACCATTCTATTCAGGCTTGTACATAGTTTTCATGTATTGACTGATATGTTGGTCATACTCACTGAATCGAATCCTCAACTCATTTATAGGCTTGTTTAATTAATGTTTTGCTGCAGTGTCTCTTCTGGGAGATACCAACATGGCGACGTAACCAGCAAAACACGATACAACGGTGGTCAGACATGAGAGTAAATAACTTCTCACGAAATTCCAAAATGAGAGGGTTCTTCAACCTGGGGTTTAGTAAAGCTAGCAAAGAGGAAAGAGAGTCAAAAGATTTAATCGACTTCCTTTCCTGTACATTCTCGATGCGTTCAAACGCAAGGTGTGAAACTTTGACCGTAGCCGTAAAAATAGAACAACTATTTGGTATTTTACCTGAGATGACGTGATCACCAGCAACAACATCTGATGATACTCGTTCGCCATCTTTAAATCCATCTATATGCACGATACTTAGACTTTACTTCGGCACATTGTTGCTTGGACTGCAGGGGTTTATCTCAGAGTTTTTTTCTGTGGAAGCCAGGTCTAAAATAACCGTACACGCTAAAAACTAAAGTGTTAAAAACTACACTTGAAGTGCTGTATTTAACACTTACTAAGTGCTGAACTAGCACTTTGTTCAAGTGTAGATATCCCAGTACTTGATAGGTGTTACAATAATACGACTTGACAAGTGTAATGTCGCGACACTTAAAAGGAAACAACGCAGATGACGCGGATCAGGCTCGAACTTTCGAGCCTGATCCGCGTCATCTGCGTTGTGTCCTTTCAATTTTATGTACCCACCAAGCGCAAATCAAATTGTGGACGATTGTGGAAGAACCACCAATGCTAGACACAAGAACCACCAATGCTAGACACATGGGAAGTGCCATCCATTCGAGTTTCAGATGTCTGACGATTGTAATGTGTAAGTGCTTAAAGCATTGCACTTTGAGTGTTAAAATCAAACCCTAAGAGTTAGATTGGGTTTAACACCTTGAAAGTGTCAGTTTTAACACTTTAGTTTTTAGTGTGTAGGTTTGCTTAAATGCGAAATGCTACTAACCACCTTCTGAACGTTAAGTGCCCCTTTTACATCTAACCTTTCGTTGTTTTATATTAGATGGGGCGCCTCTATTGCTGTTAAAGATGTGAAATTCTTGGGTTTCTTGTTTAACAATGCCGCGAGTTCTATCGTTCCTCGATGGCATGATTGCCGTATTGGCGAACGCCTTCACTCATCGTGGTAACTTTACATCACCTTCTGTCTAAGGCTGGTATGAAGTTATCTCGGGCTTATATCCTGGCCGATATGAAACTATCCAAGTAATAAATCTCTTAATTATATTGTTCCTTATTCGCAACCTGTGGTTGTCAATACTAATTATCTGATCGCGATTACTTTTACTACTTTTCCCCCAATTGGTTGTGTGTTGAATGCCGAATTCATTAACCGCTTCGATTTTATTCTTTGAAACGCTTCGCACGGAACATTTTAACCTTGTTGAGGAAATTTGATTTCTGGAAAACGGTTGAAAAATATAATGTGATGTGATGTTATAATAGAGAAACTATATATTGATTTATGAAGGGATTTGTTGTGTAGGTTTCCCATTACTGCCAAAGCAGATATGCTCTAGAGATTATTGATAGCTGAAGTGAAAATACAATGACGTGTTGTGCGAATGATATGACAATCTACCCCATATGAAGCTTTAAACTTTGTGAAGAACGAAAACTATTTGGCGAATGCTATGTAACCTGGTTACAAGTAACTTACTGTGGGGTTTTCAAGCAGTGTGGAAACCCAAATGGCGACAATGGTCACATTGAGTCTGTTTATGTATCTTTGAAATGGAAGGCGGGCGGTAGCTCTGTAGGCAGAGATGCAGGCTGCAAGCCGAGAGGTCCTCGGTTCGAATCCCACTTGTGGCAACCGCGTTGTGTCCTTTGGCAAGACACTTCACCCCCTAATGCCCACGTGGGGGCACGAGAGCGTTGTGTATTTAGGCGTAATGTACGTCGATGGTGCAATTGTCTTTAACCAATGCTAACCTTGCTTGTGTGGAGTTAGTATGTTGTAGAGCCTGACAGTTGTTCGCCGTTGCTCGGTGGTTCTCACAGGGTACTCCTACCTCTTCCACCCGTAAAACTATCCGACACGAGGTGACCCTGGCTGTCGAAAGTGTCGATAAACCCCGATATATAAATAAATAAACTGAGATAGAAACTGAAACCCAAGTTGTGTATGAAACTGAAAACAATCGATGATTGCATCTACTACTTAATGGGTGGGGTATCAAGAAACACATTGGGGGAACGGAAGTTGATAAGAATGTGTGCAGTGTCCAACAAATTTGTTGAATATTACACCAAACCATGGAACACCGGGGTGATCAAGAACGCTTTTACAAGTACAAAGGTGATGAGTGCTCTTTGAATGCAAACAACAAGGATGCGTGTTACAGCATAGAACACATTTTCAAAATAAATAGCCCAATCACTAGCCATGTAAATGGGTTGGTCGGACATTGGCCTCTCACTCGTGAACAGCTGTTTACCCGGACCTGCCACCTGGACATTTTTTACACCCTGTAGTAGCCCTCGAGTCCAAGGCTATCGGCAATTTTGGATATCATCACTACCCCCCCCCCCCCCAACACACACACACACACCGAACAGTAACCAGCACCGCACCCCCCTCCCCCAAGAAAATATATGTATTTACTATACTGTGATGAATAAAACATATATATTTTAACAGAATGTAAACAGTGGTTCTATCATTTGTTCGCGATGTGCATATGCACATTGCGAACAAATGATAGAACCACTGTTTATATTCCATAATAATATATTATCAGGACATTATACCGCTGTCTGGTTGACTCGGTTATTGTTTAGCTTATGTATTTTCATAACAAGAGGCTTTCACATTTAAAAGATATTTTTGCAGTTCTAATGGAAACAAAATCTTGACAACCACAGTTTTCACCAATTTCCGGATATTTCCACAGCGTGCATACCCTAGCGGCTATTAATCCGAAAAATGGACATTTTCCCACCATGGGCATTACCACTGGACATTTACCCACTGTTGCTAATTAATAAGCGGACAATTCCCTACCCCTGCTATATACCAGTACAAAGAAGGGGCAGTAGACGTTACACATCTATTTTATGTCGACAATAAGAAACAACACAACACGTGAATAACATGAGAAAACAGTTAAAACTAGAAGTCCTGTCACAAATTGCCCGCTTTTCTAGGCTTAATTGTGCGTAGGAATTGCGCGCAGTTGCCATATCCAATGACATCCAAATCACGGCAGGTTCTCCTGGTTGCTCATAACAAATACAGGCAATGTTTCTGCTAATGGACCTCCGGGTCCATTGGCTGAACCATTGCTTGTGCACAGGCCATATGTACAGGATTAGACAGTCTTACTCTGGTCATAACGCGCTGGTTAACGCGCAGATCGACGTGCTATTTGTGCGCATTTCGTGACAGATCTTCTAGTTTTAACTGTTTGAATAACCAGTCGCAGCCTCGAGTTCTAACCTTCCGCAATGCAGTATTGACGAACGCCTTCACGCACCGTGGCGTCCTCGGATTATTACACGCCTTTATGACACGGAATTCATCAATGTAAAAATTCAAACACCACACACAGAACATTTCAAACTTCATAACTCTTTGTTATTTGTCGATCGTCTGGGTGAAAAACAAAACTCGGGCGTGATTTGCAAACACGTGTGACAGATCGATATGTAAAACTAAAAATGAAAATTGTGTCGAAATAGGTTATTTAATGCTATTGTTAAGAAATTAGCTGTCGTTATCTGGGTGATATTCGCTTCAAAGTCTGGACTTAGGTTTTATGAAATCACTCCCCATTTACAGAATAAGGTTAATTTAGTTAATTTTGATAGATTTGAACAAAAATATTTTTCCAATTGATATTCGATTTATGGGCAGTGACAGAATGCGATGTCTCGATTGGACGATTACGAAAACGGGTAGGGTTTAGTTCCTTTGATGGACTCATGACGTCAGTGCAAAAAACAGTCCGTGAACAGAAAGTTGTACGGAACAAATGTTCTGACGGAATTGTGATTATAGACTTGTGGAGAATGTAATAAACGTGTAATAAAGTCCAATGTATGACCTTTGTTCACTTTCGTTTTGGTACCGGAGTAAACATTCACACACAACTTTTCACCACCTCTATTATTTTTGTGACGTTCTCGATTGTTTACGTTTAGCCCTAGCACACTGGTAGAACAAGAGAACTTTCTCCCACCACTCTGTTTTTCTGTTGTTTTACTATAAATTTAACCAATTATATCTTGTTTGACAGAGCTCACTGAGCTCGTCAAATAAGGTATATTTGGTTAAATATGATACTGCATTATGGGAAATATCGGCTGCTGAAAACTTTGCTATTTTGACATCAGAGTGTAGAGGGTTAATGTGAAGGCCAGCGTCAAACAGTTCTGTGTTTATGAGAATAATGCCATGGAATTTACTCATCTTGATTACCATTCTGAGATGAAATAATTATGTTGAAAAAAATAGATGTCTTCAGAAACGGGGGGAATGTTTAATAGTGGCGAAACGTACGGTGGGTGTAATGCCCTTTTAGTAAGGCAATGTAATAATTACGCGGGGAAACATCCGGTAGGGAAATGCCCGCTAGGCAAACAATTATGATGGAGAAATGGCGGAGGTTGGAAAATGCCAGCTTTGAAAGGCGGTGAAATGTGTATATACCTGTGGGGATCGTCTCACCGGGTAGCTATTGTTTCGGTAAAATGTGTGAAAATTTGGTAGATCAAAGGGAGGGAGATTATAGTCAGTATCTAGTAAGTTTGTTCGCATAACTCAATTCGTGTTCATTACCATCAACCAACTGGATAGGTGGGACAGGCCAGATTAATCCATAAGTCCAGTACATGTATATTAATTAAAAATTACTTTATAAATACACTAAAATTCAGTACTGTGAGACACAAAGTCAGAGGAGTTTAGTTGTCCAATTTCTCCAGCTAGAAATATTCTTTTGAAATGTTCAATTGCTCAACCTTCTCTGCCGCCCTTCGATGTGCTTTGTAGTACGCGGTTCGTCCATATCAAAATGGTTCCACATGAACCGTCCGTGGTCACCGTCCACCCAATAACGCGTAACACTGTCAGGAAACCGTTCAACTCTTGAACTGACTGGGGCCTCCTCAAGAGTTAAGAGCCAAGCATCGCTCACTTGGTGAATGGGCACAAAAGGAAGAGCAATAACCCTCCGTATCGCGCACTGAACTTCTGGATTATCCTCGTACAATGTTGGAAGGAAGATGACTAGGAACTGTGCATAACTACAAGAATTCTGCCCTGTGTTTGATAAGAGACGTGGGCATATTTCTGGTAGTACTGAAAACGCAGTTTGTTGGTTGTTTAAGAAAAAAGAAAAAGAAAAAGAAACCAAAACAGTCGCTGGTTTGGGAGCAGCCCCTGCATGTTATCCATAACGGTTACAAAAGGGGAAAAAATACACCAATATGTGTTGTTGAAAGCTGGGAGTCATCCATCAGCCTTTAAGGATGAGTGGATGCTGAGCCTTGGCCATCTGGTCTGCCTTCAAGGAAAAGAGATGACGGAGTGATGGGAGGAACCCTCCAACAAAAAAAACAACAACAAACAATAAAACACGCACGCACGCACGCACGTACGCACGCACGCACGCACGCACGCACGCACGCAACGCACGCACGCGTTCCACACTTTCATGCTGCTGCCGAAAGGAAGATGAACCAAGTAATCATGAGCACTTCATCTAAAAAGCTAGATTCCAGCCATCGTTTTTTGACAGTGTGCAATGGTCTAGTGGTTTAGACGCTGGACTCCTGATTGCCAGGCGGTGTTGCCGAGGGTTCGAATCCCGGCGGGGGATCAGAAACCAACATTCAAAATTCCTCTAAAACATGATTGTGTCATTTGAAAAACACACACAAGCCCGTGCCAGTCTTCGTCTGAGGCCATCCACATCACTTTCGTCGTACTGTAGTCAGCGCGTTCCACACTTTCATGCTGCTGCCGAAAGGAAGATGAACCAAGTAATCATGAGAACTTCATCTAAAAAGCTGGATTCCAGCCATCGTTTCTTGACGGTGTGCAATGGTCTAGTGGTTTAGACGCTGGACTCCTTATTGCCAGGCGGTGTTGCCGAGGGTTCGAATCCCGGCGGGGGGTCAGAAACCAACATTCAAAATTCCTCTAAAACATGATTGTGTCATTTGAAAAAAAACACACACACCTACACACACACACACACACACACACACACACACTCGCAGACACACATTGAGTTGTTATCTTTGCAGATTTATTTACTTTTACCTTGTAATCATTGTTATAACTGTTCCCTTCTTGTGAACGATGAGCTTTTTTAGAAGATCGACAAAAGCGCTAGCTTTTGCCTTGTAGTCCAGTGCCATAGTTCCGTCGCCAGTCTTCAGTGCATTATTATTGGCTGAGGACGACACTAAATAATGCTGCATATTTATACTTTGTGAACTCGGTGAGTACTTAAAAAGAACTCGCTTTAAAATAAACTGCACATTTTGCGAGTACTAAAAAACGAACACATTTTAAAATAACCCGCTTTATTCGTAAAAAGAGTTAAGTGCGATGAGTGTCGATGAAAAGTTAAAACACACATGGACAATCATCAACACAGACAAACATATTTGGAAAAGACTATACAGCGTGTTCACTTAGCATTTTAGTTATTGATTACTAACGACCAACCGGGTAGGTGAGACTAACCGTACGTGTGTACTACAAGCTGCATTTGAGTCTTGCGAAAACAGTTTTCTTTTCAGAGTTAATCTCCAAGCTATAACAAATTGCAAATAAAAATACCCTCACACACGATCACAAAACAAAACTCTCAAATTATATATGTATATTTTAAGTACGTTTGCTTTTCTAATTTAGAGTCAGTCGATAAAATAAAATATATTTTTTTTAATATTGGTGCGTTTTTATGATACTGAAAGAACAAGCCAACCAGGTAGGTTTACCGATCATAAAAAAACCCACATATAACAGTTACTAACAGAGCACTGGGTATTCGTGAATTTGAAGAACCTGCCCAACTGCGATGTGTTACAGCGCGGTGTAGGTTATTCAAATTCATAAATACCGACAGCGAGTTGGTAAATGCCTTCATCAGATTTCTCCGAGGACGAAGTGTCATTTGTGTACATAAACGTTTGTTTGGGAGAAGTTTATTCATTCTAGCACACCTTCCGACAAACATTGCTTGTCGTAAGCCTCCAGGTAACCCCAGCCACTCCAAAATATGTTTATACAACAAACACGTTCTGCGTGATGTTACCGCGTGCTTTACTCGCTGCTTAAAATGCTCTGTCCAATCTGGGAAGTGCGTCTTCAATAGCGAAAGGCTGGAGACGGGAAACTTTTTCTAACCAAATGTCCCAATGGGCGGAGAGTGCCAGTACGTTTCTGGCACATGTTTTCGTCAGTTACTTGATATTTTTATGAAATACACCAAAAAAAAAATATATTAAGAAAGTATCCCCATAACGCATGGTATATTCTTAGAAGTCCCAGTCGATGACAGAACGTTATTAACCCTTTACCCAACACAACGGTCAAAACCGGCCATCGCGATTCACAAAAATCGTCAATTAATTTTCATTTCATTTTCAATTTTTGTCTCAAAAACATTGGTTTTGACGCCTCTTTGGAACGATCCCGTCGAGCTCGTTCCAATGAGGGGTTATAACTTATGTTTGTGAGACAAAAAAATGGAAAAAAAAATAGTTATTCAAGAATTTTGTTTGCACTTGCAAACAAAATTCTTAAATAACTATTTTTTTTTCATTTTTTTGTGTAAGGCAAAGGGTTAAAGGATACTATTAGTATCCTGATGAATATTGTAGACGTCTCGGACGTGCTCGAATTAGGTGTTGCGTCAATGGTTGAACGCCAAAATGTAATTAAAGAAAGGGAAATTTAATTTTTTTTTTTTTTACTTTTGAAATGATTTTTAATTATCCGCTGACTTTTTACATATATTTTCACTTGTTGGACGATCAATTTATTTGCTGATTTTCTTAGCGATTCTCTTAGAACAATATCAAAGAATACGGTAAATGGCTATTGGACAAACCTATAATTGATTACAGAATCCGTTTTCGTTTATTAAAAGCTACAAAAGGTAACTTGTTTTTTATGGCAAGTTAAACAGAAGCAAATAAATAAGTGTCCACTTTGCCTCTTTGTTTAGCGAATGTATTTTTACAGTAATTTGCAAGTTTTTACTCTTCCCAGAAAACACATTATCAAATTTTATCTCCTAGACTATTATATTAACCCTTTACCCAACGTAACGGCCAAAACCGGCCAGCGCTATTCTCAAAAATCGCCAATTAATTTTCATTATTTTTTCATTTTTTGTCTCAAAAACATAGGTTATGACCCCTCGTTGGAACGAGCTCGTCGAGCTCGTTCCAACGAGGGGTCATAACCTATGTTTTTGAGACAAAAAATGAAAAAAATTAGTTATTCAAGAATTATTTTTGCAAGTGTCGTCTGCTTTTCATGTTAGGTAAAGGGTTAATTGAAATGACAGCGTCTATATTTTACGCTACCGTGTGTCACTGTTGATATACCGAGTCAAAAAAGAAAGTATAATAAACTTTGAGGAGCAATGTTTTTAGTATTATTTTGACTTTAATTCCAAACAAATTATTGTAAATTCATATTTCGAGCCTAACTGTATGAATTTGCATAATTGCATGTCCTTACTGTTGCCAGCGTCACGTCAGGATGTCGCAATTAAGACATGGGTCGAAATGCAAAGTTCCCACATGCAGTCAATAGCGTGCATGTCCACTGTTTGCCTCTTGGATGGTAAGACATCGACGGTGCATGGACCTGATAAGTTCCTGGATGTCACCCTGTGGTATTGCCTTCCACTCCTGCCTCAGAACATTACGTAAATCGCCTAACGTCTGAAGATCATGAAGTCGTACGCGACGGTCCAATTGATCCCAAAAGATGCTCAATTGGCGACAAATCTGGCGAAAGTGGGGGTCAGGGTAGAAGTTTGATGCTCTGCTGTTCAAGAAGGTCACGACAGATACGCGCCACGTGACATCGGACATTGCAATCCGACGTTAGCGTTGAACAACGGGACAACAAGAGCGTTAAGAATGTTGTCCCTATAACGCTGTCCATTCAGATTGCCATCGATGAAGATCAACTGCGTTCGATGGTGCCAGGAAATTCCTGCCCAAACCATTACACTACCCCATCCGAAAAGGTCGCATTCCCACACGCAAACATCAGAAAACCGTCCTCCTCGTCGGCGATACACTCTTGCCCTACCATCAGCGTGCCGTAGACAAAATTGTGATTCATCTCTAAAAAGGCCTGTGCTCCAACTTGCTGAGTCCAGCGAACACGCTGACGTACCCATTCCATTCTGACGGAACGATGACTTCGGGTTAGAATTGGTCCGTAGTATGGAGGCCTACTTCGAATGCCGTGTTCAGCGAGTCTGTTGCGGACAGTTTGTGCACTGATTCTATTGTTAGTTCTACCAGGAGTAACTGCTGCTGTCCTCCTCGCCGGAAGGAAGCGATCCCGCAAGTGAGACGTCCTGATGTGTCGGTCTTGTGAAGGGGTCGTAACTCTTTGTCGACCTGAACGCGGTCGGTCAGCAGTAGATCGAGTGGTTCTATACCTTTCAACGAGACGGTAAATACCTTTCAACGGAGGTATCCCAGCCTCATGCATACCAATAGCACGCAACTTCTGATTTTTGGTTAACCTTGATATTTTTTAAAATATCGGAAGACAAAAACTATCGCGTTTTCTCAATAACCCAGTCCCTCCAGCACAACATGACACAAAGAAAATCGTCAGTCACCCATTCAATTTGACATTCTCCGGTAGCACGTGCTATTTTGAAAGCCGTACCAAAATTGTATACGGTTGGGTGGACAACAACAACATGTCATTAAACTTTTAGCACGACTTCTTGTCTACAAACATGCAACATTAGAACTATTATATTTCATCCTTTATGCTATTTTTTACATTTGTTTCTATTATACTTTCTGTTTTGACTCAGAATATAATGGACAAAAAATAAAAGTTTCACAAAATTAAAATATGGTGAAGGCGCTGTTTTCTTATTTGTAAATTGATTTAAACGGAGAATAATAGTGAACGTTCTATTTAATTAGCAGACAAGGAAAAATCCCAGATATTGTATTTTATACTACTCTACAAGAAAATACCTGAACTCTGTGAAATGATGCGCACATCGATGATACACGGAGAGCGCAGTAGCTCAGTGGTTACGTTATTGGACTTCAAACCGAAAGATCGAGGTTTCGATCCCCGTCACGGGTAACTGCGTTGTGTCCTTGGGCAAGGCACTCCATCGCGATTGCCCACATGGGGGCATGGTGGCGATGTGCACTGAGACGTGCTGCACTTGGGGTGTCTAACAGTTGCTCGCTGCGCTCGCAATTTTAAACACTAAAATGAAAAATTATATAAATTATTTTTTTAGATTTTTTATGCCATTGAAAATAACAGGTTATCTATTTTCAAGCTAAATTTCCCTTTACATACAGAGCACCTCAAAATACAGCTTGTAAAATTTCCAGTTTCCATTACCTTTTGACACTATCGACAAATTACAAACAACATGCCGTCACGATTTTTTGTTGACTGAAACGCAGCTCCGTGGATCAACAAAACAATGTTGCTCGAAATTTGTTGCTCGTTTGTTTGAATAAACATGATGAGTATGTACTGAAGCACAATCGATTTCAATACGTAATTATCAAGTGGGTACTTTTCGCACACAATATTGAATTGTTGAACGGAAACCTATTAACAAATGTTTAATGGTTTCTTAGCTACCAGTTTTCTTTTTATGTTGCGTTTGCCACCTACTGTATGCTTATTTTGAGCTGAATATTTAATGAGGCCAGTTACAGACTTGAATGACTTCACCTTTTACGAGTGCACTGTTTCTCGGAGTTTAGAGAAATGGTCTTCAAACCAAAGGGTCTGCGGTTCGATCCAAACCAGCGGTAACTGCGTTGTGTCATTTGGAAAGTCACATAATCCAGATTACCCTCGTGTTGTCATTGGCACTGTGTAATGGGCCGTACTACACGTTGAGGCACACATGCCTTCAACCACTAACCCCGCTTGTATTGGATTAGTAAGTTGGGCGTCCTGACAGTTGCTCGGTGGTTCTTCCCGGGTACTCCGCCTTCATTCACCGGTAGTCTGGATAAAGGTTAAACATCACAGATGATATGATAAAAGATATAGAAAAATCTCGTTCCAAATCACACATCAGGGAAATTGTGCCAGTTTTATTAGGTCCACGTGTCGTGTCATGTGTTGTTTATCCGTTTTTCCTGCCAGGAACATGGTACGTCATAATTTTATTAAATAGGATGGATGCTAAGTGCATGTGTGTGGTAGACCAATCGATATTTTCAATGTGCACCCCCAAGGCTGACCGTTGAAAATATTAATTGGTCTACCCCTAAATAATGAACATGGACTCTTCCAGTTGCTGTCATTGAACTAATATGGAATATACCACCATGGTTTCAAAGGGTTAATGGAGACATAATCTATGACCTCTCCAAGTAATGAGCTTCATGCGTACACACCCTGTCTCTCACTCACCAGCTGAAACACAAAATCTTATTATTTTCCCTGTTGGTGACGACTTCATACATAGAGCACGCAACAAGACTGCATTTAGATAAGGTGCATTAAAAAAGTATTCATGACATTCAGATGGAATGATCAATGACCCACCACTCAAACATACACACCCTGACTTGTAATTTGTACCGACCGGGCATATTTTCCACAAATAGAAAACCGGGTTTTATTGTATCCATATGAACGAACTTTCGTAACGGATGAAAGGTCAGAGGCAGGAATTAATTTTCGTAACAATGAAGAGTGTGGCATGAGCAGTAAGTAGAATTTGGGTTTTGCGAAATCATTTATAGTGCTCGCCTGCTTCACACATGTGTGAAACAACCGGGAACAGTCTGGTGTGACTGATAATTAATTCCATTCAAATAATATTCAGTTTACTTTATCGAATCCCTGCAGTGCGTGTTGAGGAACTTGAACCCCTGTCATGTTTAATGTGATCTGAAGAAAATTTGTTTGAACAACTAGGCGCGCTTGTCGTGCTTGATCCAATACGGGCCATAAGCTTTTTTTTTGAGATAGAAAAGATAGATTTTAGTTGTTTAAGAAATAGTTATGCAAGTATCGTCCCCTGTTCAGGTTGGGTACACAAGTTAACCCTTTACCCAACGGAGAATATTGAAATTTATTTTTAATTATTTTTTCTTATGTTTGTTCAAATTCATCAAAGAAATCAATAAATCTATAACAGGTGACCTCTCATGATAAGATTTGTTAAAGGTTTTTTTGCAACTGCTAAATTTGTAAATTACGTAGGCGGGCGTAAGGTAAGGGATTAGAAAAGAGTAAACATTCGTCATGTATAATGTAAAACTATGTTACAAACTGGATACATGCACGGTGAGCTTTGTGCATATAGTACGATGAAGCTATCAAATAAACAAATAAGTACATTAATTTGAAACTATTGTCTGAAACGAAAATGGAAAATCACAGGAAACATTTTGACGCGAAGTGGCGCTGCTTCAAAACTGAAATCAGCTGTTTGTTTCAATCTGCACACCCCGTCCAAATTATAAACCACGAAAACAATTATTAATTGTTACATACATGTAAGCGTAAAGCACGCAACGCCGCCTACGCATATTGAGTGCAACGGCCTGGTCAAACTCCCCGTTACGTATACGGAATTTATTTATTTATTTATTTATTTATTTATTTATTTATTTATTTATTTATTTTGTTTATACGGCTTTAACGAAACATTCGACAGCATGGGTCACCTCGTGTTGGACAGTTTTACAGGTGGAGGAATACCCGAAAACAATAACCCACCAGCGGCGAACAACTGTCAGGCTCCGTAACGTACCAAATTTGCACAAGCAGAGTTAGCATTGGTTGAAGGTAAGTGCTCCATCGACGTGCAGTGCACATTAGTGCACAGCGTCACATGCCCCGTTTCAAAAGGTGGGCAATCTGGATTAAGTGACTTGCCCAACGTCACAATGCAGTAACCGTTAGTCAGGATCGAATCGTGGACCATTCGATTTGAAGTTTGCTTTCATCATTGAACCACCGCGCTTTCACACATACGAAATGCGAAAGCGATCAGCCAGTTCAGCACAACTAACATGCACCATTTGTTTTGTTTAAACCCGTTTAGAAGACAATATTTGCACACAAGAGTGTGTTTTGCATACCTGCAAATTTGTATAAACGCATTTACGTCCATAAATAAATGTACCCCATAAGAAATTATTTGAGGGTGAGTATTTTATAATAAGATGTGTATTTTGGTCATATGAACGCACAAAATATTTACTCGCGTAACTATTTGGCCGAAATGATTGCATCGTCGTTAATTGTTTACCATACGAGGGGCTAAAGACTGAGTTTGGTATGTTCTTTTAAAAATTTACTACAGGTTTACCCAAGATGCGTAAATTCCGTATGAACGCATCGAGAATATACTTTTACATATGTGTGCAAATTTGCTGTATATAAAGCCCCTTTCACGTGGCGAGATTTGCATACGTGGTTGAAAAATCGAACGTGTGCAAATTTACTCACGTATGTGAATCTGGTCATGTGAACGGATTTTCATACGTTGGCAAAGATTCACACGGTGCACAATTTGCATCTTGACGGATCATATGCAAATCAAAAATTGCACATGCGTATTTTTGCATACGTATGTAATATCCCTCTGTCCCGTCATTTGTGTTGATACGTTGAACTCGCCATGCCATCAAGAAAAAAGTGAACAAAACTTCGCGGTTCGTCATGGTTGGATGAAGAAACAGAAACATTGATTGATATATGGGCAGAGGTCAATATTGAAGAAGAGATAGAGAATACCAAAACAAAAAATACCGAAGTTTATAAAAATGTTTCCATTCAAGTGCAAGAGAGAGAATTTTCTAAAACACCTAGTCAGTGCCCCACTAAAATGCACACACTGCAGAGAGCGTATCGAAATTTAAGCTGGCAATGATATAAGCGGAAAAGGCCAACGGCCCATAAAGTTCTTTGACAAACTAAATAATATATAAGGGAACAGAGCAGCCCCCCCCCTCCCCCCCCCCCCCCCCATAAAGCTGCGGACACTGCAACATTGTTAAGTGAAGTACAGACACCGGGCTGTAGCCAAAATACATCGGATACAAGTGACAACCAAATGGCCAACGTGAAACAGAAGATACATTTAAAAGTAGGATTGGTGAGCTGGAGGAGAATAGAGAACAAGATGCTGATGTTTTTGAGGACACTGATGACCCTAGTCCAAGGACGAGAGCTGCAACTAGATCGAAAAGGAATATGGTATCGATAAGCAAAACACATGGTCGAGATAAACTGAAAAAGAAAGCAAGGAAGAGTAAACTAGAAGTTGCACTGAGAACTGTCATGGAAAGATTTGCAGCATCCAAGGAAAGCCTTGAAACGAAGCAGATGGAATTGGAAAAGATGCGTTTGGAAACAGAGACAAAAGAGTGGAAATAGAGAAAAGGAGGATAGAATATGGAGAAAGAATAAAACTGGGAGAACGTCAGCATCAACAGAATATGATACAGCTGATATTGTATGAGCTCCAGTGAAAACCAACACCAGGAAAATTTACCAGATAGTCGCTGGGAGAGAGATTTAAATCAGCCCAATTATTCTGGTTATCCGACTAGTGTGACCACGACTCCTCAGTTCTCTGGACTTTCCCATGACAAGTTCACTGGTCCAATCAGAATCAACAGCACGTTTCCCCTGCAGCAAACGATGACACGCTATAGTTCTTCAATGTGTGACTTTACGAGCACGTGTCAAGCATAGGCCTTGGCATTTTACATTTTAGGGAACAGAGTTCTATTCATTTTCTGGTTTCACGGATGTTCATAAACATATAAAAGCAATCTAGAACATAGTCAGGTGATTGGACAAAATGTTGTTTTTTCATTTATAACCTTTATTTTGGGGGAAACTGGCCAAAAGAGTGGTCATTTTTGTGTTTATGTTTGTTTGTTACACTATTTTGAAGTTGAGAATAGCGTTGTTTTGAGGAATTAAATAAAACTCTCCATATACTAGCCGTATTTTCTTTGAACTTCAAAGGTATAACTCCAAATGCTATTACTAAAATTGATCTTGGTGGGCGATTCAAGCTTGGCCGTATCATATTCGAATTCTATTAATATGAAAGGTTTCGAAAACGTGTCATTAAAACCACAGTTACTTGATGTCAATGGAACCAGTTCAATGGGCTGGTTCCACCCTAATTTACATGGTAATGTTGACAGTTTCAATATGTTTGAGGTAATGTTTGTCTTTCGCAGACTGATTTTATGTCTCTTTATGGTCATTAATATATCCTGGGTGATATCGACTCAACAATATTTTCAACACACACATTTGTCAGTAACCCATCACAACTATAGTTGTCATTGAAATGGTGTTTAAGGTCACATACTTATGCACAATGGCTAATCATGACCGTGACAGTTTTACGGGTGGAGGAAGCCGGAGTACCCGGAGAGAACCACGGAGCAACGACGAGCAGGTGCCAGCTCCCCAACATCGTAACTCTGCACTGCAGCACAGGCAGGGTTAGATTGGTTGGAGAAATGCGCACCATCGACGTGCAGTACGCCTTAGTACACGGCATCAGCGTGCCCCCATGTGGACAATCGGGGTTAAGTGCCTTGTCAAAGGAAACCACGCAGGAGTTCGAATCGATCGCTCAGACGGTCACCCATTCGAGGACTAACCGGGCTCGACGTTGCTTAACTTCGGTGATCTGACGATAACCGGTTACCGCAACGCCACTGCGCCCCAGTGAGCTGATTCCAATGATATCTATATTTGCATGGTTTCATTGACACAGGTTGGAGATATTCCCAGCACGGCGCGGATATGCTTATCATTTGAGTCAGCTCAGTGAGCTGATTCCAATGGTATCCATATTTGCGTGGTTGGACTGACACAGACTGAAAATATTCCCAGCACAGTGCGGATATGCTTACCATTGGAATCAGCCTGGTGAGGTGATTTCTGTGATATGCATATTTGCATTGACACAGGCTGACAATATTCTAAGCACAGCACAGGTATACTTATTGGAATCAGCTCGGACAGCTAGTTCCAATGATATACATATTTGCATGGTTGCACTGACAAAGCCTAAAGTTATTACTGTCGGACCATCATGGGTTGTTACGATACTCTGTACGGAATGTACCGTAGTGTAACATGAACTTATAACGATAACATTTCAAGTCAAGAACAATCTATTTCTTTTAATCACTGAATTCTTTAGAGATATTCATAATAACAGATAACAGCGACCTTTTGTTTTCTTTCGTGCCTCACCTCCCCCCCCCCCCCCCCACAACCCTATCACCACCATCCACACAATCTATCGTTTAATCTGGTACAAATAAGTTTTAGTCAGTGGTTGAGTTTAAAGTCGTCTCAACCTGTTCTGCTCCAAGTAATTTTTCAGATCATGGCGTATATCCTGTGCGACGATATCAATACCGATGTCTGCCAAATCAACGTTAAGATTCTGGCTGTTGTCAAAGACCTCTATTGATTTTTCTTAATCTCACACATGCTGTGTAAAACAACGCATGCACACACAACAGTACTAGCAAACATGACATCACCATCAAGCCTCTTTACCAGACGTCTCCTTCGACCTTTCAGTCTTCCAAAGGCATTCTCGGTGGTCATGCGGGCCCGACTTAAACGATAGTTAAAGAGCTGTTCATCGTCCGACAGACCACCACGGTCAACAAAGGGTTTGAGCAACCAGTTTTTCAGTGGATACGTCGCATCGCTTAATATCACAATTGGCACGTTGGTGACCTTATCTGTGAGAATGATTGTCCTTTTTCGAAAACCAAAAGGTTTGCCTGACTCTCCCTTGTTAAACAGTACTGAATTTGCAAATATTCGAGTGTCATGAACAAGACCCGGCCATACAAAATTGATATTCCTGAATATGTAATTATGATCGCAAAGTCCTTGAAAAATGATTGAATACCAGCCTTTTCGATTCAAGTAAGCACCGTGTGATTGAGGTGACGACATTATGGGAATGTGTTAGTTTGGAACGTTCCACTTCTGGTCAAATCCAATGATAATATCGTCGATTTCTGCACCTACTGGTAAGTGAGCATATTGGCATATTTGTTAAGAAGATCTTCTGCTAGCGCTTCACATATTTCATGAACACATTCATGGACTGTAGACGTACCAACCCCAACAAGGTTTTCTATGGTCCTGTACTCAGCTGTTTCAGCCATCCAATAGAAGGCAATTTCCACTTTCTTTTTCAAGTCCAAAGGCATACGAATCCACTGTTCAGAGGAAGAAATAACTGCTTCCAGATCACCGCATAACCTTAAAAATATGCGTTTCTTCATTCGAAAATTTTCTCACCATTGCTCATCGTCACACTTCTTGAGCACTATATCTTCTCACCGTGCACTACTTCTTTTTTGGTCCAAATCCGTCTCTCATGGGCTACACCCATCACCAGAGAGGTGCTAACTAAATATGGAACCACTCGCCTTCTTCTCATCCGGATGTACGTCTGTGTATCCATTACGAAGTGAAGGTTTTGAAAGCACGATCTGGGGGAACGGTTGGCTTTTTATAGACGACTTGAAAATACTGCAGAAATACTCAGCCTGTTTAAAGTCTATGTGAACGCATAGCACATTGTACTATTACACACCCTGATAGCATTGAACATTTGTATCTTTGCACGCGTATGCAAACGTTCGTCGTGTGAGGGAGGCTTATGTGTAAATATATACAAACGTGTGGGAACTTTCGTCGTAGAAAAGGCTTTTTGGTACCATCGCAGTTTGTGCTTTTGTGACTATTATAATGTATTTCTGTTTCTCAACACTTCCTAAACAATGGAGCTATATTCATAAAACACTGTATATTTAACCACTAGTATAACGTATCGGATAGCTTTCAGGGTGGGGGAAGCCGGAGTACCCAGACAGAACAGCAGAGCAACGGCGACCAACTGCTACACCCCCCGACGTACTAACAGGGTTAGCAGGTTAAAGGCAAGTGCGCTATCGATGTGCAATGCGGCCTTAGTACACAACACCACCGTGCGCCTACGTGGGCAATTCGGATTAAAGACCTTGCCCAAGGTCTTTACGCAATTACTTCTGGTGGGGAACTAACCGTGCATCTTTCTATTTGAAGTCCAATGCCCTAACCACTGAACCAACGTGTTCCCCGGGCGAAAGGCTTAAAAATGCATCATAAACTGTTGAGTTACATTGCACTGCTTCATAAACTGTTGAGTTACATTGCACTGCTAGCTGCCTCTAAATGCAATAGCTGGATATCCTCAATTTAGCCACAATTGCGGATGACCACCCCACAGCATATTTTATTTGATAACTATCCGGGTACTCCGGCTTTCTTCCCCAATAAAACTGCCCGAAACGATTTGACCCAACTTCCTAAACCACCAGTCAAATTCTGAACAGTTTCGATGCCGTTTGAACCCATGATTCCTTTTTCCGTCCAACTGAAATGTTCCATCCAACTGAATCTAAAAGTAAAAGACATTCATTTTCTTTGAATCAATAAAAGAAATGTCTCTCAATCGTGACTTGATTTTCCCAAATCTTCATGACTTCACAATACCAACATTTTTTAACACAAAAAGTAAAAAACAACAGTAGAACTTGAATGGCGGCAATCCTGATGAACAAGGCTCACTGGATATTGCATTAATAACTGCTTAATGGCTATTAATAACCAGTGAAAAGAAATGTCACGCGACCTCGTCTGAGATAATTCTAGAGGTTAAAATGATTTGTAATATTCCATTTTGTCACTATACCCACTGATGTCAAAACATCAAATTTCAAACCACAAATGTTTGCCATAATGCAACTTAGTTGAACATTGTATCACCTTTTGCAATCGAGCCAGAATTTGGTGAAATGTTTAGGATTTGCCGAGTTTTGGGAGTGGCCGTGTTTCCAATTTCAAGCTTTGTTTCGCATTTCCCCCATGTGATTCGTTCAGAACAAAGCGACGAAAAAGTATCACCGATCGTGTTTTCAAAGTTCCACTGATGCACTCTCCTCTCATGCTGCACCGAAGCTACATTCTCCAACACAACTGGAAAGCGAACACTCTCGCACAAGTTATCTTTAACCATGTAAGAAAAATCAAGGAAGATTTGACATTCAATAGTAGTTTGAATCAACATTGAACACAAGTTTTTGATTGAAAGAAGCTGTTCTATTGTTCTGTCCTTTATGTCTCCTTTGCTGCCACCCCACCCCCTATTCGTTTTAAATCATCCATCAAAATGTATGGAGTTGGAAACTGCGGAACCAGCAGTACATGATTATTCGATTGAAGGGTTTTATTTGGAGAAACGTAAAGTGAACATACCATACCGTCTTGTCTAAAGTTATGCGTACAACTACAATCTGTACATCTGTCTCAAAGGTACACAACTGCGAATCATATCATTTCCAATAAAGATGGGCGGTTTATGAACATGGATGATCAATTGCGCAAATAGGAATCGAAGTATAATGCTTAAGTGTTGAATGATTTTACCATTTCGAGCTTTTTCAAACGTGTTTCCTATGAAAATGCAATGTGTTTATATTTTGGGCTTAAAGGCCCAGATAATTAACCTTCGGTCCCAAAGCTAAGCCATTACATTGCCTTATATTATTATTTGGGTTGTTTTGTCATATTTAGGTAGCGAATGTATGGGGAAAAGTGTTCCTGTACTTTTGTTTGGAGGTTTCGTCCGCCAGGACCTACAATGAGATGAATTCAGGAGTGGCTGGTTGGCGAACGTGCCAACGATGCCTTTATGGACTGATATGTCCCTCTTTCCTCAAACATGCAATGCATCACATCTGTTTGAAGGCATCTACGTCTTCTGTTAGATGTGAGTTATGCTTGTTCTTTTTTCTTTTGTTCTTTTTCTTTCTTCATTCTCTGACTCAGATTTAGTGTTCTGATCTCTGATTCAGCTCTGGCTTCGGTTTTGGCGTGCCCTGCTCATTTTTGAGTTCTGATATGGGTTTCTGTTAGCTTTCTTCCGGTTTATGTTTTTCTCTTTTATTCTGTTCTACCGTGTTTATGTGGATTTTGGTTCAATTTCAGTGGTTTGTTTGCTTGCATAAAACTCTATCAGCGCTGGTATAATGCCGTGGAGCCAAGTAAATTCGAGCTGGCATTCTGTGTATTTTGATAGTATTTTCTTATTGATGTTGCATTGATGTACCCATGCTAGACATAGATGATAAACACTACCTGGTCTTCTTTAATCATTTTCCTAACTCACACGATATCGCAATTCATTAATTTATAAATCACTTTTTTAAGTTTTTTTAAAAAGTTTTAACAAAACTCTCTCATGTGACCCCCGTTGGAACGAGCTCGACAAGTTTTTTTTTTGTAAACAAAAGTTCAAATACTCTATTTGTATACGCGGGTGGATGCGGAAGATTCATTAGGTATAGGGTTAAACGTATCTGTTGTTCACACTTTACTTTTTAACCCTTTACCTAACATGAAAAGCAAACGACACTTGCAAAAAAAATTATCAAATAACTATTTTTTTAATTTTTTTTTTGTCTCAAAAACATAGGTTATGACCCCTCAATAGAACGAGCTCGAGGAGCTCGTTCCAATAAGGGGTCATAATCTATGTTTTTGAGACAAAAAAATGAAAATTATTTTTTTTTAAAATAGCGCTGGAAGGTTTTTCCTTTACGTTAGGTAAAGGGTTAACTATTTTTTTCTTCAAATTTGGCTATCCTTTGATGTTGTTGTGTGCCTGACCTGACAGTTGAAATATTTGAAGGATCGTGAACTGTATGTTGCTGGGCAATGCCTATTACATGTTGCCCGACCCCTACACTGGAAAAATATAGGTTCATTTTAGAACCAAAGCTGGTTCTATCTTGTCCCTGAGATGGAACCACTTCTGTTTAAACAGTATTTATTTCAACTCAAATAAATTTATCAAGATTAACATTAAATATTAACAGAATTAAACATAAATTGCGGGTGTTTCAGCCGTAAGTTTAGAGCTTATACGAGGTTGTCTCAAATCATTATTAAGCAAAGGAGATATGAACAATTGGCGTATCGAACCAGCTTTGGTTCCGTATAGAACCAATATACCAGGTATTTATATCCGCTTTGTTTCAAAATGTTTGGCGACTGCGTTGAATAAGCTCCAAGTTTACTGCTGAATCTACTTAATTAAGTTCATGTATTATTCTGTTAAAACTGAATGCCATTCTTGATAAATTTATTTGATTTGAAATCAGTACTGTTTAAACTAAACTGGTTCCATCTCAGGGACAAGATAGAACCAGTTTTGGTTCTAAAAAGAACCTTTATTTTTTGCAGTGTACAGCTGTACTGCCCATTATCATATCTCTGACATTTGAAGCATCAGTAAGACCACTCGAGGTGTATGAATTAATTGCTGGATGCTGGTCAGTGTCTGACCCAACACAAAGTTTAGTTTGAAAGAAGTTCTATTGTTCTGTCTTTGTGTTTTTTTTTTGTTTTTTTTTGCTGCTTCCCTCCCCCCACCCCGACCCATATTCGTACTAAAATCTCCCAACAAAATGTATGGAGTTGGAAACTGCAGAACCAATAGTTCAAGATTATTCGGCTGAAGGGTTTTGTTTGGAGAAACGTAAAGTAAACATACTAAAGTTATGCGTGCCACTACAATCTATACATCTGTCTCAAAGATGCACAACTGCGAATAATGACATTCCCAACGAAATTGGGCGATTCGCGAACATGGACGACCAATTTATGCTGCGTAAGCAGGAATCGAAGTACACTGCTTAAACGCTGAACGTCTTACCTTTTCAAGTTTTTTCAAACGTGTTTCGAGCTAGCAAAATGCAGAATGTTTATATTTTAGGATTAAAGGACCAGATAAATAACATTTGGCCCCAAAGCTAGGCAATTGCATTGGATTATATAATTATTTGGGTTATTTTGCCATAAGTGTCCCTGCACTTTGGGTTGAAGATTCCGTCCGCCAGGACGTATACTGAGACGAATTCAGGCGTAGTTGGTTGGCGAACGTGTCGTCGATGCTTTTATGGACTGATATGTCTCTATTCCCTCAAACAAGTTGTTCGTCACATCAGTTTGAAGGCATCTAGGTTTTCTGTTAGATGTGAGTTCTGTTTGTTATTTTTTTCTTTTGTTCTTTTTCTTTCTACCTTGTCTGATTAAGATTTAGGTGTTCTGATCTTTGTTTCAGCTCTGGCTTTGTGCTTGGCTTGCCCTGCTCAATTTTTGTTTTCTGATATAGGTTTCTCTTAGTTTTCTCCAGGTTTGCGTTTTTCCTTTTTTTCTGTTCTGCCTTTGTTTATGTGGATTTTCGTTCAATTCCAGTGGTTTGTTTGCGTGTATAAGAATCTATCAACGTTGGTATAATGCCGTGGAGCCAAGTAAATTCGATCTGGCATTCTATGTACTTTGAAGGTATTTTCTTGTTTTATTGATGTTGCATATGCTGCATTGATGTACTCATGCTAGACACCGATGATAAACACTACCTGTCTTTTTTAATTCTTTCCTAACTCACACGATATCACAATAGAGAAGTATTGTGATTCATTTGATTAGACTTGAAACGCTAATCAGAAATATATTTGCCAGAAGAAAACACGTGGTCGCCATATTTTCGATCTGGGAAAAGCAAATGATACAACGTGAAAGTATGGGATTTCAAGATATCTTTTGGCATGGGGTTAAAAGGATGAAAACCTATTTTTTTATAGAATTGTTTTAAATGATCTTCAAGTTCTTGTTAGGTCTACATTATCTGATGATTTTTTGTCATGGGCTAACTAAAACGTTTTTAACCATTTGCCCAACGTAACGGCCAAAACCGGCCAGCGCTATTCTAAAAAATCACCAAATAATTCTCATTATTTTATCTCATTTTTTTGTCTCAAAAACATAGGTTTCCTCTTTTTTATAGAATTGTTTTAAAGGATCTTCAAGTTCCTGTTAGGTCTACATTATCTGATGGATTTTTTTCATTGGCTAACTAAAACGGTTTTAACCCTTTACCCAACGAAACGGCCAAAACCGGCCAGCGCTATTCTACTACTTAGGGGAAAGGGTTCCTAGACATGCAGTGATATGATGTGTCCAATTGATGGAAAAAAATCCCTTAAAGATCACAACATAGTGAGCGTTCCATGATATGGCATAACCCGATACCTCCCACCTACAACACTTAGATCTGTCAGGCAACTTATTGCCCTTCTTCATTATTATTATTATTATTATTATATTTATTATTATTATTGCCCTACCCCAAAACTTCATTGCCCTCATCCTAAAATGTATATAGTGGTGATAATCCGAAATATTGTGATATACTACACAACATACGCAGCGGATTATTAGTGATAAATTTATAGTCTTTTCTTCTATAAGTAATAAATATTATAGTGACAGAGCAAATATAATCCTAGTGAAATTTTAAGTCGATTGTTCACTGATCCTGCAGTGCTCCAGAGTATGGTAAGCAGAAACATACTAATTTAAATCACAACTGTGTCAGATGAGAATGAACTATCACTCCTCATACACTATCACTTTGTTTAGGATCTTACACGTCGCAACACTCTGTCTGTGCTATGTGCTATTGCGACGTTTTGTAGTCCATGCAATGGTCGTAATTTGTGGATGCATAGATCATTACCATCAGCGGCTGTCTTATATTTTGCTATTATTAAGGGGACGTCCAACTTGGCTTTGGTCGGATTTTTGGTAATCTTCTTCAAAGTCTAAAAAAGGCCCAAAATGAATAACCCCAATAAATTATATTCTTTTCTGTTTTGGTGCATTGGGAAAATGGTCAACAAATTGACCGGAGTTAGGTTGGACGACCCCTTACGGAGCTGTACGGGAAGTGGAGTGTTGGCTTGGTGGAGGCGATATATTGTTTTTGCGTATTGGAATTGAGGTTAGTGCTGGTTTGGCACCCTTTTTGTTGTTGATCAGTAGGAAGAACACTCCACAACACTGTACACTGAGGATTGATAATCCATAGCAATCTTTTAGATGTTAGGCGTCACCGGGAGTGGCATCTCGATTGTTTTTAGTCTACAATTTCCGTTCCTGGTATAGCACCTTAACCACGGAATATTTACTTGTTGCGACCCATATTTATTAATTCATATTGTTTCTTTTTATTATTTTTATTTTATTTTTTTTTTTTTGGTTTTCTTTTTTTCTTTTCTTTTTTTTCTTGTTCATAACTGATGCCCGAAAGATGTATATGCATAAGCGAATGTGTGCGCGTGTAACTGGGCAGTATTATACACATTCTGTACTCCTTATAATTCCATCTTACATCAGTAATCAGTAATACTTAACGCTTCGCACAACAGAATCTCCTCTTGTAGTCGAACTAAAATAACTCAGCCGGCGAAAATAGGAAGAAAGGTTTGCCATGAGCAGTATTAACATTATTCCACCGACATTGCTCGCTGTTTCGCACAATCCTGACAACAGCACACAACGCTTCTTGCAAAATGCTTGCTCAGTCACACTGGTAAGTTTTATTGGTTTATTCCTTGGTAGAGTGGCCCATTTTGTGACATTTGATAATGGCGAACACTATTACACTTGATGAGATACAGAGCAGCAGCACATTTGACTTTATTTCTCACTTTAATGATGTAATCACCGATAATGATGCCGCTGAAGAGAACTCTCCCTTCGCTATCGAAGAACATAGTTGTGAATATTACACCCCTGAGCGCTTTAGTAATGAGATCTCAAAAAGCCCAACTCGCTCACGCTCTTTAACCTAAACTGCCGAAGTCGTAATGCTAACTTGGAGCCCTTCCATAACCTAATATGTAGCCCTCACTCTGAATCAAATTTCTTACACATCATAGGTTTGACAGAAACGTTCAGTGCGAAAGAAAACATTACCTACTCACTTGATGGCTACCACCCCTTGATTACTCGGCTGCGATCTAGTAACGACGACGGAAGGGGAGGTGTAGGACTTTTTATTAAGGATACCATCCCTTTTAAAATCCGAGAAGACCATTCTGTTTTATCCCCCATGTATTTGAATCCTTATTTGTGGAGATCTCGACGAAAGATAAAATATTGTCGGAACTATTTATAGGCCAAACACAGCCCCCAAAGCAGACCCCGATCTATTCCTGGGAAAAATGACGAATGTGGTAAACATTTTAAGTGCCTCAAACAAGAATGTTTATCTTATGGGTGATTTTAACATTGACTTACTTGGCTTTTGTTGGCATAACAAAACCGACTTATTTATCGAAACTATGTTTAGTTCAGGTTTTATGCCATTTATAACAAGACCAACTAGAATTACAGATCATTCTGCCACCATAATTGATAATATTTTCAGCAACAAAATTAATCCCCATATATCTGGAATAATTATTACAGATGTAAGTGATCATTTTGCAACATTTTATGTTGATGAATCACCAAAAAGGCGCACCCATCCCATACAAACCCCAAAAAGATCTTTTAAGCAGGAAAACGTAAATCAGTTTAAGTTTCTCTTGTCTGAAAGTGACTACACCGATGTAATGAATGCTCTTTGTCCCAACGAAGCCTATGACATTCTTCTCGAAGTTGTCCATGCAGCTTTCGATCAAGCTTTTCCAGAAGAAATCATAAGAGTTCCCCCAAAAGTTTGTGAAGCGTAAACCGTGGATGACATCGGGCCTTTTGCAATCATCTTTGGAAAAAAACAAGACTGTTAGTCACAAAATTAAAATCCCAAACCACACATAACAAATTAAGATACAAAATATACTGTACCATTTTTAACAGACTGAAAAGGGTTTGCAATCAGATTATTACACTACTATACTTCATGAAAATAATGATAACATGAAAAAAACTTAGGAAATCTTGATAAAAGCAATTAACAAATCTAGTTCTACCTTCACATTGCCGTCCACATTTGTCGATGGAAATACTGAGATATCTGATCCTAAAGAGACAGCTGACAAATTTTACTCCTACTTCGTTAACATCGGTTCAATATTAAGCGACCCCATACCAACCTCCTGTCGACATTTCGCTGACTACGTTGATGGAAATGGAATTGAGTCATTTTTTATTGTGCCCACTACCCCACACGAGGTAATTCAGTGCACAAAAAACATAAAATCAAAAACAAGTAGAGACTTTGACAATATGTCCTCCAAAATATTAAAGGAGATAATATATGAGATCGCTGACCCTTTAGCACACGTGATTAATCTATCTTTCTCAACCGGTATTGTCCCCAGGAAAATGAAAATAGCAAAAGTAATTCCTGTGTTTAAATCTGGTGACCATCAACAATTCAACAATTATAGGACCATTAGCATTTTATCGACCTTCTCGAAAGCACTAGAAAAATTAATGTACTCCAGGTTAATATCTCCTAGAAGATAATAAGATAATCCATCAATATCAGTTTGGATTCAGAAAGGCTCACTCAAAAATACATCCAGTATTGCATCTCATAAACAATGTTGCTGAAATGAATGATAAGCCAACAAAGGACCGTACTTTAGCTCTCTTCCTTGACTTCTCCAAAGCATTTGATAGTATAAATCACCAGATCTTACTCAAAAAGCTAGAACTTTATGGAATATGGGGTCATGCAAACTCATGGTTCAAGAATTATCTTACTGACAGATCTCAGTTAGTTTCCCTTCCAAAGGCGAGCTCTGATTTCCAGGTGATAACAACTGGTGTCACACATGGATCTATTCTTGGTCCTCTTCTCTTCATAATTTACATTAACGATGTTATAAACTGGAAATTGCTGAAAATATTATCATATGCAGACGATACTACTGCATATACGTCTGGCAATAACTTAGATACAATAATTAGTTAATAACGAACTCAATAACATGTGCTATTGGTGCACAGCTAATACACTCACACTAAATGATAGCAAGACAATTTTTTTTTTTATTTTTCACCCTCAGAATGATTTTTACACAATTGAAAGTAGAAGAGTTATGCTTAACAATTCAACTATCTCTCTCATTGCTAACAATCAAGAGGAAAAATCTGTAAAATTCCCAAGAATCAACGTGGATGACAATTTGAATTTTAAGAAGCATATCTCAGTAATTTGCTCCAACATTTCCAGGGCAACTTATGCCATAAACAAAGTGAAGAAGATTCTACCAAAAGAATGCCTGAAAATATTATATTACTCTTTGGTCCATAGTCACATGCTATATGGTATCCACATATGGGGTCACTCGTCGTCAACTCGATCGATCATTAAATTACAAAAGAAAGCCATCCGGATTATAGCTAGCAAGAATTACAATGCTCATACTGGTCCACTATTTAGTGAGCTGCGTATCTTAAAATTCACAGACCTGTACAAACGTCAGGTCTCTATGTCTATGCATGATTGGTACAACAGCATGCTCCCTGAAAGCTTTGAGAAGACTTTCAGAATATACTAAAACCCCTCAGGGATGGACACCAGACAATCGGAGAAATTACATACACTAAAACCAAGAACTCAATTTTCTGCAAATTTCCCAATCCATACCTTTCCTAGGATGTGGAATACAACAGAAACATCGGTTCAAAACTATTCCAGATCACTATTCAAAAAGTCTTTAACGGAGCAATTCTTGAATGTATACCCTCATCATGTCAGCTGTAATAATCCTGCTTGTTCCGACTGTATGTCTTAGCTCTGTTATCTCAACCTGACCCAAAAGAGTTATTTTCTAAAAACGATGAGCAATATTTTACTTATATGGAATAATTCAAAATTTTCATTAAAAATTTTCCTTTTTTCAACTACAAATATGCTGTTGTCGGGATTGTATCACATTTCGCATATAATTTGTTTTTGTTTTGTTTTTTTTTTGGGGGGGGGGGGGGGGTGCGGGAAGACAGCCCTAGTGGCTACGCCATCTCCCGTTAGTGCAATCATGTATTTGAGATTAATGTATGTTGCTGACCTTGTTTGTATTTGTAGCATGTTGTACTATGAAATAAATCATTCATTCATCTGAGTAGTCTGGTACAAAGGTATGAACCCTCTCGATTCCTCCGTTCAACAACTTTGAACTCTCTTTAATACAAACCAGGCGCAACGGCTGGCGACCGTGCATTTTCCGTGGCGTGTCCCTTTCTTTAGAATAGGTAGCTCGACCACTTTAAGGCACCACAGACGCTAGGAAGCTTCAAAATGTCTCTGAAAACACACCCCTTCACTCGAATTTTCGGTGTGCGCTAGTAGTGTATTCTCCCCGTGTCCCGTATAACATATTTACTGCATACTAACAGAGCATTTTAAAGCCTGAGATCGCATATGTTTGCGGATTCATGGCTCTAAACTGTATTTATTATTATTATTTTACGCTGTGCCGATTTGAATCTTGTCAGATGGTAGTTTTTCTCCAAAGCTGTCTCTCAGCGAGACCAAAATTACAACACAAACACACATATTTTATTGTCGTTCCCCACGGAAATCAACCTTTTCAATAATTTTTAAATTGTGCTTATGGTTTTAACGCTCATCTCTCCGTGTTGCACGTGTTGATGAACAAAATATTCTTTGACAACTGGTCTCTTGTTCTCATGGCTGTTTTGCGTAATGATTTATTCTTCGTGATCTTAACATATTGCATTGAATCTTTTTATTTCACGACCGACAATGACCTCATTTATAGTACATATTTTTGTATCGCCACGATATAGTCTTAGATGCTGATATGGCTTTAAGCACCAATAAATAATAAATAAATAAATTTCTGATACGAAGCTATATTCTTGTGAAAAGATTCGAAAGAAACACCAGGAAATCGATTTTGAATCGACCCTAATAGCTAGATAAGATTCGAAATCGAATGGAATTTGATAATTCATTTTTTCGAGTCGAAACGAATCGGGGCTTTATTCGAAATAAAATCGAACCTCGAATTGACTCAGGGGCCTCTTGAAGATGGTCGATGTTGGGGAGGAGGGGATAAAAACCTGAATTGTTCCGACTATGATGGCGCAAGTTCCGACTGCACAAAAAGTCCAACTACATTATCAAGGCATTCCTTCTGTGAAGGCATACCTCCATGATGTAGTTGGACTATTTTAACAATCCAACGTAAAATGTAGTTGGAATATTAACCAGTGGGAACTACAGTTGAAAAACAGGAACGGGTGCGAGGGTTATGGAATTAGGGATTGCACAAGGTGGGCCTCTACCAATAGCTCATTGTCGACATTGTTTAGAAACTTTGAATTTGCTTTCAATAGTAGAGGTACTGGTGAGACTAGAATTAGCATGTGTGGTGACTTGGGGGCAGATAATTTTTTTGCTTATGTTAACTGATAGAGTGCTGGAAGCCCATATGTGGGCTTTATTCTGAAGTACAGGTATAGCAACCTAAAAGGTTCATTGCCAGTGGCTGTGATTCATATTGTCTATGAAGTTAGATTATTTCGTCTGTAAAGATTTGCCTTGTTACAATTTATGGGAGATTGCCTGAAGGCAATCTCCCATAAATTGTAACAAGACCAGAACAGAAGAACAAATTTTGATTACTAAAAATAACTTAGCACTCTAACAGTTAAGATGGCGGAAATTACAATCATTCTTTATTTTCAGCATTGTCCATGTGCAATTTCTATCTCGACATTACGCTTTGTGAAGAGGCGTAGGTGACTAACACCTTGATATGTTCTTGTATAAAGATTCGAAAGGAAATGAATCTGGCAGCCGATTTCGAATTGAACCGAATAGCAACTTAAGATTTGAAATCCAACCTTAAGTTGTACCTCGTATTGGTATCAAACAGACATTGCAGCAAACGTCATGGTATTCAGATTTAACCCTTTACCTAACGAATCAGCCCCGTGATATACAAACTGAGGAGCTGAAAAAAAGTTTTAAAGAACATTAACAAACCCATATCATTTGCCCCACCCCACCATCATTGAAATCATCTTTTACGGTTTCGGCTAGGAAACTCACTTCTATTGTCTGTCCTTTTCTACATAATGCTCCTTTCATTGCATGTGCGGCATGTGTTGTGTGGACATTGTGAACAAGCACACGAGCACACATCAGCGCATCCAGCATGTGCCTATATTGTACGTGTGTATTGTGCTCCAGCACACAGGCATATATTTATGACCGGGCCATCTGTAAACTGTTGCAAATATTACCACACTCGAATTGAAGGTATTCAAAATTTTATGTTTTAAATGTAAGGTATAATTAGATGATTTTCAATCGAACTTTGTTCACTGTGAGACACCAGCATCCCGACGCTCAATAAGGTACCATTGTTTTATTTGAACTACAAGCCACCTATGTGACTCACACCCCACGTACCGATCACGGTGGGCTGCTAATTATCTATAGAAAGTTTATCTCAGCTCCCAGCACTGAGACTTGCATCAGCATGTTTAATCTAGTGTTGATAAATCAATTTCTTTGTTTACAACTATTATTATTGTTCACTAATTTGCAGTATCAGTAACATTGTATGGTAGAATTAAATCCTTTGTTAAATATTATGAATATAAATGATATCTCAAATGTTCAAAACTAACTTTGGAAGCACAAGTTACTGACCACGTTATACGTCTCTCGCAGCCTGGATTTAACGTTTTACATGTTATTGTTATTCTTGGAAATGTTTGCTGGACATTAATAAATATTATATGTGTCTTATATCATTTGGACATTCTTTGATCCCGCAGCATTCCATACGACGACCCACCTGGTCACAATTGATGGAGAATTCGGTTCAAGGTTACTTTTAAGCTAATCTTCAGAATGTTCCGAGTGATTCCAACAAACATTCAGGATTTGCTGAAGAGCCTCAACGTAGAGACACTCAATCTAACCCGGGGCATCCAAATAGACAAAAACGCAATGACACTAACGCTGAAGTGGGCAAAGCCATTCAAACAAAAATCAGCGTCAACAAGAACCAGAGATAGAGAGCGTCTGAAAAAGTTCAACGAGGAGAAAGCACGTCAGCAGCAGCCAAGACCACAGCTACAGCAACGTAACCTACCAGAGACCCGGATATCCTGCAACATTGTTAATGCACTAGAATGTGTTATTTTCAAGGACTCCGTGAGTACACAGACTTTAAATGACTCTCCGCTTGACATTGACGTCGGTGTGAACGCCGTACCAACTTTCATGGACACATCTGTTCAGTGTACCTATCAGAAAACCAACACTGCAGTTCAGACCACGCCGCAGAAATGCAAACTTTTATCGCTTCACCACACACAAAAAAACTGTCTGACCAAATAAAAAAACCGAAGTGCGTCATAAGACATTGCGAATCTGTGAAATTTGGAATGCAGTATTTGATTGAATGGAAGGTCTTGCAGGAATCGAAAGCTCGTGGGTGAGAGACTGTGATTTGGACGAATCAGCTCGTCGATACATAAGGGACAATCGACAACTAATTCCAGACCCTTGTTCAAATCCAAGTGCTCTCAAAACTCCTGAACGTAAAAGACGCTGGCGGTTCAGGCGACCATAAATTATTAAATTTCGGCATTGTCAGACATTACGATTTTCACGTTTCAGTTGTGTTGCTGCGGGTCGCATCAAATTAGAGCGGCGGCATATATGACCGGGCCATCTGTAGACTGTTGCAAAATTACCACACTCGAATTGAAGGTATTCAAAATTTTATGTTTTAAATGTAAGGTATTTTCAATAGAACTTTGTTCACTGCGAGACGCCAGCATTCCGACGACGCTCAATAAGGTACCATTGTTTTATTTGAACTACAAACCGCCTATGTGACTCACACCCCACGTAGCGACTACGGTGGGCTGCTAATTATCTATAGAAAGTTTATCTCAGCACCCAGCACTAAGACTTGCATCAGCATGTTTAATCTAGCGTTGATAAATCAATTTCCTTGTTTACCACTATTATTATTGTTCGCTAATTTGCAGTAGTAAAATTGTATGGTAGAATTAAATCCTTTGTTAAATATTATGAATATAAATGATATCTTAAATGTTCAAAAATAACTTTGGAAGCACACGTTACTGACCACGTTATACGGCTCTCGCAGCCTGGATTTAACGTCTTCCATGTTATAGCTATTCTTGGAGATGTTTGCTGGACATTAATAAGTATTATATGTGTCTTATATCATTTGGACATTCTTCGATCCCGTAGCATTCAATACGACGACCCTGCCACCCACCCCCCCCCCCCCCCGGTCATATATTGACACACCTACCATGTGTCATGTGCAGCATTTGATATGTACACATTGTGCCCTAGCACATGAGCACATATCAGTACAATCAACATACTTTTTTACATGTAAGGTACACTAGAGTGTTCTAGGTCAAGTAAATGTAAAGACCAATACGGGCTGGAATGAATGGTGTGGTCTGAATCGGCGCGTTAATGGTCTCACAGAACTAAATATTTTCCCATAGGCGACCATTATAACGTTCAGGTGGAAAAAAATATGATCGCATCACTTTAATTTTGGCATTCAAATATCTCTGTCAAGTATAGCCCTTCAGACAACTTTTTCTGATCTGAAAACAGGGGGTCATGCAACAAATAAGAGAGAAAAACTGGCACAAAGGGAAGTACCGGTCACGTGCACATATTTTTCAGGGAATTCCCTACAAAAACACACAAAAAGTAAATTGTATTTTTTAGGTCCAAAAGTCATCAAATCACCCTCTTTTTTATCAGGAATATTCAACAATAATGCAAGATGTCAATAGAATGTTTCAAACTTTTATTGAAACAACGGATTTTCCCAAGGCTGTTTATTTTTAGAGATTGCGTCATTTCCGAGTGCAACATTTTAAGGCGGCTCACTCTAATTTCAATATTTAGTTCCGCGATACCTATAATCATCCCCAACCCCACCAAAGAGACATTTTACCACTTCCATGAGATAAAAGAGTCATTTCTGCATTAGAATCCAACTTTTGGCTTTGGCTGAGTCAAAAACATGGAAAATTTGCTCTTTTAAGGAAAAGTGTCCAAACTTTGTCAAGTGGGCTTGAAAACTGGTATTGCCTCCAAAAGATTTTTCTATCCTGTTACTTTATAAATTAACTGAGAAGGATGAGAATTTACAGCTTTCTTTAAAAAACTACCCTGATCCCAAAATAAAACTATCATCTGCATCAGCACAAACTATTTTTAGAAAACATCTGTCTCATTTAACCATACTGCAAGCAAAACAGTGTCCCAACCCCCATGGAACAATATGGATGTCAATTTTGTTTCCAAAACTGGGGATGCAGCTATATATTTCACCAATATGAGAGGACTCTACCAGTTTATCCTAACAACTGATGTCAAATTTTATTCCACCATCTGAAGTAGTAAAATTTTGCCCTGAATAGGACCCCCCGGTATGCCCCTTTTCATCAAAATATGTGATATAATTCATAATTTAATTGATATTGACCCAAAACAAACCTACTGTGATATGAACTTTCCCATCTGTAATAGTTTTTAAATCACAGTCTGGCTTCTGAAGACAATTCACATTGTATTGATGAATATTTTGCAATTTTTGTAAAGGAAAAGCCTCAGTTTTCTCAGTAAAGGCACATAGAGTCATTGGTATGGCACTGACAAAACATAAAACAGTGTTTTTTTCCAAACGAATGACCAGTACCTGCTACTGTGATATCTCATAACACTGGTAAGATGCCTAAAACCATCAAATATTGATTCTATAGTGCTATGCTTATGCTGCAAGTTCCCATAAGTGCACTTTCATAACCTTTGTTTTAATCCCCACAGACACCCATTCTGGCAAAAAGACTGAAATTGTTGAAAACATGTTTCCAAAGAGGATGAATCAGACATTTGCTTCAAGAATATAGTGGTATTTGATGTTTAATATACTTGTGTGTGTGTGTGGGGGGGGGGGGGGGGGGGGAGTTAGTCAGCTGCCAATTATTGAAAATGTAGATCCAGGCAAGTGAAAAGCAAAGAAACACCATGTCTGATGAAGAGACAGACACACAGACAGACAGACAGATAGGCTTGCAGTCACACATGTAGGAGGTCTACATGAGGGTACTGAATGGCATACAATGAAAAATATAGTGGAAGAGCCAGGGCAAGGTTGTTAAATTGAAAAATAACTCAGTGGACCATGAGTGCTGAAGCCTCAAAGTAAATCTTAAAAAACTGAAAGTGTATGATACTAACTTCAGTCTTTAAAAACATGCTGTTCAGTCTTCCAAATGTTTATCATCAGCAGAAGGGTTAAATATGTGTGGGAGAGAGGACTTGGTTCAGGGAAAGAGCAATATTTCACAACTGTCACTGTAAATTTATGCTGCATCAGGGGAACCATGGCAGCACTAGTACTAGACAACTATATTGGTAGCTATGCACAAATGCCATTCACTCACATTTGTAATTTTATTATGTTGTTTTCCACTGTAGCCCCACCCCTTCCTCAAATTTGTGTTCCAGGATACTCTTTCAATGAAGGAATTGTTTTCCAACATTTTGAAGAGCATAATATAGAAGAGAAAAACTTCTAAATAATAGTGAATAGAAGGGCAGTGTAGGTTTTCTGTCTGTGTTTGAATGGTGATTTGGGAGGGGGTTGGAAGATTTGGAATCCTCCCTGCCCCTAGAAATATGAGGAGAAACCATGGTTTAAATAAATATGTTAATAGGGTAAGATAGGCTGTTAGTTAGCAGCTGCCAGAGGTTATAGTGTGCTCCTGGGGAATACACTTGCTCAAGATGTGAATTTTCTTGCATGAACAGCCTTAGTTTTGGAAATATATAGCTTTAATTGCTGACTGTGACAAAAATGTAACTTCTCAAAACAATAAAATGGTTTGGTAAGGTGTATGGTCCCCAAATAAATATTTAAATGTGAAATAATCCCCCAAAATAATAATTGAATCTAGTCTGGAAGCCAAAAAACATATTTCCTATAGGTCTCACAGAACTAAATATTTTCCCATAGGCGACCATTATAACGTTCAGGTGGAAAAAATATGATCGCATCACTTTAATTTTGGCATTCAAATATCTCTGTCAAGTATAGCCCTTCAGACAACTTTTTCTGATCTGAAAACAGGGGGTCATGCAACAAATAAGAGAGAAAAACTGGCACAAAGGGAAGTACCGGTCACGTGCACATATTTTTCAGGGAATTCCCTACAAAAACACACAAAAAGTAAATTGTATTTTTTAGGTCCAAAAGTCATCAAATCACCCTCTTTTTTATCAGGAATATTCAACAATAATGCAAGATGTCAATAGAATGTTTCAAACTTTTATTGAAACAACGGATTTTCCCAAGGCTGTTTATTTTTAGAGATTGCGTCATTTCCGAGTGCAACATTTTAAGGCGGCTCACTCTAATTTCAATATTTAGTTCCGCGATACCTATAGATCTAGTCGAGTGAAGAGTCTAAGTGGGTCAGGAATTGATCGAAAGTATGAAGTAGTGCTCAGGGACCGACCTGGGCATGCGCCAGTGCGTATTTGGTTCTGAAACATCAGGACCTGGCTCTTAAATCTCAGAAATAGGCTTCTGAGTTGGCGCGTAACTTCTCAACTTCTCAGATCATATTTTGATATTCTTTCGATGGATAATCGAGAGATACACTCTTACATGTATTATATATATGATTATCATTTATCATTGTTGTAGAGTGCTTAAGTTAATACTTCAAGTCTTAATTACCAAGCATTAATCTTCACTGTGGTTTCTGATCAAGTCTTGGCTGCCTAAATAGGCAGCCAAGACTTGATCAGAAACCACAGCGAAGATTAATGTTTGCTACAGTGTACTAAATGAAAACGATGAGAGCTATTACATACTTGCAGTGTGTGTTACAAACAGCAGTGTGACTCCGTAAATTGAAATCTGGCGCATGAACTGAAAAAAATAGGCTCCGAGGCTAGAGCGTCTTTTAAATAGTCCTGGTCGGTCCCTGAGTGCTACATGTCAAGGGTCATGGTACAGGATTGTAAGGTGGTAGAAGATAAAATGCACCTGTAATTTAATTAAGGACAATCTGTTGTTTTTTTGTTTTGATAGTGGTGTTAATGGAAACTGTCATTACTTTCACACAGCCAAAAGTGATTGTTTGCGGAAAGAATGGTCTACTGACAAATGACAGACAATACAAGGATGAAAATATGCGGTATTTTAAGGGCGCTAATTACACAAATCTGTCACTAATGTTTTTGATGGCAAAATGTTCTCTCGACAAGTATGATGCTGGAACGGTCCATGATGAAACAACGCCAGTATTTACTGACAAGAAATGTAACTTGTGACCCCCTGAACACAACAGCTGTATCCGGTATCAGTAGCGAGTGTATCAACAACGTGTCCGGGTGACAGCCTGAACCTCCTCCTAATTCTACCAGTGAGCCTTTTGATACAGTCCAGAGGCAACTGCTGCCACTCCTCATGTAATGCAGTTTCCAAATCGACCAAATTCTGTACAGGAGGATCTCTTGCTTGCACATGGCGCCCATGAAAGTCCCAGACGTGTTTTAAGTGATTCAAAGCGAGGTCTATTGCAGGCCAAAGTAGTGTTGTAATAAGGGTTATTCTGAAGGAATTCTCTCACCGCATGGTAGTTGTCAAAGTGAGGCACAACCAGATTGACAATATCCCACATGTACTGTTGATCACTGAGATTCCCACATACAGTCACCATAGCAAGTTTAAAATACTAGGAGAGGCATCCCCAGATCATTACTGATCCTCCACCATAAGGAACAGCAAGTCTGATGTTCCTTGGCAGTAAGCAGTGTTTCTATGCCTCCACACTCTAATGCGACCCTCTATGACGTGAAGCAGGAACCTACTCTCGTCTGACCAATGGACTCTCCTCCGCGGCCTGAGATTCCAATGTTGCCGTACCATGCACCACTCCAAACGTCGTCTTTGGTGCTGATCAGACAGAGCTGGAAACTTGATAACCCTTCCGGACCTCTAACTAGGGCTGTTACGATATTTTTAATTTAGAAATCGATTAATCGTCGGAAATAATCAATAATAATTGATTAATCATACCTTGATGACCCCCACCCCCCCCCCCCCTTCCTCTCTTTGTGGTCGTTAAAAAATGAAATTCAAGTCAGTTGACCTACCTAAAGTAAACAACGTAGACGATCCTCTTTCAGGTACTTTCAAAGCTTTGATATTCTGAACTTTTGAACCGTCAGTGTAATAATCAAGACCGGTCGTCAGTTGCGAAATTCGCGAACAAAGCTTTCAATGTACCTAAAA
Source organism: Pictodentalium vernedei (assembly GCA_031216915.1). Classification (NCBI taxonomy): domain Eukaryota; kingdom Metazoa; phylum Mollusca; class Scaphopoda; order Dentaliida; family Dentaliidae; genus Pictodentalium; species Pictodentalium vernedei. The sequence goes on from CM062293.1 coordinate 377,206,380, forward strand.
GACAAATGCTTCTAACAGCTTCTTGAGGTTTAACGTCGACATTCTTGACCTTTTACATTTAGAAACAATAGTTTTTTCATCATTTTTTTTTTTAAAACGGGGTACAAAATTTACCGATTCTTCGACAACGAAAAATACTAATCCATTTCGGCATGACCGATCGACAATCGATTAATCGTGACAGCCCTACTAATAACCAGTGCTTTGAGACAGCGTCGGACAGTTCTGTTGCACAAACGCCTGTTTGTGTTTCAAAACCCCACTTGAAGCAAAGGTTTCATGCCTAACGCGGCGTGCAAGTCTCCAATCGTCCCGCGGAGAGGTCTTTTGGGGTTGTCCAGGCCTTGGTCGGTCCTTAACATCGTTGATTTGTTGATGTTTTCGGACAAGAATTATTATGGCCAAATTGCCTTCTAATAGCTTTGAATGACATGCCTGTTGTTTATATGCCAACGATTTGCCATCTTAGTTCCTCTGACAGTTTCCTCTTTGGCATGTCAACATTTATTGATAAACGAAGTGACAAAATTTTGGTTTTATACCCAGGTATGCATGTGAATGATAGTGTTTTTTGTGACATTCGTGGGAAGCATGCTTCATGTGGACGAGGGGAAGTGTTTGGGGTACGATATCAAACAGAAACATTGTGTTTCACTAGATGAGATGCACTGCAAGACATAGCAATCATTAAAACTTAATAATCAATAACAGCAACTTCGCTGTCATGAAACATTCCAGGGGATGTTTAATTAAGTTTCAGGTGTATAGTATTAAGTGCCTAGGCCATAGGGCAGTCCAAAAGGGAGAAGCCGATCAGATGTTAGGAGCGATAACTATCCTCAAACACTTATACCCGTAAAGGTTCCCAATATATATCATCTAGTGTAACATCGTAAATATCCTCAAATATTCGCATTTGTGTACGTGCTGCATGACTGTGTGTACAATGTACACTAGAACACGGGTACATGTAAGTAAAGCAGGGTGTGCCCATGTGCTACATGCGATGTGTGGCACTGTTACACATCGTGTACTGACACCGCTAAAATATGAATAAGTAGTCCAAAACCGATAAAAGTTATAACATGGATTCATAGGTCCAGAAATACTGGGTGAGAGTTGCCAGAATAGTAAGAAGCAGAAGATCGTGAAGAAATCCTAACTTGATAAATGGTTGTCGGGTTCATTTTGAGTAATTAGATTTCAATCGAACATACCATTCGATCATAGGACCATCACATGCGAGGCATTTCGAACTCATGGTAACCAACCAAGGTTGAAATGAACAAACAAGGATTCTGGGAAAATCTGAGCCAAATAAATAATTTTTGTATCTATTTGGGTTATTAAGTTCAATCCAGTTAAATCGGATATGCTCTCCGAACATACCCCATCCTATTGTAGGACTTTGGGTTACATAGTAACCGCGTTTCACTATAGAAAGCAAATATGGCGGCCACTAATAAATAAAATACACCACGGAAACACTAGCCTCCCTAAAGGCACGCGCTGCGCATGCGCTTTGACACCAGGTATATCTATGGCGATGAAGTCGCAACATAGACTCCCACTTGGGCATCTATCACAATCCCATATGACGTCACTGGTAACGTGGCTATGGCGTCAAATTACAGGCCCATCACAAGGTCCATCCAATCGGACACGATCCGTCCAGCTCCAACTACTCACAAATTATGTTTTTTGAGAGGTATAATAATATTATTATTATTATTATTTGTTATTACTATTATTATTATTATTCACGTTAACCTACAGCCCTCTAAGGGCTGTTTCATTTAAACAACCTCATACACAACACAACACCGTAGAATTTCTCCCCCACCCTGTCGAAGCAGAAATGTAACGGTATTGCATGAGGTATATTTTTATGCCATTTTCGATATAAGTCCACTGTTCTCCACCAGATCGCACTCAGACTGCGAAAAATATATGTATTGCGATTAATACACTTCACTCAAAAATAAAATCCGTAAATTAAATTTGTTATCCAATTTTCAATACCTCTGGCATCTACCACCAGCCGTTTGTCTTGCAACACGCTTACTCTGTGAAGCGATAAACACTTATATTAAAGATGAGGGAGCGCGCGAGAGCGAGAGAGAGAGAGAGAGAGAGAGAGAGAGAGAGAGAGAGAGAGACAGATGGGCAAGTATACCACCATGTATCACATTCGTCCATATATACAAACATACATACCTATTAGAACTTTATTTATATAATGATTGTATCCAAGCGATGAAATGCAGCCACCCATCCACTGGTCAAACAACGCAGATTGTAAAAAGCAATGTTTGGTTTTGCTGTTATAGAATAGAGAACGACAGTCTTTATATTCACCACACAGAGTAAAACACTGAAGTTTGCTTTTAACTGAGCCATCCCATAATCTATTTTCGCTGCATATCATATCTTCAAACTTTAGATGTTTGTACATAGCCAGTGTCGAAATGCTTTGGGACAGAGAAACTGTCCCGTTCAGAAGAAATGTTAATGTTACCATTGTCCCAATCATTCGGCCACAGGCAAGAGAAAATAAGTTGACTATCATATTTATCGTTTAGTCGGATTGCAGCAATGGATAGGTTTCTGTGATCATCAAGCTACTTTTATGTTAGTGACGCTAGCACGATTAAACATGTATCAATATTTTTTTCAATAATTAACTGTATGTTGCCAATAGAGTGCCTGATCAATAAACTCTAGATGTCGGAAAGTCACAATAACATGTGTTTGTTCTACAATCATTTGAATAGTCATCTGCTACTCTCGATACCAAAAATGGGGACGCGACTGATGAGTGGTTACGGCATCGGACTTCAAACCGAAAGGTTCACTGTTAGATTAACGCCAGCGGTAACTGCGTTGTGTTCGTGGGCAAAGCCCTTAATTTCGATTGCGCACGTGGGGCACGGTGGCGTTGTGTACTAAGGAGCACCGTACGTTGATGGTGCTCTTTTCTTCAACCAATGTTAACCCTGCTTGTGTGGAGTTGAGGTGGGGGAATCTGAATGTAGCTCGCCGCTGCACCATGGTTCTCTCCGGGTACTCCAGTTTCCCCCACCGATACGAGGTGAACCTGGCTGTCGAAAGTGTCGTTAAACTCCAGTAAATGAATAAATAAATTCTAAAAAAGTGCATTGTGTTCCTTTAAGGCCTAACAGAGAAGAAATTAATTTATTTCTATTGGAAAAGACTTTAATTAAATGTTAATATGCCGTGCATCGTGCCTCCAAATGTCACTAACCCTGTCAAACAAAATCCGCTGTCTGTTCAATAACAGGTTAGTCCACTTAAAAAATAGAGTTCTGAAAGCCCACATTTTGGCGTTACTTTGAAATGGAGGTGGCATGAACTAAAGGCTAGATATTCAGCTTCATACTAACTTTGAAATTAAATCATTTCGTCTGTAAGGATTTGCCTTGTAACAAATTATGGAAGATTGCCAAAGGGTACACTCCCATTAATTGTTACAAGGCAAAGACATATTTTTAGCCAAAATAATTTATCACTCTACTTGTACCGATTGACGGTTTCAGAGGGGGTGGGGGGGGGGGGGGGGCACGGTGGCGTTGCGGTAACCAGTTCTCGTCGATCACCGAAGTTAAGCAACGTCGAGTCCGGTTAGTCCTTGGATGTGTGACCATCTGAGCGATCGATTCGGACTCCCGCGTTGTTTCCTTAGGCAAGGCACTTAACCCCGATTGCCCACATGGGGGCACGATGACGCCATGTACTAAGGCGTACTGCACGTCGACGGTGCGCATGTCTTTAACCAATCTAACCCTGCCTGGGCTGCGGTACGATGTTTGGGAGCTGGCATCTGTTCGTCGTTGCTCGGTTGTTCTCTCCGGTTACTCCGACTTCCTCCACCCGTAAAACCTTTATGGTCAATATGAGCCATTGTGCAGAAATGTGTGACCTTAAACACCATTAAATAAATAAACAGATTAACGGTTTCAACGTGAAATCACAACTAACGAATATGGACTTCTGACCAGTTGTTTTGAAGCCTGCGATCGCCCTTGTCTTCTATCGTCCACGTGACTTAAAATTATGGAGCGTGGCAAACACTCAGAAACTCAAGATAAACTAGGAGATTCCTAAATCCGTGTTCACACAATGAAACCTGATTTAAAGATACCCTGTATTTAGTAAATCCCGAGGGTCCGAGTAATTACATGAGGTTTGCAAAACCACACCATATGAGTCTATCGGCTCAGCAGAGCGTTCTAGCCAACTCTAGAGATGGACATAGTTTGGCAAGTACCACTGTTCCAGGTAATTGCAATATTGTCCACATAATCTATCTCTCCTTCATTACTATGTTGAATTACCTTCTTTGGCTACAAAGTTTGTCAACATTGTTCTCTGTCATTTGAGGATTGACTGCTCCCACTGGAAGATACAATACAAAAACATGTTTGACACAGGGCTTCTGACGATAAAATGGCTGGTTTATTATGGAGGGTATTGTCCTTCTGATACTTTACTCACGGGAGGGCATTAGTTGTTCTCCCAGAATAACATACTTTGGAAACGATAGATTTAGCCTAATATATATATATCTCTACCTCAAGCAGGAAATTTGAAAAAGAGATTGATTCTCACTGATTTCATCTGCATTACATGGTATAATTCATTGTAAACAACTAATTCTGGGGGATACCGAGTAATTTCGTGTGGACTGCGCCAGTTCCATTGATGCTAGATCTGCTAGCATGCCTTTTTGGGGCTTGTCGGCAGTCGAATGGTCTATGGCGCCGTTCCAGTTTCGCTAGGCGATTGGTGCCGCAGAAGTGTACTCTCATCAAGGCAGTGGTTCGATCCCCATCGGCGTCAGAGTCTTTCATCCTAAAAAAATGCATAACAGAAGTGCCGAATTCTGTATTCTGTACCTTAAGCAGGAAATTTGAAAAAGAGGTTGATTCTCACTGATTTCATCTGCATTACATGGTATAATTCATTGTAAACAACTAATTCTGGGGAATACCGAGTAATTTCGTGTGGACTGCGCCACTTCCATGGATGCTCGATCTGCTAGCATGCCTTTTTGGGGGGCTTGTCGGTAGTCGAGTGGTCTATGGCGCTGGTCCAGTTTCGCTAGGCGATTGGTGCCGCAGAAATGTACTCTCATCAAGGCAGTGGTTCGATCCCCATCGGCGTCAGAGTCTTTCATCCTGTATAGGCACCAATGGGCTCAATAGACAAGAATAATTCCAAATATTCTCATTTATAAACTTGCTGAACGGGGGGGGGGGGGGGGGGAATAAATTAGTGTACAGAGCAATTACACCTAAAAACGCATTGGTGTTGAACATAGCGTGTATATGTTGTGAGATTATGATCATTGGGTATATGTCAGCACGAACATCATGTGTATGTGGGTGTGTGTGGGTGTGTGTGGGTGTGTGTGTGTGTGTGAGGGAGGGGGGTGTATGGGACCCTAGCCTACGATTGTCAGTGTAGACATTATGGGAGGGGCTGCACTTAGATCAGTGGTGGGGGGCATACAAATGCTGCAGTAGTGGATGGGGACAATACATTTACACACCCTGGAAGGATCGGGCGGGGGCGGGGTATTACTACGCAAGGAAGGTACAAAAATATTATATTTTTCATCAGCGGTATTGATGTCTGATTGGCGCGGGTTGGGTACTGGGACGGAGATATGGAGGCGCGCTTTTAAATGATTGAATGATTCGGGCCAAGGAGTGGTTGGATGTGTGAATGCGGTTTAAAAACGTACTTGCCTCTGCCTTTGTTACCAGGGCGAGGTTTTAGAAAAAGTGTCTAATTCATATTTGCTTTTTGCGTAATAACGCGGAACATATCTTTACTTGTTGCCACCCAAGGAAGATATTATACGGTATTGTTTGCATAATTTACACTTGAACACAAAAAGCAAAGTGAAGCACGGAACATATCCTTGCCACACAAGGAAGATATGATACGGTTATTTTGCGCGTAATAGACTCGGATACGGGGAACAACATGAAACGGGGAACATATCTTTACCACCCAAGGGAGATATGATACACTTGAATATGGAGAACAACGCGTTTGAACAATTCGGGTCACGGAATGGTTGAATGCGTGAATACTGCATGCGAACTCGCTTCTGCCTCTGTTACCAGGGCGAGGTCGAGATAAAAGATTGAATGCTCCAAATTCTAAGGCTGAGAACAAAATTTGCGCGTAATAACGCGGAATATATCTCCACTTGTTACCACCTAAGGAAGATATGATACGGTATTGTTTGTCCATAATTTACAATTAATAACAGCGAACAACGTGTAATGCGCAACATATCTTTACTTGTTGCCCTCCAAGGAAGATATGCATCGGCGACCTACTCCGTGTTTTCTCCGGACTCTACATACCCGGATGAGCCAAAATGTATAACCACATCTTGAAAAAGAAAAACAAACGGTATCAGCATTTAAGGGTTCGGTGACATTTTCTGGTTATTTATTTGTGTTTAAGGGGACGTTCAATCTAATTTTGGTCAAATTTAATGTAATTTTCTTCCAAGTCTAGAAAAAGGCCCAAAATGGATAACCCCAATGAATCAAATACCAAAATGCTTGGGATGGAACATGTGGAAACTGGAATTTTTCATGGAACTGCTGCCATGTGTATATAGCACTGCCTGAAAGTCTGCTATAGCATAAGTTATAGAATATTTTTTTTACAATAAAATACCTCAAAATAAAATAACAGATGTATTCTATAAACATATATACTCGAAGAAATCTTTTCCTAATTCATGAAAGTAATAAAGATTGAGACCAAATGTTGTAAGTGGAGTGCTCACTGATCGAAGACAGACATTTTCTTTTGTTTATGTTTTGATTTGGGGAGGTTCAACAAAGGTCAACTTTAAGGAGTCCACTGGAAGAAGTATGGAAGAACTAAAGAGTGTCTCCCAATATAAAGATGTGTGTGTCACTGTGGTGGTTTGGAAAGAAACTGTGACATTCTCCTATCTGGAATGCACTGCAAATATATTTACAACCCCCTTGCACTGTAACCCCTTTTGTCCCATGCATAAGTTTGATAGTGATTCAATTGTTAACCCTTTACCCAACGTAACGGCCAAAACCGGCCAGCGCTATTCTCAAAAATCGCCAATTAATTTTCATTATTTTTTTCATTTTTTGTCTCAAAAACATAGGTTATGACCCCTCGTTGGAACGAGCTCGTCGAGCTCGTTCCAACGAGGGGTCATAACCTATGTTTTTGAGTCAAAAAATGAAAAAAATTAGTTATTCAAGAATTATTTTTGCAAGTGTCGTCTGCTTTCTACGTTAGCTAAAGGGTTAAATTTATCTGGTTTATCAATAAGTAGCATAGGTTATTTTACTCTCGGACACCAAGGCACTCATACTATCTGCTGAAAAAGAAAGGTAAATATAATTTGTCACTGCAATAAACCATTAAATGTACATAAAAGTACATTGTAATTCAAAACACATCAACTCAACCCAAAATAACCATTAATGCCTGTACTTTTCCAAAATTAGCATATTGAAATCAGGACGGTCCAACCAGTAGGTCTCCCATTCATAGGTGTTCACATAGTTTTTCAAGAACGCTGTACATAAAGAAATCCCCAAAAGGCGACAAGAGAGCTCCATTTGATGAAAAATCCCGGGGGGGGGGGGGGGCGGGATCTGTACCCTCTCTTGTTTGTCTGTACCTTCGGCACTCATGGCATATACTTCTTTTAACAAACTTTAAGTCTTTTTTCCTTTTGAAAATCCTGGCGACACACATGCTCCAAACACTATCAAACAGTTAACCATGCAAATAAATGTATCTGCAAAAATCATATTACTTTGCAAAAAATTTTTTTTAGACTTTAAGTTCTGAAACTTTCATGCTTCCTAAAATGTAACTCGACACGGATACTGAAGAAATTGCGAATATTTCGTGTATTTCATTTGTTTAAATTCCAATTGCGGCTAATTTTGACAAGGATTTGATAATTCGTTTGGGTTTCACGGCCAGGCTCACCGCTTTTATGTTTATTGTGATATGCAAATTGAGAGATAGTTTCCGTAAAGGAGATTTGTCGCATTTGTCAGTCTAAAACGATGACAAAAGACACTGATCGACGCTTGTGGTTGCAAGAAAAAACTAAATTCACAGCATCGTCCTATCGCACCGTATTTAAAGGTTCGGATGCGTCAGTTTCAACCCATCTTCCATCGGTCCTTTGCGGACATCAACGAAGTTGCGGTAGAGATGCATGGTTACTAGGAAGTGGTTCATGTTGACTTTTTAGTGCGCAATAATTCAACTTTTTTGTCAACAAAAAAATTCAGACGGCCTTGAAATCCGGGATTGCGGTGGAGGGGACTTCAAAGCATATTTTGCAGTTATGGCATTATTAACAGCTCAAGTATTTGCTGTAACGTTTGCAGGTCCGCTCATACATTGCCTCGAACAAATAAAAGGCGTTATCACACGCTGGATATTTAATTTGCCTTTCCTTACCTCTTTTATCTGTTTCTGGGGCATTGGGAAACATGTCAACAAATTGACCAAAGTTAGGTTGGACGACCCCTTAGGGTTATATAAAATGAGTCAAAAAAAGAAAGATTAATAGAAACAAATGTGACAAAATAGAACAGAGGATGAAATATAATAGTTTTAATGTTGCACGTTCATGGACAAGAAGTCGGGCAAAGAGTTTAATGACATAATGTTGTTGTCCACCCAATCGTATACAATTTTGATACGGATTTCAAAATAGCACGTGCCACCCGAGAATGTCAAATTGAATAGGGGACCGACGATTTTCTTTGTTTTATTTTGTGTTAGAGAGCCTGGGTTATTGAGAAAACACGCTAGTTGCTGTCTTCCGACATAATAAAAAAATGTATTGGTCAACCGAAAATCAGAGGTTGCCTGCCATTGGTATGCATGAGGCTGGAATACCTCCAGATGAGCTCACTGCTGAGTTCGGAGTCACTGTGGATCTATTTACCGTCTCATTGGAAGGTATAAAGCCACTGGATCTACTGCCGACCGACCGCATTCAGGTCGGCCAAGAGTTACGACTCGTGCACAAGACTGACGCACCAGGACGTCTCACTTGCAGGATCGCTTCCTATCGGCGACGAGGACAGCAGCAATTACTCCTGGAAGAACTAACATTAGAATTAGTGCACAAACTGTCCGCAACAGACTCGCTGAACATGGCATCGGAAGTAGGCGTCCATACAGCGGACCAATCCTTACCCAACATCACCATACCGTCAGAATGGAATGGGTACGCCAGTGTGTTCGCTGGACTCAGCAGCGTTGGAGCACAGCTCTTTTTAGTGATGAATCACGATTTTGTCTACGGCGCGCTGATGGTAGGGCAGGAGTATATCGCCGAGGAGGAGAACGCTTTCCTGATCTTTGCGTGCGGGGATGCGACCGTTTCGGTGGGGGTAGTGTAATGGCTTGGGCAGGACTTTTCTTGTACCATCCAACGCTGTTGATCTTCATCGATGGTAATCTGAATGGACAGCGATATAGGGGGGAAATTCTTAACGCCGTTGTTGTCCCGTTGTTCAGCGCTAACGTCGGAGTGCAGTTATTCCAGAAAGGCAATGCCCGATGTCACGTGGCGCTTTCACGTCACTTTCTTGAGGAGCACAGTATCGAACTTCTTCCCTGGCCCCCACTTTCGCCAGATTTGTCGCCAATCGAACATCTCTGGGATCAATTGGACCGTGGGGTACAACTTCATGATTCTTAGACGTTAGGAGATTTACGTAATGTTCTAAGGCAGGAGTGGAATGCAATACCACAAGATGACATCCATAGACTTATCAGGACCATGCGCCGTCGATGTCTTGCCATCCAAGAGGCAAACGGTGGACATACACGCTATTGACTGCATGACTTTTCATTTCACCCCATGTCTGAATTGTGACGTCCTGACCTGACGCTGGCAACAGTAGGAACAGGAAATTATGCAAATTCATAAAACTAATTCTCGAAATCTGAATTTACAAAAATTTGTTTGGGATTAAAGTCCATAATACTAAAAAAATTGCTCCTTAAAATTTATTATACTTTCTTTTTTGACATAGTATATTTCAGCACAGTGGCTAATGTAACATATGGTACTATGTGGAATGTTTGTTACTTTATATTGATGTTTCCCAGTTAAGACCCCTCCTTATACTCACATTGTTTGTGGCTTTAGCAAAGTGTTCATTCAAGCGTTCCACGTGCTGCTCGCGTGTCATGTGTCGTTCTAATTCCCCTAAAAAACGACTACAATTTTTGGATTGCTTTATCGGAGAAAACCTTTGCTGGAGTGTGCATTGGTTCAGATATTTTATATTCCCCTCCATTTCGCGTCGTCACACCCGTATCGCGTGGGATACCGTTAATCTTGTCGGGCCATTCTAGACTCATAGTGCAAATATGAGACTACCACCAGCATGTACGCCCTGAAATAAATTTTTATTTTATTTTTCCCGATATTCTTAAGGTGCTATTTAAGTAACAGAATTGTGTGTATTTTGAAATTCTCACCTCTGATATTCCTTAAATTCAAATTAATTATTTACAAGTTATACATCAAAATGAAGGTTGGGGGGTAGCGAACACGGAAAATATATGAAATCTGCCCATAGAGTTGACAGCAGGCACCAATGGTTCCTGAAAATCTGATACCGTATTCGTACCAGAACTGACAATACAATAATACTTCCTGAGAACCACTTGAGGCCAAAATGAATACGGTAGCAGACTTCCGGGAACCAGTGGTGCCTGATGTCAGCACGATGAGTTATTACATATGCGTTTCGTGTTCTATACATCCCAACCTTCATTTTGATGTATAATTTGTGTATATTTAATTTGACTTTAAGGAATATGAGAGGTGAAAATTTCAAATTAAACAAAATTCTATTATTTTTATAGCACCTAAATATCGACTTCAATTTTTTTTAAGCATATATTTATATATTCTTCGCAACAGTTAGAAAATTATAGCCTCCGTCAATATTTGCTGATTATGAGACTTTTTTATCCCTTAAGTTGGTGCACTACCATGTACCAGAAAGAATGATTATTTGTTCCTTCGATATCAATATTGTGAAATTATGATGCAATTGTGATGAAATTGTTGTGAAGTTATGAGAAATATGATTCATTAAGTGTCATCTTTGTATCGTATTCGGGTCGATATTAATAAATTATTAGTACTGTTTGATATTACGTTATATTGTAACTACCCCATATATCGTGATGAATATCGACCCTTGTCTGGTCAGGGATAGCTGTCTCAAAATCGCAAGATTCGGAGGACTTACAAGCCATGGCCCCCACCAAAAGACACTGATTATCAACACGCGAGCTTGTGTCGGGGAGGGAAACTGTCAAGTTCACGCGGACTCGAAGCCGGTACGTCAGCGACCCAGGGTGGATTGTTACAGGTTTTTACGTTGCGGCAGAATTTAAAATTATTCTCCGATTCGTTTTGTGAACCTGCGGATGTCCTCTAGTTATTTATTAAAGTTAATTCCAAAATGACTGAACACAACGATGGCATATTACAAGATTGGCAGGTGTGCGTCTCATCTGCGCGCAAACTGGTCGATAACGTCATCGGGCGAAGGGGCCCAGTTAAAAAGGATCCCCCATCATTAGGTTATTTAGTTACCCCCGATTATATTCCAGATAAACGGTCAGTTATGGGCACTAATAACCGGACACGTACTCGCCAATTAGAACAGATTACTGGTTCCGTTGTACAAATAGAACAGCAGATGCAGGACACCAGGTTCCCCTCGAGAACCCCGGGAAATGAAGAAGTGCCTGTTCACTGTGGTAAACAGGCTCTGTTTTACTGGTAAAATAGGACCCAGCCACCAACGCTTGGGAGGTGCAAACCCTCTCTAAAATGGGCAAAATGGCTTATTAACGCTCACCCCTGTTCCTGCGTTGATACTCATGCAAAACAAATGTGACCTTAAACACCAATAAATAAATAATAAATTAATAAATAACAGGACGCCAGGGCTCAGAACGAACCTTTTATTCAGGAATACGCCGCCCTTGCGTAGATTCCTGAGCGCTTTTCCGGTGTCAACGCATCTTCACACGCCACCATGTGCAAATCGCGGTCTAGTCAGATTTCACGTCCGCTCGGTATTTCGAAGGGAGTTGAAATCCCGCATAATTTATCTAATCAGACCCCTGTACCTAGGCCTTCACATGAACATCAGGAAACGTTATTGAACCATGATTTAGATTATAACGTTCCTAGGAGACCTGTGGTTACCCACGATACATACAATGGTACTACTAATACGAGTGGATTAGCCACTTTCAACAGTGTATACAGATTAATCAATGCACTCAGGTACAGGCTTTTAATTTTTTGGTCTTTTCTTTGAGGGAGCGGCTCTTCAATTTTTTGCTTCGCACCCTTGATGATTTAAAATGTCAGCTTGATTCATTACATCACAATCAACAAAACTTAAAAGACACTATTGACTCCCTCTCTTCTCATCAGAAATCTTTCGAGCATCATTCGAGTTCTGACTCTTCGAGTTCCGAACCCACTTCCAATTCGTGTGGACGTGAGCATGGTCGATGGAACAATAACTACCTCAAGAATAATGGTCGTTCAAATCGTGAACGATGGGGACGCGGTGATTTAAAAGGTTAAAGACTGGGATTGGGATCGGATCGCATTCTCGTCGTAGGCCCAATGTGAATTCTGATGTATCTCATTCATTTGTGAAATTAACATCCTATTTCATGATAGTCCAACAACATTTAGACCGTCTATCTGTTTTTAGACTTAGTCTAAAATGAACAAAAGTATTGCACTACGAGCGACTAAGTCTTAAGTCGAAAGTCCAACTAAACCAGCTCTAAAACAATTTTAGACCTCGTCCAAAATGTGTTTACGTTTCACGAACTGCAGATTAAAAAGCATGAGAATTACGACATGTCCAACTGTGTCATTTTCTTGAATTCAACGTGAAGATGACAGACGTCGGCATTCGTGATACTGGAGTCCTTCACGAAATTTCTTCGCCTGTTAGAATACGACGCCGCCAACGGTTTTTCAGAACACGGTTAAAATATTTTGAAATTTAGTATGATACTGACTTCATTGACAGGTTCAGAGTTAGTAAAGAAGACCGCGAAAAACACCATTACTCAGATTTTGGATCAAAGTGAGCACACAACAAACATAAACTATTGCCTTTCACCTGAGTTTCAAGTGCTAACATGTTTCCGTCTTTATGTAACGAGCGTGTATACGTGCCGCATCAGTTTGCCGTATAGTGCGGCGAGCCACTATAACAACTGCCTCGTTGAAACGGCACAATATCAACTTGCCAGATGCATCGGAGGCTGACGATATAAAGCGCAAATTTCATTAAACGTCTGGAATCCCTCAACCGTAGTGTTTATATTCCCTCAATGCGCAAATGATTTGCGATGCAGATACGAAGATCCAAGATGTGGTTGTTCGTTGGCCAGGGTCTAGTCACGATAGCTGACTTTTTCAGTACTCTACTCGACGGTCCAACTTAGAAGATGGCAGTGTCGGTGGTATTCTGCTGGGTGATAATGGCAACGAGCGCGAGAAATACCTTCTTCACCCGGTTTCGCGTCCAAATACCGAAGCAGAGAGACGCTACAATTGGTCACACCGCAGCAATGGGAACATACTTGAGAGGGATTTTGGTGTCCTCAAAAGAAGATTTCCGTGTATCGTCGCTGATTCACGTCTCCGTTTCCGTCTAGAAACAATCAATGCCGTCATTGTTGCTTCATGTTTTCTGCACAACATTGCAAGAGATAATATGGAATCAGACTATTCAGAAGATGGCCTATATGATGTTGATGAGTTTGACTTTCCCAGAGAGCGAAACGCAACCAGAGGTCTTGCTTTTCGAAAAATCCTTATTCAAAATCATTTTATCTAATTCTGTGTCACAGAGAGTTAATAAAATGTAGACTCGCGAATTTACTTGAAGAAAATAGTTTCCTCTTAAAGTAATTCGCTTCGAAAACATTAAAGATAACCATATCTTGTGACAAGTCGTTGGAAGGAGCTCGTCCCAATGAGGGATCACATGATGTGGTTTTCTTGAAATATTTTCGCGACTCTCCGATTTGTAAATCACATGGGTTGATGCAATGAGTGAGGAAATATCTTGCATTGGTCATAAATAATTCCGGCGTATTTAAGGATGAGACTCGTGTCTCACCCCCTCCCTGCAAAGTTCAGGTGTAGCCATAGGTCACCCCTCGACTCCACCCTATTCACATGCCAACCCCACACATTCCCACTGGCACATTTGAATAGGGCGGGGAATTGGTGGTACGGATTTGAGAAATTGCTTCCTATATGGTGGATTTCAGAGGGGAGCACATCCTATTTTGTATTTCATTTTCTTCTGCAAGAGAACCGCGATAAGGTTAGATGATGTTATATGCGACAACACATGGGCATCACCAGTTATTGGCAGTGGCTGACCAGGTTTTATCGCGGATAATTACGTAACCCATGCATAACCTCAGAGCTCTAGCACGGGTCTCGCGTGAACATATGTCGATAGGTTTTTGTTTGCGAAAATTTGAATGAGTCTCAATAAAATTATAACTTGCTGTTATGCACGTCAGATCTTCGCATGACGTCATGATTATTATGAGGTAACTGACTCAAACTAGAATTCCAGATACAGCACTGCCATCCTCCACCCTCACCACAAGGCGCACAACCAACACTTACACCCACCCCAACACCGTCAATAAGTTCTATATGCGCCGGTCCTACTACATTGGCTATGTAACAGAAAGCAGGAATAATATTCGAAGAACAAGAAATGTGTTAAAAATAAATTCGGCGCCTCCCCCTCCCCCCCCCCCGCACCCCCACCAATATCAAATGTTACGAACAACACCGCTTTTATAACGCGTGGTTCATGGATTGCTGTATGCTTTGTTTCCAAATAACGCGGTTGTTAGTTTAAACACATTTTATTTGTCAAAATAAACAAAAAGGATTGGACAACAAGTGCTCAACACTTAAAACACGTCCTCTCCTTTGTATTCGATTAACAAGTAAATACAGCATTTTTCCAATATATACACATCATAATAAAATATACGCTATTCAAGATTGCAATGATGTTAAGATGGTAGATATTCAGCGAAAGAAAAAGAGAAAGGTGAAAAGAGGGGACACTGATACCATGTACTCATCAAACAAATATCAAACTGTCTTCAGCCAACTCCCA
Source organism: Pictodentalium vernedei (assembly GCA_031216915.1). Lineage (NCBI taxonomy): Eukaryota > Metazoa > Mollusca > Scaphopoda > Dentaliida > Dentaliidae > Pictodentalium > Pictodentalium vernedei. The sequence continues at coordinate 377,221,679 of CM062293.1, forward strand.
GGCCGCAACGCCCCAAAAGAACCCCATCACCGCAAGGTGCATTCAATATTTTATCTTCTAGGTAAGCTATGTCTAACGATATATTGTCATCTGACAATCACAAAGCTCTCTCTTCCACTGGAAGATAGAAACCTATGGTTCTCACGTGACAATAGTAGAAACGTGACACTAATATACTACTCAAAGTTTGCTAAGCACCAAGTATATCCAACAAACTGTTTTACGTTTCAGTTGAAATATTGTTATGAAAAGTGTATATATATTTGTATTTAATTATATCTTTCATAATTTAAGCACAGAAATTAAGATTTTGTTTGTGTTTGACATTATTTTTCGGCTTTTGAATACGATAACCATGGAAAATGGATATTATTTGTAAAAGAAGAAATTTTTCAAATTTCACCAAAAGTTGACGGAGCGAACTGATATGGGTTGAATATCACGTATGAGACCCATTATTGTGAATTACAGCTTGACAACGCCTTCTCATGCTCCGAATCAGGTTCCAGATGGTCCTTTGTGGGATGTTGTTCCATTCTTGGACCAGCATGGCACCAAGCTCCTGGACACTTCTTGGTTGGACTGGACGGAGTGAAATTGTACGCTGCAACTCATTTCAGACATGGTCGATTGGATTGAGGTCAGGGGATACTGCTGGCCTGTCCATACGCCCAATCCCCTCCCTCTGTCGGTACTCCCGGATAGCATGGGCAACATGTGGACGGTCATTATCGTCCATCTGAATGAATCTATCATCTACTGCACCTGCATACAATCTGACGTGGGCATCCAGGATCTCATCAATATACCGCTGTGCAGTCAATGCATCACGGTGAAGGACACAGAGCCCTGTACGTCCATCCCAGCGGATGCTGCCACAGACCATTAGTGACCCTTCACCATAGCGGTCATGCTCAGCAATGTTGGCTGCATGGAATCGCTCTCCTGGTCCTCTTCATACCCTAGAACGCCTATATGTGTTGTCTAGGCAGTACCTTGACTCATCTGTAAAAAGGACAGGTCGTCAATCTTCTCTAGTCCATCCAACGTGATCCATGGCCCATTCATATCGTGCCTGGAGGTGGTTCTGCGACAGCTGAATGCAAATACATGGTCTTCTCGATCGGAGACAACCTTCGTGCAACCTTGCCCGGATAGTCTGCCTCGAAACATTTACCCCGGATGCATTCTGAAGGTCACTGCGAAGCTGGGTTGCTGTATCAAAGCGGTTCCCACGGGCCTGAATGATCAAAAACCGGTATTCAGCTGCAGATATTGCCCTTTCTTTGCCACCACCATGTCGTCTGACTGGTGGGCCATACTGCTGAAATCCTACCCAGGCTCTGGTGATAACTGTATGGTGCACACCAAGGGCTCCACCAACCTTGTTTCACCATCCATACAGCCCCCCCCCCCCCCTGCCCCCCCCCCCTGCCCCCCCCCCCCCCACACACACACACATTTCTGTTTGAGACAAATGTCTTCTTACATTTACATTCGCCATATTCAATCATTAAATCACAAGGGTTTGTGTTGGAATGAAGATTGAACACCCTACACATGCCATGTTCATGTAGAAAGTACACGAAAACATCATGAAAATCAAGGGGTACGTGCTTTCCTTGACTGTCACGAAAAGTCTGCCTGTCAAGAGACCTAACGTAAACACTGTGGACCATCTCGATACATTCCTCGATCATATCCAGCAAAAATATCGCAAATGTGTCGCAAGAAAATTTCACAATGATGTGTCAAATATGTGGTGCTTAGCAAACTTTGAGTAGTATATATATGATCAGTTTCAACATGTGTAGCTATTCCATAAACACGGTACGGGATAGCCAAATTCCTCCAATCGTAGTTAACACCTTACCCATCAAGAAAGGCAGAGGAAACCTGCAAATAAATCTCTTTAATAACTATCCCTTTTCCATCTTCTGTGCCAAAACACAGTTCATGATTCCTCATTTGAAGAGCTGGACGAGCTCGCTCCAATGAGGAGACACAAGCTATATTTTGAGGGGGAAAAAGAGAAGAAATAGGTGGTTTTGTGAACAGTGCTGGCAGGTTTAGACCACCACATCTGGCAAAGGGTTAATCAAGCCAGTCACTTTAGACGACTTGCACACCACGCAATGGCTACCAGAGCAATTTTTTCCAATGAAGCGGCAATGTTCCAGAACAGTAGATCAACACTACATTATTTTCCGGGGCCTGGAAACATGGAACTAACTACATACCTGAATGAATATTCTCAAAAGTATTGAATCGATTGGTTGCTTTGATATACTTTTGTATTACCCGAAATAGATGGTCATTTGCAGATGGGAACATGTTAGGGATACCGTAAAGGGTATCCGTAACAGAATTAATTGTGATGTTGGCCAGATCCTGTTGTAGTATTAATCTTTCATTGAAATACTTTGGGCAGACAAAAAATAGTCTGATGCGTCTTCCATTCCGTTGCCACATGAGCAGTTAGGTGTGTCATGAATACAATTTTGAAATTTGTCAAAATTTAAATCAATGCATGCATTACGTAGTATGCAATGCAGTATATTCATCTTTCTTGAACATATTCCAAAATGCGATGGTGGCCTACACACCTCGCTTTTGAAATACTTAGTAAATTCACTTAAAGATTCCAGGTTCTTTGTTTCAATGGGAAGTGAGTTCTACTCTGAGATACAAGATGGGATGAAAGGAGTTTTCAATAATTCAGGGTGCATCAGAGGAATTTCGAATTTCGAACGAGCACATTTGTTGTATGGTGAGTAGTCCCGAAATGACGTGGGTAATAGTTCAAGGGGGTATTTTGGAGCATCCACATGCAGAAGAAGGTCACCATCTTATGCAATTTTCGTCGTTTGTCTAGGGTTTCCCAGCCGAGTTCGAAAAATACTTTCGAAGGCGATATCGACCTGGTGAGTCCAGTTATTATCCTCCCGGCTTTCGTGTGTATTTTATCTAGAAAGTAACCGGGGGCTCCAGCCCATACTACGTCTGCATACTCAATGCATGATGCATGATGTTTCCGGATAGGATTAACCCTCTCGAAATGTATAATGACGGGAAATGTCTTAGGAGATTCTGGCTGGCGAAAGAGACGACTGCAGGTCTCATATCCGATCTAGCTGATGATTTGCAGAAACATAATCACACAGTGCCAGTTACCATTCAGGTTTGTGCCGGTCTGCGGTGTTTTGTTACCGGTGACTTATATGGATTGTTACAACTGACAATCAGCCGCATTTGCCGGGGGAAAATACATCCTATACGGTTTCACAGGCCGCAAGGGGAGATCCGCAGCTATATGGGTGGAATGGAAAGATTGGCAGAGATGCCTGAATTTTGGGGTGCATTGATGAGACACATATACCCATATTGACCCCAGGTGGCCAACATGCAGCATGCTTTGTGAATCGGAAAGGTGGTGGCATTGCCTGAATTGTCAAATGGTCTGTGGTCTCAAAATGAGATTTGTAGATGTTGTTAGCCGGTGGTACGGTTATGCTCATGACTACAGAAACTTCCAGGAAAGTGAAGTCCGCACACAACTTTTGGATGGAGACCTCAAAGGTATGGAGATTATTATTGCTGATTCGGGCTACTAGTGTGCCACACACTAACAATTTGGAGGAAAGCCAGAACAGAATCAGAAAGCAGATACAACAAGGGAATGAAATCGCCAAGAAGCGTGATAGAACGTGATTTCGGAGTATGTAAGAAACGTTTTTCCTGTGTTGCTTTCGGCAATGGATTACACTTGCGCGTGAGTAACTTATTGAAAATAAATATCTCATTAATGATGCCATTAACGGACTCTCTGCCCTCTTCCTTCTCCTCCTCCTCCTTCTCCTTCTCTCGTTCTCATCTCATCTAGTTGTCCATAAACTTTTTCTTGACCAATAAACCCGTTTTAGTTAAACTTCGCTGATATATTATTTAAGAGGAAAATAAGGTCATTTGATGTTGGTAACACCACCAGGAGTGAAGATCTCCAAGTACAGGTATTTGATCTAAGTCGCGGCCTTTCCGCACTGAAAGAAACGGGGGAAGGAGGAGGAGGTTTAAATCGATGAATTATTATTATTATTATATAGATAATGCGGCAATTTCATGCCCGTCCTTAAACTCGTAGGCATATAAGCCGATGTTAATGAAAGGGCGGAAATACTCAGGAATGTAAGAGGAAAATTAATTGTCTGTTCGGTTCCATACCATCCGCCTCCCCACCAGTCTGCAGTCCGCCCGATCCCGTTCTCTATGGAGCCCACTACAAGATTTATACAAGAAATGTGCAAAAAAAATCAGTGCCTCCGAGAACGACCGCGAAGCGCCTCCATCCCACCCCCGTCACACACACACACACGCACCTACATACACACGCACACGCACGCACGCACACACACACACACACAGGCTAAAACAGCGGTCGGAAACTTCATTTTACAGAATCATCTGGTTGGTCACCTCCAGATAGTGAAGTGGATCCCGAAATTATTGAGGCTTGCAAACGAATCATCCAAAAGGTGTTCAGCATGAACATACTCTCCGATAAAGAAAATTTAACAGCTGGAGAACGGAGAGCCCTCACGAAACATTGGGAAAATAAGAAATTAGTAACTAAACCAGCCGACAAAGGTGGGTCGGTAGTTGTTCTATCTCGGGATAATTATATAAAGGAAGCCATGAGACAACTCAGCAATACTAAACATTATAAGAAAATAGATTCACTTATTTGGCCTAGTAATGTCGAAAAATTCAATAAGATCTTAAAATTTCTCCTCGATGAAGATAACATTACCAAAAAACAATTGAAATATTTAACAGCTAAGCTCAGTGCTCAAACAAGACAATTTTACATCCTACCAAAGATACACAAGGACCGTTCTTCATGGACGGATGACGTAACTCCACCCGGGAGGCCAATTATATCAGATTGTAATTCGGAATCTTATGCGATCTCGGAATTGATTATCATCTGAAAGCTATAGCAAATAGACATCCGAGCTATCTAAAAAATACACAGAATTTCCTGTCAAAAACTTCGAAATTGAAAATATCGAAAAATGCAATTCTGGCTACTTTGGATATCGACAGTATGTATACGAACATTGATGTTGATAAAGGTGTTAAATCGGTTAAAAATGCATTTGAAAAATATCCGGATGCAAAACGCCCGGATGAACAAATTTTGGATCTTTTAAAGCTGAGCTTAAAAGGTAGTGACTTTCAATTCAATGGAGAATATTTTCTACAAATAATGGGTTGTCCTATGGGTAAAAGATTCAGCCCTAATTTTGCAAGCATTTATGTAGCGGAATGGGAGGAAAATGCCTTAAGCAAATGTGCAAAGCATCATCTCGTATGTCTCAGGTATTTAGATGACATTTTTATTATTTGGGAACATTCAAAAGAAGATTTTGATGAATTTTTAGACATTTTGAACAATCATGATCCAAACATTAAACTAAAAGCTACTATCAGTGAAAGTTCTGTTGATTTTCTCGATGTGACCGTGTATAAAGGCAAACAATTTCAGGCATCCTGTCATTTAGATTATAAAGTATATTTTAAACCAACTGATTCACATCAATTGTTGCACACAAAATCATTTCATCTTCAATATACATTTAAGGGTATCATCAAATCACAGCTCATTCGTTTCCACCGCAATTCAAGTGATAAGGTAAATTTCATTGAGGCTTGTTCTACTCCATTTGACGCCCTCAGATCGAGGGGATACTCTCTGCGCTTTTTGCGTACCTTGAAATCTCAAACTCTGAAAAAGCTCGAAAGTCCAGCTGAAATTACTGATTTGGAACCACTGAAGATTGAAGACAACAGACCGTTGCAGAATGGTAGTGGCGCGGTATTTAATTGCAAAAAGACTCGTTGTAGACTGCATACGTTTATGCCTGATCAGAAAGAGGAATTTTCCTCCGAACAAACGAAAAATCTTTATCAGATCCGCAATTGTGATTCACCAAACATTATTTACCTTATCACATGTAAGCGCTGTCGGGAACAGTATGTTGGTCAAAGTCAAAATCCTTTCCGAGAACGTGCTACTAGACACAATCAGGATATAAAACATAATGCTGATGCCCCAGTAGCACAACATTTTAACCTTCCTGGACATTCTTTGGACGATTTCGAAATCCATTCTATTGAACAACCACCAATTAAAGACACATTAGAAGAAATGGATGAATTTAGAAAAAAAAAACGTGAAGCTTTTTGGACCAATACGCTTCAAACCCTCTGGCTAATTGGTATGAACATATCAGAAGGAGAATGCGAAAGGAGGTCCACCATCCCTTTCACTTTAACATACAACAGAATGAATATAGAAATAACAAAAATGTTAAAAGATGAATTCAATTTAACCAATGCTAAATTAAATGAACCTTTGAATCTTCGACCTGTCTTCGCCTATAAGAAAAACAAAGCTTGCGTAGCATCCTTGTAAAGAATAAATTAGAGCCCATCAAAGAATAACATCAATTATTGCCAGCCCGTTTAACCAGTTCCTAAGCTCATCACTTAGTTTAAATCAATTTTATGTAATTTTTTGTCATGTTTGAAACCCATCAGGGTTCTGTAAATGAAAACAATTTTTCAGCGGCATTTTAAAAGAAAAAAACGTCATGTCTGTGCCAGTGCGATTTTTTAACCTCAAACACACACACACACCCTCACACCCCGACCCCCTCCCCCCCCCCACACACACACCCTCACCCTCACACACACAAACACACACACGCACACACATACTAACACACACACGTACACATGCGCTCAAGCGGCGCGCAGGGGCGGAAAGACCGGGAAACACCCGCTTCCTCAAGTCTGTGTACCAAAAACTATTATATCACCTATTATGATGTAGTAATTTAGTGTATTTTCAGAGAAAGGCGAGTCCTGTTACACGAGGCATTAGATATTGTTTGTGAAAATTTATTGAATCCAATTTTTAGACTTGTTTAGGTGCACGAGTTTATAGACATTTAGACAAGAGTCAACTCTAGACATGCCTATAGTTAGACTTTGTTTATGAATCTCAGCCGAAGTGTCTTATCTGGGTCATATCGTATCCGATCAGGGAATACGGACTGACCCAGAGAAGACAGGTCTTGTGCAGGATTGGCCGGTGTTTAAGACTATTAAGAAGGTGCGGGATTTTATTGGCTTGTTTTCTTACTATAGTACATTTGTTCTAAGATTTGCAGAATTAGCCGCGCCCTTAATTGAGGTCACTAAGAAAAATGTCGGTGAGGTGAGGTGAGGTGTAATAATAGATATTCTTGATGTCGGATTATCTGTGAAGTCGTTCCTTCTAATTGGGTTCGGTAAAAAATACAAGTTTCCTTTTCTCACTTTTAATAATCTAAAGGGAAAGACAGTTCCTAGCGTGAACTATTTCTGTTTCCTATGCAGATAAGTGTCATGGCGTCCATTTTAGGGGAGCTGTTCGTGACAACATGCGTTTCTAGTCTAATTCAGGTCACATGTTCTGATCAGTCAACCTGTAATTACAGTTCACACTGGTACTTCTGAGATATATAACCCGCCCTTAAATGCCACTCCACCATATGACTATACAGAAAGACCCAATTTCTTCGTGCGTGCCTGCGTATTTTGGGACTCGGCTATTGAAGGGAGTTTTCTTGTGCAACTTTTACCCTACATTTCCGGAACATTTAGACTTTTATTAAACAGAGCTGGGAAAGTTTGACGGAAACACAAACACAATTTTGGCGAATGTTTATTTTTTTCTTTTATCACCATATCTTACAAATGATCATTCGATCACAATTATAGATGCCATATGACTTATTATTTGAAAATAAAATATATTTATATAGTACCTTAGAAAGTGCCCGTATATTTTTTAACACAAAATTTGTTTATGAAGATGCAAGTCCAGCAATCACGCACTCACGCACCCACGTACACAGCCACGCAATTGTTATGCCAGATGGGATTGCCGACAGTTCGATGTTCGGCCATGGATCAGAAATCAACATTCCAAATTCTTTGGAAACCTGATTGTGTTCATCAATTTACACGCGCAGACCCGTGTCAGTCTTTGCCTGAGGCTAACCACAGCACTTTCGTCGTACTGTAGCCAGCCCGTTTCACACTTTCATGTAGATGCCGTAAGGAAAGTGAACAAGTAATCCCGAGAACATCATTTAATAAGCTGAATTCCAGCCATCGTTTTTTTTACTTGGTGCAATGGTCCAGTGTTTTTTAAAAGCGTTGGACACCTGATTGCCAGGCGGGATTGCCGGCGGTTCGATTTTCGGCCGGGGATCAGAAATCAACATTTCAAATTCTTCGGAAACATGATTGTGCCTTCAATACACATGTTTGTTTGTTAGATGCTTGACGACACACTTACTACATTTATGGCCAGTTGAGGTCACTGAATAGAATCCAATCGATGTTTGCACAATAAATTTTCACACTGATACACAAACAGAAATTCCCGAATGTTTACAAATTAGGAACGCATATTAAACAGTAAATACGGGCAACGGAGCGAGTCTATTATCTCGAGAACATTTTATTAGGCTTTTCCCTCTGGAAAAGACTATTGTTTTTCTACGGATTATTTTTTTTTTTTTTTTTTTTTTTTCGTTGGAGGGAAGGGAGGGGTCACATATTTTGTCCGTACGATTCAGAAGCCATTTTCGAACCGATTTTCATTCAATTTTGCACACGCATAGAGGTGTACAAAATGTAAAAATATACTGAAGCGGAATTTTCGATGTAACCCTTATTAGGGTTTATAGGCACTTTCTCGAAACGCGTCTCGCAATTTTTTTTTTAAACATTCATCATTGTTAGACCTGCCTGTCACACCACCATTGATACACACCTGCCTGTCACACCACCATTGGTACACACGACATATTAGGCAATGCATATGGTAACCCTCCACAGGTTGCCAAACATCGAAATTATGATGAAATGGACTGTTTTCGAGCCCCCACAGAACCCAAACGATACACGAGAGATAAACATACCTTCCTTTATATAAGTGGAATTTACCGGGAATTATTTTTTAATTAATAAGGGTGTTCAAAAACCAAGCGTTAACCCGTTTTCGGCTGGTTAAACAGCAATACCCACCAAAAGCTCAAAAATTCATGTTTTCCGTGGATGTCTCTAAACGAGTCTTGTAGATTTTCTAGAAAAAAATGCTCACTCCCAGGTCTTCGTGTGACATTACAAATTGCATGGACAAAATATTCCGGTCAGCATTAGTTAACCTACCCCGGGTTGTTGAACGTAAACATTGTGATAAACTTAGCTGTTTTTGGAAACCAACAGCACCCAATGGGTATACCAAAGATAAAGGTACCTTCTTTTATCGGACGCAAAACTGACAGAGAAACAATTTTGTAAGTGGTAAGGGTATTCAAAAGTCGAAGACTTAACCCATTTTGGATAGGTTAAAGAGAGATACCCATTAAAATCCTAAAATAAAAGTTTTCTGAGGATTTCTCGAAAAACATCATGTAGGTTTTCAAGAACAAATGGCTATTTGAAGGTCTTGGTGTGACATTACAAGTTGCATGGACAAAATATTCCGGTGAGCAATTATTAACCCTCTACACACTGCCAAGCATCGTAATTTTAAGAAAATGGGCCGTTTTGGGGCATACACAGAACCTACTTAGTACCCGAGAAATAAAAATAATCTCCTTTGTTGGAAGTAGAATTCACCGAGGATCATTTTTGTAGGTAATAAGGTTATTAAAAAAAAAACAAGTGTTAACCCGTTTTGGATTGGTTTAAGAGAGATGACCTCAAATACTTAAATAATCATGTTTTATATGTTTTTATCTAAAAATGTCGAGTAGATTTTCAAGAAAAAACTGGACCTTCGCAGGTCTTGGTGTGACATTGCAAACTGTAAGGACAAAATATTCTGATAAGCGTTTATTAACCCTCCACAGGCTCTCAAATATCAACACTTTCATAAAATAGGCTGTTTTCAGCGCCCCCGGCTCCCCATAGCACCCAACCTGTAGCTGGGAAATAAACATAACTTCCTTTATTGGAAGTGGAATTCACCAAGGATACTTTTTGTAAGTAATACGGGTATTCAAAAAACCAAGCCTTAACCCGATTCGTGCTGATAAAACAGCGATACCCTTCAAAGGCTTAAAATTCATGTTTCCCCTGGATTTCTTTAAAAACATCTTATAGATTTCAAGAAAATATGGCCATTCACAGGTCTTAGTGTGCCATTACAGGTTGCACGGACAGAATATTCCGGTGAGCATTTCTTAACTCTCCACGAGCTGCTAAATATCAAAATTTTGATAAAATTGGCTGTTTTAAGACACCAACAGCATGCAGTGGATATGTAACAGAGAAACATAACTTTTATCTGACGCAAAATTTATAAGGAAAATGTTTGTATGTGGTAAGAATATTAAAAAATCCAAGCTTTTAATGGGTATCTCTCTTTAACCAACCCATTTTGGGTTGGTTAAAGAGAGATACCCCTTAAAAGCTTAAAATTCCCATTTTCTGTAGATTTCTCCAAAGACATCTTGCAGACTTTGAAGAAACAGTTACCATTAGCAGGTCTTTGTCTGATCCTACATTTTGCTTTGACAAAATATTCCCTTAAGCATTTGTTAACCCTCCACGGGCTTCTAAACATCAACATTTTGAAAAATGTACTGTTTTCGGGCACCAACAGCAATGGGTATGTAAAAGCTAACCAAATCTTCTTTTACTGCGAGTAGAGTTCATAGAGGATCAGTTTTGTAAGTAGTAGGGGTATTTAATAAGTAATCACGAAATTATAAATAATTGAAAGCATGTCGGCCAAACTTTCATGACGTCAGAACTTGACTCGGATGAAATACTGCGGCGATGCAGTGAAAGGAAGAGAGTATGGAACGCTGAAATCGAAGCATACTTTAAACTGTCCATGGAATGGTCATAAAATCAAGTTTATATTCGCAGCTTTACTGCAAATAGGTTTCCCGTTGTTTCTTGTTCAAATCTTGTTTCCGTCAAGGCTAGGTACCATAGAAAATTTGGAATGCTGGGCAATGGGATACACCTGCCTCATGAACAACTGCCCCTATTAAAATTAATTAATAGGGACATCTGCCTACCCTGCTGTTTGTTGTTACTTATGACACCTGCAACCTGCTTTTTTTTTACCTAGGACACCTGCCCCCCTGCTGTTGTTTTCACCAAGTACACCCGTCCCCGTTTGTTTGCTAACGGGTCCCTCCCCATTGACATTTATATCTTTAGAAGCACCCAGGCCGATGGGGAGAGAGCGTGGTTGGGAGCATAGCTGGCATACTGCCCTAGGGAAAGAATCCAGAAAATATGGGTTGCCCTACCCTCTGGTGCTCTCGGTGGCCCTGCGAAGCACCTCTAGTTGTCGTTACGTTTGATATTGGGTGAATAAAGTAAAAATAAGTTTTTAGCGAGCCAACAGTTTGGCGGGGAATAATGGGGATGGGGGCTAGGTTTGAGAAGTCTGAAGTGCAATTCATAGGATGGGGAGCACAGCATATCTGAGAAGTATCGGTGGTCGATATACGATTTCCAGTGAATACTCTCCAACACGAACTTAAAAGTAAGTGTATATTTATTTATTATCAAGAATATTCGCCCATTAGTTCCACTCTCACTGTGTCCCGTTTCATCGGTCAATTCCACGGTGTCCCACGCCAGCGGTCGATTTAGCCCAACGAAATTACCAAGCTGCCTCTTTCTCCAACCAAACATACATTGAAAAGTACGCCTCACTTCGTATTCCACTTTGCACCGCATGATATTATTTATTATTTACTTATTCATTACCTATCGGTGTTCAAGGTCATATACTTATGCACAGTGGCTAATCATTACCGTGACGGTTCTACGGGTGGAGGAAGCTGGAGTACCCGGAGAGAACCACCGAGCAACGACGAGCGGCTGCCAGCTCCCCAACATCGTAACTCCCCACTACAGCACAGGCAGGGTTAGATTGGTTGAAGACATGCGTACCATCGACGTGCAGAACGCCTTAGTGAACAATCGGGGTTAAATGCTTCGCCCAAGGACACAACGCGGAGGTCCGAATTGATCGCTCAGACGGTCACCCATCCAGTGATTAACCGGGCTCGACGTTACTTAACTTCGGTGACCTGGTGAGAACCGGTCACCGCAACGCCACTGCGCCCCGCCACAGCATGATAAGAAAGCAGTAAATAACGTTAGTTACAATGTGATAAGTTACTTATAATATCAAATACAGTGTTGATACTATAGCATTTCCCCGACAGTGGATCCAGGTATATACTAGTCTGTAAAACGGCTATACACTGCGCCTCCGCCACCCCAGGGTGGCGACGTGCAGTATATAGCCATCTTACAGACGTTATGTTGTGCCTACGGAACCTTACAATAAAAAGGGGGAGTTCCCCATCCTGGGAAGGGGGGGGGGGGCAGGTATATTTACTACTCTGTAAGGCGGTTATCAAATGCAGTGGTTACGCCAACATTTTCCCGGCAGTGGGGCTAGGTATATACTAGTTTGTAAGACGGCTATACTGCCCCTCCTCCATCTCAGTGTATATTTTATTTACATAAATGTACGAACAACACTTCCTGTTTATATATGTAATTATTGTTGTCTATAACTTCATGCTTCTCGTTGTGTGTATAGATATCTTCAGCGTAATAAGTAAAACTAATCCAACATGGAAAAACCAATTGGAGAGAAAAGTAGTTCTGCTATTAATGGACAGGGTGAACTGTAGAAGGTGCGAAAATATGACATAATCATGCATAACAACTGTTGTATAATAAGAGATAAGTGATACAGGGACAATACATGACATGCTTAAGGACTTAAAGTTCACATTTTCTGTGGATATCTTCAAGCGGTTCTTACAGATTTTCAAGAACAAATAAACTCTGGAGAAAAATTATTCTCGCAAGCCTTCATTAACCCTCCACAAACTGTCAAATATCAAAATTGTAGATAAATTTGAGATATAATGGGCTATTTGCATTAGACGCTGATTCTGATGCTGAAATTGATTTTAACCCTCTCCACCAACAATGATGATTTAACCAAAACTTTCTTTTATCACATTGGGCCATTTGAGACTATTATACTCACTTTTCTCAAGACATCAATAAAAATATAAAAATACTTTAGTGATACAATTAAAAACAATTCTCCAGACACTCCAGGGCCATAACAAATCATGGAATCTTGTCTGAAAAAGCCATGATTCTCCAGAATCATAAAGTCTAGTTGTGAAACCTGCTGTTTTAGAATGGGAAGAACATTTGTTTGAATTGCCACTTGTGCTGCGGCTCGGGAAAAACTGAAATGGTTACGTTTTCTCGACCAATCCCAATTTTAATACCGACGTTATCATTTAGTGAACTTTGTACAAAAATAATGTTATATCAATTTAAAACGATATCAGAAGATTCTTACGGGACTGGCGTCAAACCCATATACACTTGCGAATATAGTCTGTACATATTAACCCATCACCTAATCCGATAAGCAGGTGTCTCTTGGAAAACATTTCTTGAATAACTCAAAATTTCACTGTTTGAAGCAAAATAATGAAAAAATAATTCAAGTTGAATGGCGATTTTGTTTTGAGCATTGATCGGTTTTGGTGTTGTTTAAAGGGTTAAGCGACTTTGTCCCTATATCCCAATAAGTTCTGTATTTTGATTGGTCAGAATGCCTCGAACAAGTAGCCATGGCAAAGGATGCAGCCAACATCCAAGGTATATGAGAGCGTGTAATATCCAGAGTATATGGGCACGCGAAACATCGGGGGTATATGGTTTAAATGAAAGCTTTTCGCATTCACTCGCCTCGGTATAATAATCGAACCAAAAATCTGAAAATAGTCAAAAAGATTATCAAATTTCTGACAATTCGATCATAGTTTGCCGTTATAAATCAAATAGTCGAGTAATTAAATGAAACAACTTGAGAAAAATAAAATGAGATCAAATATCGTCCCCTGAGTTCCAATGTGTTCTATGTGCCAGTAGGCACATAGAACACATTGGAACTCAGGGGACGATATGTCAACAAATACAGTTTACTCGTTCCCTTAGCGACCAAGGGATGTAACTCTATTTGTTGTCTTCTGAGTTTATAAAAACAAAACATATTGACGAATTTGGTCCAGTGATTGCGGAGCGAGAGAAACGCGCCCACAAATTTATTTCCGCTATGTTTGTATTGTGTTTCAAACGTGATAAAAACGTTAACTCCACCAACTGTCTCATTTAAACACCTCGCGTGCGGCTCGGTGTTTGAAAACCGACATCCAGTTATTAAATCTGCATATACCATACATGTTGGCGCAGACAACTTATAATTAAATTTAAACTGTATTCATTGAGGGTGCGCGGTGGCTGAGTGGTAGACAGTTTTACAAGTGGAGGAAGCCGGAGTACCCGGTGAGAACCACCGAGCATCGACGAACAACTGTCAGCTCATCAACATACTAACTCTGTTAACTATTTTTTTAAATTTTGTCTCAAAAACATAAGTTATTACCCCTCATTAAAACGAGCTCGATGTGCTCGTTCCAAAGAGGGGTCATAAGCTATGTTTTTGAGACAAAAAATGAAAAAATAATGAAAATGAATTGACGTTTCTTGTGAATAGCGGTTTTCGCCATTACGTTGGGTAAAGGGTTAAACAGATGGGGAAATACAACAGTGATTAATTCAATTCTACTTCTTAGGCCACTAGTCAAGTTCTAATCAGAATTCGATGCTGATATACGCTGTTCTTTTACCCAAGTTTTGTGAAACATTTGCGCGCCGACGACCGTTGGTGCAATGTGATATATCTTACAAAGATATACATGTGGTATTTCCTGCCACAGTTACAGATATTTCAATGCATAAATATTTAATTCCCCTTGAAAATATCACGATTTTACATAATTTGCGGGATGTCCCGGCGTAATCATTAAACTTCGGCTGTGGCGAGTCTTCATTTCTGATTGTAATATCTCCAAAACGTCGATGAAATCGTATATCATTAGAGCGACTTCTTTAACGACATCTTTAGCTTTTCTTCACAGAAAATGTGTCGTTTTGATTTTTTGCAGATTCAGTTCATATATATAGATATAATATATATCTGGAAAATATAATATGCCCATCAGTTTTATCGATCTATTTTTGTATGTAATTCTCCACACACAGGAGTGCAAAAGTGCTTAGATCCTCAATGCGATGTAATATTTTTCCAGATGCTCTATTTATTTATTTATTTATTTATTTATTTATTTATTTATTTATTTATTGATATTTATTTATTTATTTATTTATTTATTGGTGTTTAAGGTCACATGTTTATACACAATTGCTAATCGTGACCGTGAAAGTTTTACGGGTGGAGGAAGCCGGAGTACCCGAAGAGAACCACCGAGCATGGACGAGCAACTGTCAGCTCCTCAGCATTCTAACTCTGTTCAAGCTCCGCCCAAGCAGGGTTACAGCGGTTGAAGACATGTGCACCATCGACGTGCAGTACGCCTTAGTGCACGGCGTCATCGTGCCCCCGTGTAGGCAACCGGGATAAAATGCCTTGCCCAAGGACACAACGCGGGTCGTCCCGGCCGGGGCGCGAACTCGGGACCCCTAGCATAGAAGTCCAACAGTCTACCACTGAGACACCGCTCTCCCTCCCCAGGTTCTACCACAGAGTTCCATTTGATACTCACTTTTCAATCTGTTTATCTTCCACCGCAACTTAGCGCACATCCTGAACAACCTGTACCAACTTTCGAAGATGAACGTAACGCCCTGCATAATATTTGTCTGTAATACCCTCTTTTCGAACAATACACCCATGATTAGGATGGATTATGATTTCGCTAAATTTGTATAATATATTCTCACAAAAGAGAAAATGTAAACGTTGCAAACACGCGCTGTGCTTAATTTTGAAAAAAAACATTATACATGTTAAAATGCAGTATGGCCGCAGCGAACTGTTCACTTTTCACGGGTGGGCAATATTTCTACGCACGCAATATTATTGGATTCCAAACACTAATTATAGGAATAATAATCATACAATTAATACCCGGTGTTTCTTTAATTAAAATTTTGCTGACCAATATTTCTATTACCTTGTCAACTCATGCGTGGACATCACTGTTCACGCGTGGATTACGACCAGTATACGGCAAGTGTACTGTGTCGATCAGAGCTTAGAAATTCCTGCTCAAGAGTAATAAAATACGTACTGTTATGAAATGGGATGTTACCCGCCCCCCCCCCCCCCCCACACACACACACTCTCCCCACCAACCCCCACTCCCACCTGCACCCCTCCTCTTTCTTTCATAGCAAGCCGTATCCACGAGCAGAACTTCTTTGGACACTTCCTGTCCACTGTAATGGTTTCACAGTGTACGCGAAATAGGAAACGCGATTACGACGTGGGAGAACAACTGCCAATTCCCCTATTTTCGATAGCCTCATGTTCAAAAAGTTAGCTTAAGTCATTAATATTTTCTCTTTATTGTAGAGGAATCAGGACATTGCTTACTGTCATGTAGGGAAAGTCTTATCTAGCACAGAACTTACCACATGAAATAGAGCCTATACCATGTCGGCCATCGTATGTTCAAACATATTTCGGGAAATCACAAAGCAATTTACTCTAAATATTGTCTTAGTTTTTTCCCTCCGAATTTGAAATTTGTCATCGGCATTGAACAAAATTGCCTACAAAACTGGTTTCGGTACTCTCTGGTAGGACCTTATCATTAAGGCATCCCTTCTGATGCAAGGGGCGAGACTATCCGGACCATTTAATTTGTGTGATGAGATATCAAGCTGGGTATAGAGGGAAATTATTACACACTCTAGTTTCACACGGACCTGGCCTGTAAAGGGTTTCCAATTAATACATGAAATAGATTTTCACTGGCACATTATGGCTGGTACATCGTCCGTACACTTTAATAAGGGTATTTTCTGGGAGGTCAAGGCGTTTGAACGACTGGTGGGTCTGACATTTTTTTCAGAGGCACTTCACCTTTTGCATGCAAAGACAATCTAACTTTACATTTAAAGTACGTTACACATTGGTTACGCAGAATACGCTTGAATTCTGTGTCACTCGCTTGGTAGGTGGTATTAGTGCGCACGCGGTCATCGTGTCGTTTAAGATTACTTTCCTAGGTCGTATCGTCACTTTGAACATAGGAAAGAACACTTCACTAATGTCTACTATTTCTGTCGCGCACCTAACATGTTCTGTACCTATGCCTGTTAGGAAATTCAGAATTATTTGCGAATACATCTTATGCATTCACAATAACTAAGAACATCAAAGGAACCTAGCCCATTTCAAAATAACGTGTGTCTGGTTTAAGGAATGTTGAAGTCGCAACAAACCAATCGGTTGACACACTCACGTTTATCATCCGTTTACGCTCGAGTTTTGAAATGCACAGGCCCCATGCTAGGGCTCTGCGAATCGGACTTGTTATCCTCGAATCGATTCGGGGGTCTGATGACATCGCATCCGACTCGAATCAGAAACAGTGCGAAACAATTTTCGGAAAATCATTTGTTATTTGAACCCGAGCAGTCGCTTTTCCTGCCAGGAGCATGATACGTCATAACGTCATTAAATAGGGTGGCTGTTCAGTAAATGTATGGGTAGACCAAGCAATATTTTCAACGTGCAGCCCCGAGGCTGCACGTTGAAAATATTGACTGGTCTACCCTAAATAATGAATATGGACTCTTCTAATTGCTGCCATTGAGCTGTCATGGAAGAGTTCAAAGGGTTAACGGATTTTGTCGGCTTATGTGTGTCGCAGAGAGTACGAATATTTGATCTCATTGGTTAACCCTTTGAATCAGAAACTCCACTTGCAAGGTCCAGGATTGTGATACGATACGACCTCAATTCATAAAGTAAATAGTTGCTCAGTGAATTTGAGTGGTGAACCAATCAAGATTTTCAACGTGCAACCCCAAGACTGCGCGTTAAAATATTGATGGGTCTTTCCCCAGACAACGAATATAGACTCTACCAGCCGATGGCTCTGAAGTGGCACGTGGTATATCATCAGGGTCCAGGAGTTAAGCTACAATTATTAAGTTATTGCTACAATACATTGTGAGCACTTCTAACAACATAACCAGTAAGACAGACACGTAAGCCGATTTAACCGAAAACGCAACAGGCATTAATGTTGCTTAATATCACCGATATATGATCTTTGCCATTGCCCAACTGTTATTCGCTTCGAAAATACACGAATCTGGTAGCCGCATCGATGTCAGTCCCGAAACAGGTCATCGGTGTAGACATCGAATCATATATTTGAAGCTTCACATGGCACGACCTCATGAAAAATCGCGCCTTTGGTGTGATGTGGGAATATTTCGATTATTGTCTGCGTATAAAATACTTTCGCACATTTGCCGGTATCACGAATCACAGTCAGATAGATATTAATTCAGGTCTGTTTGTAAATAGGGAATAAAAGAACAACACAATAAAATCATTGATTTATTTTTATCAATTGGTCATCGTTTACATGCATACTTTATCGGATCGCTCGAGCAGCTGACAACTATAAACTTCTAAAAATCGTCGCTTAGATACGATTGAAAACTATGGTCAGATCTCTTAATAATTTAAACTTTACTAAACATGACTGATTCTCAAAATCAATAGTATAGTCAATGTATACTGATAGAGATTTTTTCTGTCCACAATATCTGTCAACATTGATGAATAATTCGATCAAGACCGACAATGTACAAACCTTAGTCTTCAGTTCCTGTTATTTCAGTCATCGTAGCGAAAACTACTTCAATAGACCCTTCTAGGCGACGTGTTTATAAATAGTGTTGTAATTGTCAACCAATTAGCGAAGTTTTCTAAAGGCTTGGAACGAATATACGATATACCTTGAACAGATCATCCATCAAATCTCCCACTCACACCCAGTCATCTTCGTGTTGTATAGTGCCTTGAAATGTTTGCTTGGGTCCCAGTCAAGTGTGTTGCCCGTATTTATGGCCTCAAAATAGTCAAACAAAACAATACATGACTCTGATAATAAAAAAATATTGAAAGTAAAAAGAAAGAACTTACAAACCTTGTTGCAATGGCAATCCCAACCAAACCTAGAATGGTGATAAGTAGATGAGAATACCTGTCGTTCACACGTATGCACTTTAATCTACGTTATAACTTATTGCGATGAATTGACGGTAACAGGGTCTGTGGTTTGCCGCTCGGAGCTTATGTTCAACTTCGAGACGCGAAGCGTCGAGGTCGAACATACGCTCAGCGCTGCAACCCTCAAACCATGTTACCGTCAACTCATCACTATGACGTATCTTTTCCAATAAGACACTATCCATAACCCAAAACCTACACTGTGAAACAGGAAGGGGCTTATTTACTAAACTTGTGATCTTTGAAAGTTGCTTTGTGCAAGGCAACTTTTAACGATCACAGGTTTAGTAAATAAACCGCTCGTGTACCCACGACGACACTGGGTAAAAAAACAATAAACCAGATAATCTCATTCCCCTTATTTCAAATCGAAAATATGTTTGTAATTTAAACAACACTTTATCCGGAACATCGGTGGGCCGCACGTGTGAAAAATCAAGAAAAATGAAACGGCTTGTTAGTCACTTCGTTGATGAAGCAATTACGAAACGGGCGACGTCATTTCAAATATTTTGCGTGGTGACGTCAGACTGTAACATTTGCTACTGGAGCCGTAAACATAAACGAAACTACGCCATCTCTCGTCCAATCAGAGGGCGAGGATTTTACTCTTATTGGAACATAGCATACATATTTAAAATTTGTAAATTAAGTCTCAGGGAAATAAAATAAATCCGTATCCAATAACATTTGCACAAATAAATTGGCCATGTTTTTCGGTACATAGCAATGTGCTGGTAGAGTATTCGAAACGACAGTTGTAGTCCTATATGAATCCTGACTTTCAAAGAATCGTACATAGTTTCCCTATGGATATACTCCTCAATTGGGCTTGATAGCGTCGCAAAAAGACGTAATTAAAACATAAGTCTGGGCAAAACTGCGACTTACGTGGTTGAAACATAATCTCTGGCTTACACATGAGTACAGTTAGTTGGAGTGCCACTCCTCGATTAGCTTTTTAACTGTTGTGACAGGCGTGGTTAACTTGGCAGTGTTTGCTTCTCCCCGTTATTTAAATCTACTATTAAAAAAGTATCGGATATCCAAACTGATGTTGATATTTTCGGAAAATGGTATTGGATATGCGTAATTGGACACATCAATATGTTACAAAGTTTAGTGTGGGTCATGAATGTTACTGGCCCACAAAAACTTCGTGCAGGTTTTTCGCACGAGCGCCGCGTTAATGTTTGTGGGGCACATTTTGAAATTTTCTCTTCTACTGGACGTTCTTTTCTTGGTATAAACTCGTTCATCAATAGTTTCTGGTCGAAACGTAACTTTTGAGGTATGCGAAGACTGACACGTGACGAACGTTTACGTGCCGTTGCATGTTGGAAGGTGGCAACAGACAGACTGCAGTGGTTTAAATTTCCAACGTTACTCAATCTGTTATTAGCAGGTTGGAGTCTCGCTACCGTCAGACAGGCAATGTTGATGACTACTAACCAGTATCTGTTCAACCGAACTACTACGTAACCGCCAGCAAAGTGCTACAGAAATTGGACAGCAGCTGCACCGAGCGACAGATGTTCGAGTCAGTGGTCAGACTATCCGAAATCGCCTACACAGCAGGAATGTGTATGCTCGACGACCTCAAACAATTCCACGTTTGACTGAACGTCACATCGCAGCAAGGCGTAATTGGTGTGGAACACGACAGCGTTGAGACAATTGTCGGTGGAGCAACATCGTGTTTCCCGATGACTCGAGGTTCACTATCGACTTCTACGACAGGTGAAATAGAGTGTGGCGGCGGCGGTGGCGGAACGAACGATACAATGACGTAACCGTTTGGCAGCACGATCGTTTTGATGGTAGATCGGTTATGGTGTGAAAGGCACAACTATGACAAGCAGAACAGCGTTACATGCCAAGGTGTTTTGGTATCATCTGCAAGACATAAAGGTCGTCTCACATGGCACTACTGCCGTGACAACATGTTCGCAGGTCACGTGTTGCCATTTGCGCGACGTCACAGCCGTCGTTTCATTTTCCAAGATGGCAACGCAAGAGCACACAGGGCCCGTGCCGCTACAGAGTCCCTCTAGGAGCAGAACATCACTACCTGCCTTGGCCGGCACTAAGTCCAGACATTTCACCAATTGAGCACGTCTGGGATATGCTTGGCGGGCGCCTACGACAACCCCAACCAATATCCAGGAACTCACCGCTGCACTGCAGGAAGAATGGAATAACATCGGTCAAGCTGAAATTGCACGTTTGGTGAGGAGTATACCACGTTGGATCCGCGCTAGTCTCGCAAACCAAGGAGGATTTGCAAGGTATTGCGGTCTTCGACTGAATGTGTTAAATTCTCAGACTGACCATCCATGTCTTCCACAATACAGTGCGTGGAATGTGTGCTTGTCAAACACCCAACTATCGCTGAAACCATTCACCAGCTGTCACAATGCAATGCCTCAACTGTCCTTTTGATGAAAATATAAATATATTTCTTTATATATCTCACTTTTATCAAATATCCTCTGCTTTTTTTGAATAGTATATTTCTCATTCACTTTCATTTTAAGACACTTAATGCAAGAAGTATTCTCAAATACACCTTGTCAAGTATTACATCCTGTGGATTCATTCCACAGTGTTTCTGAAACATTTTAACATCAATTGACCATTTTTCCAAGGTAGTAGTCTTATCCTGTAAGGAATTCGACGCGCTGATGTAACCTACAGTTAAAACCTAGAAGTCCTGTCATGAAATGCGCACAAGTAGCACGCGAATCTGGGAGTTAATCTACGCGTTATGACCATAGTAAAGCTATCAAATTCTGTACATATGGCCTGTGCACAAGCAATGTTTCAGCTAATGGACCAGTTCGTGACAGGACTTCTAGTTTTAACTGTAGAACCAGTCAGCCTTTAAATAGGCCATCACCTATGTTTAGATTCAATCGTCTGGAATATTTCAAATGTTCGGAATGTGAACCTGAGGTTCGCTTTTCTAAACAACTGAAATATACCATATGGTTGATTCTAAAGACTTGATGGTTTTGAAATGGCAAAGCGAATTTCCAGAAGTCATCCGACGAAGCACGACCAACGAAAATGACGAAAAGAATTGCCTTCAGGTTATAAGTTTGAGGGTGCCAGTGCCACGGTTTCCCCATTCTTTTTTCCTCCCCTACCTTCTACCATGACGAGCTTGATAACGATTTGTCAGTCTTAACACGAGGTCGCCATTTCGTTCACAGCATTCGGTCACCTCCTTCTCCTTTTTGCCAATTCGAATATCATGTCAGTCCATTGCCCCATAAAAAACATGATCTGTACTCTACCTTTAGACTAGTCTAAGTCAAGGGAGATAACTTGACAAAAGAGATCATTCGGATTTTCACTAACTTCACAACTGCTCACAAGTAGTAGTAATCATAGCAGCAATAGTAATAATAACAGTAGTAGTAGTGATAGTAACAGTAGTATGGAGAGCAGTGGCTCAGTGGCATTGGACTTCAAACCGAAATGTTCACAGTTCGATCCCCGCCAGGTGCACCTGGTTGTGTCCTTAGGTCTTGCACTTAATGCTGATTTCCTACGTGTGGACACGGTGATCCCGTACACTAAGGCGTACTGCACGTCGATTGTACACTTGTCTTCATCCAATGCGAACCTTGCTTGTGTGGAGTTAGTATTTTGGGGAGACTGACATTTGCTCGGAGTTTCCCGGTGGTTCTCTCCGGGTACTCCCGTAGTGGCCCCGTAAAACTGAGCGTGAGGTGACCCTGGTTGTTGAAAGCATCATTAAACATCATTAAATAAATAAATAAATAAATAAATAAATAAATAAATAAATAAATAAATAAATAAATAAATAAATACTAACAGTAGTAGTGAAAACTCTCAGTAGTAGTAGTGAGAGTAGCGGTAGTAGTAATGTTAGTTGTGTTTTTTGATAGCGTTGGAAACTCATTGTAGTTAAAGTGGTAGTATGTTAGGAGTGTTGGGGGTAGGCCGGAGCAGACGTAGTGGCAGTAGTGGCAGTTAAAACCATTAGGAATCGCAGTGATGGAAGTAGTTGGTGGTGTAGTGATAGTGACAGTAATCTAAGTGTCGGTAATATTGCAAGTTAATATCAGTAGTACTGTTTGTGGTAGTGTCAGTAGCGGACGTTCATTCGGTGGTAGTACTTGTAGTTTTTATAGTAGTGACGTAATCAGCAGGAAGAGTGCTAAAACACATAGTAGTCGTGTAGCTGCGACCAGTGTAACGATACAGTACGGCCGCCGTTGAATGGGTAATATTTCCACGGACGCAATAATTTAAGATTCCAGGAATTATAGGAATAACCATCACAAAATTAAATAATGAAGTACCTGGTACAACCCGGTGCTTCATTAATTAAACTTTCGCTAATGATGATTTGTTTTACCTGGTAAACGCATACGTGGAAGTCACTGCTCACACGTGGATTACAACTAGTCCATGGTGACTGTACTGTAGTAGTAGATATTGTGTTAGTTGCAGTGGAATACCATAATAGTAGTAATGGAAGCCCTAGTGATAGATGCGATTGTGGAATTGTAAACTGCCATAGTTGTTGCTGCCAGCAGGGAAATAATACCTAAGGTCAGTCATATTAATGGCCAATATGAACTTCAGACAAGCTTTATGGGTACCCCGCGTGCTTCGCCATGTCTCTAAGTCACGAATGTTATGTGAAAAATTTTAAGATTTTTCTCGCTCTTTCGTGTCTTGAAGAAACTCTTGGAATTTGAGGTGATATGTAACTGCCATGGTGTTTATCACCAACCTAGGAGACCTTTCTTCTCTTCAAAACAAAATACAATTTTTTTGAGTTACAGCTGCTGAATATCTGGTGGCATGTACTTGTCATGAAAACATCACGAAGGGACATCTGCAGCTCATGGTCATACTTCTCCCTTTGTGGATATGGAATGAAATGGTATATGAAATGGTATATGGTGGCACGTTTTGATGTCTTCGTAAAAGAGTTGACATCAACACGATAACGCCCGTAGATGAAGTAGCACCCATATATATTCTTTCGGGCTTTCGGACTTGTTACAAGTACAGCAGACGGGATAAGGCTGAGGAACTCTTAAGTCAAGATATTCACACTAATAAAGCCCCATTCACATGGCGAGATTTACATACGTGTGTAACGATACACACGTGTGTAAATTTACTCACGTATACAAACATGGTCATGTGAACGGGTCTGCACACGTGTGTAAAGATACACAGGGTGCAAAAAATACATCTGGGTGGACCAGATGTAAATCCGAAATTGCACATGCGTATTGTTTACACATGTGTAATTATGGCCATGTGAATGCAAAATGTGAATTGCAAATTTTGCATAACCATTCTGAGACAGGGAACATGGAGGGGTTAATACATTACGTCATGCTTATTTTGAGATTTGTTTCAACTGCGCGCCAAATTTCCAAGAATTTCTATCGTTTCCTGTCATATCTGTTTACCGCGTTATAGTGTGCGTTTGAAAAAACTATGCCACCGAAAGAAACCAAGTCGCTACAACCGGCAGCAATCTTCGTCGTCGAATTCGCGGAGTACTACGTCCTCCCACCATGCACTACTTCTTGGTTTTGACCAAAATCGTTTCTTCTGAGTCACACCCATAACCAGAGCGCTACTGACCAAATATGGCACAATTCGCCTTCGTCTTGTTCTGGTTGCAGATATTAGTCTGTCCATTTTGAATGTTTGGAAGAGACTGTGGACCCGATGGAATAACCGGCCTTTATATTATAAGCGGCTTGTAAATACCACGCAAATACTCAGCATTTTTAAAATACATGTGAACGCATTGCAAATTTTACTATTGCATACCCTGGTAAAAATTGCACATGTGTATCTTTGCATACTATATAAATGTTGGCCATGTGAATGAGACTTTATAATACTAGTACGAGTTATGCAAGAAATATACAAATCCAGACACACTAACTTTTTATTATTTGCATTCGACTTGTCATTATGTCTTGCAGATGATACCAAAACACCATAGCCATACCGTAAATCGGCAGATCCTGCCCACCTAAAGCCAGAGCCAGGCGCACACGGTAATGCAATGTTATGACGATGTATCGGATATTTTCTTTTTTTTAAGTGGGGAGGGATGCAAGTATGACGATGCAATTGTTATAGGATAAAATTCGAGTCGTCCGAGCAATGCCTGTTTCAGTAACTGTTCGATAGCGTCCCTTCGTTAGAGTTACCAAGATGTATGCGGATAGACACTTTCGCAGGGTGCCGGAGCCTCCCCGACCACCCCAAAAAATGTGCCGATCATGATATTTTGTGATCGACCTTCAGCCGAACGTCATTCATATCAAATAACTAGGCTATGATTTTTTTTAATTTTGTTCTGGCGGATATCTGAAAATAGTGCGCGCAAAGATCGTCTTGTTTCTTTAATATTGCGCCCAAAATGGCGGATATTAATGACCAGTTAACGTAAGATGATGAGATATTGGGGTTACTTATTTAGTATTCCAACCGCTTCGGAAGCGGTTGGAATACTAAAGAAGTAGCCACAAAATGGGTCTGAGAGATGTCATTTTTCAAACATTTTCAGGGGGCAGGGCCAGATTTATGAATGGGCAGACCGGGCGGACGCCCAGGGCCCCAAATTAAAGTTCGTCTTTCGAGGAACATAATATGTCAAAATTCCCTTCCAAATTGCCTTTTTTACCCCCACATAATCGATGGCAACAATTCGAAAAAACGGGGATCTGGGTGTTATGGTCGGGCCAGTGTTTGGTCCGTTCCGGTGCCTCTGTTTCGACCTGATCGCATGTGTGGTCACAGAACTGCACAATGTATTAATTGTAAGATTGCTGTTACTGAACCAGCATTGTATCAAAATAATAAAACTGGGTTGGCAGTTCCGCCTCATACAGCACTCACAATGTTGATTGATGCTACACACATAATCAGTCACCTCATGTAGATGTGAAGGTCTGAAGTACCAAAGTAGAGCTATCAGAGACTGACATGGCTGAATTTGAGTATCTAGGGATTGTTAGTTAATTATACACAAATAAATTCCCAATGGCTGTAAGTGTTTGATTAGCCCTTTGAACTCTAGTGGTATCTTCCATCCCACTTCAATGGCAGCAATTAGAAGAGTCCATATATTCATTATTCGGGGTAAATCAATCAATATTTTAAGCGTGCAGCCTCGGTACTACACGTTGAAAATATTGATTGGTCTATCCCACACATTTACTGAATAGCCATCCTATATAACGACGTTATGACATGTCGTGTTCCAGGCCGGAAAAAACGGCCGCAAGAGCCCAAAGGCCTAAGTCATTCGACGAAGCTGATATGACTCACAACGATCGTTAGCTTTGTTATATTTGTTTTCCTTTTGTTATATTTTAGGGTACTTCCCGTGAAGTTAACTTCACGACATTTGGCACAACTATAGACCTGTATTTCGTGTTCTCATCAAGAGTTGGGATTTTTGTTTTTCCTCCTTTATCGAAATTAGCGGTCAATATAGGCGTTCGTCTTTTTTTTTTAATTTTAACCCAAGTGTTGAACTTTCCTTCTGGAAATTTTTGGAAATATATTCTCCATATAAAATGTGCTACAACCGATCTGGGAAATTCTCCAGTCGAACTTCCGGGTGACGTAGGTCACGTAAACGTTACAAAAAATAATTACGCCCGATTTTAATGATTTTTTTAGTGTGTAAAAGGACAAATTTTGGAAGGGCATTGCCGCATTTCTTTTCCAAATTGTCCCAGAATTGTTAACACTGTGACGTTAATACCCATCGAGTGTCGGAAAATGTTAAAATTTATTTTTTACACCACGGAGTTCAACCTTTAGGAGAATGTACTCGTGATTCCAAACACCAGAATACAAAGATGGTAACATTTTGAAAATCCTTCAAACACAAGCGATATTACGTTCATACCTTCTGGCATATGATTTCATCAGTTGAGTCACTCTGGACAGGTTTTTTCGGTTATCGGTCGATTTGTCGGCTGCCCAACTTTTAAAAATTATCGATCTTCCCGCGAGCTAATTAATTATTTTCTCGTTTTGCCCAAGGCAAATGGAAAGTGTAACAATAGTTTGTTTTATATAAGTTAACAATGTAATAATATCAAAAATTACTAAAAATTAATGCTATTACTTCAATTAACACGTGAAGTTAGTTTGCACTATATTTTGTAGTTCAGGTAAGAAAACTTAAAGACTTCACATTCTATCCATGTGCTTCATATTATCTATGTATTTTTAAACAAGGCAAAAACAAATTAGCATATTTTGACGACCTAGAATAATTTAGCACCCTGTCTGTTAGTGAATGCACATACGCACACAGGAAGTGTGTTTTTTGCTCACCGTTTGATTGCCAGAAATTAATAAAAAATAAAAATTTTCTCCGTCCCTCTTTTCGCCCCAATTTAAAAAAAATCCGACGATAATCTAGGGCCATGAAAAAATCCCTCAATGAGGCCCTCATGGTCTCAAAAAAATGAGCTTAAGAGGGATAGTAAATTAGACCTCATTGAGGGATTTTCTCATGGCACTCATGGCCTCATACGACAAAAAAAGGGAATCTCCAGAAAATATCCTGTATAGGTATCCTCAAACAATACAATATCAGGCCATAGGTGTCCTCAAATACCCAAATGAGGCTGATAGGGATAGTAAATTAGGCCTAATTGAGGAATTTTTTCATGACCCTCATGGCCTCAAAAGAAATGAGGTTAAGAGGGATAGTAAATTAGAACTCATTGAGGGATTTCCTCGTGGCCCTCATGGCCCTCATGGTCTCATACGACAAAAAAGGGATTCTCTAGAAAATATCCTGTATTGGTATCCGCAAATAATACAATACCAGGCTATTGGTATCATCAAATACCGAAATGAGGCTAAGAGGGATAGTAAATTAGGCCCGATTAAGGGATTTTTCATGGACCTCGTAGCCTCAAAAAAATGTTAAGAGGGATAGTAAATTAGACATCACTGAGGGATTTTCTCATGGCCTCATGTGACAAAAAAGGGATTCTCCAAAAGGTATCTCAAATAATACAATACCAGGCCATAGGTATCCTCAAATACCGAAAATGAGACTAATAGGGATAGTAAATTAGGCCTCATTGGGGGATTTTTTCATGGTTCTCATGGCCTTAACAGAAATGAGGTTAAGGGGGATAATAAATTAGACCTCATTGAGGGATTTTCTCAAGGCTCTCATGGTCTCATTCGACAAAAAGGGATTCTCGAGAAGGTATCCTCGATAGGTATCCTCAAATAATACAATACCAGGTCATAGGTATCCTCATTTGCAGAAATGAGGCTAAGAGTCTCATGTGCGAGTCACTCGAACGAGCAATTGTTCGATAGCTTATTTGCTCGATGGGATTCGAGTCGTTCGAACAATGACTTATCAGTAACTACTCCATAGATTCTTGGCATTACGAATGATATAGGCTTTCGTGGAGGTTGTCTATCAGTTGGCTATAATCCAAAGAGCCCCTCAGTACTATAGCACTACGTTCCACTATTATAAGCCATGGTATGGCGGTCCTAAGAAGGATTCTGGGGGAAATCCGAACCAGAAAAACTACTCTAGTTCAATCGAACTTAACTCTGGGGACCTTTACTGTACCTAGGGGTCTCTCGGTGTCAAGGTATGACGGTCCTAAAAAGAATTCTGGAAGAATTTGAAATAGTACAACTTGTCGGGTTGTTTGTGGTAATTCTATGAATTAAACGAGGATTATGGGGAAAAATCCTAGCCAGAAAAAAATACTCTAGTTTATTCGATCTTATTCAGGGGCCTTCTCCTTATAATAGCCCTACGTGCTAAGCCGATAAAATGAGGAATCCGAAGTAAATAAAGTTGTTTTTGGTGATTTGGAGGGACTGTCAGGTTTATTTGGGTAATTCTACGAATCGCGAAATTACTCTTGTACAAAGGAACATACACCCGTCATGTCGTAGGCCTTTGGGTCACATAGCAACCACCTGCTACCATAGAAACCAAGATGGCGGCCTCCAGCATACACAATGGCCGACGGAAAAACATATCACCCTAACAACACGAGCTGCGCATGCGCACTAACACCACGTATCACCATGAGGATGACGTCACAAGATGGCTGTTCACGCGTGTTACCATGGCAACACAATATGACACCGCTGGTTCACGTGTCTATGACGTCACTTCCCCTCTGGCTCTTCCTCCGGCCAATGTGGCCCGGTTACCTTATCTCCTACTAGCCCCTTCCTCGGTCCCCCTGCGGGGTCCTCCATGAGATCCCCCAATAGGGCTCAGTTCATCCCTCTCCTACTACACATCTCATCAAAAACTTTATCTTTATAATTCCAGTAACCCGAATGTATCAATTGCTGAGCTGTGAAAATTCATATACTGTTTTCTAGTCACTTGGAATTGTTAAAATCAATTTGGAATTAAAATTTTGCTCCCACCTCGATGCCAGCGATGCTAATTTTACCTTTTTGTGTTGTCTTCACTTTTCAACCTCATCTTTGATGTTATCCTTTCGACATTTTGGAAATATTTTCACAGAACTGCACCCGCGTGTGAATGGGGTAATCGATATAGCACGAGTGTCAGCGCGGAAGGATAAAATGAGGCCGCAGGCCTCGAGTTTTATCCTTACGCGATGGCACAAGTGTCATATCGATTAACCCCTTCACACGCGTGTGTCGTTCTCTGTTTATTACACGCCTTCACTTCTAAAAACAGTTATTAGAAGGACACTCCGCAATTCATTTGACAACTCGTCCCCTGAGTCCCAATATGTTATATGTGCCAGTTGGCACATAGAACACATTGGAACACGAATCGCGAAATTACTCTTGTACAAAGGAACATACCCCCGTCATGTCGTAGGCCTTTGGGTCACATAGCAACCACCTGCTACCATAGAAACCAAGATGGCGGCCTCCAGCATACACAATGGCCGACGGAAAAACATATCACCCTAACAACATGAGCTGCGCATGCGCACTAACACCACGTATCACCATGAGAATGACGTCACAAGATGGCTGTTCACGCGAGTTACCATGGCAACACAATATGACACCGCTGGTTCACGTGTCTATGACGTCACTTCCCCTCTGGCTCTTCCTCCGGCCAATGTGGCCCGGTTACCTTATCTCCTACTAGCCCCTTCCTCGGTCCCCCTGCGGGGTCCTCCATGAGATCCCCCAATAGGGCTCAGTTCATCCCTCTCCTACTACACATCTCATCAAAAACTTTACCTTTATAATTCCAGTAACCCGAATGTATCAATTGCTGAGCTGTGAAAATTCATATACTGTTTTCTAGTCACTTGGAATTGTTAAAATCAATTTGGAATTAACATTTTGCTCCCACCTCGATGCCAGCGATGCTAATTTTACCTTTTTGTGTTGTCTTCACTTTTCAACCTCATCTTTGATGTTATCCTTTCGACATTTTGGAAATATTTTCACAGAACTGCACCCGCGTGTGAATGGGGTAATCGATAAAGCACGAGTGTCAGCGCGGAAGGATAAAATGAGGCCGCAGGCCTCGAGTTTTATCCTTACGCGATGGCACAAGTGTCATATCGATTAACCCCTTCACACACGTGTGTCGTTCTCTGTTTATTACACGCCTTCACTTCTAAAAAACAGTTATTAGAAGGACACTCCGCAATTCATTTGACAACTCGTCCCCTGAGCCCCAATATGTTATATGTGCCAGTTGGCACATAGAACACATTGGAACTCGGTGGACGAAACATCAACAAAAAGAACACATTTTATCGTCAATCAAGTTTGCGAGGGAAACCTGTATTACTAGTTTTAGCTATTGCTAGTGATTCAATTTGTAATTGCGGTGCACGATTTGTAGAAAATTCCAGTGAAACTTCGCTTCTATTTAAAAATAGTCTGTCAGGGATTTCCGTTCCGCACATCTGTGCGGAACAGATTTTTATTTTCCGCAATGTTTAGGGTTGCTGTTGATGGAGATTTCATAGAACAGGCGTGCGATACCTTCACAATACTACGAAAGAGCATTAGGGCCAGTCGTGAAAACATTTTTTTAAATCAACAACTCGTTATGTCGACATGTCAACTCGTTATAACGACTTCCACAACTCGTTATAACGACATCCCATCTCGTTATAACGAATTCACAATCCGTTATAATGACTTCAACAACTCGTTATAACGACTTGTCATCTCGTTATAACGACTTCACAACTCGTTATAACGACTTCAACAACTCGTTATAATGACTTGTCATCTCGTTATAACGACTTCACAACTCGTTATAACGACTTGTCGCCTCGTTATAACGACTTCACAACTCGTCATAACGACTTCACAGCTCGTTATAACGACTTCACAACTCTGTATAACGACTTCAACAACTCGTTATAACAACTTGTCATCGGTTATAACGACTTCACAACTCGTTATAACGACTCCACAACTCGTTATAACGACTTCAACAACTCGTTATAACGACTTGTCATCTCGTTATAACGACTTCACAACTCGTTATAACGCTCTTTCGTAGTAATAGCCACCAAATGGTTAGGCGTGAATGGGTGCCCATTCACGCCTAACCATTTGGTGGCTATTAGTGTTAGTAAAAATATAAGCACAAATATGTGCAGATTTGCAAAACAGCTGGGAGAAACATTATTAAAAGAAGTTCGAAGCATGTCAAGATGTACGAAGATTTACCGAAATAAAGTTGACCAATTCAGATATAATGGGATCCACAAAAGGAGACGGCAACGGATCTGGGTTAATGTTCTGGTTGGAAATGATTTGTTTTTTTTTAAATATTATCTCATTTTTGGCTATTTTTTTGTGAACCGACTTTATTTTGCTTTGGACGTTTTCATTTTCACACTATGTGACAGACTGTCGATGATTGTATAACGAAATTTGGAAAATTTTTGAAGCGAAACTAAACGGCGCGGTAAAAAAGTTCCGCCTTGTATATCACCCGTTGAATACAGAACCATTTATACCATAGCAGCGATTCCGCTGAATACAAGGGTTCAAAGTTTAATGGATGTGTAATAAATGACAGTCTTCTACAAATGTCGGCGGTCAAACATTAACCTTTCAGCGGTAGGTAAACCAGGATGATAAATGACTGTCTACTACAAGTGTCGGCGGTCAGACATTAACCCTTCAATGATCGGTAACTCAGGATAAATGACAGTCTCCTACAGGTGTCGGCGGTCAGACAACGGTAGGTTAGACAAGATGATAACTGACAGCATGCTTCAAGCACCAGCATCCAGATTTTAACACTATTAGATAGGTAAACCAGTCGGGCTTCAGCAGACAGACACTACCTCTTCAATGATAGGTCAGACAAGATGATAACCGATAGCCTTCTACGGGCGTCAGCAGTCAGATATTAACTCTTCAATGATAAGTCAGACAGGATAATAAATGATAGCATTCTACAGGCGTCAGCAGTCAGACATTAACTCGTCAGTGATAGGTCAGACATGATGATAACTGGCAGCCTTCTGCGGGCGTCAGCAATCAGACACTAACCCTTAAGAAAAGGGAGACATGCGCAAACAGTCAAATATTAACCCTTCGAAGATATGATGATAAATGGTTATCTACTGCAAGTACCAGCAGCCATACATTATTCTTCAATCATAGGTAAGAGGGGATGATAACCGAAAGCCGATTAGAAGAGTCAACTGTAGGGTATTACCTTTTGAATGAATGATAAGACAGGATGATAAATGATAGCCTACTACAAGCATCATCCGTCGGATATTAACCCTTCAATGAATGGTAAGAATGATGATAACTGTTTTTACTACAAGCCTCATCCATCAGAGATTAACCCTTCAATGAATGGTAAGACGGGGTGAAAACTGACAGCCTACTACAAGACTCATCCGTCAGATATTAACCCACCAATGAATGGTAAGACAGGGTGAAAACTGACAGCCTACTACAAGCCTCATCCATCAGAGATTAACCCTTCAATGAATGGTAAGACAGGGTGAAAACTGACAGCCTACTACAAGACTCATCCGTCAGATATTAACCCACCAATGAATGGAAAGACAGGGTGAAAACTGATAGCCTACTACAAGCCTCATCCGTCAGATATTACCCCCACAATGAATGATAAGACAGGATGATAACTGATAGCCTACTACAAGCCTCAGCCGTCAGATATTAACCCATCAATGAATGGCAAGACAGCATGATAACTGATAGCCTCACTAGTCAGACATTAACCCTTCATTGATCGAAAAATAAGGAGGATAACTGACTGTGTTCTACAAGCGTCAACAGTCTCTCATTAACCCTTCAATGATTGGAAAAGCAGTCTGACAGCCTACTACAAGAATCATTATTCACGCATGAGCCCTTAGATGATAGATAAGCGAGGATAATAACTGACAGCCTTCCGCAAGCGTCAGCAGTCGGATATCCTACAAGTGTTAACAAGCAGGCATTAACCATTCAATGATAGACACTCCTGGATGATAACTGACAGCTCTCTACAAGCGTTGACTGTCAGACATTAACCCTTCAATAAAAGATAATCCAGGATTATGACCGAAGCCTCCTACAAGCGTCAACAGACATTAACCATTCAATGATAGATAAGCCTGTATGATATCTGACAGCCTTCTTTCTCTTTCTCTATGCGCCAACAGTCAGAAATTAACCATTCAATGATAGGTAAGGCAGGATTATAACTGACAACCCACCACTAACGTCAACAGTCAGACATTAACACTTTAATGACCGATATACCAGCATTATAACGGACAACCAACTACAAGCGCCAGCGTTATATCGCCGGAGTGTAATTAAGTGTGTGCGTGTGTCGGTGAGGTATGTGTGCACTCTAAAATGAGTTGGGCTAAAAATCAATCCAAATGAACACAGTTGATTTGGATTGCTTTTTAACCCAACATATTTTAAAATGTGTGAGGAAGGGGAGGGTGAGGGTATGTGTAGAGGGGTGGAGTGTGCTGGTGGTGAGTGTGGCGGAAT
Organism: Pictodentalium vernedei; assembly: GCA_031216915.1. Classification (NCBI taxonomy): domain Eukaryota; kingdom Metazoa; phylum Mollusca; class Scaphopoda; order Dentaliida; family Dentaliidae; genus Pictodentalium; species Pictodentalium vernedei. The sequence continues at coordinate 377,255,970 of CM062293.1, forward strand.
TTATAACATTTCTCATCAATTTCTTCAGTCGGGACATTTTTGTATGGATTGTCGCCCTTTGATTTCGATTCGCTCTCACTTGTTATCATGTATTTACGTTTGAGACAAGATTTGATATCACCAACACAGTCGGCAATACAAATGGAGGGCATTGGGGGCACGTGGTACCCCATTTAGGCTGTTGGGTGCCCATGATGTCCAATTTACGTGGTAATTATAGGACAGAAGAATAGAGTTTTATATACGAGGACGAAAGAATGATAGATGATAGGCTGATTACAGACACTTAAAGGTTATTATTTGGTCAGTTTCATATCGGCCGAGATATCAGCCCGAGATTACTTCACATAAGCCTGAAACCGCTGGTGTACTAACCAAGTGAGGTTATTACTTGGTTATTTTCATATCGGGCGAGATATCAGCCCGAGATTACTTCATAACAGCCTGAGGTCGAAGGCTGAAGTGAAGTTAGCTAGCGCTGATATCTTGGCCGTTATGAAACTAACCAAGTGAGGTCATTATTTGGTTAGTTTCATCTCCTTCTGAGATATCACCAGCCCAAGATTACTTCATATCGGCCTGAGACCGAAGATCAAAAGCAGATGAGAAATTAGCGAACGCTGATATCTCGGCCGATATGAAACTAACCAAGTGAGGTCATTATTTGGTTAGTTTCGTCTCGGCTGAGATATCAGCCCGAGATTACTTCATATCGGCCTGCTATTATTTATTATTGATTTATTAATTAACGACACATTAACAGCCAAGGTCATATCGTGTCGGTGACAGTTCTATGGGTGTAGGAAGCGGGAGTACCCGGAGAGAACCACCGAGCAACGACGAGCAGCTGCCAGCTCCCCAACATCGTAACTCCGCACTTCAGCACAGGCAGGCAGTACGCATTAGTACACGGCGTCATCGTGCCCCCATGTGGACAATCGGGGTGATGTGCCTTGCCTAAGGACACTACGCGAGCATATGGGCCTGAGAGCGAAGATCAAAAGCAGATGTGAAATTAGCGAGCGCTGGTATCTCGGTCGATATGAAACTAACTAAATGAGGTTATTACTTGGTAAGTTTCATATCGTCCGAGATATCAGCCCGAGATTAAGCCTACTTCATATCAGCCGGAGAACGAAGTTACCAAGGGTTGATAATAACAATCAGCGATCAATGTTCAGATGTGCCAGTTGACACACGCTGATATCTCGGCCGATATGAAACTAACCAGATAATGCCATCTTTATTTATTGCACAATATCAAATAATTACAAAAGATATGTTACAGTTTTAAAACAGTTTTATTGTTTCATTCTTTCCACAAAGACAGAAGTTTCCTCTTCCCCCAGTTCAACTATCCGAACGTCGCCGCTTCCCCAGCGGGGAAGCCGCTACTCTTGGGTAGCTGAACTATCGCTTCTCTCACTTCAACGAAACTCATGGACTCTGTTTTAGTTTGCGTTGTATTTTGTGTACAACTGTCTCCTTTTTTCTCTTCATCCACCTGATACTTATTGCCACGATTACATACAAAAACGTCTCCCTTTTGCCAGTAGCGTCAATATTTTACCGTTTGAATGCTTTCGACGAATAACTATGAACGTTTTCGTCTTAAACAAAATGGGGTGGGAGAAAATCTAACCTGGTTAATATCGTCCGAGATCGATGACATATCAGCCGAGTTTGAAGTCATATCAGCCGAGAGCAATAATGGGCAATTGTGGGAAAGAAAATCATATCTGATATTAAATACTTAGGTATAAATATCGGCTTGTTAACTCTGATCAAAAGATTTCCAGAAAGGAGAGAACAACGGGAGATGATGTATCATGGAAGGCAGTGTTCCATTGTTATCGACCGACCAATCATTATGTCTCTTATGAAAAGAGTCTTGGAAAGGGACAACAGTGATAGACGAACCAACATGGCAATCCACAGCCAGAAAAAAATCATTAACTGGTAAAACTATACTCGTTACCACGGGAGTCTTACACAAGAAACCATGGATGTAGCTAGGGTGTCTTCAATGTGGGGAACGTGATCAGTTTGATTTCTAACTGCGATTGGGAGTCTCACAACGATATGCCGTAAGCATGTCCCGATGGTCGCAGCCCGTGTTGGGTGACAGTTCGAGTGTCTCCTTTTCGATGGAGTTGGGGTCCGCCCCCCCCCCCCCCCTCCCAACCACCAGGACATTTTTTTGTTTTTTTTTTAACCTCTGAGATGGATTCTGAGGCCTCCCACTGCCTTAAATCTAGTCACTTTATTCACAAGAAAAATGCATTTCCTCAGGTAACGCCATGACTTTTGACCAGAATTACACCGATCTTCACATCTACTACTTAACCCTTTACCCAACGAATCGACCGCATCCGCCCGCGTAATATGCAAATTCAGCAGTTGTAAAAATATTATTTTTCAATCAATTTCAACAAAACCATATCATGTGAAACCTCGTTGGAACGAGCTCGTCGAGCTCGTTCCAACGAGGGGTCACATGATATGGTTTTGTTGACATTTTTTGAAAAATTTTAAAAATGATATTTGAAATAATAAATTTTGATATCCTCTGCGTTGGGTAAAGGGTTAAAGGTTTTTCTAAGGGTATTCTCTTCTGTGGTGAATGAAGTGGCGTAGACATCGAGAGGTGGGGGATGAATGGCTCTTTGTCTTTACATTTTGTCTGCAAAGTTTCGGCTCATTGGGAAGATACTTTTTGTTGGTAAAATGTTGTGACTAAGAAGGAACATTTGTGTCATGTTTTTAGACCGAATTTCCGATAACTAGTTTTGAGTGTCAAAATGGTAGGAATTTAGTTGCCTGATCTAAAAAACTCCATTGGTCTGTCGGAATATTTGAGTCTTCACCTGCATCCTTTCCCCAACACACACCGGCGAAAAACTTTCTTCACCAATAGATGAATCAGTGGCGTATGAACCGGGGGGAGGGTTGGGGGGAGGGGGATATCCCCCCCCCCCCCCAAAAAAAAACTTTCCAAAACTTTGTGAATCATATCTAGTATCTGCACGAAAATAACCACATACATCTGCATATTGTACATCATGCAGGCGCACATAAAAACTGTATGATCTACACCATTTGCAGTGCATAGAACAGTTGGTAACTGATGTCACTGACTGACTTGACGCTCAACAGGTTAACATCTTCCTCTCTGACATACATCCTCCTTTAACCCTTTACCCAACGTAACGGCCAAAACCGGCCAGCGCTATTCTCAAAAATCGCCAATTAATTTTCATGATTTTTTCATTTTTTTGTCTCAAAAACATAGGTTATGACCCCCTCATTGGAACGAGCTCGTTCCAATGAGGGGTCATAACCTATGTTTTGGAGACAAAAATGAAAAAAAATTAATTATTCAGGAATTTCTTTTGCAAGAATCGACTGCTTTTCATGTTAGGTAAAGGGAAGAACACCAAAGATTAACAGCAACGATACTTTGATTTTTTCACTTGAGAAGCGAGGAAATGAGCTCTCAGTAGTTCATATTTCATACATTTTCCTGGTATCCCCCTCCCGCACTCTCCCCCGGGTTCGGCTACGCAGAGCGGCAGCCGTGATGTCTCCTACAAGCTCCCGTTTACAATACCCCCAATATTATAAGCTTCCTATACGCCCCTGGGATGAATATGAGTTAAACTAGAATGGTTTGATTTATCTCGTATATTTTATAATTTTTTTCCCTTCGTCCCCAAAGGTTTTTTTGTTCTCTTTACACTTTCGAGATTTTCGTCGCGCTCCACGAATCAAATGTACGAAAGAGCATTACGAGTTGTTGAAGTCGTTATAACGAGTTGTGAAGTCGTTATAACGAGTTGTGAAGTCGTTATAACGAGATGACAAGTCGTTATAACGAGTTGTTGAAGTCGTTATAACGAGTTGTGAAGTCGTTATAACGAGTTGTGAACACGTTGTAACGAGATGACAAGTCGTTGAATCGAGTTGTTGAAGTCGTTATAACGAGTTGTGAAGTCGTTATAACGAGATGACAAGTCGTTATAACGAGTTGTTGAAGTCGTTATAACGAGTTGTGAAGTCGTTATAACGAGTTGTGAAGTCGTTATAACGAGATGACACGTCGTTATAACGAGTTGTTGAAGTCTTTATAACGAGTTGTGAAGTCGTAACGAGTTGTGAAGTCGTTATAACGAGTTGTGAAGTCGTTATAACGAGATGACAAGTCATAACGAGTTGTGAAGGCGTTATAACAAGAATAAAAGTCGTTATAACGAGTTGTTGAAGTCGTTATAACGAGTTGTAATGTCGTTATAACGAGTTGGGAAGTCGTTATAACGAGATGACAAGACGTTATAATGAGTTGTGGAAGTCGTTATGACGAGATGGCATGTCGTTATAACGAGTTGTAGATTTAAAAACTGTTTTCCACGACTGGCCCTCATGCTCTTTCGTACAAAGACAGCTATTTAGTTAAAATGTTTTGGAGAACTACAACACACTGAAAGGTTGGATGAACTTTAACTCTTTGCTTGTTGTTGATGGATATTCCTACAGGGTTTCTCCTGCCACTGAAATAAGTATAAGTTGGCCATATTTATTCGTATTTTCTCTATGTAAATTGAATGAATGTTTTCACCAATGATTTCTTTTTTTACATTTATATTAATTTTTCATCAAATCTAGTCATGGCTGCTTTATAGCAGCCATGACTAGATTTAACGAAAAATAGCTGGAAAATACTCAGCAGTTTAAGAGTTAATGTCTGCGACCTTGACGTCATATCGTCACCGGCACCTCCCTCCCCCCCCCCCCCCCCCCCCCCCCCCAAAAAAAAAAAAAAAAAATTTTTAGATACGATCTTTATGGAGAATATATTTCCCAAATTGCGAGAGGCTAGGGCTTAAATAAGGTTGAATGCAAACGACGATCAAGAGAGAAAAACGTAACATTGGCACCGCTGGCAAAGGGAGCGGGAATTTTAATTAAAAAAAATGAGGTGGACAGTTTCGCAAAAATCGCAAAACGTTGTGAGAAGTTTCATAGCTATGTACAGATACATCATGTATGTACAGATCTACTGGAATAACAAAAATAGCATTCTTACTGGAGAAGCGTCAAAAATGGCCTAAATTTGAAGTGACGTCAAAAATAGCGAAAAATCGAAATGCAAAAAAATAACCCACAGCTATCCCTTTATTTTTTAGTCCTATAACATACTGACATGTCTGAGCAGAATATAAACGGGCTAACGATCTGTAACGATCCCAACAAGTCATTTTAACTTCGTTGAAAGGCTTAATTGTCAATTGAACAGATGTTTTTTGTAACATTGTTACTAGTTGGGTGCTGAATGCGTGTAAAGTTTTTCACGCAGGTTTTTGGACCGTGGTCATAAATAGAGAAAGTAATTCAAGTACAGTACATGGGGAGTGGATTGTAACAAAATCATCCGCAGGGTGGAGTTATCACCCACTGTGTCACTTTCCAATTCTGTACATATGGACAAAAAGCGCAAGCTATGTTTCAGTCGATGAACCTGCTAGTTTGACCCGAGGGTCCATTAGCTGGAACTTTGCATGTGCTTGTTATGCTTTGCAACAAATTTGCAATTATTGCATTGGCGGAACCTCCAGTCTTTGGGTGATTTAGTGATAATACACTCTCCACGCACTGTACGTAATGATCCTCTGGGAACTAACTGCTACTTTAAATGCTTAGATAAATCTTACAACTCATTTCGTTTATTTAGTCGTAGCCTACTCGAAACAAACAAGATTTTTCCATCTCAATTTTATCCAACTCACCAGGATCAGAACACTTGTTATCATTGACAGATACAGGGGGGGGGGGGGGGGGGGGAGGGGGGTCCAACTGTTGGACCCGCCTCTACTGTTTCTGACACTGGTAACATATGTTCTGATTCTGTTGGATGGGTAAGGGTGAATACTGCTACAACGTTCATGTATTTATTTATTTGATTATTTATTTATTGGGGTTTAACGACACTTTCAAAAACTAGAGTCACCTCGTTTCGAACAGTTTTACGGGTGGAGGAAGCCGGAGTACGTGGAGTACCGGGGTAGAACCACCGAGCAACGGGGAGCAATTGTCAGACTCCCCAACGTACTAACTCCACACAATCAGGGTTAGAATTCGTTGAAGGCAAGTGCGCCATCGACATGCAGTACGCCTACGCCACCGCGCTCCCTACAATGTTCATACCCAAACCTGATGCTGAGACGAACCGGAATGTGAAAATATCCTCGCCACATCGGATCCATCTATATGAAAAGACAGACAGGGAAACGCGGTAGTTGTTTTTATAAGTGTTCCACGATACACTGTCTGTCAATGGCTAGTCTCTAAAAGGCGAGTGAAATTGCTGAAAACTTGAGGGTACAATTTATAAGTCTCTTACGTTTCTGCGGTATTTTGTTTATTGATGAATAATCATTACATATTCCATTTTATTACACATCCATTAAACTTTAAACCCTTGTATTTATCGGACTCTCCGCTGTGGGATAAATGTTTCTGTATTTAACTGGTGATATACAAGCCGGAACTTGTTTCCTCGCACCGTTAGGCTAGATCCTTTCCCGTCGAGTCATTAGTCACACTTCGAAATGTGTCGAAATTTCGTTATACAATTATCGACCGCCTGTCGTGTAAAAGGTTTGTACCTGCTGTTTTGTAAATCCGCCCAATTTTGTACTTATATTTTTAATATCAACAATAGCCACCAAATAGTTAGGCGTGAATGGACACCAGTCGACGAGAAACAGCGGTACGAATTTCAACAAACACGCCCAATAGAAAAGATAACAAGTGTAATTTCGACTGGTTCCCTAAGGGTTGTTTTGATTTTTTTATGGATCCGTTTGAGCAGTACCGCTTCAAACAAAAATAATTGACTCTTCTCCTTTGGGTTTAAACATCAGAATTCAAATTTGTTTATTTAAATCAATGTTAATGCATAGGGAGGTGTAATAAACACAAAACAATTTGTAATTGAATCGGTGGGAATGGCGTGTTCATATTTCGCTCGAGCCTACGGCTCTCGCGAAATATGACTACGCCATTCCAACTCGTTATTGGAAAACACCCACCAACTCAAACACACATCGCGTTCTGTCTATGTATCACTGGAGAGTTTTCAGTATGGCACATCAGTTCCACAGTTTTGAGTGATTATCCTTGGATTCTAAATTGATATGTGATCATGTCGCTAAACATAAATATGAAGGCACAATTTAAAGGAACAATTTAGTCATTTTTTCCCACCACAACACAAATTATGAACACTCGTTAGAATGCGCGCGTTGCAGAGAGGTGCCATAAGCTATATCTTCAGGTAAACATTGGGAAGAATATTTATTTATTTATTGGAGAAAACTAACGACACTTTCGACGGCCAGGGTCCTCCATGTCGGATAGTTTTACGGGCGGAGGTAGTCGGAGTATCCGGAGAGAGCCACCGAGTAACGGCGAGCAACTGTCAGACTCCCCAAAGTACTAACTCCTCACGAGCATGGTTAGCATTGGTTGAAGACACAACCATGTGCAGTGCGTCTTAATATACAGCGCCAACTTGTTCCCAAGGACACAACGCAGTTACAGTTGATATTTCGGTTTGAAGTCCAATGCCATAACCACTGAGCCACTACGCTTCCGGGGAAATATAAAATTTAACCCTTTACGTTACATGAAAAGCAGACGACACTTTGTCAAAAAAAATTCTTGAATAACTGATTTCTTTCATTTTTTGTCTCAAAAACATATGTTATGACCCCCTCATTGGAACGAGTTCGACGAGTTCGTTCCAATGAGGGGTCATAACCTATGTTTTTGAAACAAAAAATGAAAAAATAATGAAAATTAATTGGCGATTTTTGAGAATAGCGCTGGCCGGTTTTGGCCGTTACGTTGGGTAAAGGGTTAAATGGTGATTTGGGTGAATCGCTTTGGTCGGCTATGGCCGTTAGGAGGTAACAGGTTAAGAGAGGAGGCAGTGGGGTTTGGAGATATGACAAAACCCAGGTGTTTTTCTTCAAAACATATCTTCTTTTGACCCTTCCTCGAGCCCGTTCCAATGATGGGTTACAAAACATGTTTTGGTTTTCAGTTGTTGAAGGAACGTTTTGAAATTGTCATCGACTTGCCGTGTTAAGTGAAGAATGCCTCGTTTGTCACTTTTGCGGGTGGCATGTTTTCAGATAATAATCACCAAATCTACAAGAATGAATGCGCGATTAAAATAATTTCTCTCCTTTTTACCGGACTCTGGTTATCATAGGACAACGACTTGGTAACAGAACCGCTGGATAATTTCAAATACAATTGATTACTCCCTTCGCTTTATCCATTAGGCTACCTTGGAGGAGCCCCTTTAAAATCTGTGCTCCCGCAACCCCTGCGTTTCCCTACCCGCCTTCAGGCATTGCCGTACAGTCGATACAAGTTGACTCCATTCATCACCCACACATACCCAAACTCGTTGCTACGCCCCGTTGTAGCCTTTCCGACCGAGTTTGTTTCCAAAAAGACGAAAATTAAAGTTTCAGTTCTGCTCAAACATCAAATGAGTTACTTCCCTTGGACCGCTGGCAGTGGAATAATCGAAAACCATTTGAAGAATGGACGAATTTCAAAATATGATGACATTCAAACCAAATTATTTTAAATATTCTTTTCTCTGTTGGAAGACTACATATTTAATGTGATGTCTGAATTAACCTTTTCAACACTGGGGCTCTGGAAGGTATCATTTCAGTCAATACAATCAACGGCGAAATAGGCGAAATCATCCTTGTTTGTTGGGAGGTTCAGTAATAATTTAATCCAATAGCTCTGTCTAGCTGGATTAAATTAGTTCCGAGCCTCGCTTCAGATTTTTGGCTCTTTATATCGTCTGCTCGTCCATTACCAACTTTTTCTTCACGCAAAAATGAAAACACACCGGGTTGAAAGGGTTAATATTTTAAAACAGCAGCCAGCACAAAAAAACAAGCTTTCCACAACGGTATGTTAGATGCATTTTCCTTGATTATTAACGTTAGCTATGCGAGTTTGTGGACATTGGTCATAAATAGAGAAATATAATAACCCTTTGGATACTCAATTCTATTTTAAATAACGAGATGGTGAATCTGACAACTCATTTGCTGATTCAGTGCACCATTTCAGTCCTACACTCCAAGGAAAGAAGAATCATTTATTTAACCCTTTACCCAAAGTAACGGCCAAAACCGGCCAGCGCTATTCTCAAAAATTAATTTTCATTATTTTTTCATTTTTTGTCTCAAAAGCATAGGTTATGACCCCTCGTTGGAACAAGCTCGTTCCAACGAAGGGTCATAACCTATGTTTTAAAGATGAAAAATGAAACAAATTGGTTGTAAAAGAATGTTTTTGCAAGTGTCGTCTGCTTTCATGTTAGGTAAAGGGTTAATATACAGAATTACCAAACCCTATAGCATGGCAGTCGTTTTTAGTCGAGTGTTGTCTGTCTATTATAAACTGACCAGCCACGTGGCTTCTCCATTTCAATGTTATCCGACTCACTCGGATCAAAACTCCTATTGTCAGTGGGTGACCGATATAGGAAGGGCGGATCCAGTTGCTGCAGAGGGGATATATATTGTTATTGTGGTTTAACGACACTTTCGATAACCAGGGTCACCTCGTGTTAGACAGTTCTACGGGTGGAGGAAGCCGGTGTACCCGGAGAGAACCACCGAGCAGCGACGAGCAATTGTGAGTTTCCCGTCGTATTAATTCAGTATTAATTCGTGTATTAACACAAGTAGGGTTATTATTGGTTAAAGACAAGTGCTCCAGCGACGTGCTATACGTGTGAATACACAGAGCCACCGTGCCCCCACTTTGACAATCGTGTTTAAGTGACTTACCCGACGACACAACGCTGGTACCCTTGGTGAAGATCGAACCGGGCACCTTTCGGTTTGAAGTCCAATGTAGTAACCACTGAACGACCGCACCCCAAAGGAGAGAGGATGCATACTGGCGCCATCGACTCTATCGTCTCTTATAGTGCATTGCAAAACTTTGCTTAATCAAAGTGACTAACTTGTGCTAGTCAAAGGTTCGTCCCCTCGGTGATTACGATTGATTAATCAAAACGACTAACCTAATACATTAGTCAAATTAACTGAGGTATCTTTATAGAAATGTTAGTAATTTTGACTAATGTTCACACTAATATTCTATATAGTAACGTTAGTCATAAATTAATCACTCACAACCAGGTGATCCCCATAGGGAACCATGTGACACTCAGGAGGTTGGGAGAAGTGGGCATCGAACATCATATTATATCTAGCAGTTGAAATGCAGACAAAACAAAAATCTGAATCAACTGATCACTGAACTTGCTTCCATTATGAAAACAATAACTGAAATACAGAAAATAAAACAAATATGAACTTTAAGCAACTGATCAAATAAAATAAAACCTAAACTATCAATAATAATTTACCCAAGCACTCTTGGAAGTAGGGCGTAGCCAGTCTAAACGATGTGGGTTGAGGGCGGGATTGTAAATTAGTGTTCTACTGTAAATTGTAACAGGAAAATATCTCTCAACCCACTTCATATCAGCTCTTGCTAAGATGAGGGTCCAGGGTTTTCCATGGGGACAGCATAAGTTATTGTGTGACGAATTGATGGTAACATGGTCTGAGGTTTTCGGCTCGGAGCGTATGTTCAACCGCAACGCGAATTTGTTCTGCAAGGACCCTACCCATAGCCCAAACCCCACGTCGTGAAATGGACAAGGCAAATTGAATGACGAAGGCAACTTTAACATTAACAAATTTAGTGCAGAAGCCTCTCGGGTACTCCACGACGTCACTGGACAGCAAAAAATCAATAACTCAGATAAAGGACGAGGTTACTCCATCTCAGTTCAAATCATGAACAAGTTCATGATTTGGACTGAGGTGGAGTATCCCCGTCCGTCTTATAAGGGGTTGTGGATATATATTCATACAAAAAATCACTGGGCTGTAACCTCCTGCACACTGATGTCAAAATATCCAGATATGAAATAGCCATATTTCCCATAATGCAACTGGGAATTTAACCAATTCAGTCTTGTTTGACAGAGCTCATTGAGCTCTGACAAACAAGATTGAATTGGTTAAATTTCTAATTGCATTATGGGAAATATTTGCACCCTGAACTTTAGATATTTCGACATCGGTGTGCAGGGGGTTAAAAATACGATTTTATTGGCAGTATGCACTTCGAATCTCCTCCCACTGTTATCGTTTTTTTCTCAAATATTTCGTTAATAAAACAATATGCAGATTAGCTGATCTCAGTATCTTTTTTATTTCCTTTTTATGGATTACTGACACTTTTAACAGCCAGCGTCGCCTTGTTCATACACGTGTGAATGAAAAACCCAAAATGAACAACCCACACCCCCCAAACTTAACTTATGTTTCTCCATGTACAAAATTAACTAGTAGCGCATACAAGTGTAAGGGCAACTTTTTTTCAGTTTGTCCGAAAGCATACCAAACAATGACAGAGACACACTCGCATTTACACCAGAGTAAGCCTGCTGGTTGACAGACATTCTATTTCTATACATTTGCACTAAAATGGTCTAATGAGACCATTTTCGTGAAAATTTATGAATTCGCCGAAATCAGCAAATTTGCTGAAATTTATCATGCCGGCACACGCACGCACGCACGCACGCACGCACGCACACACGCACGCACACACGCACGCACGCCATCGTTTTTTGACGGTGTGCAATGGTCTAGTGGTTTAGACGCTGGACTCCTGATTGCCAGGCGGTGTTGCCGAGGGTTCGAATCCCGGCGGGGGATCAGAAACCAACATTCAAAATTCCTCTAAAACATGATTGTGTCATTCGAAAAACACACACAAGCCCGTGCCAGTCTTTGTCTGAGGCCATCCACAGCACTTTCGTCGTACTGTAGCCAGCGCGTTCCACACTTTCATGCTGCTGACGAAAGGAAGATGAACCAAGTAATCATGAGGACTTCATCTAAAAAGCTAGATTCCAGCCATCGTTTTTTGACGATGTGCAATGGTCTAGTGGTTTAGACGCTGGCCTCCTGATTGCCAGGCGGTGTTGCCGAGGGTTCGAATCCCGGCGGGAGATCAGAAACCAACATTCAAAAATTCCTCTGAAACATGATTGTGTCATTTGAAAAACACACACAAGCCCGTGCCAGTCTTCGTCTGAGGTCATCCACTTTCGGCGTACTGTAGCCAGCGCGTTCCACACTTTCATGCTGCTGCCGAAAGGAAGATGAACCAAGTAATCATGAGGACTTCATCTAAAAAAGCTAGATTCCAGCCATCGTTTTTTGACGGTGTGCAATGGTCTAGTGGTTTAGACGCTGGCCTCCTGATTGCCAGGCGGTGTTGCCAAGGGTTCGAATCCCGACGGGAGATCAGAAACCAACATTCAAAAATTCCTCTAAAACATGATTGTGTCATTTGAAAAACACACACAAGCCCGTGCCAGTCTTCGTCTGAGGCCATCCAGAGCACTTTCGTCGTACTGTAGCCAGCACGTTCCACACTTTCATGCTGTTGCCGAAAGGAAGATGAACCAAGTAATCATGAGGACTTCTTCTAAAAAGCTAGATTCCAGCCATCATTTTTTGACGGTGTGCAATGGTCTAGTGGTTAGGACGCTGCACTCCTGATTGCCATGCGGTGTTGCCGAGGGTTCGAATCCCGGCGGCGGATCAGAAACCAACATTCAAAAATTCCTCTAAAACATGGTTGTGTCATTTGAAAAAACACACACATGTAGATAAACGAGTTTTTGTGCTTTTGCTACGATGCCAATGCGTGGATATCGGAAATGGATATTTCCTCCACTGATTTTGATGAATGTCGATAAATATTTGGTTGTACCCATGAATGTCCAATCCATATGAAAACACTGAAAAATCTTTTTATCAAGCACACTTTGTAAAAGATTCTTGTACTTTTATACAGCCGCCGGCAAATCATTCAACATACAGACTAGCTTTTTGCTTATTGAGTTTCAAAGTCACTTTCATTATCCGCGTCATACTGAGATCACAGATGCTGTCTCGCTCACGGATGGGGCGTGATTTCCCAGAAAAAAAGGAAAACAAGAAAAACATCAGAGAGTCAATGTCATTTCATCTCTTTGTCAATCGGAAAGGTAAGTATCGGGGAGGAAAATGCAGCGATTCTCGACAAGGTCACGCCCTTGCCACTGCCCAATGGAATTCTCTGGACGTTTTGCAACACAAAGTGCACTGTGGGTTGTTTGCTACCCATATCATAAGTGTTAAGTCTAGTTTAACTTTAAAGTATAACAGTTTTATCGATAGACTTTATAGCTTCAAACTTGTCAGGCAAATGCGCTTTATTGTAAAACTGCTTCTCTTCCTCTGCTGCTTTAACCCTCCACCCTCTGATTACAGAATGGCAAAGTTTTCATCAGCAAATAATTACATTGTTAATGTAGTTATATGTTTTGGGTCCAAATACTCAATTCCCATTGGTCAGCTGGATGAAAATGTCATGACCAAATGTAATTCATTTTCCATTGAATACATTTGGTCGAACTTTGACCCGCATTTACGGTAGAGCACAGTTGACAGAATGTAATTCGGGTGGTGTTTGGGCGGGTTTATAACTTTTAGCGCCTCTCGCAGTGATCAGTGAATATAGTTTACTGATATGTTAAATAAATTGATTTGAACATTCCAAGTTTCGTTGCGAAAGATGGCAATTTGACAAATTTGGGTCAATGCCGAAAACCGGCGCTCAACTCAGAGTTGAGCGCTTTGTCTTTTGTGTGAGGGTGATTTTTCGCCTTGTTCGTTCGTACATGTTTTATTTCGTCTTTCTGCTTTGTTGTTTAGTAAAAAGTAGTTTAAACAGTCACGGAATGTAATTATAAGAATTGAATGCAATTTTTATAATGCATTATAATATTTAACCAAATATACCTTGCTGGCCAGAGGTCAGTGAGCTATGTCAAACAACATATGTTTATAGTTGAGAAACAAAACAGAGTGATTTGAGAAAGTTCTTTCGTACTACTAGAGAGAGTGCTAGGGGTTAACATTCTCTTGAGAACTCATAAATACATATTGTCAGGGGTGGCATCAGGAGTTCCCCATCAGTGGAAGTTGTCCTCTCCAATCGGGGACTGGGGCATATCCTGACAAGCTCGTGTAATAGGAGGCAGTTTCCCCGACATGGGGTTTTACCCCCAACCCCACCTCCCTCGTAGCCACACCGTAGGTTTGCTTTTCAAACCAACTGACATTTTCAGTTGAGTGGAAAAATTTAAAAGTGAGTATCAAATGGAGCGCTGTAGTAGCACATGAGGAATTATGTGAAATTTAGGATCTAAGATATTATAAGTTATGGGGCTTTCAGGGGGCGGATATCCGCCCCCTGAAAGCCCCATACCGTATTTATTATGCCAGTCCTTTGAAAGAGACACAACCATAAGTGTAATTTATGTTCGATATCGATCAAACTTCAAGTTGAATCATTCAAATCAAAGTAAAAATAGACGATAAAATTTACAGTCCAGGGGGAGTAACTCGAAAATATTTGCATGAACTGAGAAGGGCAGATTATTCGGGTAAGGATTCTCCCTTCAGTTCGTCTCAGACAGTGCCAGTTGGCTTCTATACATGTCGTTTTAGTGGTTTATTTATTGTATTTATTTACATTTGTTTATTAAAATTTCTCAAAGACTGGAAGAAACGTATTATAGTTGTACGTTGCTCAACAGACACACACGCGAAATTATGTGTTGTTTGTTGAACACGCGAAATTAGGAAAAACATCGAAACGAGCGTTGGATGTCAAAAACAAAATGTCGGAACTGACCGTATATAAGCTCTATATACGGTCAGCTCGATGATGCACAGTCTCGTATACGGTCACTAGATATTGAAGCTGATTGGTCAATAACAATTACTGGCATAATAAAAACACTTTTGCACGATTGCATTTGAAACATTGCACACAGATAGATCAATAAAATTGGTAGAAATACTTTATTGTCCAGATCTGTATTTTATCATATGACCCGTCCGTTTTGTTCACTTTAAAACATTTGATATTTTGTTTTCATATTAATCAGTGATAAATAAAGCCTCCCGTCAATTTCATTGGTCAATTTCAAAACTAGACAATTTGATTCGCTGAACTAAATACAACTGGGCCACATTTTCATAATTTGCATAATTAGAGTTGGGAGCTTTCATTAGTCTATTTCAAAACTGGACAATTTGATTGGCTGAAAAAATACAACTCGGGCACCTTTGCATAATTTCAGTAGGGAGAATTTACGTTATCTCTCCTATTTAGGGTGGGTTATATTGTATTAATCTTTTACCTAACGTAACGGCAAAAACCGTCTCACGTAACGGCAAAAACCGTCTCGCGGAATACAAGAAAAACGCCATTCATTTTTTTTATATTTTCACTTTTTGCTTCCAAAACATAGGTTATGACCCCTCATTGGAACTAGCATGTCGCGCTCGTTCCAATGAGGGGCCATAACCTATGTTTTGGAAGCAAAAAATGAAAATTTTTAGTTATACGAGGATGTTTTTTCCAAGTGCCGTCTGCAACTCAAGTTAGGTGATTGGTTAAAAAGTCATACTAAGTGGCTAATTTGTGCGTGTGTGTGTCATATGATAAATAGAATATGAAATGAGTGTTTTTCTCATATAATATGTATGAAACACGTCCGAATTTTCCATTTGGGCTCGCCCAAACGGAAAATTCTTAGACTCGTTTCATAAATATTATATGAGAAAACGCTCATTCCATATCCTCTATATATCTATACATGAAATTCTGTTAATATGTGATTCTGGCAGAAATTAAACAGTGATAACCTCGGTGTAACATGTAGGGTTTGTAACACCAGGAACATGCAACTAGTTTCTGTGAAACACCTGAACACTATTTTCTCCCCCACTGCATGTGTAATATACGTGTGTCCCGGGTGAGATAGCAGGGAGAGACAGATGTATCCCACCCGCGTGACGTTATACATTTATAACGTTATTATGACGTTATGCATATCGTATCAATTTCTTGCTACCAACTAATTCATATTGACGTCATCGCAATGCAATGTGATCAAAGTTCGCTGCTCTAAAACTCTTCAACCCTCAAGCTGCCACCGTTCCTAGTCGATTTCGTGGCGTATACCTTTGGTATATACATAACTTGTGCATTCTCTTTCCGATGGTGTCATAAGTTCCTCAAAACAACGAATACAAAATGAGTTGATTGAATCAGCACGTGACTCCCGATTACCTCTGGCTAACGTAATCGCTGCATGGTGAGGGGGGGGGGGAGGGGAAATCATCCTCGATGAGTCTGAAGGTGGGAATGGGGAAATCTCGCCCTCGGGCCAAGATATTTGAACCAGACCCTCGGCAAGCCTCGGGTCTGGTTCAAATACCTTGCCCCTCGGGTGAGATTTCCCCATCCCACCTCCAGACCCATCGGGGATCATAATAATATCTTTTCATAATCGGAGCGATAAAAAATATCAACGTAGTACCTAGGCGTTTCATGGAAACTGCATGCAAACGAGAACATTTATGTTTTAAAAGCACTTACCCTGATACATCCTACTCTAAGTCACACAGAGTACTATGTATCGGCGTTAAGTGAGTGAGAACCCCAGTTTTGTGAGGAGGTGTGTTTTCTCCTGTCGCACCTCTCCTGGTTACGCACCAGTGATGTTGATAGAGAAATCTAGCCAGATCCTAACCCATTCAACCCATTCAAAGTTTTCTTTCCCATTTGTGGTCACTACCGTGTAAAAATGAAACGTACAATGTACATGTCGCTATTATGCAGACATTCTGTATTGCAGTACTGCATACAGTTCATCTCCATTCTCATAAACAACCAATGAGTGGTAATCAATTAAGTCACATAACCAGACTATTTTTTGTCGCGTTTTTTCTACTTTGTATGCATATAAATTCTTGTGGAAGTCTTCGGTGATTACTAGGAATAGCCTTATTTATTTATTTATTTATTGCTGTTTAAGGTCACATATTTATGCACAATGGCTAATCATGACCGTGACAGTTTTACGGGTGGAGGAAGCCGGAGTACCCGGAGAGAACCACCGAGCAACGACGAGCAGCTGTCAGCTCTCCAACATCGTAACTCTGAACTCTGCACCGCAGCACAGGCAGGGTTAGATTGGTTGAAGACATGCGCACCATCGACGTGCAGTACGCCTCAGTACACAGCGTCATCGTGCCCCCATGTAGGCAATCGGGGTGAAGTGTCTTGCCCAAGGACACAACGCGGTTGCCGCAGGTGGGATTCGAACCGAGGACCTCTCGGCTTGCAGCCTGCACCTCTACCAACTGAGCCACCGCGCCCCCACAGGAATAGCCTTAAGAAAACGCTAATAACACATCCGAACACAACTTGTATTTCACGCCACCTCTGTGAACTAATGATACCTGGTATTCATTTGCCATTTATGAGTTAGTATCCATCATGGTCGTTTAATGGGGCGAGAGAATAATTTCATTGGCAATGTGTTGTCCGTACAATTTTCAAATTTGTCATCGTCACCAAGGAAATTTGTTTTTTTTTTTGTTTTTTTGGAGAATATGATGGAGATGTTGATTCCCCATGGTCAGAGCTTTGTTAACAATTTGTCGATTTTTGCTGCAAGAATATACTTCAAACCGCAAAGCCCAGCAATGTACTGATGGTTCAAATTGTAACATTTGGGATACATATTGTATTAGATAGCATGCAATTGGTTTAACATGATTCAGTGTTTACGCTGGCCAGCTATGTCTGGTGCCAAGTGGAATTTTTGTTCTGTACCAAATGAATTGTTTTGTGAAAAAAGTAAGGCTTTTTGCGACAAATGGAATATGAGTGCGAATGGAAACAAATTAACCATGTATCGTTCTTTTTGTCCAGCAAGATGCCATCTGCAATGCTAAAGCATTGCAGATGACGCCTTGCTGCACTCAAAGTACGATATTTTAAGTTTGTATCACCTGACTCTTTTAAGTATTTTAATTGCAAAAAAAAAATGATAAAAATACAGATAATAAAAAACTAAAACTAAATAAATAATCAAATAAATAAATAAGTAAAGTAAAATAATATTAATAACATTTTCAAAATTATTTAATGATTATAATTTACTCATTGTTTATTCCCTCTAAATAAACTATAGCAGCAAATAATTTATCCTCCTGAAGTTTTATAGAAAATTATTAAGCTAGATAAAACAAGCCAAGACCAATACCGGGTCTGGACTGTCGTCGCTGCATGCAGTTGATTACAGAGATGAACAGACTTCAAAGTATCGGCAAACAGGAAGTGGCTGCATCTTTATGAAGCAGCAGACCAAATATAAAATCATTCCCTTTCATAGAAGCCAAGAAAGCTTTGACGAAAGAAGTGTTTCGGACGGACTGACGGACGGACTGACGGACAGAGTCGAGCGGTTACTAGACCTGCTCTGCCGCTGGCGACGCAGGTAATAAACATTAAGTAACAAAGTACTATTCTGATAAGAATCAGATTAAATGTATAAACAGTAATACGTGGATAAACAGTAATACAGCGGGCCGATAACATAGAGCCAATATTACACCTGTTACCCATAGAGTATTTGAAAGGCTCTGATTCTGTCTCGCCTGTGTTTTTCAGACAGCGATTTTATCGACAACGAAACACCGGAATGAAATAATAAACCACAAAGCCTACCAAAAGATCTACCAAAAGTAGATTTTTGGTGCCAGATTTTGGAGTCAAATGCCGTATTTTGGGTGGCAAACGATGTTTTAGTTCAATTAGCTCTATTAGCACCCGACACCGTGAACACTGATTACTTGACTGAAACTAATCCCCAAGAAATTCAGTTAATGGTAAGCTTGAATAGAACACCTCTATTCAGCTTGGGTGCACAACAAAAATCGACAATATCTAGATAATGCAGAACAGCAGACATTCTTCATCATCAACAGGCAAGTGATTACCAAATATGAGCGGCAAATGTCTCAGTAAACACTACATCCGAGAAGCTATTTGTCTTACTTCAAACTGTAACAATTCACGTGATCTCGGAACGGGTTGATTGATATTATCAGAATATGTGTATGGAAACCCTTCAAGAAGACGATTGAATTCTAACACAGAAAATTATTTCCAAATGAAACAAAATACTGCGTTTTGGTTGCCTGAGAGGTACGGTGTAACTTGCAATCCGCAGTGGCTTTTTATACCGCGGTTAACCACGGTGTAAAAACAAGAATACACAATAGCAAGCTATATGGCTAAAAACGTACCAATTTTTAATTATTAATTCATACCTTCTGCTTGGTTATGTTAGAACAAAAATACAGGGAATTTAATATTTATGTGTAATAAAATATTACAGATATGGACGACACTGAAACTGGCTCATTGAGCCAGCTCCAATGACATCCATATTTGTCTGGTTTTATTAAGAAACTTACAAAGCACAAATTTTCTGTCAGTTTTTTTCCACAATTTAGGTTAAAGTATTATGTACACCAAAATTCTTGGAAATAAATCCGTCAACCTTGTGTTTTCCGAGGTGCATGGGAGTTTATACCGGTCTGGGAACTCATACATCTTCGGCTTTGCCTCTGGGTTCCCAAACCGGTGTAAATTCCCAAACATCCTGGAAAACACAAGGATAACTAATAGTATCACGAATCAACATTTCAACGACGGGCAACGTTTGATGAACGTCGGTTCATTATGTCTCCCACAAACGTAAAACAGGTTATGACAATACTATAGTAATAATTTATTTCAGTGTTCAACCTACTGGGAAAATGTATCCCCTGCTAGCAGTTGCTACTAGGTAAATAAAGCAAAAAATTATCCAAGACCTTTATTGTTTGAATAAACGCCCATTTATGGGATAATCGGTCATTAGGAATATCTATTAGTATCACACCCACCTGCACTACGTTTCCGTTTCGTTTTGGCTCTTTGTTTAACAAATGTGTTTTTACAGTAATTTGCTAGTTTTTATGCTTCCCAGAAAAACAACTACCGAATCTCACCTCCTAGATTCTTATACACTGAGTCAAAAAAGAAAGTATAATACACTTTGAGGAGCAACTTTTTTGTATTGGAGACTTTAATCCCAAACAAATTAGTGTAAATTCATATTTCGAGTCTAGCTCTATGAATCTGCATAATTTCATGTTCTTACTGTTGCCAGCGTCAGGTCATGACGTCGCAATTCAGACATCATAGGGTGAAATGAAAAGTTCACACATGCAGTCAATAGCGTGTATGTCCACCGTTTGCCTCTTGGATGGAAAGACATCGACGGCGCATGGACCTGATAAGTCTCTGGATGTCACCCTGTGGTACTGCCTTCCACTCCTGCCTTAGAACATTACGAAAATCTCCTAATGTCTGAAGATCATGAAGTCGTACCCAACGGTCCAATTGATCCCAAAGATGCTCGATTGGCGACAAATCTGGTGAAAGTGGGGCCAGGGAAAAAGTTCGATGCTCTGCTCCTCAAGAAAGTCACGACACGTACGCGCCACGTGACATCGGGCATTGTCTTGCTGGAATAACTGCAATCCGACGTTAGCATTGGACAACGGGACAACAACAGCGTTAAGAATTTCGTCCCTATATCGCTGTCCATTCAGATTACCATCGATGAAGGTCAACTGCGTTCGATGGTGCACGGAAATTCCTGCCCAAACCATTACACTACCCCCGTCGAAACGGTCGCATTCCCACACGCGAGCATCAGAAAACCGTTCTCCTCGTCGGCGATACACTCTTGGCCTCCTATCAGCGCGCCGTAGACAAAATCGTGATTCATTACTAAATAGAAATGTGCTCCAATGCTGCTGAGTCCAGCGAAGAGGCTGACGTACCCATTCCATTCGGACGATAGATGACATTGGGTAAGGATTCGTCCGTAGTATGGACGCCTACTTCGGATGCCGTGTTCAGCGAGTCTGTTGCGGACAGTTTGTGCACTGATTATATTGTTAGTTCTACCAGGAGTAATTACTGCTGTTCCTGTCGCCGGAAGGAAACGACCCAGCAAGTGAGACGTCCTGATGTGTCGGTCTTGTGCAGGGGCCATAACTATTCATCGATCTGAACGCGGTCGGTCGGTAGTAGATCCAGTGGTTCTATACCTTCCAATGAGATGGTAAATAGTGGCCACATTGACTCCGAACTCAGCAACGAGCTCATCTGGAGGTATCCCAGCCTCATGCATACCTATGGCACGCAACCTCTGATTTTCGGTTGACCTTGGCATTTTTTAAAATGTCGGAAGACAAAAACTAGTGTGTTTTCTCAATAACCCAGGTTCTCTAGCACAACATAACACAAGAAAATCGTCGGTCACCATTTCAATTTGACATTCTGGGGTAGCACGTGCTATTTTGAAATCCGTAGCAAAATTGTATACGGCTCGGTGGACAACAACAACATGTAATTATATTCTTTGCATGACTTCTTGTCCGCAAACATGCAACTTTAGAACTATCATATTTCATCCTTTATGCTATTTTTTCACATTTGTTTCTATTATACTTTCTTTTTTGACTCAGAATATTATTGGACAGGAGAGTGTTTGTATTATGTGTCACGATGCGCGTACTGTTGATAAATCTATATATATATATATGGAAGGAAAGATTCTTGGGCAAGGCACTTAATCCCGACTGCCGATGTGGGGACACGGTGGCGCTGTGTACTCAAAGCTTGCTGCTCGTCGATGGTGCAATTGTCTTCGACAAATGCTAATCCTCCCTGTGCGGAGGTAGCACGTTGGGGAGTCTTTTACAGCGAGTTTAAATCTTATTCTCACTTCCGTGGGTATGATAATGTGATATCCAATTTTCTTTTGAAAATTAGCGATTTATTTCATGTGTTACATTTTTCGAAAAAAGTTCGTGAAATTAAAAATGCGGTACTGCCCAATACACTAGTCAACTACATCAAGTTGTACTGTGCTATAGGATCCCAAGAGTCTATTCGTCTGTGGTGAACGTTTCAACTTGTGGAGTACAATGCTAACGATGCGCGTACTGTTGATAAATATATATATATATATGGAAGGAAAGATTGTTGGGCAAGGCACATAATCCCGACTGCCGATGTGGGGACACGGTGGCGCTGTGCACTCAAAGCTTGCTGCACAGCGATGGCGCAATTGTCTTCAACCAATGCTAATCCTCCCTGTGCGGAGGTAGCACGTTGGGGAGTCTGACAGTTGCTCGCCGTTGCACGATGGTTCTATCCGGGTACTCCATCAGTAAACCTTTCAGACACGAGGTGACCCTGACTGTCGAATGTGTCGTTAAGCCCAATATATAAATAGGGCAAGGAAGTGGACAGCAAAAGTTGGCCAGGTGGCAACCCAGTCGCGATCCTGTTGACATTGTCTATGCGCGTTTGTGAACACTGTATTTTACAGTGAGTTTAAATCTTATTCTCACTTCCGTGGGTGTGATAATGTGATATCCAATTTTATTTTGAAAATTAGCGATTCCAAGAGTCTATTCGTCTGTGGTGAACGTCTCAACTTGTGGAGTACAATGCTAACTTAGTAGCCGCATGTCCATCATCAGAGTTTGTTCAGACATAAGCAGCCTACTGGCACATAGAACATACTGAAACTCAGGGGACGATATTGTAGAGTGTCTATAGGAACTATTGTAGTGCGTTGTTGAGAGCAAATTGCGAAGCTATTTAAACTACCCAGTAGAAAGAAACAAAACGATCATAAGGACTATCTGCAATAATAAGCGTTCAGAGCACGCAAAGCATCTAGTGTCAACCGTCAACTGTTTCCACGTCGCTCTCTGGTTAAATGTTTCTGTCACAACTGTTTGTACGTCGCTATCTGGTTAATTTTTTCTGCCACAACCCAATGTATTCTGACCTGTCAACGAAGACTTTAGAGAACATTAAATGCCAGCCGCAAATCTCGTTTGTTCTTTTTGACTGGGTCTTGCTTTCGCAATATTTTATTCATGACATTTCGGCCAGATGGTGCTTTTTGCGCTCGCACTACCGTTGGCGATGTTTAAAGAACTATATGGAAAGGACGTTTATTTATTATGGAATATTTGCCTGAGCATATAAGGGGTCGGCATGTGTGACTGACACTCTAATCTTGCCCCGCCCCCTCTCCAATTGCTTTCTGTAGCATAATTCAGACCACAGAAAAATGGTGCAAAATCATTTCGATGGACATTATGACCCAGTATAAAGTAATCGAGATAAATGCATTTACATATTTATTATATTCTTTTCCACGACACAACATTTGGAGAACTGACAATGATAGATAAATCGTATTGTCTAGAGTGCGCTCAATAAATTTCGTTCCGCCATTGAGGACCTGCCAGACTCCTCCAAATCTAATTTGGAGTTACTTCCCTTATCTCGTAGATATTTTCTTCGTATTCTTCAGAGAATGTTCACATTTGAACAATGACGGAGTGGAAGCATTTTATGGCAAAGTCGTTATTCATTTTTAAACTTAGTTGGTTAGTTTGACGAATCTTGGGGTGAAACTACGCAAAGTACCAACTCGACTCAAATAATACGCTCAGCTGAAAAAAGGAACACGTCCAACTGGGTCGGATATAAGTATTTCAAGCCACTAAGTCAATTTATTATAGTGCCCGGAACTGGTAGCCTCCAGCTCACGATGTCCAATATATTATCCGGATATCGAAGCTGCAAGTTGGGAAGTGTGACACCAGGGGGTAACCTGGAACGTGTTGGACATATGTAACATGTTCGGACTACATTCGGAAATTTTCCAAGGATGTGACATGTGTCCATGAACCTCTTGCGCGATATGAATAAAATATATAGGTAATATGGGGCCCTCAAATGTTGTCTGCAAATAACTGGCGATGTTTATTCCAGTCCACGGGAAACTTGTAGTGCTAGCTGTAGGTCAGGCCACGAGGAAGTCCCGGGTTTACTATCACACACTCTAACCGGCCCAGTCAAAATAAAATACAAGAACGTACAATAAGTTAGTTTTCAATGGGCAAGTTAACGCCCATCAGATTTTAAGGGTTTTTTCTTTTGTTTATCGCATACTCCCGGAATAGGAAACGTCAAATGTACATAATGAACAGATAATATATACTTTTCGAGGGAATATTGAACTCTTGCCTCTCATAAGGACGAAAGACAAAACATTTTCGTCCACAAATTTGAAATAATTTCTGATATCTCCAGTGTGTCCTTTCTGTCAAAATAATTTTACCCCAGGTCTGCTGGATCTTCGTAGCCCAATTAGGTAATCAAAAACTCACACATTAGGCCTATATGGGCAGTAGAACATGTATCTAATAATTCTTTACAGCACTCTCAAGACCTACCTGAGCTCAGAGCGCAGGTAGGACTGGCATGTGGCACAGAGATGATCAAATAGAGGCCCGCCTACTGATATTTCAGGTACGCGATAAATGGAGTACCTCATTTACAATAAGATGCGCCACACGTGCATCATAGAATCGAACCTCACAGCGCTTCCCATCGACATACTGTAAACACATAATGAGGCGCGAAGTCAGGTATTCATGGGGGGGGGGGGGGCACATGGATCCTGGGCGGGGGGGGGGGGCAAGCATATTTATGCCGTAGGCATATCATGAGGATCGAAGTCTTGAAACGAGGAAAGGTATCAGGTGATGTCCTTCTCGAGATGTTGGTACAGGCAGGGGTAGTCCATATTTTCAGAATTTTGAAAAATATGCCCCAAATGGAGCTATTTTGAGGACTGATAGAACATCAAGCGTGGTATATCATCTGTAATTTCATTAGTTGACTCCCCATGTAGAACGTAGAATTCACGATTTTTAGGGCGACCAGTGGTGATTTTGTTTTGTTTTTTTAGGATGGGGCTCTCCAGTTCCTTCCACGGCTACGCCACTGCATGTAATCATTTGACGGATTTACGTAAACGTTCGTTATGGTTTCGTACCAGGTAATTTAGCAGTGTAACTTCCTATTTTCTCTGCCGAGAAGAGAAAACTTTTACACAACTGTTCGTCGAATTTAACTTTCTGAACCGCAACAACCACCTCTCCCCTTCACAATAGTTTCACAATTCGTTGTAATTTTATAACAGTAAATGACTGCCTCTGGAATCTGTGCTGTGGACTAGTCAATATTTTCACCGTGTAGTCCTTCGACTGCACGTTGAAAATATAGATTGTTCTCTGTCTCGAAAAAAGAAAGTGATTCTTACAACTTCCAGCGAAGAGTTTTCCTTTAAATTTCTGCATAGCAAATTGCCTTACAATAAGTAGAAATATATCACTTTTGTATGTACTTTAATGTCCAGAAATTGGTCAAGAAAATTCTGAATTTTAATAGATGTAATGGCCCTCTGACACAAGGAATAAGAATCTTTCGTGGAACATTTTCGACTTGTGTGAACGCACCTGAAAGGTTCTTCAGGTGACACAACCTGCTTCACTTCGCCAATGTATGTGACATGGTATTGTGCTGCAGTCATTGGTTGTGGTAAATCGTCCCTTGAGTGGAACAAGGTGCCATCAGCAATTTTGGAGAACCGCAGATGACGCCTTGTTGCACTCAACGGAGGATATGTCGTTCACGGATTTTGTTTAATTTCTAGTCAAACCTGTTTTGTTGTTTGAAGCGTGACTCAAACTTCAAATACAATTGACCTGTTTGGCACATTTGGGCGGTTTTTATTAAATTGCACATGTCATAGTGATTGTTACTCGTTCGTCACAGCTCTAATGTTTCGGTTACTCCATCAGTATGATAATCAAAGAGACCTGGGGAATTGAATGACGATTGACACCCACTAACAGTAGAGTAATTGTGCTTGGACTGAAATGCTAGTTTCGTTTTGTGATAGTGTTTGCGTTGAAGTGCATCGTTCCACATAACAATTGCATCGCAAAATGCGATGTGATGGCGCTTGAATTATTGCCTGTCAACTTCAAACCATGGAAATGACATGGCAATACTCTTGGTATTGAAAGGATCAATGTACATTTTACCGGTACAAGGAGACTTGTAAGCGGAATTTATGCACTGGGTTGAGTTTTCACTCTGATGGTGGCTCTGGTGGCTCTTAGATTGTGTGAAATAGAAGGAAAATAAGCTCACGTATTAATAGAACCCCGGATATCCATTAACTTTATTTTTTAACATAAATTGAAAGGGGGATTAGTACTGAGTATTTTTTTTTTTTTCATTACTTTCCTTGGCGCTTCTGTGCGAATCCCTGTCCCTATTCAAATGGGTTCTATTCTGGCATGGTTTTTATCGGTTATTGGTGTAGTCAGTGAAGAATCCAAGGGGAGGGTCCCCTATTTTCAAAACTTAAAAAAATAACAATGTGCAATGGGTTATTTGTGAACATCAGATCAGAGACAGATTAAATAAATGTTTTATTGAAAATTTTTTTTTAAAATATCTCTGATAGTGGTAGGCTTACTTTGGTTAATTTTCAGACTGTTTTTGGCCGCTGTGTTAGGTGAGAGGTTAAACGAGATGCCACTTGGGAATCCTACTTGGAACATTTTCGTTATTATATATGGTGAACTCGGCAGGTGCTGATATTGTGACAGATGAATAAAGTGATCATTTGATAAAAGGTAACTTATTCTGCGAATTTGAAGAACTTTATTATACTTTGATTTATATAGAGGATCTCAAACGAGTGATGTTTGGATAAAGGCTCGTTGTGAATCCAATTCATCAAACTCGTTTCAAAAAAATCTTATATCCAAACATCACGAGTTGAAGATTCTATATATCACATGAATTTTCGAATGCTTTTATTTAATTCATTGTCGCTAAATTCTCCCAAAACAACCGACAATCAGTTCGTTGGCTCAGACGCTTCACACCATGACGTCATGAATGCGATTTACTTGCACCTGGTGTCGTAATTAACGTCATGGGAACTACGCACAAGAACACACGCGCCGATTAGACACTAGTTGATAATCAGGAAATAAGACATGGGTCGTTACGTCGAAATTAACGACGTATCACGTGATATAAATTGATTCAATATTACTATACACCGGGAAATCTCCAGACTCTATAAAACGCCTAAGCGCTACGTTACGCAGCTTCGGAACATGATTCCAAAGCACATGTAGCTTGGTGATTAGATATATTGTACAGGGACTAGGAATGACGATTAACCCTTTACCTAACATGAAAAGGAGACGGATTGGACAAACTAACTTTAAGGCATAATAATTGCAAATATGCAGTGTGATTCATTCTACAGAAAATCACTCAAATATTATGTGGATGATATTTATCTCTTGAAAGAGGTGCTTGACTATACCTGAACACAAATGTGTTTGATAATCCCTTATTAACCCTTTACCTAACATGAAAAGCAGACGACACTTGCAGAAGAAATTCTTGAATAACTAATTTTTTCATTTTTTGTCTCAAAAACATAGGTTATAACCCCTCATTGGAACGAGCTCGACGAGCCCGTTCCAACGAGAGGCCATAGCCTATGTTTTTGTGACAAACAATGAAAGAATAATGAAAATTAATTGACGATTTTTGAGAACAGCGCTGGCCTTTTTTTGGTCGTTACGTTGGGTAAAGGGTTAAAAAATTTACCTTCCGTAATATAATCCCAGTAAACGTTATAATTTTTTTTTTTTTTCAGCGTGTCTCAAATCTCCAAATTCTGTCTTAAATTCATTGTAATGAGGTTAAGATAAAACTGTCAGTCATGAAATCCTGCTGTTCTTCAGGAAAAGAGAAACAATAATTGCAAAATCGTAGGTCATCATTAAACTGACGTATGGTTTTGACTGTACAAACTTATATTTATTGGTTTATTGGTTTACTTGGTTTACTTTACGGTATACATAATACAGAAAAGTGTACATTAAACACATTGAAAATAGTAATAAAAATAATAAATAAATAACAATTGCGTTTGTGAACAAATACAAAAATAGTGTATACCGTAGGGAGATGGCTTAGCCAGATTGGCTGTCTGTCTGTCATCCCCCTGTTAGCTATACAGTATCAGCTTGTGTCAGACCAACAATAAGAAATATAAACTAACAGATAGTTATTTGCATGCACTATGTGTACTCATATATAACTAGTTATCCTGTCGACTTTTCCATGGATGCTTCTAATGTGGGCATTGTCTTTTGCATTATTAATGATTATGATCTGAGAAGTAAGTAGCCCACATCGGAAGCTGATTACAAGACCCAGAGTCAGAGAGCGAAAACTATTTTTTATTTTATTTTTTATTATTATTATAATTATTAGTCATTTATTTATTTTTTTTTAGCCAGATTAGAATGTTAAGTAAATTAAGACTGTGGAAAAGCCAAATTCCCGAGCTATTAATACCATATAATTAGAAATGACAAAAAGATAGATTAAGTACCAAAGCAATCTACGCAGTATGGGTTATTACAGTTTACATTAGCATCATACGATCTTAGCAATTTTTTTTATCAACTCCTTTCTAAATGTGCCTCTAAGTGGGATGTATTATGATACATTGTTAGACTTATTACTCTTCGGAAATTTCTATTTCGTTTGTTATTAGTTAATTATAATCTTGTCCTATATCTTTTAGTTCTCTGTGCAGTCTGTCTCTTTGTATGTGTTATTTTGCTTGAATAAACTATAAACCATTGAAACAATCAGTTGAATATGTCATTTCGCTATTCAAAAAAATCAAGAGGATTTTAACCCCAAAAGCCACTAAAACGCTTCATTTGATAGCACATTTCAAAAAATGTTCTAGGGGAACCCTCCACCTCTCTTAACGGTCGTGCCTACGGCACTCGCGGCAGATCCTGCAATAATAAACTATTTCACCCCACCCCCTCCCCTCATCTGAAAATTCTGGAATCACACCAGGTTTAGGTACAGAGTTATTGAGTTGAAAATTGAACCTAGTCGGTGACTATGGTGCATTAAAGGCGCGTTTGCAATTGCAATGATTTTGTTGGCATATTACGGCAGCAGAAGACTAGTTTCATCATGTTTAACCTTATTTGCAGATAGTTTCATTGAACAAAAGTGGAAGTAACAACATTTCACCTCAACATTAACGACCCTCCGTGGAAATGAGACAAGGGTTAAACGCACATTTTGACCAGATCCAAGCTAAGCGCGACAGATCTATATTATTAAGGAAAAAGATAAAAAAAATAAATTAAAATTAAAACAAAAATATAGTAGACTGTTTCCTCGAGGGGGGGGGGGGGGTAGGGATCGCGGTGACTCAGTAGAGGTCCACGGTTAGATTCAGATCATTGGGATCTTCTGACCATACCCTCCCAGGCGGATGCTCAGGTGTCGGATAGAGGAGGGCCTGCTCAATTAAGCAGGTCTGCAGCGAAATGTCAAAATACGCAGCCCCGGACCAAAACGGTACGAACCTGTTTTATCCACACACCTTGTTCTCCCCTGAGATGGGTTCCGAAAGCCCCACAGTGTCCCCTACCGGACTAATGAGCATTAATAATTATACAAATGTTATAACCTAGATGTGATCAGTATGAATTCCGTCGAAGCGTTTCCAAAAAAAGTCAGGAAAACTGATATTTTTGCGCTTTTCCATATTTCCAAGGGCCATAGCTCACACAAGAATAATGCAATCAGCATGAAACTCAAACTTGATCTGTAAGTCATCGTTCTATAGTAGGTTACCAAGAATGAAATCATTCGGTTGAAGCATTTCCAAAAAAAGTCCGGAAAACTAAAGTATGACTGACAGACTGACTGGTAGACTGATGGATGGACAGAGTACAAATGAAACTTGATCTGTAAGTCATCGTTCTATAGTAGGTTACCAAAAATCATTCCGTTACAGCGTTTCCAAAAAAATCTGGAAAACTGATATTTTAGCGCTTTTCCGTATTTCCAAGGGCCATAACTCACTCAAGAATAAGGCAATCAGCATGAAACTCAAACTTGATCTGTAAGTCATCGTTCTATAGTAGGTTACCGAAAATGAAATCATTTCGTTGAAGCGTTTCCAAAAAAAGTCCGGAAAACTCATATTTTGGCGCTTTTCCATATTTCCAAGGGCCATAACCCACATAAGAATAATGCAATCAGCATGAAACTCAAACTTGATCTGTAATTCATCGTTCTATAGAAGTTTACCAAAAATGAAATCATTCCGTTGAAGCGTTTCCACAAAAAGTCCCGAAAAATTGATATTTTGGTGCTTTTCCATATTTCCAAGGGCCGTAACTCAGACAAGAATAATGCAATCACCATAAAACTCAAACTTGATCTGTAAGTCATCGTTCTATAGTAGTTTACCAAAAATGAAATCATTCCGTTGAAGCGTTTCCAAAAAAGTCCGGAAAACTAAAGTGTGACTGACAGACTGACAGACTGACGGATAGACAGAGTGCAAACCTGTAGTCCCCTCCGGCGATGCCGGAAGGGGACTAAAAAGTGTCCCGGTTAGGGTAATCTCCATTTTAGATACCCTTCCAATACACTGCTTTGGTCCTGACTTCTGATTTAGTCGGTGGTCGGATGGCCCGTCCTGACCAATCGCGAGCCCCCGGAAAGGGTGCCACGCTAGAGGTCATATGGAATTCATTAATTCAATCAGTCATTTTCTTTTAATACACTTTTAATGCCATTGCTTACCAATTTTCAAAACAAATGATTATATTTTAAAAAAACATGTTCTGTTTCATTGCACTATCTGGTTTAATTATCAGTGACAGCTTATATCTTAGAATATTGCAAAATGATTGTTTGAATGACCGACATATCAAAACATTCCCAAACGCTAGAGTCAATAAGTCAGATTCCCAAACGCTAGAGTCAATAAGTCAGTGGAATGCTTTAGCATCAACACTGACTGAGTACACTTCCCTTCTATAAGTTTATGGGGGATACTGGCAGCTCCGTGTGGCCACTGCATAGCATTACCTCTACTCCTTGTTGTACTCCGTGGTGGGTGAGCCGGGGCATTGAACCATTTATATTCTTAACATGGAAAATCGACATACAAAATCCAAACGACCCTATTCGATCACTGGACTCCGGGACTCTGAGGATGAATTGAATCAGTCCATACTACCCAAAGAGCATAATATAACAACATTTATATTGTTGCACTCGACAGAGTAAAATAGAAAATTGAGCACCATCAATCCGTTTGCTTTTCGAAAAAAGACGCCAGAAGCATTGCAGGAACTACAAAAGATATTAAAAAATAATGTCTGGTAATATTTTAATACAGTGTATGAAACATGACATTTTCTGCAAATTAGGAAACTTGTTGATATTGATGTAAAGGCAGATTACCATGAATAGAGAATTGGCTAACATGAACGAAACTGAATTTACCCTGAAAACTCAAACCACACCAAAAGGAATAACTGCAGTAAAATTACAAGAGACAAATTAGTTAAAATCAATACATACATTTGCACCTATGATGGCACCAAATCCACTTCGATGTTTCAAATGCCAAACGTTTGATCATGGGCAGAACACTTGTTGAGGCAATCAAATATGTTATGCATGCAGCATAAGTCTTGAGGGGCCATGTGAAACAACAACATAAAAATGTATCAACTGCCAGGGCAATCACATGTCATCTTCTGAAGAAAGAAAAAAACTTATACAGAAATAAAATACGAGGAACAAGTTAGTTTTAAAGAGGTCAGAGGCATCGTCAGATTAATACCTGACGTGAATACATCAATGTCATCGTTTGCTTCAACT
The DNA here is from genome assembly GCA_031216915.1 of Pictodentalium vernedei. Taxonomy (NCBI): domain Eukaryota; kingdom Metazoa; phylum Mollusca; class Scaphopoda; order Dentaliida; family Dentaliidae; genus Pictodentalium; species Pictodentalium vernedei. The sequence continues at coordinate 377,287,779 of CM062293.1, forward strand.
TTAAAACAAGAAAAACAACTGAATCAGTTGCATGCTACACTGAATTTATTTGGCTCAAGGGCACAATTCCAACCTCTTTACAAGCTTTACCATAGGAAGCAACAATCAAACTCAGCCAAGGTCAACTCAAGCAAATTTAACTGATCAAGAAACGCTAAAATCACAACACAGAAATGAACGCAAACAAGTCGAATCTAAGCCAGATGAGACAGAAAAGGAAAACAGTAAACCGGTCTAGCAAAACAGGAAAAACAACACAAAACCTAAACCAAGAACAAACACAAAAATCGCTGCAGCAAAATCTGAGTCAGCATCGGAGAAGAAACCATATAATTTGAAAGAAAAAAAAAACACGGAAAAGAAAACAAAACCATGTATCAAGCAGAACACTGAAACCTCTTCAAGACTCTGTTACCCGCAACAGATTTGAGGACATTTAACTAATGGACGTCGGTGACAGCATCGACGACATGTTCTGACATCCATGCTCAGCATCTCAGAATAGGTCTCCGGGAAATAAATCACCAAAAAAAATCTATAGGGACTATTTCGCCCATACGTCCACAACCACAATTTCCAACTAAATATAGATAACGCAAATCTAATACACCGGGAGTGTCGAGGTGTTAAAGCGAAATTTAATGAACCTGGCCTTCTAAGCCAAAAATATAAACCTGCCCAATTTTGCCTGCAGAGAACTATTTTGAAGAAACCTGATCCTCCAAACCATTCAGCGGTTAAGCATTATACTTTGTATAATGCCTGGACAGGTGATAATGATTTTCATGTTCGTGGAACGCCTGTCTTAGTCTGAAATAAGATTTTTCACATTCCTGTACCTTTGCAAACAAACTTATTGGCAGTAGCGGCGCGCCTAATTTACATTTACACTATGTTTTATTTACATTGAACCAACTACGACCATTCAGCTGAATGACCTCTCTCTTTCACCAACATCCACCTCTATACATTTTATTAGATATTTTATTGCAGGAAGCCGTCTTAGGGGTGAATCATGCAGCAAAGAAGACCTTAAAACCAAAACAGTAGAAGAGCTTTTTCTTCAAAATATGACTTGTGTTTCAGTAGATCTTACAACTCACGTTCTTTAGTACTCACTGTTTTTTCTTGTGCGGGAGTGACGACTTTCCGGTTGTGTTGGAAATTGTGGTTCCCGCGTATGATAAGGGGGTGTCCCCGTGGAATTTTACAAAAGCAATCTGGGTCACTGTCTCAACACTTTGTTCCAAACGACTAACACGGGAGAAATATCAAGGAAGTGCTGATCAAGAGAACATTTTATTAAGGAACTGCTTAACATCGCAAGACCACTTCAAAAGCCTCGGAAAATCCAAAACGTTTCAACACAAACCATGGTTTGATATTGATTGCAAACAGTCTGTAAAGGAAAATTGATCTGGAATTTAGTGAGTCACCAACTACAAATAATTTGCACAAACTTCGTATAAATCGGACAAAAACAAGAAGGCTTATAAAGCAAAAATGAAAAGTTCTTTGGAAAATTATGCTTCGAAACTTCAGCAACACACACCCTTCAACAAAATTTTGAAAACGATAAAAACAATTAAAGGTTAAGAAACCAAATCAACTATACAACACCTGGAAGATAACAACAAACTAATCACATCAAAAAACGAAATATCAAACAAATTGCCTCTCCTTTTTCTAAACACTTGTCGTCTAAAAATTGTAATCCGGATTTCGTTAAGATTAAAACAAAACAACAGAAAAAACGAAAGATCAAATTTGCCACTGAAAATTTAGAGGATTACAATAGACCTTTCTCTATGGAAGAGTAATATAACTCTTTGCATAAAGCAAAGTATAGCGCAATTGGACCCGATGAAAAACATTGTCAAATTTTACAACAGCTGCCACAATCATCACTTGAATTTTTCTTATCAATTTTCAATGAAATATGGGTGACTGACCAGTTTTCGCCTTCTTGGTGAAAATCAACAATAATTCCCATTCCAAAGCTTAATAAAGATCATATCAACCCACGCAATTACAGGCCTATTGTATTAACAAGTTGTCTGTGTAAAAAACACCGAAAGGACGTGTCAGGTTTCTGGAATCGAATAATCTACTTGCGAATTTTCAGTGTGTTTTCGGAAGCCATAGATGTTTTGGGATCATTTGGTTAGACTTGAAACGTCTATAAGAAATTCGTTTTCCAGGGAAGATCTTATGGTCGCCATCTTATTTGACCTGGGAAAGGCATAGGATACAACGTAAAAGTATGGGATTTTAAAAGATCTTTTTTACATGCGATTGAGAGGGCGGATGCCTACTTTTATATAAATGTTTTTTAAAAGACGGTCAGTTTCGAGTTTGTGTTCTGTCAACATCATCTGATCCAAGCGAGCAAGAGTCTGAGGGTAGCATTCTATCCGTTACTCTATCAATAAAATAATCGGTGCAACTAAGAATATGATAGATTCATCTTTAGATGTCGATGTTTTGGGTTTTTTTTTAAATTTTCTGTAGCAGTAGAAGTATGAATACCATCGAACTCTGTGTTTATATATAATTCAGAAATGGGCTACAGGAAACGATTTCCGGTTTTCGAAGACCAAAAATGATGTGTTCATTTTGTAAGCTCCGGACGCACCACTTCGATATGGAGTTGAAAATTGATGGGAGTGTCACTAAAGTTGTTGAAGAAGTAAAATTCTGGGGTTTATTGTTTGACAAAAACGGAATTTTACTTTTCATATAAAACAACCAAGAGTGAGATCTAAAATTACATTTAGCCTCCTCAAGGTAGTAAATATCACTGATTGGGGTGCTGACCAAAAATCATTACTCCTATAATATTAGAACGTTCCTTTTCATGTTCTATCGGTCGATAGTACCTGAGTTTGTGAGATTTCTGAAATAAAACCTGAAGCAGCGAAGCTGCTGAAGGTTTTATTTCAGAAATCACACAAACTCAGGTACTATCGACCGATAGAACATGAAAAGAAACGTTCTAATTATTTTATTATGCCGAACAAAATATGACTTTCATTGTTAAGCGTTAACTGCAACATGCCATCAATCTTGCAACAACAATGTAGTCGAATCCAAAAACATGACGTCATTTCGAACGAATGACGTCTCTTCGAAAATGACTTGTCACGACACAAGTGCCGTCGCTTTGGGAGTTTCTATATCAACAAATGCCAATGTTTACAACTGCATCATGCTGTTCATGTTATAATGCATTGTTAATGCTTGTTATGAAGCTTGTGCTGACAAATTTCGGTTTATATCGCATAAACCGAAGGAAAACAACAGTTATTGCTTAAATATAATTGATTGAAGTCATAACTGAGACTCATAATATTCAGAATTCACTGAAGTGGTGAACAACACGTGAGTGAGTTTTTTTAATATTTCTGATTCTTTTGAATTCATTGTTTGCAGTTAAAATTGAAAACATACCCACTGAAGATGATATATTTGTTGGTAAGTTTGTGTCTACTGGTGTTGAAAAAAGTTAAACGGACACGGAGCCAGCGTTTGGTGTTGAGAAATTCCAGTCGACACTGATCAATGGAAGTGACGCTTACATTTTCTTCGTTCTCTTGTCTCCAGGGAAAAACGTTCCGATAGTACCCGTGTTTTGCCCCAAAACTCCAGTACTATGACTTTTAGAAGGTGTCAAATTAACCAATCACGGCTGATGTTACAAACTTGAGGCATAATAAATCTATATAGATCAGTTGTTAGATCACAATTAGATTGAGGTTTTGTATGAATTACGGTTCATCAGGGAAGTCGTGCCTCTAACCACTTGATGCGATTCACAATAGGGGTATTAAAATTAGCCTGGCTGCTCTTAGAACATGACCAATTGCTGCGGTACTTGTTGAAGCAGAGAAGTCTTCTCTTGAGAAGCACCGAAGTACACTGTGGCTCCAATATTTTTCAAAACTATTGACTAATCCATCAAATCCTGATTATAACTGTGTCTTCGCCCCCTCAGAATATTTTTATAGACACCAGAAACATATTCCTGCTTTGGCAATTAGAATTAAAACACATGTGGAGCCCCCCCCCCCCCCTCCCCCCACACACACACACTCGAATCTGATACAATAAAAGAGAGCTGTGAGCCACAAATTCTACCTTGGCATCTAAGAAAACCTGCTGTTATTTTGGACCTTGCTTCTTCCAAAAAGTCTGAAGCAAATTTTTTGCAGTTCATACCAAAATATGCCCAGATTAAACCAACGTATAGCGCATATAAAAAAATCTATAGAGATGGATCTAAAGATGGTGACAAAGTATCATCAGAAGTTGTTACTAGTGATCAGATCACCTCAAACTGAAGTTGAAGTTTTACAACTTGCATTTAAGCACATCACGAATGTATAGGAAAGGGGAATCAATTATATTTTCTGACGCTTTATCCTCTTTTCTAGCTTTACTCAATCCCAGGTTGATGAACATCTAAATTTGGAACTTCGTAAAAGATTGCATATTCTCTTGTCTGACCAATATGACATCGTATCTGGCTGGTTAGCTGGCCATGTTGGTATCTCCAGGGCAGACAGTGCAGCAAAGCAGAAAACAGGCTTTAAGGAAACCTATCATTAATTTCAAGATTCCATTCAGTGTTTGGAGACCACATTTGTGTAAATACATCAAATCCGTGTGGCAGGCGGTGTGAGATGGAGCAAGACCAAATAATTTTGATCATTACTCATCTTTGTACAAACAAAATCATGTAGTTCTGACGCGATGTTATTCATATTGGTCACACAAGACTCACAATTTTATTTCAGAGAGGGGGTAATTCTTAGTCAGTAGGAGTTGTCAGTGGAGCACACTATTTCACATTGCATGGATTTTAATAATGTCAGGGGGCAGAATTTCACTGTATGGTCTCTAAGAGATTTATTTTACCATAGCTTTACACATAAAATTATCTCATTTCTTAAAGTACTCAACCTTTTTAATTAATTTTAAATTTGTTTTTATTCTTTAAAACTAGATTTTCCAAGTCTCAAATTATCAGGTTAAAAGGAATTCTCTTCTCTTGTTTCGTCTCTCAACACTATTCAAACCACTCCTGTCTTTGACATTTCTATTGTAATTATGTCCACGTTCTGTTCAATCCTTTTACTTCATACTTGGGAATGACATGTTTTACTTTCTACCGTTTTCTCGCAATGACGTAGCCTGATGATGGGGTGTTATGCACCGATAAATAAATAAAAATAAATAAATAAATAAATAAATGGCATGACGTTTGATGAAGTGAAAGCTGTTACTCTGTGACTACAGTCACAGAGCAACAGCTTTCACTTCATCAAACGTCATCGATCAAGGGACGTATCCCATTGACGTCATATTGATGGATGGTGAGAGAGGTGTGCAGATTGAGATGTTTTTCGCCGGCGTTCTAGCAATCAAACTGTACTGAGCCCAGTGAATAGAAATATGAAAAAAATGCTCAAATATGAGTGAGGATATCATGAATAATGCTGGACGTTTGTGGTTAATGCTGGCCGTATAAAACACTAACGTTGGATAATGGGTTAACAAGATATCCCCTTAAATCAAAGAATAGTCTCGTGAATTAAGTAGTTCAATATAGCTGTCTCGTGTTTTAATATCAACCTCGCGGGAGTGCGGTGGCTCAGTGGTAGACTGACTGTTTTCTGTGCTAGAGGTCCCGAGTTCGATCCCGTCTGGGACGACCCGCGTCCGCGTTGTATCCTTGAGCAAGGCTCTTTATCCCGGTTGCCTCCATACGGGCACGATGGCGCAGTGTACTCAGGCATACTGCACGTCGATGCTACACATGTCTTCAACCGCTGTAACCCTGCTTAAGTGGAGCTTGAACACAGTTAGAATGTCGAGGAGCTGCAAGTTGCTCGTAGATGCTCGGTGGTTCTCTGCGGGTACCCTGGCTTCCTCCATCCGTAAAACTGTCACGGTCACGATTAGCCAGAGTGCATAAGTATGTGACCTTAAACACTAATAAATAAATAAATAAATAAATAAATATAAATAAATGATATCAACCTCGCTGATCAGCCTCGCTGATCAGCCTAGCAAAGCACGTGAAGTTGCTATAGACAGGTCTTCTTCATTTTATCGGCAGGACGATTTGTTTGTTTGTGTGTTTGTTAGAGTTCAGCGACATTTGTAACAACCAGGGTCTCATCGTGTCGGACAGTTTTGCGGGTGGGGTATGCTGGAGTACACGAGAGAACCACAGAGCAGCGGCGAGCAACCGAATTAACTCTCTCCAATGTACTAATCTGTGCACCCCCTCACCCTCCCTCATGTTAGCGTCAATTCAATCGATAAGTTATTCCACTGATGACGTTTTAATGACGTTAAAGCTGTTACATTGTAACTGTAGCAAAGCGAAACAGCTTTTACTTCATCAAATGTGATGGTGTTTACCTTGCATAACAACTAGTAGAGTTAGCAGTGGTTGGACACAAGTGCACCATTCATGCATTCATGCTTGGTGCGCCTTAGTACATAACGCCACCGTGCCTCCACGTGAGAAAATGGCACTAGGGGTCTTCCTTAAGAATAAAACGCAGTTACCCGCTGATCAGAGTCTAACCTGTCGACCTCTCGCATTAAAGTTCAATTCACTAACCACTGAGACACGGTGCCCCCTACCGTTGGGAAAAAACGGAATTGTATGTTATAATAGTATGCAATTTATTTGACCTGGTGAAAACCTCCCAAATTGCGCTAAACTTCGTGAAGGCGTGATCGGAGGTAACAGCAATCTCCATTTCTCCTTGTTCCAACTTACCTCCGAGTGTCGAATTCGGAAGCTTTATATCTCAAAAACTGTAGGAGTGAAAAGTAACAGAGACAGGCAGAGAGAGCGAACTCGCATTTATATATCACCCTCGAGTGCACAGGGCGCCATCTGCACTGCTATAGCATTTGATAAATTCAGAGGAAGGCATGAGACATGCTGTTTGTAGAAAGGGGATGAAAACTAACACATTCTCAATATATAATTTACAGAGAGACAATAACTCACGCTGCGCAGAAATTATGAGAAAGACAAGCAAAGTCAGTGGACTTTCGTATTGAAACCGGAAATCGATTATCTGAAAAACGGCGTGTTATATCCAAGTGTTATGAGGTTATTACATATAAGTGTGTTTTCCCCAACATTGGCTATTTATTGTTCATCACGTTTTCTCAAGATGAAAACTCTGAACAACGAAAATTATAAGCCATCCGCCATACACCCGGACGAGGTTGGCTGGTTAGAGGTCGAAGATCTATGCCTTCAGGATATTCTGGTGGCGTCGAGAGTCGTTATGTGATAAATATTAACAAAAAGGGGCTGCCCCAATTTCAGACTTTCTGGAAAAAAATAATCGCACTGTTTCATATTTAAAAAAGTGTCGGTTGTTTCCGACCGTTGCATCAAGTGTGGTGTCCCAAATGCGGAATCCTAAACACATTTTGGATGGTCGTCGGTATGAAAATTTTGAATTCCAGGGTCGTAACGACCAAAGCTGATAAATAGACCTCACCTGTATGTTTTACCAGACGTTTACAGCAATAATACTGTCTGTGGATTATCTTGTCTGGGGTGGATTTGGTACTTGTATGTCTGTAAGATTACGATCTACTTCAGTTAATCGATTTTTTAACAGATTGTACAAATTTTAGCGGCTGATAAATAGACCTCACCTGTATCAGCTCAAGTCGTTTGCCTACGAGAGTGTGGCCCTTTTGTTACGGAAAGAGTAAACCATAGAATACACAATGTCTTACTTACGAATTAGCAAGTGTAGTTGGTAGCCGATTTCACACAACCAACATATTTTAGAAAGCATAGCGTCTGCTCATAGGAGAAGTTGCCCTTCCAATATTTCTCGACAGAACTCGCTATTCAGGTGAATATATTTCTAGCTAATCTCTATTGCTATCATGATTCTAATGTTATGGGGGTATTATGAACCAAATGCCCCCTTCGTTGGTTTTGTTCCAAGTGACTTGTAGTGGCCAACATATACATTTTGATTCATTTCCAAGCACAGTCAGGGGAATCACCATCACGAATCTTGAAGTATGCCGTTTCTGTCCATGCTGTAACATTGAACATAGTAATAACAGTAAACCGTTTGGTAGCGGGGACGTAAGACCCGAACAAAACCCCCAATACATTATTAATATCGGTATTTGGCTGTTCTGATGCCATTCCGATCTAATTATTTAATTGTCGGATTGCCACTGGACTGTTGCTCTGCATACCGTCCTATTCGTGTGTTGAGAAAAGTGGTAAAATGAGGGGCCATTGTGTTAACGGGAGTGAGAATGTATTATAGTTATGCTGCATTTGTTATTTTGCTATAAAATTCAGATTCAAATACTACAAAAAGCACCCTCATTCGATGGTTTGCATGCGTTGAGAAGGCTTCATAAATACCTAACTTTTATTTCATAATTTTGCTGGAAACAGGAGTGATCTATCCTTTTAATTTCGATAAAGAGATAGAATTATACCATCTAAATATGCATCCCCAAGAAAGAACTGTTTGCCTTCTCTACCATTTTTGTCTCCTGTCCATCTAAAATGTATCTACATGGACGGTTTGCCTTCCCTGCCACTTTTGTACAAGAAACGGATTATAAATTATGCATTGTATCCCAAAGCATGCATTTCGGTCGAGAGGACATCTCAACCAGAACCAGAGTGTACCAACTGTTACCGTCCACTTTTGTCTTTCCTTTTCATGATTACCTGGTAATTGCAGTTTGGAGTCCCTCGAGTTGATGTGATTCTAGGGTAACCACCACTTCATTCCACATACTTGCATAAACGTTTAATAGAAAGTATGAATTTTTCCAGGCTAAAAAATCCAAATCACCAAATCTGTAAAACTCCATGATTGTTCGAAGATACCAGCACCATTCATTAATTACGTGTCATGATCGTAAAACATCCTCCTTGATGGAACAGCAGGGGTGGATTTGTTCTGCAAATATTATTTTAGACATAAAGGTCGCGAAAAATCAGACATGCAGAAAGGAAATGTGAGCGGTGACAGGAGGGAAATCCAACATGGATACACCAGCTTTAATACTTATCAGGTGGTGAAATCTATGAAACATTAAGGAGGCATTTTAGTTTCTGCTATTATGTCGAATACCCTTGATCAAAATATCCGCATAAAATGCGTGTGCTTTTGAAATTCCAATTGAGATTTTTAAATACCCATAAATCCACCCTTTTTTAAAAGGCACATATGTTTTGTACTACGTGGGATATTTAGTAATGTATATATACTCTCCCCAAAAAGAAAGTGTGCATGCTAAAGAATAACACTAAAAAAGATATATATCATTTTCTTTCATGGGAATTTTATTCAATCACAGATGAATCAATTTGTGATGAACACGACAAATTTCATTACACTACGACGAATACTCTTGGTGCCATGGAGAGTCAAAGACACTAAGGGTCAAACAGAAAAGTCACACACTCAATATCTGGTATGACCTCCGTCTGCATCGACTACTGCTGTGCATCTGCGCCTCATGGAAGCGAACAAGTTAGCATGGAAGTGTTGTGGGATGTTGTTCCATATTCTGATAAGCTGTCTTTGGAGTGCCACAAGCGTTGACGGTGCATGGGGAAGCCGGCGTAGCTGACGTTTCATTTCGTCCCATACGTGCTCAATGGGTGAGATATAGGGCGAATTTGCGGGCCAGGGAAGAACATCCACTTGTTGTTGCTGCAGATACTGTTGAACAACACGAGCTGCGTGGGGTCGGGCGTTGTCCTGTTGTAGAATGACGCCGGGGCCGTGACGTTGCAGAAATGGGACAACAACAGGTGTAAGCACTTCATCACGATATCTGGCTGCATTGAGATTGTCATCAATAATGACCAGCTCAATTCTGTTACGGGCAGTGATGCCACCCCACACTGTGAGAGACCCTCCCCCATTCACACTGTGAGAGACCCTCCCCCCGCTCCACGACACATGGATCAGCGTAGCGTTCATTTCAACGTCTGTACACTCTCTGGAGGCCATCTGATGATGAAAGATGGAAACGACATTCATCTGTGAATAACACACCAGTGTAAGGGATGCCTGAGATGTTGTCTACACCACTGCAGCCGAGCGCGACGATGACGTAACGTCAAAATCGGACGAATTGCAGGTCTTCGAGGACGTAAGCCGTATTCTCTCAGCCGGTTGATTACTGTTTGAGGATGTATCCGTCTCAGGTTAGGGATGTTCCTGGCTGTCGTCGTTGCCGTTTGTTGCCTGTTCCGGAGTTGGACGACACGGATATATCGATTTTGTGCAGGGGTGGTAACTCGGGGTCTCCCGGAGCGGGGTCGGTCTCGAACGTCATCATGTTGTGCATGTCGATGGACTAGCCTGTCTACAGTGTTACGGTGGCAGTTCAAATGCCGGGCAACCTCTCTGTGTGTTCTGCCAGTTCTAATCATACCCAGGGCAAGGAGACGTTGATTCATTGTCAATCTTGGCATGCTAATGTGGAGTCGTTTTAACAGCAACGCAAGTTTGAATGTGAACGATAGGAAGGCCTTACTTTAGTGTTTAAATACCCAAGGATTCACACTGCTGCATGAATTTTCAGTCTCTCCACGTGCAAAACATGCCTTTTCACAAACGTGCAGCACGTCATTTCACGTTAATGCAATTTTAACGGGGAAAGCTGTTTTTGTGTTCAATATAACTTATTCAATGACAGGTTAACACTCTTTACACCTACGAAATTATTTTTTTGGAGTTTGATCAATTTCTGCAATGCACACTTTCTTTTTTGGGCGAGTATATATATTGGTAGAGCTATTGCATTTTCAGCTTGTTCGGTTCATGTGATTAAAAATTTAGTTGGGCAGACCGTTACCCGGACGGTCCCTTTAAATTATTTCAGGCATGCCACGTAACTATATTAGAATTTGCAGTCATCTTACAATACGACCGCCGTGGACTGGTCGCTTTCCACGGTGAGCAATATTTCCACGGACGTTAGATTCCAAACACCAGTTGTAGGAATAATTATCAAACATTTAATTAATGAAGCACCGGGTAAAATCCGGTGCTTCATTAATTAACGTTTTATTGATGATGAGTTTTATTACCCAGCAAACGCTTGCGTGGCTCACTGCCCACGAGTGGATTACGACCAGGCTATTGCGACCGAACTGTATTCTAATCAATAACAAAACAGCTAAATGACAAAACAAAATTATTATCGAATGACACATGTTATCTATTTATTTATTTGGACCTCAATTTCAGCTCGGCAGTTTCCTTTTTGAGAAAAACAAGGACAGGGTACTGCACGCAAAATCATCTGGGATGTGAAAGATATGATGGTCTGTGGGGAAGTTTTGATAAGAAAAGCGAACGCAGTGCAACGAAAAAGTTACGAGGTAAGAGTCACATACCGCAGAACACCGTAAGGGATTTTTGATAAACGTTCATATTAAGGGGTGGTAAGTATTGGCACCGAACGGAAGGTCTGGTCACAGAACGTGCGACGAGATTTAATGTTTATTGTCGTACAGTTGTTTATAATCGTGATGTGCGTTGACAAAGCCGTACACGGAGGCAAGGTCATGAGAGAAGTCTGAGGAGAAATGTGAACAGACAATTTCCACCGGATCTTTTCTGAACCATAGTTTTGAGAAATTTCATCGGAAAAAAATGCAAGAACATTCCATCTGAGTTGTTATTTTCGTTTTGTTTTTCTTGATTCTGTTTTGATTCCGCATCATTTTATTATGTAATCCCGACCCGGTGATGTGTTTGTGTTTAGCCACTCGATCGCAGTCTGATCGAGAAGAAAATGCTACTTTTGTGATCACAGTCTGTACTTGTCATTTGCATTTTGTTTCGGGGATACAGTTTTGGCGAGACAAAATAGTAACGTTCGGTCGGCATTTTTACAAAAATATTTTAATACTAGTGGGCCCACCTATGCCAGGACGAGAAACCCGTCCGCTCAAGTGAGCATTGTATTGCATTGCATATGAAGGAAAATGATAAAAAAGGTTGAATTTCTAGCTGGACGGCATGACGGATTCTCAGACATTCCATTTCAATAGTATTTTTATTTAGTTTAATATTTTATTTATTCATATATTCGCTTAGTAACAATTTTCCCAACTTAATGACCAAAGCCGGCTAGTGCTATCTACATGTACAAAAAACGACTTTCACATTTTATTAATTTTCCCTTTTTTGTCTCAAAAACATAGCTAAATATTCCAATCGTGTTCCAAGGAGTGGTCATAAGCTATGTTTTTGAGGATACTTTGTATTTATTCAATAAATTGTTCATCAAGTGTCGTCTCTTTTCAGATTTGGTGAAGGCTAAAAATCTATTGCTGAGATATGCTGAAACACATGAACCATTTCGATTTTCCTCAGTCAGTCTCGCTACTTTAAAGCAAAGACAACCACACTTCCGAAACGGGAAGAAATCTCTGCTTGAATCACGTGGGACGAAACGAGATCCGGTACAGGCCAAACAGTCACGCGACGTTATTGCTAAACTTACGTTGGCCTTGTCCTATTTATGCCAATGAGACTCCCAATAATCAGACGTTCTCAACTGAAATTATTGAAAGTGGTAAGCTGTGACAGAATAATTGGAATTGGGCTGATTTGCTCACTACACCCCCCCCCCCCCCCCATCACCACACACACACACACACACACACCCTTCAAACTATCCCATAACTGCAGGCTGTCATGTATTCTCCTGTGCTGATGATATTGTTTTCCCTTGTTTAAAATGAGTTGTTCGGTGTTTTGATCATTAATTAAAAAACAACGACCAGAGATAAAAATGGCATACGCTTAAGATGCCCATGCCATTCCATTTGGATGAAAACGAAATCACAAGGCGATCGTTCAAACTTCGTAAGAAGATTTTGAACTCTGGTGGATTTTTGCTGCCAAAAACTTGAACTGCGATAAATCAGAACTGTTTATCTGGATTTACAGTGGGTTTTAATGATCCTCGAATCCTCAGAGCGGATTATTTTAAAGTCAAAAATGTAAGTACTGTCAGTTTGGTAATGTAGAATTACGAAGTAAGAAGAAAATGAATAAATGAACACAATGAAAGTGAATAACATAAAGGAAGGTAAGGTGAGCTGTCGCATCCAAACTTGGAGCGACTTAGTTTAACCTTTCTACCTGACATGAAAAGCAGACAACGCTTTCAAACAAAATTATTGCATAACTATTTTTTTTTATTTCTTGCTTCAGAAACATAGCATATCACTTCCATTGGAATGAGCTCATCGAGATCGTTCCAATTAAGGGTCATAAACTATGTTTTTGATGCAAAAACTGAAAAAAATAATGAAAATTGAATGGTATGTTTTGCGAAAAGCTGGCCAGTTTTGGCCGTTAGGTCGGGTAAAGAGTTCGTTGTATCGGGTCAAATTGATTCCAGGAAGACTAAGTCTTGTCGATAGGCCTCAAGAGGTAGAGATAGCGATCATTAATTCGATACATCAGATATCGTCCTTTTCGTGACACACTGAAGTCGGACCTAATTTATGAACGTGAAATCGTACGGTCCAGACCGAGTCTCACTCAGTGGTCTCAGTCTATCAGCATGAAGGAGCCCACGCTGAGATCCATCGCGTAAATACCCAACTTGGTGGCCTGGAGTTCGATCGGCAGCATGTTGTTTGGGGTAGCGGGCAGGTTCATAGGAGGGCACTCACACACTCAGTGGTAGTTAATGTGCATTGGTGGCTTGGTAGAAATACAATACACAAAGCTGTTTGAGACTAACGCTTCCCGAAAGAGACACAAATCCACATTTTGGCTCCATATCTAACAAATGTCTTCATCGTAAAGAAATTTGTTAGGTATGGAGCCAAAAATGTGCACACTGCTTGACTTTGAAGGCTGTAGAAGATACACATCACACAAGCAAATAAGATTGAAATGACGAGAACACAAATATATACAAGTTTCATGTGACTGGAGTACTGATGGACCTCCACACTAATTCTCTTCCTCTCTCTTTCTCTCACTCCCTTTCCCTGTCTCTCTCTCTATATATATATATTCTCTTAGGTGTTTTCTGGAAAAGTTGGAGTAATGATTCTGGTTCATTTCGTCTGAGGAGACGCGTAAAACGCGGGTTCAGTACAGTCGCTGTGGACTGGTTGTAATCCACGCATGGGCAGTGATGTCCACGAATGCGTTTACCACGTAATAAAAATCATCATAAGCAAAATTTAAATTAATGAAGCACTGGATTTTTTAACATGAGGTTGAATTAGATGTTTTTCACCCACCTCGTAATCGCGTTTCCTATTTCGCGTACACGCTGGAACCACCACTGTGAACACGAATGTGTCCAATGAAGTTCATCTCATGGAAACAGCTCATTGTTATGAAAGGGAGGAAAACAATCTCCCATTTCATAAGAGGGTGCATTTTACCCTAGGAAGTCCAAACACTGATTGATACCGCACATTCGCCGTGGACTGGTCGTAATCCACGCGTGGACACTGATATCCAGGGATGCATTTACCAAGTAATAGAAATCATCACAAGAAAAAAATTAATTAATGAAACACCGGGTACAACCCTTACTTCATTAATTATTTTTTTTGTATTATTATTCCTCTAATTAGTGTTTGGAATGTTATAATATAATATTGTGTCCGGGGAAATATTGCCCACCCGTGGAAAGCGACCAGTCCACGGCGACCGTACTGTATGACTGCAGATGCTCAATATTGAGAAAATTCTTCACACGCAGTATATTGATAATTCTTGTTAGAAGAGCTATGAATGCTATCCTTGAAGTTGCAAGCGAGAGACAATGGGACATGCGTTTTACTCATCTGCACAGACGAAATGAACCGCAACCATTACGAGTGGCGTGAAGAAAATTTATTACCGAATGGTGGATGTTTTTTTTAAAAACAATCAATCTCGAGACAGTTTGGAATATTTACTTTTCGACTCAACGCAACAACTCTAAAAAATGCATGTTGATTCGGTGAAGATTGCGTCGGAGAAATCCAGCTAGTTTATCATGTCAAAAATATTGGGATCCGAAGATGACGCTGAGTATACAGAAATAATCTATTTTCTCTGCCATGCATATGCATCCTCATAACATCGCAAGTGTCTTTAAAATTGCAACAACAGAGTCAACATTTTATTTCCTGTCATGCTTTCGATTAAACTGAACTAGTGTGTGGTCTTTAAAACAATCAAATTTCAAAAAAGAGGGAAAGAAAGAAACAAATCAGCACGCATACAATTCGGGAGCCAAGCTAGTTATAAACGCCAGATAATCAGATCTTTTAAAATAGGTCCTTAACCCTTTACCTAACATGGAAAGCAGACGACACTTGCCAAAAAAATTCTTGAATAACTAATTGTTTTCATTTTTTGTCTCCAAAACATAGGTTGTGACCCCTCGTTGGAACGAGCTCGACGAGCTCGTTCCAACGTGGGGTCATAAGCTGTGTTTTTGAGACAAAAAATGAAAAAATAATTAAACTTAATTGACGATTTTTGAGAATAGCACTGGTCGGCTTTGGCCTTTACGTTGTGTAAAGGGTTAAAGATGCCCATAACGGAATAAATTTTGCTCAGAACCCTCTTAAAACGCACAAGTGAGGCATAAAAATAAATACCTTAATTATCATCAGCCTCAGCCCCAATCGTTAGCCCCCCCCCCCCCCTAGATTGTTATTGCATCAAGCAACCAAGAACGGTTGAATCTGTCTGCTGATGAGTTGACCATTGCCTGTGTATTAATCCGCTTATAGGGGGGAAGCTCTATGGACAATGATACCATTATTAATTACTATTTATGAATGACATTGTTTTATTAATATATGGAATTAGTTTAACTTATTGAATGCAGGGAACCCATATGGGGGGTTTATTCTGGAATGTAAGTAACACAACTTATAGGAGTTTATATTTTATGGATACATTTGTACGGAAATAATAATTTTATTATATGATAGAAACAATCTGGTAATGGAATTGGCTGAAACACTCATCAGAAGTGTTGATATACTCCAGTATAGCTGATCTATTCTATTTTTATCGAACATAGAGATGATATGTCACCGCTCTGTCATTGTTGTCTATACATAGCACAGGTAGGTTGATATAATGATTACAAATATCTGTTTGGGGAAAAAATATAAATGGTATTCCCAACTTGCTCCTTCCTTTAATTTCTCTGTTCCAGTGTTTAGGAACGGTTCAAATATAACAATTAACTACCACATGAAGAAATTAGTTAATTTCTTCTTGGAAACATATATGTTTAAATTAAATTTATTTTGTTGCATATGAATATGCTGTTTTCCTCCAAATAAAGCAGGAAATTTGGAAACAATTTTTCTATCACAATAATAAAACAACAATTGACTTTCCTTGAGGTTGATACAGGGAGTTACCAAGCCCTGAAAAGTAATATTACTTTTCTCTGGTTCATAATTCCTTGTATCAACCTCCAGGAAAGTTAAAAATTATATAATATAACAAAACTGCCCAACACTTTATTTCATACAAATATGTATTGATTAGGCCAAATGGTAAACCCTATATAACGTCAACAGTACGGAGAAAATCGAATTAGAAATAAAGTCCATAAAAAGCAAAACGATTTAATGGCCTCCAAGATTGGCCCCACTTTAGATATGTGCGGAATGAAACAATTGCTTGTATACGATCAGCAAAGTTAGAATACGGTCTGAAACTCGAATCATCTATCAGTACATGTAAATTTTCAACAAAACAGTTGTGGACAATTTGAAAAGCTTTACGGTCTAGCAAAATAACACCAGCCAGGACTGGTTTCTCCTCACTGTTTGAGTCTAATGGAGTTGTAATGATTTCCAGAATATTGCAGATATTTTCAGCAACATCTTCATTTGTCAAAGTGAATCCATGCGGGATACGAATATGCCCAGCATTCGGAGCACTGTGTACCGTATTCCCTTCTTTGAAATCGACCCCAGGAAGTAGCTAGATTGCTCGCGCAGCTGGATACAGACAATGCCCATGGATCGGATAACACACACAAAAACGTTTTGACGGCATTCTCTCGTCAGCCTGCTCTTCCATTCACCTGTATTTTCAATCTATCATTGGAACAAGGTAAATTTCCACAAATATGGAAATACGCAAATGCCATTCCAATCCATAATAAGTCCTCAATTAATCTGATGGAAAATTATAGACTCGTTTTGCTAACGAGTAGTGAGAACAAGGTGTTTGAAACATAGTTCTTAAAAGGTGTTTTAACTTTCTAAGTGAAAACAGTTTGCAATCGGACTCCGTCCCAGGGCATAGCATTGTTAATTAGTTAATTGATATTGATCAAAATATTAGATTGGCCCGGAATCAAATTGAAGGAATAACATTTATGTTCTGTGAAATTAGTAAGGCCTTTGATAGAGTGTGGTATAAGGCACATATGTAGACTACGCGCTGTGGGAATAAGAGGCAATGTCTTAAATTGGGTTGAGGAATATCTGACGAACCGAAGCCAGACGTAGTAATCAATGGCCAAAATTCAGCGAGTAGATTTATTCCTGGTGGAGTTCCACAAGGATCAGCGACACTCACATCCAGCTAAATTGGTTATACGCTGATTACATATCCTTATCCCCGGTAGTCGACAATCGATCGCTTTCTCACAGTTGAGGTGCTGAATTACGATTTGAGTTAAATAGGCATTTGTACAGAAGGGTGACAAGTAGATTCTAGTCCATCAAAATCAGTGGCATCAAGAATAACACAAACACACCCCCGATCCGAAACCTCTTATTTACCAACTTGGCCGAGTAACAGAAGAGGTATCAGGCCATAAACATTTGGGCCAAACGTTTCATGACTCTGACTCTTGAGATTGCATGTTGGGCGTATTGTCAATACAGTATGTCCCAGACGTAAACTGTTTTGTTGTGTTAAATACCGACTAACGAGACCTGCGTTAGAAACGTTATACACTCCTTTTATCTTACGCTTATTTGATAATGAAGATGTCATTTGGGATAACTGTACAAATTAGAAATAAAATATGATTGAGAATCTGCAACTCGGTGCTCTCCGAACGATATGTGTTGCCACTCAGGGGACATGGCCCCGAACAAACTTATAAAGAAACGGTTACAAAACACCGAAGTAATAAAGGTAAAGACACAAACTGACAACATTTTATAAAATGAAAACTCGAATCGATTCAGCGTGCTTGTCTAATCTTATTCCAAGACCGATTTCTGAATTGACATCATATGCATTGCAAAGTGCTGAACAACTCAATCTCCCTTTTTGTTGAACTAAAAAATTTCTTCGTGCATACGACTATTAGCATCTAGGTGTCTAGGTCTCTGGAATGACCTAGACATCCGGATGTTAATTGTCGTATTCCCACTGTGCGACTATTAGCATCTGGGTGGCTAGGTCATTCCAGAGTGTGAGACTCTGGAATGACCTAGACACCCAGATGCTAATAGTCGTACTATGGGCATACTTAAAAGCAATTTGAAGCAGTAAATCGGCCGTGCCAGTTGCACGAAAGGTGAGATATTTCATGCTAAATTAAGCTTACATTTTTGTGAGTTGGCGCCCATAACTTTGAAAGATTCGTATCGGATGACGCGGCATGTTATATGGGCATTTTGTCGAAGATGAATAACATTTTTTTATGATTGTCCGTTATGGTTACCCAAAACGAAGTGCTTTACAGAACAAAATACATATATTTGAGATTACATCATATGGTATCCTTTACGGAAGCCCGTCGTTCTCTCGGGCTGACAATCTTCTTGTCTTCCATGCTGTCCAGAACTATATCGACCTGGAACGTTTCGAATGAGACGTTATGATTAATGGTGGGAAGGAGCAGCAGCTTTTACCCTGGGTTATATGATCCGTTCAATCGTGCGTTATGGCGTGTCAAAGAACTTGTGTATGTATTGTTTTGAAAGCATCCAGAATGTACTGGCTACTCTTTCAGGACACGACACGAATGTCTTGAATAAAGCTGTTACAAATGTCCTGGACAAGCTTTTATTGCTATGTGTTGTTTCCTTTTCCACCTGCACTGCGCCAGTTACATGCAATCGTGTGCATCTGTATTTGGGAATGCTCACTGCTTCTATCATGGAAATAGAATTATGTCTATAAAAACGCATGGGTTTAGTGGGAGCTAATCATATAAGTCCGTTAGATGAGTGAATGTTAGTGAGCATGATACTAATAGAGATGCGAAATTAACATAAGATTTTATAAAAAAGAAATACACAGGTCAGCAAGGGAGCCTGTGACATTTTAATTCCTTATAACGGGCAGGGGCGAGAGGCAGTCGCTCGATTTTGCGACGATATAAGGATTTTACCTCCTTGGGTTCAAAATTGGGGGGCCTCTTCGTCCCTCATGTTCCGAATTTGGCAGTCATCTTTTTCTATTTAAGCAAGACCTATAAATTTCTCCAAGGATTTTTATCATTTTGTGTTACTGATAATCAACTTCAGCACTATGATTACAACACCGGACAGAGAATTTCGACCGGATCGCGACTGTGTCGCGATTCGGTCAAAATTCTCGGTCCTCTTTCCACCTTTCAACATTGTAGAATCTCAAGTAATAATCAAAAAGTGCTTAATCTTTGAATCTGTGATGCTATTTTCGTAGTTTTTTTTCTCGGAGTGATCTTCATTTCACAGTATTTTATTCAAGAAATCTCGACGAACTGGTGTAAATGTGTAGCGATCGGATCTTGGCCTGAGCGCACAAGAGTCCGCTTTTGTGATCACGGTACTGTTTAACAATATTATAAACTTGACTGGTAAGCAAGGAAATCTTTGGCCCTCTTTTTTATGTTGAAATCTGTGCTGAAAACGCTAACTTTCTCCGTTAAGTCAACCACGATATGCCATCTTATGCCGGGATGTATACGTATGCGTAGCTTAAGGTGATGTAAGATATACTTACGCCCCGGTGGGGGGGGGGGGGGGGGGGTGGGTGGCTCAGTAGGTAGATGTGCAGGCTGCAAGCCGAGAGGTCCTCGGTTCGAATCCCACCTGCGGCAACCGCGTTGTGTCCTTGGGCAAGACACTTCACCCCCATTGCCCACGTGGGGCGCGGTGGCGTTGTGTACTAAAGCGCACCGCACGTCGATGGTGCACCTGCCTTCAACCAATGCTAACCCTGCTTGTGTGGAGTTGGTATGTTGTGGAGCTGACAGTTGCTCGCCGTTGCTCGGTGGTTCTCTCCGGGTACTCCGGCTTCCTCCAAACGTAAAACTGTGATGGTCATGCTTAGCCATTGTGCAGAAATATGTGACCTTAAACATCAATAAATAAATAAATACTTACTCCCCATTAAATGAGTGATATCAATTATAGATGCATCGACGTAAGCGGACTGGGAAAGGAACGAACATGGGTACATTTGCAGGAGATAGACGGAGCTGTGTTATCAGAAGAGTTATCGGTTAAGTATAACATTATCAGATTTTTAGCATTATTTTACTATTTATTAATGATATTATTTCATTAACACATGGAGTTAAGTTTAATTGGGTGAATGATGGACGCATGTGTGCGATGTTTTTGTCTGGAATGCACATGACACAACTTAATCTTCATCCTACCGACGATGACCCCACTTGCATTTTTGTGTTGAATTGAATGAATTGAATTGTCTATATTTAGCAGCATCTACATGAGCATAGAAAATAACAGTTTGTACATTTGAGCGAAGAACAAAAACTTTTTAGATAATAATAATGCACATGTTAATTTAGATACTGCCCGGAACTGGCATAGCTTAACCCTTTACCTAACATGAAAAGCAGACGACACTTGCAAAAAAAATTCTTGAATAACTAATTGTTTTCATTTTTTGTCTCAAAAACATAGGTTATGACCCCTCGTTGGAACGAGCTCGACGAGCTCGTTCCAACGAAGGGTCATAACCTATGTTTTTGAGACAAAAAATGAAAATATTTTAAAAATTAATTGGCGATTTTTGAGAATAGCGCTGGCCGGTTTTGGCCGTTACGTTGGGTAAAGGGTTAAATAGCTCTCTTCTAGCCAGTCCCGTTGGAAAAAAACTTGGTAGCACAACAGTATTTAACCTTCAGCCACTTCTAACATTTGTGTTTATGGGATTATAATAATAATAATAATAATAATAATAATAATAATAATAATAATAATAATAATAATAATAATCCCTCCATGTGAAGATATGATGAGATACGAGCTTGTGATTGACAGGTAACTAACCCAGTTTTTCCAATAGCTTTGAATACAATTTTGAATTTACCACCCAATAATCCTCACTGTAGAATTTTTAGATTGACCGCATATAGTTTCGTTTTCAGTTGGAGATGTCATCTCTTAGTGTAGTGAAATTGTAAAAACACGCTTTATTTATTTTTATGCACTATTATGCAGTATTATTTTGTTCGGGGTTTTAACGTGTACAGTTGTCCGCATTGCCTGGTGGCCATTCCAGACGTATTCTTATATGTTGTGTAACAGTTTTTGAAACTTTCTAGTAAGTTGTTGTTGGTCCAGTCATACATAAACAAAAGAATATGCAATTTATATAAGTCCGGGAATTTTAATATTCCATGGAATTTGAACAGGGGATCGGTATGTGAATTGAATTTTTTATTGCTAAAAATTCGCATTGCCTTTTTTGCAAAGTGAGGATTCTTCTTGTTGAGGGGACATGCCCCCATACCTGTATGGCATATAGTAAATGTGACTGGACCAGCGAAAAGTAGAGCGCTTTTAGTGATTTGAGATGGAGGTATCTTTTAGCTCGATTCATTATAAAAAGTGCTCTAGATATTTTGCAGTATACATCTTGAACGTGGTGTTTGAATGAAAGTAAGGTTTTCATCCATCCTAATCCCCAAAAACTTGACATAATTAAAATCTAATTCATTTCCAATAGCGTTGATTGGGGTATTGTTAATAGATATTGTTTTATTTTTTGAAGTGTTAGAATCTTCGGGTGGGTGTACGAACATAAAGTTGTTTTTTGCAGCATCTAGGGATAATTTATTTGCAGAACGTCACTCATTCAGTTTTTGAATTTCTGAGTTTACATGGTCAGTTAAAATATCTGAATTACTGATAAGAAAGAGGAGGGAGCCTAGTATTGAACCCTATGGTACCCCCGTGACAATATTTTCATAATCTGACATATTATCCGAGTACTGTACAAACTGTTTTCTATTTCTAAGATAGTCCTGGAATCATGAATGTGCAATACCCCGAATACCATAGTGTTCCAGCTTGCTTAATAATGTTCCATAATCGATTGTATCAAAAGCTTTGAAGAAGTCCGGGAGCGCGGTGGCTCAGTAGGTAGAGGTGCAGGCTGCAAGCCGAGAGGTCCTCGGTTCGAATCCCACCTCCGGCAACCGCGTTGTGTCCTTGGGCAAGACACTTCATATCCAGTGCCCGCGTGGGGGCACGATGACGCCGTGTACTAAGGCGTACTGCACGTCGATGGTACGCATGTCTTCAACCAATCTAACCCTGCCTGTGCTGCAGTGCGGAGTTACGATGTTGGGGAGCTGGCAGCTGCTCGTCGTTGCTCGGTGGTTCTCTCCGGGTACTCCGGCTTCCTCCACCCGTAAAACTGTCACGGTCATGATTAGCCATTGTGCATAAATATGTGACATTAAACATCAATAAATAAATAAATTTGAAGAAGTCCAAGAAGACAGCCAATGTGCAATCTTTTGACTGCTTATCGTTCTCCGTTGCGAAAGTATTAAGACGGTGTAAGATTGGATGTACTGCAGTATGTTTTTTCCTGAAGCCAAACTGGTAATTATATAGTAATCCATTAGTATTAAGAAAGGATGAGACTCGGTTATACATCAGTTTCTCTAGTAGTTTAGAAAACACGGCAATATACTTACAGGGCAGTAGTTATTGAACTTTTCTTTTTCACCTGCTTTGAATAGGGGAATGACTTTGGCAATTTTCATTTTGGGAGGTACGATACGATTCGTAAACGATAAGTTTATTATGTGTGTCATTGGTTGGGAGATTTCTGTTATTACGTCTTTCAAAAGTTTTGTTGAGATACCGAGGTAGTCTTTGCTATGTTTTGACTTCAGCCCTCCGGCGCAGGCAATTAGTTCCGCCTCGCAAGCTGGGGCTACAAAGAATGATTGGGAGCTTGGGTTAACTAAGTAGTTAGAAAAATGGTGATCTGTGTTGGCCGAGTTCAAGTTTATGGTTTTACCCACGCTTGCAAAAAAGGAGTTGAATTTATTGGCGATTTCTCTGGGATCCGTGTATTCAAATTGGCCTTCGACGAAATGTGGCGAGTATTATAGTCGTGCGGCCACTTTTATTGATAGCTTTGTGTAAGATATCCCAGGTTTTTTATGTTATTTTTATTTTCCAATAGTATTGTATTATAATAATCAGCTTTTGTAACACGCTTCAAGCGGTTGAATGCTGTACAATAACTTTTGTATTTAGCCATATTCTCGGCTGTGGGGTTCCTAATTTTTTTGCAAATAGTTTCTTTTTGACCTTTGATGAACACAAAAGCCCATTTGTCATCCCTGGTGCACGTTTGATGTTGTTTTTTTTTTTTAGATTTTTTCACTTCTTGCAATGCGAACGCTTTATTGAAACCATCATTAAAAATTTCCCGAAAATGATCGTAAGCTTCAGTTGGACAGGTTGCTGATAACACATTCGAGAAGTCAGAATTACTGACTAGATTTTTAAAGTGATCTATGCTTTCTTTTTTGAATGTTCGTATTGAAATAGGTGCAATATTACTTTTCATCCGCGAGTGGGGACGCATATAAAACGTAGCAAAATGGTCACTTACATCGGTTGAGATAATTCCAGCCGTGGCCCTTTCTGTATTATTACAATAGATATGGTCAATAAGGGTTGCCGTAGTGTCGGTCACTCGCGTTGGCCTCGTAATGACGGGCATGAATCCTTCACTAAACATAGTATCAACAAGTAATTTGGTTTTTGCGTGTTTATTAAATCCCAGTAAATCAATATTGAAATCCCCCATTAAGTATAATTTTTTATTGTTGTGTCTTTATTGTTTCAATGATTCGAATAGTGTATTAATAAATATGCCCAGATCAGCTTTTGGGGCAGTATTTGGCCTATATATAATTCCTATTATACACTTATGTTTAGAAGTTAATTCAATAAAAACTGATTCGAAAACATGCGGGATAAATACCGATAAATCTTCTCGGACTCCATAGGTTATCGAATCTTTAATAAACACATCTACCCCTCCCTTGCCATCATCGTCTGGTGGTCGTAAACGACTTTAGTGGATGATAACCTTCCAGTTCAAAAGCTATGTTTTTGCATGTGCTAAGGACTTCGGTCTGACCAAGAACATCGAGTGTGTTATTGTCGGGCTGGATATCACAAATCAAACTGTGGAAATCATCCCAATTTGCAGTCAAACTACGACAGTTCATATGAAAAGGCGAAAATTGGGAGTCTTTGTTCGAGATGAGATTATAGTACTTACAACTATGATTTGTTTCTACAAATGGAGACGGGATGTTGTTATGTGTATCATCCTCGTCATTTTCATGAAAATTGGAGGCAAAGTTAAATCGACTATCTAGCTCAATCTCATCCAACGTAATTTGATTAGCCATATTTAAATATGATGTCATTAGGATATAATTTGTGGCTGGCTAACAAGACAAAAATTATTGCTCTCACGAAAATCAAAAATACAATTCTTCTACGTAAATATAATAAAAGTCGGCTACCAAGCATTGGCAAGCAGTGATCACATGACATATCTTAATTAATATGAAATTGAGAGGTGGAATCTTCCTCTACATTGAACATAATGATTTCTACGGAGTAATGTGTATTTTTCTCCTTCAAGTACCCAGTTTACTGTAATCAGGGTAGAGGTCTTATGCCTGCCCATTATATATATATATATATATATATATATATATATATATATATATATATATATATATATATATATATATATATATATATATATATATGCATATGCACCCATATATACAGACACACGTACATATGTGCATACCTTCAAATCAAGGCAAAGGTCAAGCGACAAGCTGAATCCTTCGGTCCCGTGCAACACAGCGCCCTCCCTCAGAAAGTGCAGAACTCAACCGTTCTGAACTTTCCGAAGACTGGCGCTTACCCAATAAACAACGATCGAGCGACAAGCAAAATCCTTCGGTCACTACGCGACACAGCGCCCCTCCTCAGAAAGTACAGAACTCAACCGTT
This sequence comes from Pictodentalium vernedei, assembly GCA_031216915.1. Lineage (NCBI taxonomy): Eukaryota > Metazoa > Mollusca > Scaphopoda > Dentaliida > Dentaliidae > Pictodentalium > Pictodentalium vernedei. The sequence goes on from CM062293.1 coordinate 377,313,106, forward strand.
CTGAACTTTCCAAAGACTGGCGCTTACCCAATAATCATACAGTGGCGACCTTTTGATAAAATAATAATGTCAGAAACTTGAATGAGTTGACCTCAAGAAAATAACAGTGGGATAATGCGTACACTTTGTGAAACAAAAATAAATCACACATTCAGTTGTTTCAGTATCTTTACGAGACGAGCTTCATACACTGTTAGTCGACATCTCGCATAACCCTAAAGAAAGGAATAACTTTAACACGGATTCACCCACAAACAAACAATCCACACATTCGCGACCTTTTGAGGAGATAATCATATCGGAAAATTGAATGACTTGACCTCAAAAGAATAACAGTGGGATAATGCGTACACTTGATAAAACCAAAATGAATCACTCAGTGCCGATGTAATCGAGGAACGCGTGGAAACTATGTAATAATCTTGTGTTGCGAAGTAACTCTTTGTCCCACACAACCTGAAGATATATTACCTGAATATAAATGCCCGCTGACTATAAAAGCGACACACTGGATTTATTATTAAGGTGTATTTTTGTTGCCCCTCCTGGTGGAGGGGGCTGGTTTCTTTGTCTTCGTTAATTGTCTAACCCTGCTCGAATAAAATAAATTCAGATACACCTAATCACACTTGGCACTTCTCTGACGGGATGAGGGGTGGAGATGGAGGTGGGGTGATAATCGCTATATTTTATATTACTGATGTTTACCCTGTTAGAACTTTCAGGAAATAATATACCGATCACATGTATGTAATGGTGGTGTTATAATAGTTTTTTATACTTTGATAAGGTGATGATATGATATACATTGGAAGTGTCACACTCAAATAACACCACTGCCTCTGTAACATTGGAGCTACAGAGACAGTGCTGTTATTTTAGGTATTTATATAATTTGATAAAATCAATGATAATGTCCATCACATTGGAACTTTCATGCATAAATACACTGACAGTATTATAGTTTTTTATATATATAATTTATTAAGGGCAATGGTAATGTATATCCCATAAGAAGTTCCAAAAGTTAATGCTTCAAATGTAAGAGGAGGGGGGTCACCGTAAAATGAATACTTGGTCTCAGGTGGCACATGGGGTGGGGCTCACAGGTTGTCAGCCTTGTACAATAAGTGGGATGGCAGTGGAATTATTATAGTTTTGGGGTTTTTTTTATAATTTAATAAGGCCAATAAAAATGTATATTCCATTAGAAGTTTCAAAAGTTAATACTTCAAATGTAAGAGGAGAGGGGGTCACCATAGAATGAACCACTCATGAGACAAAGGGTTGGGCTCACCGGTTGTCAGCTTTATACAATAAATGGGGTGGGAGCTCACAGTTATTGATATTGTACACTGAGAAGTGTCACACTATATTAACACCTCTGGATCTGCAGCACTAAGCTACAGCGGCAGTGGTGTTACTATAGTTTTTTTTCTAATTTGATAAGGTCAATGATGATGTATGTCCCATTAAATGTTTCAGAAGTTAATACTTCAAATGTAAGAAGGAGAAGGGGGGGGGGGCTCCCCTAGAATGACCTACTTGATCTCAGGTGGCACGTTTTGTACAATAGGGCAGGTGTGCGGTGGCTCACAATTGCTGGTCTTATACCCTGGGAAGTATCACACTGTATCAACACTTCTTGCTCTGTTGCACTAAGCTACAGGAGCAGTGGTATTATTATAGGTTTTTATATATAATTTGATATTGCCAATGATAATGTATATCCCATTAGAAGTTTCAAAAGTCAATACTTCAAGTATAAGGAGGAGAGGGGGTCACAATGGAATGACCTACTTGATCTAAGGTGATGTAAGTAGCTTGATAGGGGGGGGGGGGGGGGGGGGTCACCATGGAAAGAACTACTTGATCTTCGTCTTGTGTGAACTTTCATGAGTTCATCCACTCACTGTATTATGTTTATCTGTTGAGAATTTTTGTTGGAGAAACTGAAAAAAATTGAATAAGGTGGGAGTAGTCACCATAGAATGAATGCTTTGATTTTTTATTCATTGTTATAGGCTGGTTGGCTTTATACACTGAGGCAAATGGGATCACCCACTGGAAGTTTCAGAAGTTAATACCTCAAATGTAAGGAAGGGAGGGGGGGTCACCATAGAATGAACTACCTGATACCAGGTGACAAGTTATTCATTGTCATAGGCTGGTTGGCTTTATACACTGAGGCAAATGGGATCACCCTCCCCCCCCCCCCCCCCCCCACACACTGAAAGTTTCAAAAGTTAATACCTCAAATGTAAGGAGGGGAAGGGGGTCACCATAGAATGAACTACCTGATATCAGATGACACATGGGGTGGGGCTCACAGGTAGTCTGCTTTATATAATAAGCCATATAGGGAGGCGGCTTACAGTTGATGGTGTTATACACTGGGAAGTTGCACATTATATTGACACTACTGGCTCTGTTATAGTTCTAATTGTTTTAATATAATTTGATAGGGCCAGAGATAATGTATATCCCATTAGATTTGTATAGTTAATGCCCCAGCTGTAAGTGACGTTATACATAAGGAAAAGTCACATTATATTATCACCTCTAGTTCTGTAGCACTAAGCTATTGAGGCAGTGGAATTGTTTTTGTTTTTTGTTTTTTTTAGAATTTGACAAAGTCAATGATGATGTTTGTCCCAATAGAAGTTTTAAAAGTTAATACCCCAACTGTGAGTTGTGTTATAGACTGTGAAGTACACACTATATTAACATCCCTGTATGTGTAACACTAAGCCACAGAGGCAGGGGGATTATTATAGTTTTTTTATATATATAATTAGATAAGGCCAATGATAGTGTATATCCAGTAGAAGTTTTCAAAGTTAATTTTAAAAGTTAATACCCCAAAGTTAAAACAACAAATGCAAGAGAGGAGAGGGGGGGGGGGCGGTCACCATAAAATTAAGTACTTGGTCTTAAGTGACACATGGGGTGGGGCTCACATGAGGCTAGTTTTATACAATAATACAGATGGGGAGGGGGCTCACAGTTGGTGGTGAAGTATCGCACTATATTAACACCACTGGCTCTGTAGCACTAAGCTATAGAGGTAGTGGTGTTACTTTAGTTTGTTTTATATGATTTGACAAGATCAATGATGATGCGTGTTCCATTAGAAATGTTAAAAGTTAATACAGTGCCGAAATTAGGAACATATCAGTACTTGACTTCTTGAACTTTGTGAACCTTTTATGTATATTGTAGCTAATTTGTCACCCATCTACCGGCATTTTAGGCGTGATTGGGAGATAAATTTCATTTGGAGTTTAAATGGTCCCATGTTAGGAGAGTGAACTAAGCACCGTTTGTGTTAATAGTTTTTGTTTGTTTTTCAGTAAGTAATGGCTTCAAGTGCTAGAGACACGAAATACACCATTAATGAGGTTCTAACGGCCAAATTTGAGGACCAAGAAGAATCGGAATTTGTCAATTCTGACACGGACTTTAACCACTTTTCCAGTACATCCGACCACAGTTACACAGAATCAGTTGGCACAACACTTGACAACGAAACTGATGGAAACCACCTCTCCAATCAACCTTGAACTCAAATATTGTAAATAAGGATCCTCCGATAAATAATCACCAAGAAAGTGGGAGAACTAAAACAAGAGGAAGAGGTAAGAGCGTTGATGCAGTCCTGAAAGGGGCCGCATCCATTTGAATTAGCAACGGCATAATGAACAGGTCTTTGAAAAGTTCTTTATGAGGAGAAATAGAACAGTTTGGGTAGAAATCCAGCCTCTGGACATTATAAGATAGCAGTCAAGTATAACTAATGCTGCAGACCGTAGTACACTTGCAGACAATTTCAGTCTCTCCATCACCACAGCCATGGGGTGTCTTAAAGTTAAAGGTTAATCAGTAAGAAGTACAATAACTTATTCAAATAACGTCCAATATAAATCATAAAATATAAATTTGAATGTTTTAACACCTTCTGTGCTTATCTTTCATTAGATTATTACTAGGGTGCAAATGGACCCCAGTCAGTAGGATTTGTAGGTATAATATGCTGGTAGGATGACGGTTAAAAACTTTATATTCTACGGATGCGCTTCATATTAACTTTGACGTAGGTTATTTACTCTGTATGGATTTGTCTTCTTACGATTATGAGAGAGTGCCTACTCTCACAAATAGTAACAAGACAAATTCATGTTATCCCTTTACCTAACATGAAAAACAGACCAAACGTGCAAACAAAATTCTTGAATAACAATTTTTTTCATTTTTTGTCTCAAAAACATAGGTTATGACCTCTCTTGAGAACGAGCTCGATGAGCTCGTTCCACAGAGGGGTCATAACCTATGTTTTTGAGACAAAAAATGAAAACAATAATGAAAATTAATTGTCGATTTTTGTAAATAGTGTTGACCGACTTTGGCCGTTACGTTGGGTAACAAATTGTAATGACCGAAAACAATTTAGAGCTCTACCAGTTAATGCATACCATTGCGAGCGCGGTGGCTCAGTGGTAGACTGTTGGACTTCTATGCTAGAGGTCCCGAGTTCGATCCCCGTCCGGGACGACCCGCGTTGTGTTCTTGGGCAAGGCATTTTATCCGGGTTGGGGGCACGATGACGCCGTGTACTAAGGCGTACTGCACGTCGATGGAGCACATGCCTTCAACCGCTGTAACCCTGCTTGAGCGGAGCTTGAAAAGAGTTAGAATGTTGAGGAGCTGACAGTTGCTCGTCGATGCTCGGTGGCTCTCTCCAGGTACTCCGGCTTCCTCCACCCGTAAAACTGTCACGGTCACGATTAGCCATTGTGCATTACTATGTGACCTTAAACACCAATAAATAATTCATACCATAACAGCATTATCATTATAGCATTATCAGCTGTTGTAATACTATCAGTTATTGTAACATCATGAGTTGTAAGAAGGCACTTTGTTTTAATACCGGTATGTTATATCTCGCCCTCTGGATGTGACGTACAATACTAAAGCGACTCGAGGGAGCGAGTTATCGAACAAAACAGGAAAGGAGGAGGTACAGAAAAAGCTGATGATGTTTTTGAATTTTAATGCAAATTATCCAGAAGTGGCCGTTTGGATGCGTGTACTGGTTCTGATGCCGATAGTCCCGTTCCTGTTTACATTCTCCAACCATCGCAGCTATCACCTCTCTCTTGATGCCTTTCCTCGCAAAATAGTCATATCTGGCTTGCGCGATTCACAAAAATTCCTATACTTCCTTTTTATTTTTGCCTAAATTACATAGCTTATTACCCCATCATTTGAACGAACTCCAATGATCGATTATAAACTAAGTTTTGGAGCCTTGTGAAATGTTACCCAATTGTCGTATGCTAGCCGAGTTCGGTAAAGGGTTAATTTCAATATGAAAGGAAATTGTATATTAGAACTAACAATAAACGTACCTCAATTTTCGAATTGACGATCAATTTTACGCTAAATTCATATAACTTAGCTACATGGGTGGTTCAGTGACGCGTGATTTATTAAAACGTGGACAAGAACAGCAGACACTTCATGCTATAGAAGTACACAACTCTCAGATCGATATGGAATTAGTCGAGTAATACCATTCGCAAACGTTTTAATGGACACTCCACAGCCGTGTGTGTGAGATAAATTGATAAAATTACACACAGAAATAATTTTCTAGCAGCCAGCAAAAGGTGACTGTGACATTTCGATATTAAAGCTGAAGTAAAATGAAGAACTTCCTTTGCCGGAAAAGACATCATGGCCTAAGCGGATATATTCCGTTTTTTTAGATTGACTTTCGATGTACTTCTTTTCAATCTTTTCAACACTTCAAGCACTTAACGATCACGCAGATTGGAAATGCGTCTCATCAGTCACGTATAACATACCTTGACGCTGTAGAGTCAAGATGAATATGCATTGACACTTCTAAGTGTTTTGCTCTACCTCAGGACGAAAATTATCAATCACACGATTAGTCAGGAGCACCAAAGCAAAACCTTGCCTACTTACACCAAATATCTATTCTTTTTTTAATAACATCACGATTTTATACTGCCTGTTGTATACCATTTTTCCTGTGCCATCAGGTGCCATTATATTTTTTCGAAAAATACGGGTGGTTGATCGACCGTTGTATGATGGCAAGGCTGAAGCAGGTTGTTGGGTCCAGTGCATCACCAGTAGACGTGTATATAGCCACCCTATACTTCTGGAAATGTTCGCTGGCTAAGAGCGACCTAGCTTCCCCGGTTAGGCTTAAAGTAAGGGTGGAAATCGCAAACACGGAATTTTAAAACATATTGATCTGGCACCTACACCAAATAAAAACAGAAAAAAACTGTATGCTCAGACAAAAAATTCTCCTGACTCTGATTTTACGTTTCTTACAAAAATAATACAACAAAAATGGTCTAGATTTACAACGTTATTCCAAAGGAAGAAAATAAAACAGGTTGCCGGTATCCACCACTCTGCAGAAAAGAAAGTCACAGGCTCGCTGGGACAGTAAAAACAACATGAAAGTTAAGTTAAGGTGGCATCTTGATCCGATCAAGAACAGATCAAGATTCCATTCTTGATGTGTTGGGAATGAAATCAATACCGTAATTAAAGTATGAGAAAATCGTCAAAGAACCCTTAATTACAGCAGAGGAGAGAACTGATGGGTGTTTATTTATTTATTTATTTATTTATTTATTTATTTATTTATTTATGTTTAACACCGCATCTAGATCTATAAGAGACCCGGCATCAGAATTCTGCCGTCTGAGACTCTGCATGAGAATTCTGCCGCCTGACATGACTAAAATCTGTACGGTGTAAAATAAATACATAACTACTAATATAAACTGGCAAGGGACACATTCTTGTCGCATATTACCCTCCAACAAAAAGGAAGGTGTAAGCCTTGTGTGATTAATATTATATCGCGTCAGAATTACATTATCTCTTCTTCCAAGGTTACTGGAATTATAATGATCAGTAACATTTGGTTGTGAGTGATGGAGCTTGCTATTTGTTGTTCATCCCACTCCACACGCCACACATATATTTGCTATACCAACCGATATGTTGTTTAAAGGCACTGTAAGTAATTTTAAAGCAAAGCAGATCAGCCGCCGTGTTTATTCTGGTGTTGCCGGAGATACCAGCATTTTCGGTTAACCAGCAAAAGACAATAACATATTAACCAGACATAAGTAAATTCAACTTCTCACGCAGATCCATCTTTGGCGGAAAATGAAAGAGAGTCTGAGAAAATAAGAGCCCTCCTTCCCTATTCAGTCTCGGTCTGTTCTACTGCAAGTTGTAAAGATTTCATTTTTAGCCGTGAAAGTAGAATATAATAATATAATATAATAACACTTTGGCCAGCCGCTGATTTGTCGCGGTTCTCGGACGAGAAGGCCATGGTTACCCCTGCACCCCCAACTGCCTCCCTATTCCCACGCTTCTCCTCTCCTCCCAACACTCGGCGACGAACTGCTTGATGACATCCCTTGCCCCATTCTTTCCAATCTCTCCGATTAGCATATTAACCCTCTCCTTTGAGTCTCCCCCTGACCACATGTCCTTCATTCTCCCATCCCACTTCCCCATTATACTCCCAGTGAATCTCATTCTTTTAGACTGATACTTTGGGCATTCTAGAGGAAAGTGATCCAGGGTCTCCACCATACCCAAGTTACACATCTGGCACTCCCTTTCACCGTCTTTCCCATTTTTTGCCCTCAGCTCCAGGGATCGCGACCTCAGCTTGAACAACAGTGACCCCCCAAAGGTGCCATCAAGGTACTCTTCAAAACCTGGCCTCTCTTTATCACGCAGGCCACCCAAAGACCTCTTTGATTTGACTCCCTCTCGCCAATTACGGTTACAATCCTCCATGACCCTTTCTCTGACGATATTTTTACCCTGGTTTGCCCCAACGTCCAGGTCCGAGATCTCCAATGAGTAGTTCTCTACTAGCTCCCTCACTTGGACCATCCACCCCGTTTTGATATTTGAGTTGAAAATTCTCAGGAACATTACTTTACACCATCGGCTGTCGGGGGGATTTACCAAATAATTAAGATAACCGAGTTTCAACAGGTCTATCCTGTCCTTGATCCTCATCCACCCAAGCTCACCCTGATTGTTTCTATTGTATTCGGTATTCGGATCGATGTGATCTGGTCTTCAGTAACACCAGCCGATGATAGTTTATCTCCATCTTTAGATCCACTTGTATCGATTCTTTATATTCCCTTTACGTAGAACTTAAATCGGCATATTTTTCTTGAATTGCAAAGAGTTTGTCTAAGATTTTTTTGCGAAAACCAGATACAAAATAACTTTAGGCTTTCTCAGACCACAAAGAGGAATACTGGGATCACGGTTCTCTGTTATTGAATATGGTTGAAGTGTGACAGACTCTATGTGGGATTTAAGTCAAATTTCCAGTGAAGAGAAGGTTTCTGGGTTTTTTAAAAACATGTTATGGATTGATTACGCAATCGTAACTGGGGTTTGCTGGGTATGCCCACAGTTTGAAAATATATTGTAGTGGAAGTTCAATTTTGCGTTTCCCATGAAGTATTGAATCAATAAGTATTTAATCTATTGTCTAAGTTCTAAATGCCCCCAAACTAATTACAATACTACTATTATGGATTGCATCCAATAAGTTGAAGAATGATTTTCCCCGCGGAACCGAATCCAATTTGATCTCACAGGCGACTTACACATAGGGCGTAACGTGGTTTGATCAGCACCGCATTCGGTGCTACCAACTACCTCTAAAAGGTTAACCCTTCGACATCTAACCCAGTATTTTCACTGCTTCAACAACCCTTATGGTACTGCATCTGTGTTCAAATCTGTATCAATGTGGAGCTTTCAAAACACCAACACACTTTGTTTTGCTTTTAGAAAATTTCAAACCCTTTTATGTGGCCTATTTCTACATTCTGTTCATTTTTTCCCTGCTATAGCAAATCAAAACGTCACCGACATACACTAGTGAATCTGTTATATTTTCAGTTGCTTCGATAATTCCATTATCTTAGAATACTACATTGAGGAATCCACAGTTCTTGTTGGAGTGGACAGATAATGACGAAGCCACACGAACTTGAAATTGATGGTACTTCACAATGTTTTTTTTCTCCAAAGTGCATACGCATGTTAAAACGATCTTTTAAAATCCCCCACTTCCACATTTTATCATATTCCTCTTCCAGATCGAAGAAAATGACGACCGCGTGTACTTTTCTCCTTTCGATGCTTTTGTACAGACAACTTGTTACTGCAATAGGTCTGTAATTTCTAAAACTGCAAATGATGGATTTTTTTTCACCAGGAAGGGTGAAACTCTCCACTTAATCAATATTTCCTAGAAGATTGATAAAACAGTTTAAATGATGTTTATGGAAGCTGTTTACAAATTTGATAGCGTATTCGAACCTCTCCAATGCGAAGCGTTCAGAGTAAAATGACGAGAAAGTGTTTTAGCTTGCCCTTTCTAAGGTTCCCCGGGGTACTCTCTCATCCTCGCATCCTCCACACGAAACGGAAACACACTTCCCACTGCAATTGGTGAGTGCTCACTCCAGCACAAGTCATCTTAAATCTTTCAAGAAAACTCGTCGAAGATAAAAGAGCATGGTACTGTGAGATCATGAACAAGATGTGGCGTGCGGGTACGTATCTAACCCATCAATAAACAAACACGAATTGGATTTTGGAATAAACTGCTTTACCTTTTGAATCCTCTTTGTTACAAGAACCACTACAAAAAGGTATCATGTACATTAAAATAACTCCAATAAAATGTATAGTGTTCGAACTTGAAAATCGGTTGCTCACGACTAGTCGCCAGAACGAGTTTATTGGCTGGAATGTAAATGGAGAATAATGTAATAGTATTGCGTAGAGATAGACTTGTCACAACCTGAAAATTTGTTTGTGAAGATACAAGACTGTGAATGATGTCGTTTCTATCTAGGGCAGACTTTCTGCGAGCATGAAGAGCATTCTCATCACCTAATGTATTACACGAAATATGACGCATAGGTGGCGAATTATCTTGTGTTTGAGGTTCCTTCAGTAGTATTTCCCGCCAGCAAAAGACAGCAGCTTTATATTTTAGCTTAGAAGGCCCAGTTCACTACATTTTGTACTGAAACCTCGACACTTCCATTTTATTATATTTTCAGTGTCGATCACCATATTTAGGTGGTAATGTAGATGGCACACGTTTCGGAGAAATTGTCCTGGTATATTTGCGTGGCGATTTCTTACTCAGAGACTTTCTCTGAGACCGGCATGGGTGTACGTTAATTACTGAAGGACATGTCTTTAAAGTCCTGATCACAAAAATATATATCCTTCAATTCAGCAACATGTTTCTTCTTGCAACATTTTATTTTCGATATTTCGGAAATTAATTTCTGTTTTTTCCCGCCTTTTCTTACTGTGACTCTGACTCCGAGTTTGTTGCTCTGGTTTTTGTTTCTGTTTTGGTTTCCTTTGTTCTCCTGAATTAGCTTTTTCTCCTTTTTTTCTTTGATGGTTTGTGATTTAGGCTTTCATTTGTCTTTCTTTCTGATTTGGTTTTGGTTACTCCTGTGCTGTGGTTTGGACAGATGACTTTCTTGTCATTGGCTCAGTCCCGTTGGCCAGTATGATTGTCAAATGGTTTATCAAAGTTAGCATAATGCTATTGAGCCAAGTGACTTCTGGCATTCAAATGATTTGGTTAGCGCTTTTCGCTTTAATGGGGTCACGTGTGATGGAATTGACGTGTTTTACCAGGCATGGATGCTACAATTTATGCGGCCTCTTTAACCCTTTGAACACGAGAGGCCATTTTTTCGACCCAGGCATATGATACGAAGTAATTTCATTAAGGAGGATGGCTGCAAAGTGAATGTGTGGAGTTGACTAATCAATATTTTCAACGTGCAGCCTAAGAACTGCATGTTGAAAATGTTGATTGGTCTACCACCAAATAATAAACATGGACTCGTCAATTGCTGCATTTGAACTAAAATGGAAGATACCGCCAGGGTTCGAAGGATTAAAGCTAAATGGTTTCTTTTCCATATTTTATTTGCCGTATTGTTTTCTTTTTCTTTTCCCAGGGAGGTTAATCCTCAGTGAAACATGGTTGCTGTTGGCTGTTACAGGACTTAAATGTATTAGTTCATGGATCGTGATGGTGGAGATCACATTTATAACGTATAGCCTGACCTCGGAAATTATTTTAACCATGGGCATGTCTCTGGCACATGAAACAGCTAAGTGGATTTGGATCGTACAAATCCACTTTGGTTCTCTGGTATCCCACCTTGGTGGATTTTGGTGGTTGTGGAGAGCCTGAAGTGAATATATAAGTGAATATATACACCTGGAAAAAAGTATCGCCACACCCAATACATTTACACCCCATTTACCCATTTTTACTGGTAAAATAATTTTAGGTATTTGAGTGATAATTGTAACCCTATTGGCGCACCACACATTCAGTTGAGGTTTGCACGAACTATAGGAAACGAGATGAATCTCATGCACAACAAGTACCCCTCACGTTGCCAAACTGCAGTTTCAACAGATCAACCGGAAATTTTGAATAACAGGTTGAGTTAACTGTTTGTAATCAAATACGGGACCTCCCCAATTGTCATCTGCTAAACGATGGCAAATTACTGCCATGAGAAACGCTGGTATGTCACTGAGAGCTATAGCAAGATATGTTGGTCATCATCCCTCAACCATCAGCCGTTTGATAAGGAAGCAGCAGCAAACCCAAGATGTTCAAGATCGTCAATGTTCAGAAAGTCCACGTGTGACAACTGTACTTCGTCGCCTTTCAGTGAGTGGCCACCACTTCGTCGCCTTTCAGACAAAACGGTCCGTAATCGAGTCGAGTCAGCTGGATACAGAGCCAGACGACCTATCAGACGTCCTCTGTTAACTCAGGTTCATAAAGCAGCAACACTGGCTTGGTGCCAGGCATGACGTGATTGGAATTTGGCATCATAGCAAAAGATCCACTGGTCAGACGAAAGTCGATTTCTTTTGTTTATGTCTCATGGCAGAGCTCGAGCATGGGGACGAAGAAACATGCCATATGCTCAAAGGAATATTATAGAGCAAGGTCCATTCGGTGGTGGTCCAATTATGGTGTGGAGATGCATGTAACATGACTGCAAACTCGACCTTGTCACTGTAAGACAGAATCTGACTGGGCAACGGTACATCACCTATTTCGACTGAACACAAGCCCAGTCTTCACGGATGACAACGCTAGACCACAACGTGCACGTGCATTTGGGGATTTTTTTACGTCAAGAAACAATAACAACTCTACCATGACCAGCCAGGAGTCCGTTTCTCAATCCCATTGAACAGGTTTGGGATATGATGGGTCGCAAAATACGTCAGCGTAATCCTCCAGTACAAAATCTGGCAGAATTGGAACAAGCCCTTCATCATGAATGGAATGGTATACCTCAACGTTACTTTCAACGCCTTATTCACTCGGTGAGGAGGTGGGTTTGAGATATTATTGACGTTGGCGGAGGTTACACAAGATACTGACATTGTGTTCCGTTATGGAAACTAGTGTTAACCCCTGGTGATTAGAAGGCAGTGACTGTACAGTAACTACACAGGTGTACCCACACGGTCATACTTGTTAGCACCTTCTGAAAAGTCATTTTGTGGTACTTGTTATATTCTCAGAATAAACTGGTGAATTTGCTTCTGACTGAGTTGCATATATATTTCAATTACTCTCAGATGTATCATTTTGCAAATATTGCATTTGTTTCAGGTTTATAGACACAGATTAGTTACAGCTAGTAAAGACATGATGGTTACATTGACAGTATGGAGTGTTGCTATACTTTTTTCCAAGTGTATATATGTATTTATTTTTATTGTAATGTCGCCTTTTTCAGCCTTAGGTCTTGGCGCTCCAGTGACACCCTGTGATTTTCATTCATCTATAGTTTCCAATTCGTCAATTCTAGCCAGTTCGCTTGTATGTATAACTTCCTTGCTACCGGTACTGCTAACTGCGTTATGAGGGAACGACACTCCTTCATGTCTACAATATTTTTCATTCTTATTAGTGTTTTTTGCCTGATTTTCTCTGTGACAATTCACATGAGTGTAATTATTTAATATTTTTAAACAACACCTGATACATTAGAGTCGCCATGTCTGATCTCAAGTTACAACCGAAAGAATTATGGCAAAAGTTGTAACATACAGTTAAAACTAGAAGTCCTGTCATGAAATGCGCACAAATCGCACGTCGACCTACGCGTTAGTATACGCGCTATGACTATAGTGAGGCTATCGAATTCTGCACATATGGCCTTTGAACAAGCACTGTTTCAGCCAATGGACCTCCAGGTAACCCAGTGGTCCATTGGCAGAAACATTTCCTGTCTTTGCTATGAATAACCAGGAGAACCTGCCCTGCTTTGGGTGCCATTGTGTTTCTTTTCCATTACTTTCTATACTAATTTTCTGACTTTCCCAACTTCAACCTATAATCCTATAGGAAAAAAACACAAACGCCCATCGAGAATGAAAATATCGATGAAAACGCTGTGAGGTCCTGACGTTTTCAAAAACGTCCGTCACGTAGATATAAATTCCGGAAAAGAGTAACGTCGCGTCATTCTGTTTCGACCCTTCGAACTGAACACATCGCTAGAGAGTTTTCTATAGCAATTTTGCCTTCGCAAAAATTTTATGAAGATGGCGTCTGATGCTGCTACTGCCGTTACCAGGACTGATGTTTATGCCTGTGAAGATTGTGGGAAGACCTTTACGGACCGCTGCAACCGGAACCGCCATGTGCGCACCAAGCACAGGGGAGAGAAGAAGACCCACGATTGCACCAATTGTAACAAGACCTATACTAGGAAAGAAGATTTGGTAAACCATCTGACGAAATGTTTGGAGATCTACACATGCATGGACTGCGGCCAGGAGTTTAACCAACTACACCATTTTAACCGCCACCAGAGCGTCGCCCACCGACCAGTTCCTGTACCAGCTAAAAGGAAGACCGATGGACCGAAGAGAGGACCAACCAAACAACCACAGACCACGACGACCACCCGTTATGATGTTGACCCTACTGATTTTGACAATATGATGTCCGAAGATGAGATCGATGAAATTCTGAATGTGTACGAAGATAACTGGAGTTCTATTAGAACTCGCCATATGATGAACAGAAGAGTCCAGGACCAGTATAACTATCGGATCAACGATGTGAACCTGAAGACGACGAATTGATGACTACCGTATTTCTGCCACAGCAGCTAAGATTTTAGTTTTGGTTTTATCCAGAGACACAATGAAACGAATGAACTGAAGTATTACCATCCATCACAAAACAACGCTCGGGTACTTGATATTCCACAACTCGTATGCTGCCAAGAAGACTTTGAAGAATTCCTAGATGATGTCATGGAAGAAGATATCCTGGAATGGGCCCAGTTAAAACGACCCAACACCAAATGGCTCGTGGAGAGAGTTACCAACGTCACCTTTTATGTGAATAAATTGAAAGACCACCCAAATGGAATGGTAGAAGATCTTCCCGGTTATATTCTCCAGAACAAAGCAGTAAATGCTTTGGTGAAAGATGAAAATAACCAGTTTACCTACGACGACAACCTGTGCATCTTCCGATGTTTAGCTCTATGGAGTGGCTCAACACCACGCAATTTGAATAAAACAACAGATGCCATGTACAGCAAATATACGAAGAAGCCAAAGAATGAATTCCGTGTAGTAACTTTAGCCGAATTACCCGACTTGGAGAAATGTTTTGAAGTAAATATCCAAGTATATGAACTTGTCAAAAATGATGATGACCAAACTATTGCCAAATTAGTCCAGAGATCTCATAGAGAGTTTGAGAACACCATGTACGTGAACGTCTACAAGAACCATTTTAGCTACATCATCGAAAAAGAACAATAATGTAAATCATTTGAATGCCGCAAATGCGGCAAATTATGGCACACTGACGAAATTAAATCGTCACGAGAAAACATGTACAGATGAAGTGAATTACCAGTATGTTGGCTGTGTATACCATCCATCCCAGTCCGTATTTATCTGTTAGAAGATGAAAGTATAGAAGTGCCTGAAGAGAAGAAGTTTTATCCATACCGTGCAACCTTTGATTTTGAAAGTTACTTTGTCAAATCCAGTCTACCTGCCGACAGTGATAAACTGATATGGGAAGCAGAACACCGACCATTGAGTGTGAGTGTTGGTAGTAATGTTCCAGAATACCAAGAACCTAAATGTTTTATTACTAACGGAAATTCTCAAGAACTTGTTGAAGAAATGATGACATACCTCACAGATATTTCATCTCATTGCCACCAACCTATGCAGACCTATCATGCTTGGACCTTATTTAAACTCAGACCAAAGATTGATGAAACGCTGGAAGCAGAAGCCAGAGCTACTGGAGAAGATACATCCAAGATTCACCCTTTACAAAAATTGGAGAAGAAATTTCAAGACAACCTGCAAGAGATGTCCGTCATCGGATTCAACTCTGGAAAATACGATATGAATGTAGTCAAGCGTGAACTGATGACACACCTAAAGAGACAGAATCCACTCAAGTGCAGGGAAGAAATCGAATAACTACGTGTGCGTCTCGGCAGAATCTTTCAAGTTTGTCGATATTTGCAACTACCTCGCTCCAGGATTCAGCTATGACAAGTTTTTGAAAGCATTTGGCTGTTCCGTGACGAAGGGATTTTTACCATATGAATGGATCGACAGCTTGGACAAATTGGATCAAGACCACCTACCAGACCATGAAGCCTTCTTCAGTTCTCTAAAGAAAGAAAACATATCCAACGAAGAATACCAGTGCTGCCAGCATGTATGGACCGACCTGGAGATGACAACTTCCCGTGATTTTCTGATCTGGTATAATAACCGAGATGTAAAACCATTCCTTGAAGCAGTTGACAAGCAGTTTGCTTTCTACCAAGAACGCCACATCGACATGTTTAAAGATGGTATCAGTGATCCGGGCCTCACGTTGAAATACCTGTTCCAGACCATGAATGATGACACTTACTTCACATTATTTAACCAGAAAAACAAAGACCTGCATCACTTAGTGAAATATAATATCGTTGGTGGACCTTCAATAATCTTCAACCGATACCACGAGCAAGATGTTACCCGAATCAGAGAAACAAAATATGGCAAAGAAGCAAAACCATGTGGAAGTATTATAGGCTTTGATGCGAATGCATTATATCTTTGGTGCCTAATGCAAGAGATGTCAACGGGTTGGAGTTTTAGACGTCGTGAAGAAAATCAGTTTAAACCAGAACATCCTATGAAGTATGGTAAAATGGCTGAACAATGGTTAGAGTTTTTATCGATGAGTTAAAACATCAGACATCAGTTTAAAGGAGCTGAAAAAATAATTGGTCGAAGACAGTTGCCTGTTGATGGTTGGTGCAAAGAGATACAGACTGTATACATAATGAAATCAGAGATAAACCCACGAAAGAACTGCTACAATACACCCGTACCAATGCAGAATACATCACCGATTTGGGCTATAGACTTGTTCAAATCTGGGAGTGTGAGTGGAGAGAGATGAAGAAGACCGATGCCAGACTCAAAGCCTTCCTGAAAGAGAACTTTTCAGACAAAATAGATGGTGCAATGACAGATGAAGAAGTATTGATGAAAGTGAAGTCCGGTGGACTGTTTGGTTTGGTTGAATGTGATATACATGTACCAGATCACATGAAAGAGTACTTTGAAGAGATGACATCTATCTTCAAGAACACAGATATTTCCATAGATGATATTGGTGAACACATGACGTCCTTTGCTGAGAAGAATGGAATGATGAAGAAACCCCGTAGAAGTTTGATCGGAAGTTATGTAGCAGAAAAAATGTTGGTTGCAACCCCTTTGCTGCAGTGGTACCTCCAGCATGGTAATGAAGTTGATCACGTCTATCAAGTTATCCAATATAAACCAAGAAGATGTTTTGAGAAATTTGGAGATGAAGTATCTGAAGCAAGAAGACAAGGAGATGTTGACCCTGACAAGTCGATCGTTGCCGACACCATGAAGCTGTTGGGAAATTCCGGATATGGCAAAACCGTTACCAACAAAGAGAAGCATCGACGTGTGTGCTACTGCAACAATGAAGAAGTGTAAATGACATGTCCTTCAGAGCATTGAATCCATTAGATGAAAGTTTATATGAACTCGAACTCAACAAAAAGACCATCAAATTGGATCTGCCACTTCACATCGGATTCTTTGTTTACCAGTATGCGAAACTCCGGATGCTTCAGTTCTATTATGATTGATGTCATCAATATTAACCGCTAAGATTTCGAATATGCTGAAATAGACACAGATTCTGCATATCTATGTACCTCGTCACCATCCATAGATGAATTAGTGAAACCAGAGAAGAGAATAGAGTTTTACAAAGAGAATCACAAGTGGTTTCCATCAGAGTGTTGTGATTACCATAGAGATGATTATGTGAAAACCAAATTAGAAGGCAAAGAATGGCTGTCACCATCATGTTGCCAAGAAAGAAGCGTTTTGACAGGAGAACTCCAGGCTTGTTCAAGGTAGAATGGCAAGGAAGCGGCATTGTTGGACTGTGTAGTAAAATGTATTATTGTTTCGGTGCCACCAATAAATTTAGTTGTAAAGGAATCAGCAAACGCCACAATGATTTGACGAAAGACAAATATTTGCAAGTTTTGAAGGCTCAACAAAGTGGATCTGGCATCAACCGAGGATTTGTTATGAATGACAACACTATGTATACCTACCAGCAGAGCAGAGATGGACTATCGTATTTCTACCCAAAACGAAGAGTTTTAGAAGATGGAGTTAGCACCATACCACTAGATATTTAAAGAAGAAACAATTCAGTGACTGTCATATTTTCTACAACCAGAAAAGTCTAGCTTTTGCCTACAAAAAGTCCTGTTTAGTTGACCGAAAAATTCCTAAAAACCGAAATGTTTTTAGGTGGTCTACTCAATCATGTTAGGCTCACCAAATTTTTTCTAAAGTCCAATATGGCAGTTTTTTCTCTAAAGTCCTATATGGCATTCTCTCAAGTCCTAAATAGCAAGTTTTTCTCTAATTAAAAAAGTCCTATATGGCATTCTCTAAAGTCCTTTATGGCAAGTCCTCATAAAGTCCTATATGGCATTCTCTAAAGTCCTTTATGGCAAGTCCTCATAAAGTCATATATGGCATTCTCTAAAGTCATTTATGGCAAGTCCTCATAAAGTCATATATGGCATTCTCCAAAGTCATATATGGCAAGTTTTTCTCTAATTAAAAAAGTCCTATATGGCATTCTCTAAAGTCCTCTATGGCAGTATTTTTCTCTAATTAAAAAGTCCTCTATGGCAGTCCTCATAAAGTCCTATATGGCAGTCCTCTTAAAGTCCTATATGTCATTCTCTAAAGTCCTTTATGGCAAGTCCTCATAAAGTCCTATATGGCATTCTCTAAAGTCCTTTATGGCAAGTCATCATAAAGTCCTATACAGCATTCTCAAAAGTTCTTTATGGCAGTATTTTTCTCTAAAGTCCTTTATGGCATTCTCTAAAGTCCTTCATGGCAGTCCTAAAAAAATCCTAAATGGCAAGTCTTACAAGGTAATACATTTTTCTGGCGTAAAGATTTCTCAATTTTTTTATTTCTTCTGATACAGAGAGTTTTTGTCATCATCATCATCATCATCATCGTCATCATCATGTTCCTGGTATACTTTAGGCTAACCATATTGGAAGTGGAGGATATTCTTTATTCCAAACTTTTTGGTTTCATTCAAAACTTTTTAGTTCCATTTATTTTTAAAAAATGTTGATTCATGGTATATTTAGGTTACACCTATTAGAACCAGATGATACTTCTTTATTCCAAACTTTTTAGTTTCATTCAAAACTTTTTAGTTCCATTTATTTTTTAAAAAATGTTGATTCATGGTATCGTTTAGGCTATCCCTATTGGAACTAGATGATACACATTTTGTTTTTGTAACAAACTTTTTAGTTTCATTCAAAACTTGGTTTCATTCAAAACGTTTTAGTTTCATTCAAAACTTTTTAGTTCCATTTATTTATTTTTTAAAATGTTGATTCATGGTATCTTTTAGGTTAGCTCTATTGGAACCGGATGATACTTCTTTATTCCAAACTTTTTTAGTTTCATTCAAAACTTTTTAGTTTCATTCAAAACTGTTTAGTTTCATTTAAGAACAAAGTTGATTCCTGGTGTCTTTTAGGCTACCCTTATTGCATAATCCAAGGAATAAATCGTCATCATCATCATCATTACTAAGAAAAAAAAATTCCCCCAAAGAGGATACGATTTGTATGGGGTGGGAAAGCACTCGAGCGATTTGACTTATCTCCATTGGACGGATGTTTGTAGCTAGACCTGTCCCAAGCCAGTATAAAATGCAGAGGGTATAGGAAACAAACACAAACCCCAACCAAGAATCAAAAAGTCGATCAAAATTTGTTGAACTGGGGTGATGTTTTCAAACACGTCCGTCAAAGATGTATAAGATTAGGAAAAGCATGGACATGGCATCATTCTCGATCGAACCATTGACCAGAGAAGATGTTCCGAATTGGCACCAAGCCGACTTATGCTAACGTCGCCCAGCACCAGGGTGAACTGAAGATTCATCTCAGAAGATACGTTGAGGGAAATGACCAGAGACCTTATCCTACGAAGACTGGTATTGCTCTATCTGTAGAAGAATGGGTGCCTTGAAGTCCCAAATAGAAGAAGTTGATGCAGCCATCAACACCCAACAAACAACTTTAACTGAAGTTCCTGAAGACACTAAACCTACTAAACCTACTAACCATGAAGACTTCAAAAAAACAATTCAAGAACCATCTTTGAAGAAGAAGAAGAAGATCACAGTGAGAATAACCCAACCACGACCATTGATCATTGATGAAATTGATAGTGAACTCAGGCAAGTTCGCTTGCAGCATGAACTTTGCTTGGCATATGCTCATTATGTCGAAGAGAACATTGACGCTGTAGTGAAAGAAAAATGCTATGGATGTACAGTCGATCGCCCAAATCAGATTCAGCATAATGATTGCCTAATGATGTCTGAAGAAGAGAAGATTATAACATGTTTTAGTGAAGCACCTGAAAGAGTTAACAAGAATGATGTCCATTTACTGTAGCACCATAATACTTCTGGAATGAATCCACCACCAGTACAGAAAGAGTATGAAGATATGTTCGAGAAACCTCTCACAAATGAACAGAGACGTTGTATTATGGACTTGGTGATTGAATTCATGACCTTCAAGAAACCACTCAGTCTGAAAATGTAAATAGATGTTTTAAATAGATGTTTGTTCTTATAAAAAAAGGAAAAAAAGTATAAAATGAAGAAAAAAGAAAAAAATGTGGTAATGATGCTTAGGTTATTTGATGTTTCTCTTGTTGACAAATATCAAACAAACAAATATCAAACAAACTTAACCTGTCCCCAGCCAGTAAGTCAGAGGGCCACCAATGCTAAATATTTT
Source organism: Pictodentalium vernedei (assembly GCA_031216915.1). NCBI lineage: Eukaryota > Metazoa > Mollusca > Scaphopoda > Dentaliida > Dentaliidae > Pictodentalium > Pictodentalium vernedei. The sequence goes on from CM062293.1 coordinate 377,333,706, forward strand.
TGGATGGCAGTCATATTGACCACCTCTCCAAAAGGTATAAAAGGGGAGTAGTACCCACGTTCAGTGGGGGCCACCTCCCGAAAAGGTATAAAAGGAAGTAGTACCCACATAGAACAACAAAGTTGGATCCTCGTTGGAAGCATCCATTCACTTGTTTATTGTGTGGTCCCACAGGTAGTGGTAAATCATCCTTTGTAAATCGGGTTATTCAAAACATTCAAAATATTATATCACCTGTTCCAAGTCACATCATTTGGTGTTATAGTGAATGGCAACCATTATACAATACTTTACCCCAAGTAGAATTCGTAGAGGGTCTCCCTCAAGAATTAAAATCTGACAGTTTAGTCATATTGGATGATCTGATGCTCGATGCAGATGTTTGAATCTGTAGATTATTTACTAAAAAGTAGTCATCGCCGTAAAATTAGTGTGATGTACATTGTTCAAAATTTATTCGACAAAAATAAAGTCCATACGACTGTAGCTCTCAATAGTCATTACATGATCTTGTTTAAAAATCCTAGGGATCGTTCTCAGATCTCACACTTGGCAGCACAGATGTATCCTGGTCATTCCAAGATTCTGAGAGAAGTTTTCGAAGATGCCACTTCGACACCATAGGGTTACCTTTTAATAGATCTCAAACAAGATACTCCTGAACACATGAGATTAAGAAGTCAATTTTTTCCAGGGGAAACCCAATATGTGTACCTCCGAAAAATATAAAAGGGGAGCAATAAGTCTGACTCAAGTCAGAAGCATGTCTGACCGTCCCAGGCGCAACATCGCTCTTCTCAAGGTTCTCATTAAATCGAAACCCACACTCGTCAAATCCATACTAAAATATGCAGACAAAGAATTGATTACTTGTTTGTGTGACTGTGCCTCGAATATACTGAAGGGAGCAGTACCTCTGACCAAAGCTCAGAGAACCAAACTCGTTCGTCAGAAACAACTAGTGAGGGCAGTGGCAAATAAATGTACCTCTGACAAAAAGAAGAGACAAATCTTGCAGAAAGGGGGATTTTTGGGGCATTGCTACCTCCTGTTCTACTGGGTTCCGCTCCACAGTTTTCCTGGCATTTCCAAATATGACATGCCATACACTCTCTTCAAATGCAAATATTCTGTAGCTCAGTTATCTAACTCATAACATGTATTACATTTCCCAAATCCACAAAAAAACATATAACACTATCTGACTAAGTAGAAATAAACAATCTGAATGTGGGTGGAATAATTTATTCTCAAAGGCCAGATTTCAACCTGAAACATTGCATGAACAAATGCCGAAACCAGTCATTTTCAGCCACCTAACAGCCTCAAAAGCAGAATTTTCCCACCAACCCCACCTACCCACCCCTGGAACAGAGCATCCCCTTTTTCTAAAATGCAAAAAAAAAATTATATGTTTCCGTCTCATTTTTTAGTTACCTGTCTGGTAACAAACCCGTGTAAAAATCACATTTTAAAAAAATAGCCAATTTTTCGAAGCCACTGTTTCCCATAATTCATCTGATAATTTACCCCTATGTATCAGACTCCAACTTTAGGACTAAAACTTCAAATTCTCTTGTCCAACAAAAAAACTAATGTAATCATATATCTGATACCAAAAATATATCTCTATTTTACATGGCCTCAGTTTCAACATATGCCCTATGTTTAGAATTTCACCCCTGTGCAATAGTACGAAACTGTGGAGCGGAACCTTAAAGAGAAAACAAGAGTGATCTCCCCTTGGATTTCACTCAGGCAAAATAATCTGGAGTCTATCCTGAGTTGAATGAACAAAAACCACAAGTCTCTACTTTCAATCAGTAAAAAGATACAGCATGGCCTTTCTGATTGCCGAATAGCTTTTGCAGCCAGTTTTTGTCTGATTTTCATAACCACACCACACCACATCAGCCCACACATTTCTCTGAGCCACTTCAGAGAGCATTTTTTTGTTATTACCACCAGCCACATTTACTATCCAGGTCCTGCCAATAGCACTGTTAAATACAGTCAAAATGTAAAACAATAAGCAGCGATAAGCATAGCTTGGGGGGGGGGGGGGGTGTTGTTGCTCTCTAGATATGAAAGCATAAACAGCTTGACGGGCGGATGACACACAGACCTGACACCAATGACCAAATGAAAAAGTAGACGCAATGACTGCAAATCTCTGGTCAACAATAACAACCAGGCTGTCCATAACTGCGTATATTTGCCATGAATACAAGGCTCGGTGTTTAGGAAAGGCAGTGATCGACCTTAATGTTTTCGAAATCTTGACAAAAATTCAAAACAAGTGCGAAATTAGGCTACATCAATAAATTTCTCCAAATTTCCACTTATTTCCATCCAGTTGTGCTGAGATATACACTGAATAAATGTTAACTACTATTAACAATTGCACACAAACCAGAAATAAAGAAAAGTTTTTTTGAAAAATGGTGTATTTATAACTCAAACACAAATAACGGAACTTCCTGGTTCAAGAATTAACACCGGCGGCAGAATGCTCTTTAAGGTTCCACTCCACAGTTTTCCTGGCATTTCCAAATATGACATACCATACACTCTCTTCAAATGCAAATATTCTGTAGCTTAGTTATCTAACTCATAACATGCATTACATTTCCCAAATCCACAAAAAAACATATAACACTATATGACTAAGTAGAAATAAACAATCTGAATGTGGGTGGAATAATTTATTCTCAAAGGCCAGACTTCAACCTGAAAAATTGCATGAAAACATGCCGAAACCAGTCATTTTCAGCCACCTAGCAGCCTCAAAAGCAGAATTTTCCCACCAACCCCATCTACCCACCCCTGGAACAGAGCATCTCCTGTTTCTAAAATGCAAAAAAATGTTTATATGTTTCCGTCTCATTTTTTAGTTACCTGTCTGGTAACAAACCCGTGTAAAAATTACATTTTAAAAAATATCCAATTTTTCGAAGACACTGTTTCCCATAATTCATCTGGTAATTTACCCCTATATATCAGACTCCAACTTTGGGACCAAAACTTCAAATTCTCTTGTCCAACAAAAAACCTAATGTAATCATATATCTGATACCAAAAATATATCTCTATTTTACATGGCCTTAGTTTCAACATATGCCCTATGTTTAGAATTTCACCCCTGTGCAATAGTACGAAACTGTGGAGCGGAACCTTGGGGTGCTGTTAAGGGTATTTTTGGATGATGGAATATGCAAAGAAGATGGCTTTGGTAGAACCAAGGTTATTGGAACGTCTACACGAGACTCCAAGACAACCGAATGAACCGGCTGTTTCATCACTGGATAGAGAAATGAGAGATATTCTCGATGCCCCTTTTCTTTCAGCTGATGAAAAGATGACTCAATATAATCAAATTTTACAAAGATATTTGACATTTCAACAAAAAGTAATGGCTCCTCGACCAATTAAAGTCGAATTCGAGAAAAATAATAAAGACGAAGACATTCTCAATTCTGTACCTATGACGATGAACAGAAAGGGGAAGTTGTTGTTGAATCGTATTAGAAGTGACCCAAATATATCTTGGAATGAGAAGGTTGAATTAGTCTACAAAGATCAAACAGTGGTAGTGTCGAATGTACCAGATCTTCTAAACGATTTACTTAGAAGACGAAAATCTTTCCAACCAAAGGGACGGGAAGTGTTGGCCGAAGCTTTGAGAGATAGTAACATACCCCAAGAATTGATTGGTCATAAAGAACGTTGGGATTTTATGAAACAGGCACCGATAAAGTCGGAACCTAAACAACAAAAGAAAACAGAAACGCCAAAGTGGACCGAAAAATGGTATAAATAGAGTTGACACTTGAACAAGGCAGTCATGGAAGCATTGTACTATGATTCTGAAGCGCCTGGTAGTTTTGGTGGCGTTGATGCTCTTCGTAGAGCGTCCAAGAAAAAAACTAAACAAGTTGTAAAATGGTTAGAGACTCAAAACACATACATTCTTCACAAACCTGTTCGTCGTATATTTCCTAGAAGGAAAGTGATAGTTAGTGGTATAGATGCACAATGGCAAGCTGACTTCGTAGATGTTCAAACATAAGTAAAATCAACAAAATCATAAAAATTTTGTTGACATGTATAGATGTGTTTAGTTAATATGCTTGTGTCATACCCCGCAAAAACAAACTTGGCGATTCCACAATAAAAGCTTTTACTAAAATTTTCAAACATGGTCGTAAACCAGAAAAATTACAAACTGATCAAGGCAAAGAATTTCTAAACAGAAAATTTCAGAATTTTCTCAAAGATCACAAAGTCGACTTTTTCACTATACAAAATGTTGAAACAAAATGTTCCATAGTAGAAAGATTCAATAGAACTTTGAAAACCAAAATGTGGAAATATTTTACCAAGAATGATACACTAACGTTTCCACTTTAAAACTTGGTGAAATCATATAATCATTCTCATCATCGTAGTATAGGTATGACCCCCATTGCCGTGAACTTTGAAAATCAAGAAGAGATTTGACAAAGGTTGTATGTACAACCCATAAAACACAAGACCCCAAAGTACAAAGTAGGAGACAGAGTGAGAATCAGAAAAGTTAAGAAAACTTTTGAGAAAGGTTATTTGCCCAATTGGACCGAAGAGTTATTCACAGTGGTAGCTATCAAGAAAGGACATCCAGTCACATACATCTTACAAGATGATAATCGGGAAGTATTGAAAGGGTCGTTGTACACTGAGAGCTTCAGCGAGTTTCACATAAAACTATTTACAAAATCGAACACGTACTCAAGAAACGTGGTCGAGGTAAGAAAAGGGAATTGTGCATAAAGTGGTTGGGATATCCAGCTTCGTTCAGTTCGTGGATCAAGCAGAGTCAGCTCACCTATAAAAGGAAGTGAACCTCTGAGGTTTCTTCAAAATGGAAGAAGGATCGAAGGGTTCTTGGCCTCTGTTTGGAAAAAGAATTCCAAGGAGCGAGATCACTTACTTTTCACAAATAAGCATTTTGTACATCATCATCATTACCAGTGTCGTTAATCTCACTCTCGAGAACACAGACAGCAAGTTGTGGACTGCTCTCTTGAGTAGTAGCATAGGATATTTGTTACCAAATCCAACCATTAAGACTCTACCAAGTACTAGTTCTATGAACGTGTTTCCTGAAAACACGTTGACTAGGTACACCACTCAGTTATCACAACTAGTGAATCTTACGGGAGAATGGGAAGTAGGTCTGGCAGAGATTCAGTATCCAAATACTTGGTTCAATATTCGTGGAGAAGAAGCTTTCGTGACAGTGTTCTGGTCTTCGAAAAAGAATTACCGACTTACTCTCAAGGAAGATCGTTATTCGGATCCCACTGATGTGATACGGGCTATCAATGGTGTTAAAGAATTACTCTTGCCTCGTCACGATAAGGTAGCTTTTGAACTGGATGAAGTGACTGGTAAAGTTCGTATCACGGTACGTGACGGAGTCGTGGTCACATTGAGCCCTACTCTTCAAAATATTTTTGGATTTAATGAGTGTAATTTTAAATCAGGAACTTACAATTCATCCAGAGTTGCCGATGTCAACCAAGGATTTTATTCACTCTATGTATACTGTGACTTGGTTCGTGACCAAGTCGTAGGAGATACAAGAATACCATTTCTTCGTATCATGCCCGTGCGTGGAAAATATGGGAATACCATCTCTAAAACTTTTGAGGATGTGTATTATGTACCAGTGGAACGAAAAAATTTCAGTACTGTTCAGTTGTATATAAGGGGTGACACAGGAGCCATAGTACCATTCGAGTTCGGGAAAGTGACAGTAACACTTCATTGCAGAAATCGTAGATGTATTCATTTCACATAAACATGACTTACTGTTGTAAGTCCAAATTATACAATGAATATTACACGAAACAAGCTGGGAAGGGTCTACCGGCTTTTTCTGGAGCTCAAATACAGAGAGGATATGGTTTGGGAAGTATATTGGGAGGACTGAAGAATATGGTGTTACCTTTATTGGAAACTACAGCCAGGACCGTGGGAAAATAGCTCGTGAGAAGAGGAGCAGCCTTTGCCGAAGATGTCATTGAAGGGAAAAATGTAAGAAAGGCAGCAATCAAAAGAGTCAAAGAGGCTGGCGCAGGAGCTTGGAGTGAAGTGATTGGTGGGTCGAAACCACCCGGCAGGAAAGGTATAAAAGGCTTGCACCACGCAAAACTCGCAAATTGACAAAAAGAAGGAGAACTGTTCAGACCCAAGACTTTCTCGGAGCATGATGTCTCTCATTAATGAAAAATCTTGTGAGTGTGTCAACAGCGAACTCGACTTGTTTTCTATACCACTAACACAGACTAGTGTGGAACATGGACAATGGGTAGAACACAGGCCTTTGGCGACTATAGGAAACAGTGGTCCAATAGAATTCCACATTGCAGGATTAGGAGATGATTATTTGAACTCGGCACAGACATAAATTGACTGGGACCACATTGGCATCAGGTGCAATTGATTCCAATGGGGCATCAATTGAACCTGATGCCAATGTGGTCCCAGTCAATTTATGGATGCATTCCTTATTTAATCAAATCGATATCAGCTTGAATGAAAAACTGGTATCTCCTTCCAACAGCACTTATAACTACAGAGCTTCCATAGAAACTTTGTTGAGTTATGGAGTATGGACCAGCTGCAACGAAGTCACAACTGACTAATGCATTATGGTACAAGGAAACGGCCGGACACATGGAAGATTTGACAGATGATAACAAGGGATTTCTTCTTCGAAAGAAATTTATAGAGAAAAGTAAAATCGTGGACCTGAGTGGAAGATTACATTTGGACATGTTTTCCAAACTCGTTTCTTGCTGAATGGAGTTAATATTCATGTTAAAATGAATAGAGCCAAAGATGCTTTTGCATTGATGGCCGATGCCGAAACATACAAGATCAAAATTATTGATGTTATTTATTGTTTATTTATTGGTGTTTTTAAGGTCACATATTTCTGCACAATGGCTAACCATGACCGTGTCAGTTTTACGGGTGGAGGAAGCCGGAGTACCCGGAGAGAACAACCGAGCAACGGCGAGCAACTGTCAGCTCCCGAACATACCAACTACACACAAGCAGGGTTATCATTGGTTGAAGACAGGTGCACCATCGACGTGCAGTACGCCTTAGTACACAACGTCACCGTGCCCTCACGTAAAAATTCTTGATGTATCCATGTTTGTACGCAAAGAGAGACTCCAATCATCTGTGAGAATGGCTCACGAGAAAGCACTAACAAAACAAAAGCAACTGTAAAATATCCTATTGACCGTGTGGAAACCAATGTGTTTTCAGTGCCGAAAGGAAATCTGAGCATTATACAAGAAAACTTATTTTTAGGCCAACTACCTAAACGCATCGTGGTGGGATGTGTGGACAACGATGCTTTCAATGGAAACTTTTTTAAAAAATCCATATAATTTCAAGATTTACAAAATCAATTACTTGGCTTTGTACGTGGATGGGCAGCAGATTCCAGCCAAACCATTACAACCTAGATTCGAACAACAAGAAGAGGCGAGATGTTGTGCGACCCTGTTTCAAGGAACTGGACAAATGTATGAGAATGAAGGAAACCACATCAGCCGAGAAGAGTACATAAATGGATACACCCTATTCGTATTCGACCTGACTCCAGATCTATCACATGGACAACACTTCGATCTGGTGAAGAGAGGAAACTTGAGACTAGAAGTCCATTTTGAAAACCCATTACCAACCACAATCAACGTTCTGGTGCATGCAGAATTCCAGAACATCCTAGAAGTGGATAAGAATAGACAAGTAATCTTTGATTACTCAATATGAACACGTTGCAGTTAGAGAATGCACTTCGATCAGATAGTTGTTTGAAGAGAATATGTTTGGGTGTATTTGCAAGAAACATATTACCAAGAAGATTACCAGATCACAGACCAGTGGCTTTGATAGCCAACACGGATCCAGACCACAGAAAAGGAGAACATTGGGTGGCTCTCGTTGTGAGTCACCACAACGCAGAGTATGATTCCTATGGATTACCACCAAAACACAGACCATTCGAGAATTTCCTGAAGAAGAATTCCAGATATTGGAAGTATAATACAAAACGCCTACAAGGACCATTACCAGTGTGTGGACAATACTGCCTGTTTTACTTGAAACATCGCTGTCGCGGTGTACCGATGGAAACCATATCCAACATGTTTACGACTGATCTAATGGATAATGATGTGTTGGTAAATGATGTCATAGGGGAAACCCGCCACTAGATGTCGCTGTATTGAAGAAAAACTATAAAAAGGGTGCATTTGGTGTTCAGTTCATTTGTGTTTCGACAGCCAATGAAAAGGATGTCTACTAATGTGACCGTCTTCAAACTTAACGATTTACAGATTCAACTATTCATGAACGACGTTGGGTTCCAGTTTACCACAAGAGATTGGGAATAAGTGACCAAAGCAGTGGATATTGCAAAGAAGAGAAGCCTTGAAATAGGAGAACCTAAACCAAAAAGGGAAAGAAAACCAAAGAAGAATGAAGATAAAAAAGATTGAGGAATGTTCACTATTCGATGGTTAATCAGGATGGCACTGAATGATTATCAATCAAGAAACCCAGAAACAGGAAATCCAAGAGACTTTGTAGAGAGAATGGGCGTTTCATTCGAAACGTATTTGCGTGATGTGATGTTCCACCACCAGCACTGAAGCAGTTATTACGTGGAGAAGAGAAAATAAGAAAGAAACCAGAACAAAGACAACCAAAACGCATTAAGTGTGCATTCAATGAAAATCGTCTCAAGACATTTCTATCCATATTATAAAGTGAAAGTGTGAAAACCCCAAATGAACAGACAAAAGCTGGATTCTTTTATTAGGGGACAGGAGACAGAACTCAATGTTTTCATTGTGGTATTACTGTTCGTTTCTGGGAAACAGAAGATGATGTTATAGAAGAACACAGAAAATATTCTCCAGACTGTTACATTCATAATTTACCACCTGAATTCATGGACGCTGAAAAAGTTCAAGAAGAAGAAATGGCCATCAAAGAAGAAGAAATGGACGCATCATGTCAAGAAGAAGATTCACGGAGGACAAAATGTAGCGTGTGTTTATTAGCTGAAGCCAATGTCGCTCTGCGACCATGTAACCATTTGTGCCTGTGCAAAGACTGCTGTAAACCACTGAGAAGATGCCCAATCTTCAGAAAGACTGTTTATGAATATCTGTCAATCTATATACCATAATAAGATGGATTTTTGTTGTTGAATAAAAGAAATTAAATTGTAAAATTGTGTTGTTATTTTTTAACAAACTTAAAAAGTATCCTCAAATTATAACTTATAAAAGGTATCCTCAAATACCGAAATGAGGCTAAGAGGGATAGTAAATTAAACCTCATACGACAGAAAAAGGGATTCTCTTAGATTAACATATGGGTAGATCCTCACATGGGTATATGGTGGAACGTGAAGTTAGCTTCATGGCCTTCATGTACACATATGGGCCCTATTTGTAATTACTGTAATTTAAATAATGGTTAGAAAAACCAGAGGATTGTGGGAAAACTTGTCCTATAGCACTACGTGCTACTCTTATACAATTTATTGGGGAAAAACGTCATGGGATAGGGATCCAAAAAAGTGATTCGGGGAAAATCCGAACCAGAACAATACTCCACTTCAATCGAACACACCCCGGTACCCTCTCGGTACTATAGCACTACGTGCTACTATTAAAATCTACGGTTTCGCGGTCCTAAATAGGATTCTTGAAGAATCCATATCAAATAAAGTCGTTTTTGGTGATTTGGTGGGATTGTCGGGTTGTTTGTGGTATTTCGATTTACTCCGATTCAATCAAACACACCCTCCGAACATACCCCATTCTTGCTGTAGGCCTTTAGGTAACATAGCAACCACGTGCTACCATAGAAACCAAGATGGCGGCCTCCAGTATACAAAATGGACGACGGAAACACGTATCACTCTAACAACACGTGCTGCACATGCGCTCTAACACCACGTATCACTATGGAGATGACGTCACAAGATGGCCACTCACGTGGGTTACCATGACAACACAACATGGCGCCACAGGTCACGTGACAAGACGTCACTTCCGAGGCCCGGCACCGAGGTCCGGCAAATAAGAGGTGTAGGGGAACATGATATACTACTGATGTGAGAGTCATGAATGTTTAGATGCCGTAATACACTGTTTAATCCATTATATTGCATAGTCAGAGTAGTTATGACGTATAAATATCTGTGAACTTTGTAGCAGTCGGTATTTATTTATTGGTGTTTAAGGCCACATATTTCTGCATAAAGGCTAATCATGACCTCGACAGTTTTGCGGGTGGAGGAAGACGGAGTACCCGGAGAAAACCACCGAGAAACGGCGAGCAATAGTCAGCTCCCCAAAATACTAACTCCACACAAGCATGGTTAGCATGTTGAAGACCGAAGCACTATCAATGTGCAGTACGCCTTAGTACACAACGTCACTGTGCCCCCGCTTGGGCAATGCAGGTGAAGTGTAATGCTGAAGGACACAACACTGTTGCCGCAGGTGGGATTCTGTAGCAGTCGGTGTCCAGTTAACATTTTCAGTAACTTGTATAACTTTCGTGTATAGATATTTATATGTCGGTGTTTCTGACCCTTATTGGTGTAAATTTAGACTGTAAGTAGTCGGAGATATTTGACTTTTAGTAGTCGGTGAATTAAATACAGAAGTTACATTAGCGAGAGAATCAAATATAAACATTTTCATTTGAATGTCTATTGTCAGTGTTTGTGGAACTAAAAAAGGGTCATTGGTATTTGACAAACAGCAAGCGTGAACTGTTAACTCTGGTTAAAGTTATTTACATGTGTTGGACAATTGGCTGTATGTGATGGTGTGTAGGTGATAGGTTTATTAAGTGTGTGGTAAGAGTGAAGATTGAGTGGTGTGTGTGTTTGTATAATTATACATAATGGCAATTTTAGTAGATTTGTACATATTTATAGTGTATTTCACAAATAGGTAATATATATTTTTAGAAGCACTTGTGTTCGCTTGCAGTATTCCCAGTGGGTCTTTATTGTCGCGTATTGTTCGTGACATCAGGTAATAAAAATCATCATGAGCAAATTTAAATAAACTATTCAACGGATTGTACCCGGTGCTTCATTAAATTAATTTTTGATGATTATTCATATAATTAGTGTATGGAATTTAATATTATTTCGTCCGTGGAAATATTGCCCAGCCTTGGAAAGTGACCAGTCTACGGCCGCCGTACTGTATGGTTGTCTAACGAAAAATGTACAAATAAATCCTGTTCCATTTTTTTCTAGACTAGGTGATTTAAATGATAATTAACCAAAATCATTTTGTTCCATGATGATATGTTTCTATAGGTCTTATACATGCGTTAAACCTAAAAAATAGAACAAAGAAATACATATCTGAAACACTGCTATAAACTTCAGAGGCTATCGAACAAGTAGGATAATGAATGGTGATTACGTCATTCACAGCCCAAGAACGCAATTCCATGACGTCATGATTTCCATTCATAAAAAACAACTCATCGAGGCTGAACGATTGTCAAAATACGTGCGTACAAGTCAAGAAAGGGGTGGAGATATTTTAGGATAAATTAGTTATTACTACCATGTGGGTTTCCGAGATGGAGTATTGAAGTCTGGACCTCGCCTCTGGATCATATACCGTCCTAACAGACTCACCAATCACCATCTCGGAAACCCACAGGGTGGTAATAACCTACATGTATTCGCGTTGATGCACATGCATTTCACTGGCCGATTGAGCAGCTTCAGCCACACAACCATAGAGTAGGCAATAAAGTAATCACATCTGGCAAGGAATATCATTGTACAAAGAAATTGGTATCTAACAGAGAGTTCAGTAAACATGATTGGATTGAAAGTTAATAATGACGTTTATAGTGTTCAATGACCAAGAAAAGTGGAAACATAGACTGACCAGTTTGGTGATCACTACATGTCCCAACGTGATATTCATTTGTTGGGCTCCCGACTGGTGGAACTGGGGTCTTTTCGACCAAATGTCTACCATGAAGTAAGAATCTAAGGTGGGATATAGGGCAATATCTTAAAGGAGGTTTGCCAATCCGGGATCATTCTTGTTCTCGACTACCCAGGGTCCCGTCGTCCATGGCCTCAGAACGAACCTCGCGGGAGAAGGCAGCCTTCTTCTTTCTGATCAACGGTCTCAGAGCCGACAATTGCAGAGTTAGATGGATGTAAGAATCTGAAATAATAGATAAAATAAAACAAGGAGTGACGGAAGTAAAAATAATAACAATTCAAAATAATGGCAACGATATTACAACAAATACATACATATTCGTTGAACTTCCTTCCTCCATAGGCGCCGAAGTCAATAAAATAGCGATATTAACATTAGTGTTTGTTCAATGATGGGTCAGACTCTTCCCTGCATCCAGAATCTCGTTTATACCTCTCCGTGTGATTTTACTATTGCCTGTCCTTCGATTTTTTTTTTTTTTTTTTTTGCTTTTTCTTGTAAGGTTGAAGATGACTTGGGCCGATGTAACAACTCTCCAATTGCGTTGAGAAATGTGGTTATGGCGACGATTAAGGGGTGCCCCAGTGGAACTTTAAAAAGGCAAACTGGGACACATTCTCAACGCTTTGTTCTGAAAGACTGACACGGAAGAAATTGCAAAAAAGTGCTGAGGAACAAGAACATTTTACTGAGTAATTCCAGACCTTGATGAATCTATTTCTTTGGTTTCTTTAAAACCTATCTGTTTCTCATATTTAATTGTATGTATTTTTCTTTTTTCCACACAGGGCAATCCTTAGAAGATGAAGTATGGTTGCACCGATTGTTACAGCATTTAATTGCATTATTACATGGCTCCTGATGTTCCCGGCCACATTTATAACATATTTTCTGTCCTCTGCATCTAATGCGTCCAGATTTTTGACATTCGAAGCGACGAGGTGGATTTGGAATGTATAAATACATGTTGATGTTCATGTAACTTGCTTTTATACATTTCATGAGATGTCTGGCTTCGAAAATGGATATATATGTGTTTTCTATCTTTGGGTAATTCAATTGTTTTGACTTCACCAACAACTTGTGATTTTAGTTCATTTTTAGTTTCCAGTTTATCAATTATACATAGTGTCACAAATGACCGAGAGTGGGTACACAATAACACTCAGTTTTATATTTTGCAACATTGTATTATCAGTAAAAAAATCTAAAGTCGTTTACGACCTCGTACAGTTTCAACATCCACATTAGGGGTAATTACTAGCATCTCTATTTCTATTATAATACACACAGTTCAACACTAAGCTGGAACTCCATACATATAAGTTTTACCTTGGGTAATACGAATACTAAACGATAATTCAATCAATAACACCCGATATAAGTATGACGCACATCACTCACTAAGGAAGACTTAAAAATGTACCGCGATAACTGCACTAAGCATTCACCAATTTTACTAAGAAAAGCACTAAGCAGGTTCCACAAAAGAATGCACTAAGCATACATTTACGCAAAAATGCACTAAACTGGTTTTCACTAAGAAAATACACTAAATATATTTCACTAAGAATTGCACTAAGCATCTATGCATTATCACGCGTACTGGCTTCCATACTGAACCAGTTACCGTGTTCTTGGTACATTCAGATCATCACGCCACACGGCTTTCCACTTCACCTCAATCAAATATATATATATGTATGCTTTGCACCTCTAGGCTTCCATACAAACTGGTATCGACATTCCCATTTCGGACGTGAACAGCCACAAATCGGATGACAACAACTCCTGTTGATTTCCAAATCCTTTTGAATATTTATTTAAGCACTGATTAAGACTTCTTTTTTCAGATTTCACATAACAATTTTCTTCATTATATCTTTCTCATTACCTTGCATGCCATCATCCACACAAACAAAGTATCAATCCTATACACCTATTAGTCGCTAAGCATCACTGGTTGTCTCACGCTTTCCCACATTACATGCTTTTCGGTAATAAATTTGAAAACCTCATGGTTCATAGTTAACAGCATAAATCAGAAACAAATTTACGGTAATGCTAAACGAGCTAAAAGTTTAGTCTATACCAACCATAAACTACTGCTTATGGACACTGCAATCCACCAACCACCACAAGTATAAACATGAAAGAGTTCACTACTGAAACATTGGCACAAGAATCAGTTGCTTGTGACACATAGTTACTGTTTTCACTACACCCTTGTTACCATTTCGTGTTTTGTAGGGAAAACAACATTAATTTTAATATCTATTAATTTTGTTTGTAATAAATTCAATGCATGTTTTTCTCTATTGTATTCTATCAATAGTCCACCGGATCTTAGTGATTTTACACAATTGATAGTGACAGGTATTCTCTTTATAGCCTTTTCTAATGTGATGTGATCTTTGTAATTTGTCGCTTCTGTTATCTATAGTTTTTTTTTTTATATATTTATAATTCTTCAACATAATGCTTCTACTCTTTCTATGGGCACAGTATCGGGGGTTTTGACGCGGTATAACCAGAGAACGTCACAAGCAGTACATATGGAGGGCACTCGGGTAGCGTTGATGCAAATGCATGCCGCAGACTGATTGACCCGTGTAACCGTGCCATCATTGAGCAATCGATAAACTGCCCACATCAAACACGGAAGAACATTGCACATAAAATATTTGGTATCCAACAGACAGAGCAGCGAACGTGATGAGGTGAACAGAATGACTTATTTATAGAGAGTACAATGATAAAAAATATATGAAGATGACAAGACAGTCAGTTTAACGATTACTCCATGCCCGGTCGAGACGTTCACTTTTGAAGCTCCCGATTCATCGAATCGAGTCTGATCCGACCAACAATCCACAACGAAGTAACAGCCCAAGGTGATATACAATACGATCGCCCTGAACGGGTCACTTTCCACGGCTGGACAATCTTTCCACGGATGCAATATTATTAGACTCCAAGCACTAATTATAGAAATAATCATCAACAATGTAATTAGTGAAGAGCCAGTACTTCATTAAAATTTTGCTGATGATAATTTTTATTATTATCTAGTAAACGCATATGTGAACATTACTGCCCACCCATCGATTACGACCAGTCCATGGCGACTGTACTGTGTCGGGCAATGATTTTTATCACCTGGTAAGCGCATACGTGGACATCACTGCCCACCCGTGGATTACTACTAGTCCATAGCGACTGTACTCTTTTGTACAATATCCTCAAAGAAGATTGCTCAATCGGGGTCACTGTAGTCCTCAACTACCCAGGATCCCGTCCTCAATGGCCTTCGGCATGCATCTTGCTACTTCGGAGTAAATAACATCATATAAAGAAAATTTGTAATAAGCAGGCCTCAATATTTTCAAAACATTATTCGTCTAACAATTGTTATCCTCCCATTATTAACCCTTTGAACTCGAGTGGTATCTTTCATGCAAGTTCAATACCAACAATTAGAAGAGTCCATATTCATTATTTGGGGTAGACCAATCAATATTTTCTACGTACAGCCTCTGGGCTGCACGTTGAAAATATTGATTGGTCTACCTCACATGTTTACTGAGCAGCCATCCTATTTAATAACGTTATGGCGTATCATGTTCCTGGCCGGAAAAGCGGTCGCTGGGGTTGAAAGGGTTAAAAAGAATAAAAAAGCAACAAAAGCAAAATATCAAACAAACGTTCAAGTGGGTTTTACATTGTTTAATCCACACCCGCAGAAATTGGGGATCTTTTAGGGTAGTGTTCTCTCTGTTACATATTTTGCAGTCAAAATCAATGGAGTTACCGAAGCATTTGAAAATACAGTAAACTCGTCACAGTTTGTTGGTGACTTTTTTGATCTGTTTCATCAGCAAACACATGCATACTATCAAGCACAACCTCTTTTTCGACCTGAACATTGGTATTTAGAATTGCATGCATCCAAAATTCGGGGACGGTAAAAACAGATTGTTACATCATCTATTGGAGCTATGGGCGAAAACGCCACAAAATGTAAAAACAATAACAGAGAGTTTGGGGACAAACACTGCCATTGCCACGGCCTATGAACGCGTCATTCCTGTTTTAATTCTGTCCTTATCTTCCCTTAACCGGAAACGATTTGTTTTGGTATTGAGCCCGGGAATGTCTCGAATTAGACCCTATGTTTAATCATTTCAGACGGGAATGTTAATTTGCTTTCTCTTAGAGACCTATTTCATACTACTAAATGGCATGATATTTTCTCATTCCTCAGGGACATCCACTTTTTCAATCTGTTTTAAATTGTTTTTTGTTCTTAAAGTTGCATGTATATTCATAATGATATACTTTTTGTACAAGTGGGTTGTGAGTAAAAATTTATAGAATGTTCACTGGCCTCGATAACTACGATTTTATAGGCAGTATGCACGTTGAATCTCCCCCATTGTTATCATAGTTTCAAATATTGTAGACTGTAGCCTAAGCCACTGGAGCTGTAAACATAGAAAAAACTAAGCGAGCTCTCGTCCAATCTGGGGGCGAGGATTCTAGTCTTATTGGAACATATATGGTTATGTGACTACGTACATTATTGTTTCTCCAATCAAGTACCGAATTGACTTGCTTTCATGCTTTTGCCATCGTGGATTTGAACGATCTCTTTCAGAAACTCTGGGTCCAATACAGGAATGCCACAATGCAAGGGACTCCGGGGTCAACTCCAGCTCACGACGCTTCGAACAAACGTTCAACGCACTTGCAATGCAACCACGTCCAACAAATGAGTACGTGCGTGAATGATTAGAAGGGTGAGGTTTGTATGTGTGGGTATGTGGGTGTAGCATGTCTTTCCGAGTTCCAGAGAACCGAGACAAAAGTTAACATTTTATTCTCATGAGTCCTCAAAGAAAATACGATGGGTTAGAGATTGTTTACCTGCTTTTTGAAGACTTGATTGTCACGAACATCAAAAGAAAAAAGCAAGCAGGTCCCTACATAGGAATCTAATAAACTTTTGTGCGTGCGTGCGTGCGTGCGTGCGTGCGTGCGTACGTGCGTGCGTGCGTGCGTGCGTGCGTGCGTGCGTGCGTGCGTGCGTGTTTAACCCCCTTATCGAGGTAAATTATAGAAGTACACAATCACGTACAGAGGTACACACAAATACCGAGGTAAATTTCCCGTCACCTCGGTAAGGTAAACCCATTAGGTTACTCTACTTCCAGTGCTGGATCCTATAAACATAATTTGAGAAGTACCTCGCTTCTTCAATACGAAATTTGTGAGTGTGCATCTGTGTGGAACACACTCCGTAAGCAGAAATCCGACTAAGTTTTGCAGCTGATGCATGCGTATGCTAGTTGAATATTACTTATCTTCAACGCATGTCCGTACGCTTCGTGAAATGAATAAAGAAAGGACACTACCTAGGAAAGACATTACCATTAAGGAACACTACCTTAGAACGACATTACCATATAAGGGAATAAGGAACACTATATATATACCTCGGAAAGACACTGCCATATAAGGCTGTGCCTCGGTATGTATGTAGAATGTCTAACACTTAGCCCTTCATGCTAGACAAAAGCGTGGACGGTCCTTGGATAGTCCATGGTATGGCAGGATAAAATACGAAATATCTCCTTTCTGGGATCCTTAGAAAGCAATGACCTCGCTCAGCTGATATGAAATATGATACCTCACAATGTGTGGAAAACACGCCTGAGTGTGTGTTCGTGGATGGGGACGAGGTCTCTCTCTCTCTCTCTCTCTCTCTCTCTCTCTCTCTCTCTCTCTCTCTCTCTGTGTGTTTGTCGATCTGTCCGTCAGGTGGCAATAGCAGACAATTACCTTTCGCACACTAAAATGTTCCTAAATGAAGACGTCTCTGTTTTTCATGCGCTCACTTTGTTTTAAGCTTAAAGTCGGACGAACTTAAATAGACCCCTCTCGTGATAAAACTATCTTGCTAGAATTATGTTTTGAAATGAAGAGAAATACCCGACAACCATGACAAATTTCGTCCCCTGAGTTCCAATGTGGTCTATGTGCCCACTGGCACATAAAACACACTAGAACTTAGGGGACGATTTGTCAATCTGTCGAGACATTCCGGTTTGTTGTGAGTTACAGTACTCACATGAATTCCAAGCGAGCGTGGATCCCGACAGTCGGGGACTTTTGCCACTCCAAAAACGTTCTAGTTTAAAAACCGCCAACACGCTTAAATAGGCACACCTTAGTGAAAAACGTCCGAGGTTATAATTGTTTTTGAAATGAAGTTTAATTACCGACCACTGATACACATTTGAGACACTTGAGACATTTTACAAGCGAATGGCGTCCTTCTGGTTTATGTGTTTCCCAATGGGAACACTAAGACAATCAAGGACGGATTTGAGAGTGAGTGCCTGTGTGTCATTTCGTCTTGAGGTTTGGACGCATTCAGTTCCGCACATGATGCGTTGCAGTGAACTTGATCTAACAAAACTAAAACACCTAAATTATGACCTTCAATTGGTAACCAGTAAGAAAATGTTCTTTTATAAAGTTTTGATCATACGGTTCCAGTGCAATTTATTATTGCCTGCTTCAATAAATTTTCTACTTGATAAATCTGAAAAGGGAAAACGGTATTAATAAAGGTCATTTCATGAGAGCTGACTTATTTCTAATGTTAATGAGAATCGATTACTTAATACTTTTCTCTTGTTGGGATCGCATTTTCTACAAATCAAACGTCATCAACTGAATATCAAACGAAGTTATTGCTTAACCTTCTCAGTTCCTGCTGTGTGGAAGCGACAAATGATCGCCTGCCGCAAAAGTTTCTTTGACACCAAACGCCTAGCGAAACTACACAAAACTGCGCAAACCATTCCCTTATGGGCAGACCAGGCTGCATGCAGTAGAGTTCGGCTTTGGGGTCGGACCCTCATTCGGCTTCAGCCGACTAGCGGAACAACATTCAACTTCTACCACTACTCGATCACCTGTTGAATCTGAAGGAGGCCGTGTGGAGTGGTGTGGGTGGTTTAGTTTAGTTGCGCTCGATGACTGGGGTCGAGTGAAAATCTCTCTGCAGGATGTTGATCCCCCGTTAAACCATTTGCAAAAAAAATCTGCGTTCAACCTGATTCAGAAACATTCCAGAAATCTGAAAAAGAGAAGTTATCGTAAATTTCCGTGAAGTGAACGTTGCAGTGTCAAATGACGCATGTTAATCAGACAGTCCCATTGCCAATTGCTGGTTTGGGACGAAATGCTTGCAGTTTCGTGAAGATCGTGTTTTTAAAAGCCTAAATTATCAAAAAATGTTAAAGTTGTGAAATGTAATATTTCACTATCGGGAAATACCGCGAATCGAGTGGTAAAGGTGCACAATCTAGACACTCGAAGTTATCTAGTCTATTGCCTAGAACTCTTCCCATAGCCAATATTTTATTTTAGTAAAACAATTTCCATCCATTTGTGGTGTCCTTTTGTTTATCGCTGCTCAACGCCACATAGCAGTCAGAGGCCATATACAGTTAAAACTAGAAGTCCTGTCACGAACTGTGCGCTTATCTAGGTTTAATTCCGCGTAGGAATTGCGCGTAATTGCCATATCGAATGGCATCCTAAGCCCGGCAGGTTCTCCTGGTTACTCATAGCAAACACAGGCAATGTTTCGGCCAATGGACCTCCGGGTTACCCGGAGGTCCATTGGCTGAAAGACTGCTTGAGCACAGGTCATATGTACAGATTTAGATAGCTTTACTGTGGTCATAACGCGGAAATTAACGCGCAGTTCGACGTGCTATTTGTGCGCATTTCAGGACAGGACTTCTGGTTTTAACTGTAACGGCGTCAAAACGTCATTTACGGTAAACCTTGTAATTATGTAGTAAAGTAAAAGAATTGCCTGAAATCAAGAAAAATGTACATTACAGTGACAGCGAAACAAGTAGCGAAGACACCATAATATTTAACGAAATTTGTCCTTATCTCTGTACACAGGACTTCTCTCTGTTGGGCCCATATACTCTTTTGTCTCGAAACTCCAAAATGACTGCCATTTAGTTGGCAAAATACCGCGAAATTAGGGAAGATGCAACAAAACAGCCGCAGTTAGTTGATTATTGGGCCTCTACTAAAACTGAGAAAATCGCCCGATTAACATTTCTTTTTTCGCTGATTCCATATTAGTTAGAGTGATGCATCACGGCCAACCTTGGTGTTGTCAGGATATCTAACCCTTGTCTGGACTACCGACGAGGAATGGGCTATTTCGACGAAATGTACAAAGTCAGGTATGTTATGGAGATAAATTCATATAAACCAATGAAAAGAGGTTATCTGTTCTGCGACAATGTTACCCAGTGTATGACATTAGAAATTAAATACTGTAGTGGTTAAATATATGGGTAGTGGTCCTCTTGATGAGATCGGGGAATAAGACTAAAATATGACTCAGTGTGTACCCAGGCCACTGCTCTGGTAATCAGTTGCCTGGCTATCAGTCAGCTGATAATTCCGATGTCAGATTCGAAGAATAGCCAAACAATACTACCAATGTACAAATTCCACGAAATTAAAAAGCCTCCAAATTGCAATGTTTTTACAGAACACGCAAACGAGCACATCCACAAACAATATTCTGGTGGGCAGCACCTCTGTGTGACCCTCCGTATGCCGACCCAACATTGTTTGGATTTAGCACCTAACCAACTGATTCCTGGCCTAAGGTGAGGTTGTGACACGGCACGATCCTGAAGCTCCAGACTTTGCAGCAGTGTGCCTTCAAAGCTGGCACATACGTCACTGAGCCATTGTAATGAGGTCATTGCAGAGTGGCACAACCAACAGGTGTCGATATCCCTAGACATTTACGATGAAGACGATCTCGGATGATCTGATTTCTTGTCAGATATATTCTGATTATACTTCAAATGATATCATTCACGAACATGATGTTGCAAAATAACTGACAAGGTTTGCTGAAGAGCTTCACATATTTAGATTACTACTTTTCAATGCAACTTTGTCTAGTAATCTCGTCCTGTCTGGCCATCGGGTTCCGTCGGGTCCTTACATTTGATAAATGTGCTGTACACGACCAGTCATCTTCTTGCTCTGACACCTTACGGTATTAAATGCACAGGATGGGGCCGAGCCAGAAAGGTCCAGCTCAATAGGTTCTTTCCTCCACACACACCATTTGCAAATGCAATAAAAAGGCAATAATGGCTCTTCATGATGTTACACTACAATTTTCTTTTATTTTTTTCCTTTTTCAATCCAGATATTGCTTCTTTTTCTTTATGTACATTCTTCTTCTGCATACATGTTCCTATCTATCCACCTGTTACTCTCTTTCTCCCTCACTTAGGGGATAGGCAGGAACACGACAAATCTGGTTGTGCCTCTACATGCTGGTATTCAGAAGTAAACTTGTCGGTCTCAAACTTATTGGTTTGAAATCTGTATTGTGATTTGTACATTTCATGTAATTGTGTTTTATTTTCTGTATACTGGTGAATTAAAATATATCAAATATATCAAATTCATTTGTAGTCAAGTTATGTCAGCACGATGTGATTGTTGTGTAATCGAAAGGTTAGTATTCAACACAAACATCTATCAAGTAGACAGCTGTTTTCTATATCTTAGTGTGAGAACCATCAGGTTCTATCTTCCACTGGAAGATAGAACCTTGTGGTTCTCACACGAAGATTTGTGCGACGTTATTCAAAATATTTTCGGTATAATCAATCCTCATGGAAGTCAGTCATTCAATTTTGGGGCGAGCTCTCTCTTTTGCGCGCCATCCTGCCTGCAATTTCTTGGTGAGTAGATTATAGCGCGCCTAGGCTCCATCTAGCGAGTGATTAACTCCCCACCTAATGAATGGGATGCATCTGCCTGCGTTGTATTCAAATTTTGTAGTAGAACATTTTTTGGTAAAAGTGTTTAGAAAATATATCATGTGACCCATCATGGGGACGCGCGTGTCAAGTGCGTTCTATTTAAGGGCCATATGTGGTTTTGTTGAAATTTGTTTAAGAATTTGAAGGAACAAATAAAATAACCAATTTTGGTTTTCTTGTTTTTTGGATAAAGGGTGAACATCTATTCATGGGACATGGGTAAAATAATACAACGAGTGCTCGGAAATTTAACCGTGAATTATAAACGGTTGCATGTCTAGAATTCAAACTAATCAAACTTCTTTTCCGAAAATTGATAATTACTTGCACTTGCTCCAATGCAGTGCATTTCATGTACATATATTTTACCAAACTCGCTTAAATTTTATTATTACTGCGAAAAACTTATTAAAAACATAGGATAATATTTTTGGAATCCCTATTTACTACGCACCAGTAAAGTGAAGGGTGCGCGGGTGTTCATCGGTGTCGGGGCTCAAGAACAGCGCTCTTCAATACAAGTGGTAATGGTTGAAGTAAATAACTCAAAAGGGTAGGATAAACGTATTTGTTTTTTTAAATAAAATAATTTGGATAATTTCACTATTTTTACACATCTTTCTTATTGCCCTGCAAAGTTTCAACATTGGATGTGATTTCGAATCTTAAGTTGGAATTCGGTTCGATTCGAAATCGACTGCCCGATTCGTTTTTCTTCGAACCATTTCACTGGAATTTCGCTTGATAGCAGTCGTCATCTTAGTCGACTCACAAAATGTATTGCTGAGATAGAAATTGTACATAAATAATGTTGAAAATAAGATGTGAGTGTAATTTCCGCCGTATTAACATAAAGAGTATGTGTACCCATGCCACCATCCATGCTAATTCCAGTTTCACTAGCCGTTACCACTGCTGAAAACAAATATAGGGTTCCCAAGCAATATTGATGGTGCGCTCACGGTTGCTAGCGGCCAGCCCCGTGCTGTGCCCAGAATAGAATTATTACTCCTTTTCTGTTTTTGAGCAAAATACTTTACTGGGTGATATTCCAACTACATCATCATGGCATGCCTTCGACGAAGGCATGCCTTGATGATGTACGTGGTATATTTTATCAGTCAGGACTTCGAGGCGCCTGTATTCGATTCGAGGTTCGATTCGATTTCGAATAATAGACTCGATTGGATTAGCGATCCGATTCGAATCGACAATATGTAATTCGCGTAATCGTTCTATCTAAAAATCATTTATCATCGGAGAAAGTTTTTTCTTGCACCCAAATTGAGTCCATAGAAAATGAATATTATTTACTCCTAGGGCACAGGCGGGATTCTCCATAGTATACAGAGTGCAATAGTCCAGAGTTAACAGTGCCGCATCTACCGAAAACGGAATTGCTGCAGAAAGTTCACTAAAAACGTTAAGCAGAAACGTTTCACTCAATTTTAGTAGGGGACCGAGAATCAACTAACTTGTTTTTTTATGTTGAATCTTCCCTAATTTTGCGGTTTTTACCAATTAACGGACAGCCATTTTCGATTTTCGAGACAAAAGTGCATGCGGTAAACACAGAGGTGTCCTGTGTATAGAAATGAGGACACGCTGCGTTAAAAAATATGGTATCTGTAAGAATATCAACGTGAATGGAAAACTAACTATTCCGGGCGGCCATGTTGACCACCATCTTAAATATTTGAAAATACCCCAGGTTTACAGTTGCATCAATTGGACTGGGAATCGGTAGAAAATCAAAGGAAGGTTTTACACGTCTTTTTAGCTGTGTACCCTCTGTGGCACATAGATTATCTCAAGGAAAATATATCTTTAACATTCATTTCATCAATCTCTTATGTTTTTTTAATAGAATTAGATGTAAAACCAATGCGTATCTCTAGATAAATCCATTTTTGATCTTCGTGTGGAAGAAAATCTGGCATATTGACATAAATTATTTTGCCCTTTAAAAGTTGTGCCGTTCCAAATTGCAGGTACAGTCGTTTTTCTTTTCTATTAATGCCTTAAAGAGTTGAAACATGATTTTCAAATATATGGGAGGTCGAACAGGTAATAGTTTTGTGTCGTTTTTATTCTTATGTTTTATGCGTTGTAAAAGTTCGTTAATACAGGACAGTCGCCGTGGACTGGTCTTTATCCTTGCGTGGGCAGTGATGTACCTGGTGCGTCATTAATTAAATCTTTGATGATTATTCCTATAATTGGTGAATGGAATCTAATACTATTGTATCCGGGGAAATATTGACCACCCGTTGAAAGTGAACAGTCTATGGTGGCCGTACTGTACATGAAAGTTTTTGCGTAAATAACTATTCAAACAGGTGTCATTTGTGTTGGAAAAAAATATGATACTTATTTAGTCATCGAGCTGTATACCATATATACAGTACGTGAAGAGTGGATTGTAACTAAATCACCTGCGGAGTGGAGTTATCACCCATGCTATAACTCTCAATTTTTGTACATAGCGATAAAAACACAAGCAATGTTTCAGCCAATGGACCTCCGGGTTTAACCCGGAGGTCCATTGGGTGAAACTTTGCTTCTGCTGGTTATGCTTTGCAACAAATTTGCAATTATTGCTCGGATGGAATCTCCACTCTGCGGGTGATTTAGTGATAATACACTCTCCAAGTACTGTAGATCCGAACCTATCCAAAATTCAAATGGGTAAGCAGAAAGTTAGGTCACTGCGAAGTTCAAAGGGAACATACATTCGGCTAAAACTGAATAAAGTGTGTGTTGATAATGTAATTATACATACAAGAAACGTTTTGTGCATGCAGAGCCGCGCGATAGAATGCCTATGAAAACACTTATTTTGTGCATATATGATGCAATCTTTTCGTATTACAACATAAACAAGAAACATTTTGTGAACTAAGTAGAGCCCCTCACACTAAAAGAAGGTGGCTACTGTATCTCAATACAATTTGACTAGTTATTCACAAGAAATTAGTTTAAAATAATTTCGAGTTTATTGGACAGGGTTCAAGGCTATGGGGGTTAAAGTATTTCTTCAAAAACACATGAAAGGTACCCTTTCCACACGAAACACCTTAGTTTCCCCTAAAAACCCAGCTTTTTGGACGAATCATCCGGTACGAAACTCGACTTGGGACAAAACGCCCCTGCGGAGGTGATATTGAGAGGAACTGTCGAGCACCATCTCCAAGTATTGTTAGTGGTGGTTTTCGATTTAAAAAAAAAGAACTTCAAGCCTATTGGACGAGACAGGGAGGATGGCTGTACTTTGGGGTTAAGATCACCATTTGAAAAAACTTAAGTACCCCACTTCTCCATACACAAAATAAACAAAGCAGAACGATTAAATGTAGGTTACAAGCACATCGAGATTTAGGAGAAAATATTCACGCAGACATCTCGTCTAATACTGTCGAGGGTAGAAGTAACATAACAAAAAAGTTTAAAAAAGTACTTCTAACTTTGGAGGTGGCATAAACACAATACGAATATTGAAACTTTGAATGCGGTGAATCCAAGTTTAATAACAAATCCTGCATATTTGTGGATCCAGTATATATATACAGTTCCATTTTTTGATTTTCCAAGGCATTTGAATCGACCTGCGAATTCAGTATTGCATGATCTGGGGCAAATTATCAACGCGCTCGTGCCCCTGATTGGTTCAGTTAAATTGCTGCTACAGTTTAGCTTGACCAATAAGAGTGAAGATGCTACATTATAGCTATAATTCCGTAAATTGTAGCAACAATTTAGCTAAATTGCAGGTACAATTTAGTATACTGTAGGTACAATTTAGCTAAACTGCAGGCACAATTTATCAAATTGTAGCTACAATTTAGCTAAATCGCAGGTACAATTCACTAAATTGCAGCTACAGTTTGATAACTAATGAAAGTTGTCAATGACACTGTAGCTTAACTTGACTGTGTGTAGTGTTTGATGAAAGAATAATAGTCGACGTTTATGAAAGGAAATACGACAAGAATTGTGATAATTGAGATTTGTTAATTTCTGTCCCCTGTATGCCGTATTCAATAAACATAATTTTAGGTGTAGACTGTACTAAAGAATTGAGGTCTGCTTTAATGTGGCCCTCACAGTTAACGTATGTCAACAAAAGTTAATAAGTTACAGTAAAATTATTCCAAAAAGAGTCATCCTACCAAGTTACAATTGAATCTCTTCATAAATATAACTAGCAACCTTTGCTAAAGGACACAATATCACATGACGGTTCGGTGGTCACGGTTGATAGACCATGACCAAAATAGGAAAGTCTCATCTAGATATCATACCAAGTTACAATGAAATCCCTTCATAAAGGCAACCTGTAGACAGTGCTAAAGGAATCCGGGGCACGTGACCAGGTTGCGATAAGGGCTAACCGATGATGACCAAAATAGGGAAGACCCCAGCCCCCCCCCCCCCCCCACCCCCATCTAGACATCATATCGAATTATCTTTCCAAGTTACAATGAAATCGCTTCGTAAATATGAACTGCAGACTGTGCTAAACAAATCTAGGTCACGGGCCTGTGCAGCCGTCACTATT